>JALGQJ010000029.1:2467848-3701773 GCA_023055345.1 Quercus wislizeni | reverse complement strand
TCAAGAGTTTTTGCAACGTAGTCACATCGTGAGCCTTTACAATGAAGCCGTGCTAGCCTTTGTCCTTGTACTGAAGCCATGCCAACATTCATCTTTGCCATAAAGTAATATTTGTATTTGCATCCGCTATGAAGTCGCACCATCATTTGCCTTTGTAATGAAGCTGCACTAGCACTTTTCTTTTGCCATAAAGCTGCCTCAACATTCTATTTGTATCGAGGCCACATCTACACTTCATTCATACCGAAGCTGTGCCAACATCCATTTTTTCCATGAAGCCACAACAACATTCTATTTGCATCGAAGCCATGAAGCTATGTCAACAATTCATTTTTGCCATGAAGCTACGTCAACACTTCATTCGCACTGAAGCCATGAAGCTATGTCAACAATTCATTTTTGCTATGAAGCCACGACAACACTCCACATTAGCACTTGCACTCTCATTGAAGTTGCACCAATATTTGCATCGAGCCACGACAACACTCCACATTAGCACTTGCACTCGCATTGAAGTTGCACCAATATTTGCATCGAGCCACGACAACACTTCATTTGTATTGAAGCCATGCCAACATTCATGAAGCCATGTCAAAGCTCCATTTGCACCAATGCTGTGTCGACATTCATGAAGCCATGAAGTCACGTCAACACTTCACATTAGCACTGGAGTTATGCCAATACTCGTCTTTGTCATGAAGCTACGTCAACATTTCATTCATACCGAAGCCGTGCCAACATTCATGAAGCGACATCAATACTTTATCTGCACCAAAACTATGCTGACATCCATCTTTGCCATAAAGTCATGACAACACTCCACATTAGCACAAATTTTCAGAGGCAACATAGCTCAGACATCGAGAGTGTATAGTACTTTGAAGACGCCAGAGTATGCTGCGAAGACTTTGAAGATGTCGAAACATGCCATCAAGAATCTTGACATCGCACAAACATGCCCATAGAGGAGAGATGATGCAACATTGACTTCGGATATATAATCTATCATCATTCTGGAGGAAGTTGACATCGTTCAGATTTCAGAGACATGATGTGAAACGACACCACTCAGAAGGGAGATGATGTGGTTCAACAGATTTTTTTTTTTTTTTTTTTTTAATGATTTCTTTTTTTTTTTGATGATTTTTTTTTTTGATAATTTCCTTTTTGATGATTTTTGTTTTCTTTTGCTTTTTTTTTTTTTTTTTTTTTGTATTATTTTTTTTTTTTTTGTATATTTTTTTTTGTTTCCTTTTTTTTTTTTTTATGTGCATGACTGAACTCAGCAAAAGATACTAAGTTGCCAACGTACCCTCGAAAGAGATCAAGTCATCACGTAGTTCAAAAGTTTTCTTCTTTTTTTTTTTTTGATAAATTTTTTTTTTAGTGCGTGACTGAACTCAGCAAAAAGATACTAAGTTGCCTACGTACCCTCGAAAGGGATCAAGTCATCACGTAGTTCAAAAGTTTTCTTCTTTTTTTTTTTTTGATAAATTTTTTTTTTTAGTGCGTGACTGAACTCAGCAAAAAGATACTAAGTTGCCTACGTACCCTCGAAAGGGATCAAGTCATCACGTAGTTCAAAAGTTTTCTTCTTTTTTTTTTTTTTGTGAAAATTTTTTTAGTGCATGACTGAACTTAGCAAAAAGATACTAAGTTGCCTACGTACCCTCGAAAGGGATCAAGTCATCACGTAGTTCAAAAGTTTTTTTTTTTTTTTTTTTGTTTATTTATATATTTTTTTTTTGATAACTTTTTTTTTCTTGTGTATTTTTGCAAAAAGGGGGGCTCAGTGTGTAATAGTGGGTATCACCACTGATCGAACCCGAGACGGCCTCAAGGGTGACATGGGCGTCCAACCACTACGCCACACTAGCAATTGGTGACATAGAGTGGGATTAATTTCTCCTTATTGGTACGCTTTCAAGGGTAATGGGAAGACATCATGTACTCTTGTAGCGTTATAGTGGGTAGTTTAAGCTCTTACCGAGGAGCATCCTCGATTTTCAAGCATAGAAGCGCTTAAGGAACTTCCCATTGATGGGGCCGATCCTCACACCATCATTATCAATTAACTTGTAAGCTCCATTGGTGTAGACTTCTTGCACAACATAAGGTCCATCCCATTTTGAAGTGAACTTATTGCCTGTACGATGAGTTGTGATGATAGGTCTTCGAACAGCAAGGACTAAGTCACCAACTTGGAATGATCGTGGTTTAACTCTTTTATTGAATGCGCTTGAAAGACGAGCTTGATAGCACTCAAGGCGTTGTTGGGCCTCGAGCCTTTTCTCATCAAGCGCCTCTAATTCTTGCAATCTGAGCTTGGCATTTTCTTCTCCAGTCAATCCCTCTTGAATGGCAATCCGTAATGATGGGATTTGGCGTTCTAAAGGAAGAACGGCTTCCACTCCGTAGACAAGAGAATATGGCGTTGCTTGAGTAGGCGTTCGAAATGTTGTTCGATATGCCCATAATGCTTCTCCAATTCTTTCATGCCAGTCTCGCTTTGTCTTGGATACCACCTTCTTCAACAAACTGCCAAGTGTTTTGTTAAATGCTTCAGCTAGTCCATTCGCCGGGGCATTGTACATGGAGGAGTTGTATTGTTTAAATTCAAACTTCTCGCAAAGCTCTGTCATCAGCTTATTGTAGAATGGTTTGCCATTATCAGTTATGATATATCGAGGGACACCATACCGATAAATCAAGTGAGTTCGAATGAAATTGACCACTGTTTCTTTCTTCACTTCCCTAAGGGGCACAGCTTCTGCCCACTTTGAGAAGTAATCAGTTGCGGCCAAGATGTACAAATGGCCACCAGATGACTTTGGTAATGGCCCTATTGCATCAAGCCCCCATGCATCAAAAGGCCAAGAAGCTACAGTTGGGTGTAGAGGTTCTGGCGGCCGGTGGATGAAGTTCGCATGATACTGACAAGCTTCGCATTTCCTAGCACACTCCATGGAATCTTGCACCATTGTAGGCCAATAGTAACCCATTCGTTTGATCCTATAGTGTAACTTAGGACCTGATTGATGTGCGCCGCATATTCCAGAATGGGCCTCCTCTAAGGCTTGTTTAGCCTCCTCCTCTCCTAGGCAGCGGAGAAACAATCCATCAAATGAACGGCGGAAGAGAGTGTCCTTATAGTAAATGAATCGAGCAGCCCTTCGCCGAACTTCGGTCTTGTGGCGCTTATCATCCGGGAGTCTTCCATGTTGAAGGTATTCAATGATCACTTGTCGCCAATCCTCTTTTTCAACAAGGCATACAGAAATGATGTTGGCTTGCTCTTCTTCTTCTTCTTCAACCACGAGAGGTACCACCCACCTTTGGGAAATAGCAACTTTGGTTGTCTCTTCTTGGGATAATGCTAAGGCAGTAGCCAAGTTAGCTAAAGCATCAGCTTGTCTATTCTCCTTCCTTGGTATATGCTCCAACGAGATGGCTTCAAAATTTGCTAACAACTTCTTCCCGTATTTGCAATAGGGGATGAGGTCTTCTTTCCTGACGTCATATTGCTCCAAGACTTGGTTGATAACTAATTTGGAGTCCCCAAAGATTTCAAGTTGCGATATACCCATCTCAATAGCCATTTGTAGACCAATAATCAATGCTTGATATTCGGCTACGTTATTAGAGCAAAGTTCACTTAATGAGAATGAGTATAGAAGTATTTGCCGTTGTGGAGAAACAAACACTACACCTGCCCCCGCTCCTTCCCGACGTGCAGCCCCATCGAAAAACATCATCCATGGTGGCATTACTTCAATGTAAAACACATCTTCATCCGGGAAATCATCAGAGAACTCCCAATCGGACGGGATTGGGTGATCAGCTAAAAAGTCTGCCAGTGCTTGTCCTTTGACAGCTTTTTGTGGAACATATGCAAGGTCATATTGTTGTAGCAAGACTGCCCATCGAGCTATACGACCCGAAACCACTGGCCTGGAGAGGACATATTTAATTGGGTCTGCCTTTGCTATCAAACGGACCGTATATGCTTGCATGTAGTGCTCTAGCTTGTCTATGGCAAAGAAAAGAGCAAGACACATCTTTTCAATAGGAGAATAATTTAATTCAGCCCCATTGAGAGTTCGACTTAGATAATAAAGGGCCCTTTCTTTCCCATTTTCATTTTCTTGCGCCATAAGAGCACCTAGAGATTTCTCTTGTGCCGCGATGTACAGCACCAAAGGTTTTCTTGGAATAGGAGCACCTAAAACTGGAGGACTAAGCAAGTATCTTTTGATGCGCTCAAAAGCATTGCTACAAGCCTCATCCCATTCAAAATGCACATCCTTCTTCATTAATCGATTGAAAGGTTGACATCGACCAGCCAAATTCGAGATAAATCGTCGTATGTAGGCTAGTTTTCCTTGCAAGCCTCTAAGTTCTCGTAGATTCTTGGGCTCTGGCATTTTCTGGATAGCTTCAATTTTGGACTGATCAATTTCAATACCGCGGTGCCTCACAATGAAACCAAGAAATTTCCCAGATGTCACGCCAAAAGCGCATTTGCGGGGGTTCATTTTAAGCTGATACTTTCTTAAGCGGTTGAACACTGATCGCAGATCTACCAAATGGTCTTCCCTCCTTTTTGTTTTAACCACGAGATCATCGACATAACACTCCACGTATTTATGAAGTACATTATCAAAGATCTTTTGCATGGCCCGTTGATAAGTAGCGCCAGCGTTCTTTAGTCCAAAAGGCATCACTTTATAACAGTAAATGCCCTTAGGGGTACGAAAAGCTGTAAGTTCTTCATCCTTAGGATTCATTCGAATTTGGTTGTATCCTGAAGAACCATCCATGAAAGATAAAGCTTCATGACCAGTAGTGGCATCAACCATAACCTCAGTGATGGGTAACGGAAAATCATCCTTGGGACATGCACTGTTCAAGTCACGGAAGTCAACACACACCCGGATTTGTCCATTCTTCTTTTTGACAGGGACAATGTTAGCAATCCATTCTGGGTACTGTACTTCACGAATGAAGCCCGCTTCAATCAGCTTATTGACCTCGGTTTCTATTTGAGGGATAAGTTCCGGCCGAAAGCGTCTTTGGGCTTGTTTGACTGGGCGCACGCCTTTCTTTACTGCCAAATGATGTAGAGCAATACTTGGATTGAGCCCAGGCATTTCCTTGTAAGTCCAAGCAAACACATCTTTGTATTCTACTAGGAGCTTGAGGTACCCTTCTTCTTCTTCGGGAGTAAGAAGCGCACTAATGAAAGTTGGTCGAGGTTCTTCAGTAGTTCCCAAATTGATCTCTTTAAGCTCATCAATTGTGGCTTGTACTCCATCTTCCAAGGCCGGGGGAGCTTCATCGACCTCTTCATTGGTTGCTTCATCATCTGATAGTATATCCTCTTCTACTGTAATATGAAACGAGGATGATACCTCTTCAATTTGCTCATTGTGGGCGAGTGACTGACTTGTGTGTACAATCGTTCGCCTTTTGACTTTGAGTGATCCTTCAGTACTAATGTCTAAGGTAGAGTTACGCTTCATGCGTGAAGGAATGCTACTGCGGATCTCATCATTAGCTTTCTTTTCCCGTTGAACCTTGAAATTTATCGGATTTTGAGAATGACTATCAACAGGCTTCTTTGTTGCCCCCAATCGATCAAAGACTGATTTACATGCAAGAGTGTCACGATTTTGTGTTAAACAAGTTGTATTTAACCTGTCAAACACTGTGATTCGTGACGATGAGGCCTCAATGCGATCAAACACCGAGACGCGTGATGAAGATTGATCTTTTCTTTGATTCGAACTTTCATCGTCCTCCATTGTTATGTATTGGGAACTTGAAGCATTGCTTCTTTTCTGGATCCATATCTGAGCTGGTTGTTCAGGAGTATAACCTAATCCGGTCTTTGGGATAGGAATTTCATACCCTTCAAGCCGCATTTTGCTTTGTGTTTTGCTAAGGCCATGCGTCTTTTCTCCAGTGACTTCTGGAATTAATTTCCCTAAGTCCCCTTGTTTTGAGAAATCGTAGCCTGCTTTGGCCAGCAGCCGATATGCCTTTGGGTCAAACCATTCTTTTGTCTGTTCACTTGGTAGAATACCATGCTCTGTCAGACATTGTGAAGACCTCACGAATCCATTTAATGGCTTCGAGGGCAAAGGATTTGTGGATGAAGTTAAAGGCATGACATGATCTTCTTTCAATATGGCCACGTCTTCCATTGTGAGCTTTGCAGTAGGCCTTCCCATGCCTGCTATGGATTGAAGGCATTCCGCGAATGGTGATTGTCCTTTCTTGCGGTGTGACAATGGCACGTAACGGAGTAATGGAGGGTTGTTGGAGGGCGTTGAAATTTTCGCTCTCACTGAATTACTAGTAGACTCACTAGAATGATCATTCCCACATTCTGGACCTTTCTTTGGGGCAGGGATATCCTTTCTAGTGACGAGTTTATCATGCTCCTTTTCACTCTGCTTGCTTTCTCTGGACGGGATCTCAACTGGGAGAACTTCATTGGGAATGTCATCTTCTACATAAAATTTTGCATCAGCAAAGTGCGCTTCAGTCTCAGCAAAAGGCTTCAAGTCGGCATTGACTTTCTTTATCCCATTTTGAAGGTATTTAAAACATTGATGCAAAGTTGACGGCACTATTCCGTTTCCATGGATCCATGGACGGCCTAACAACATGTTGTAGGTTGTCTTGGCATCAATGACATGGAACAAAACATTGCTCGCCAATTCTCCAATGACTAATTCTAGGTGGATCATGCCGATTGCGCGTTGTCCTCCTTGGTTAAACCCTTGAATGACCAAACGACTATGCGATAATTCCTCCATAGTAAGACCAAGTCGTCTCATAGTCATTTTTGGTAATATATTAACAGCTGAACCTCCGTCAATGAGAATACGATCGATCTTTTGTTCACGAGCATAACCAGAAACATAAAGTGGACGATTGTGGGGCTTAGAGCCTAACAATAGGTCCTCATCAGTGAAAGTTAAATCTGGAGAGCACGCATAACATTCCTGGGTTTGTTGAAGCGTATTGGTAGAAGGAGTGCACATCTCTGGCTTTTCAAGAGCTTGGGTGAGCACTTCTTTTGGTGGAGTAGAGGATTGGAAAGGTTCAACTTCATCGACTCGAGATTGGAATTCCTCCAAAGATGTCAAAGTCTCACTTGGACCACCATGGTCAACATCCTCCTTTTCATCCTGAATTTCGCAACGAGTGACCGTGTGAACGGCCTCGGTTGAGTTATTTTGAAAGAATTTTCTAGGGAAGAATTCTTCCAATGTGATGAGCTTTCGAGGTTTTTGGGTTTGTCTTGAATTATCATACATTCTTGTTCCCAATCTTCTTTGCCTCTTATCGCTCCCTTCTCTTGACCAAGGTTGAATCTGGTTTTGTGCTTTTCTGGACTCTTGGGTGATCAAATAAAGAGGGAATGTTCGTCTCTTTTTCCATCTTCTTCGAGTAACCATTGTCCAGCCCTCTTCCTCATCCACTGCTGACCTTTTATCATCATTATAATCAGATGCTTCTTGTGAAAGCTGAACTGGAACAGGTTTTAGAGAACCAAACTGAATGAGCATGGTATTTGCCCCCTGCTTAGTGGTTGGAGACATGCAAATAGGTAACCCGCAAGAAAATGTTACAAGGTTTGATTGAGCAACATCATTAAAATCCAAGTCGATTTTCCTTTCCTTGGCTAGCTTCATGATGAGTTCTTTAAGAACAAAGCATTTTTGGATTGGATGGCTTATGATGCGATGATACTTACAATAATTTGGGTCATCAACTTTTCCCATCTCTTCCGGTCGTTTGCATTTTGGCAATACGATTAATTGCAACTTGAGCAGTTGTTCTAGCATTTCGGGCATATCAGCATCTAGGAAAGGATACACCTTT
The DNA here is from genome assembly GCA_023055345.1 of Quercus wislizeni. NCBI lineage: Eukaryota > Viridiplantae > Streptophyta > Magnoliopsida > Fagales > Fagaceae > Quercus > Quercus wislizeni. Next base: position 3,693,877 of record JALGQJ010000029.1, on the reverse strand, counting down.
TGTTCCCACTCTTTAAGTGATGAGCGACGCATCTCACGCTGTTGGCCTCCTTCGGGCCTCTTCTCGTTAGCCTTCACATTTTTTGTTGAAATTTTGACTGGAGCAGGGTTGATATTCATTGAGTCTTTGATATTACTTTTCACATTCCTGTCATTTTTTCTTACTTCCCGTCTTTCTTTTCTTTCCTCAGGAACGGGAGGTTTCATATTTCCATGGCTAGAGATACTCAATTCCATGTCATGTGCACGAGTTGCCAACTCTTCAAATGTTCGGGGCTTTATCCCTTGAAGGATGTAAAGAAGTCCCTAATGCATGCCTTGGATGCACATCTCTACAGCAGATATTTCAGAAAGTCTATCCTTGCAATCTAGACTCAAAGAACGCCATCGATGGATATAATCAACGACGGGCTCATCCTTCCACTGTTTAGTATTGGTAAGCTCCATCATGCTTACCGTGCGTCGTGTGCTGTAGAATCGGTTGAGAAACTCCCTTTCAAGTTGTTCCCAACTATCGATTGACTCGGGTTCTAAGTCTGTATACCAATCGAAGGCATTCCCCTTTAGTGAACGGACAAACTGCTTTACAAAGAGTCCTCCTTGAGTCCCTGCATTCTCACAAGTTTCTACAAAGTGAGCAACGTGTTGCTTAGGGTTTCCTTTGCCATCAAATTGCAAGAACTTGGGGGGTTGATACCCGTTTGGCATTCTCATGTTATCAATGCGTTTTGTATAGGGCTTCGAATACATGAGAGAACTTGTAGAAGAACCTCCATATTGTGCTCGAATGGTGTTCGTTATCATGTCTTGTAGTTGTTGGACAGATATCGAGGCCATTGAGGTGGAATGTCCGTGTTGAGAAGTGCCTTCACCGCCTTTTCCCTTATCACCTCTAGTGATTTCTCCTTTCAAAGTAAAGCCAGGTGGGTGCTCAGGGCCGAGACTTGATTCACCTGAATCTTGTACCTCTAGTTTGTTCATTAGGGTTGCAATTTTGACGTCCTTTTCTTCAAGTGCTTTTGTGAGAAGGGTGACCCTTTGTTCCATTTCAGCCATCTTTTCTTCCATGGTAGAGGTATTAGTCATCATTACTGGCATAACCTCCATGTATGATGGAGAAAATGATGAAACAGGATGAGTTAAAGGTACTTCATTCCTTAAGTTTCTCATCACAGGTGAAGAGTTGATAGAAAAGGTCTTTGTTGGGGATGATTCATGACTGACCTCCAAATCTTTCGAGGTAGATGAATCCTTAGTGGTAGCTTTCCTATTTGCAAGAGAGTCCAAAGAGATGACAGTATGAAGTTGGCTTTCTTTGGTTGGTTGGGGTTGAAGTCGATCAAAAGCTTTGGATCGACTGCGAGTGATTGGGCCGACATAGTCATCATCATTGGAAGCATCAACCACTGATTTTCGAACATTCTTGCTAGAAGCCATTGAAGCTGGTAGCGATATGATGTCGAATTTCTTTTCTTTTGAAGGAGAAAGAGATGAGAGGCAGAGAGGTCCCACTGGGCGTGCCAGAATTTGTAGAGCGACTAAATTTCTTGTTCGAAATAAATCAAACAAGTAAAATAGTTTCACAAATGCGAATTTGTATTGATGATTGTGGTACAATTCTCTGTGATTACAAAAGAGTGATCCTCTGATTCAATCTCCTTAAAAGATTTGCTAATTGGATTTGTGGTAATGTGATTTTGACTTGAACACAGAATATCCTTCAATTTGGTAGAGGGATGGATCGAAGATTGTTGAAACGGAATTGCAATGAATCTCTGGCTATGAGCTTGTTAGAAATCCTTTGTTCTTCGCGTTCTTCGTGTTCTTCGTGTGTTCTTCGTGTGTTCTTCGTCTTCGAAGGTTTATGGTGGAAGTTCTTCGGGGCTTTAGAGGCTTGAATCCGTAGAGCTTCACCGATTTGTGGTTTGTTGATGTTTTTTCGGACCTTTGAGCTTGATTCCCGTAAAATTTAGGATCTAGGCAGATATCTTGGATGATTCTGCTTCGAGTGTTCTTCAATTTTGGGATTGAAGTTCTTGAAGGCTTTGAGACTTAATTTTTGCAGAGCTTTTGTACTTCTGACTCTTCTCTTTTTTAAATGCTTTAGGAAGGCTTCTATTTATAGGAGTTTGGGGGTGGGTGAGCGACACGTGGCGAAGTCCGATTGGTGACACATGTCACCACCTGATTGGTCCGCCTGTGTCATCGCTTACACGTGCGAGGATTGCTTGTGTCATTGCTTACATGTGCGAGCTTGCTTGTGTCATCGCTTACACGTGCGAGGTTGCTTGTGTCATTGCTTACATGTGCTGAGGTGTGATTGGTTCTTGCATGACACTTGGCAAATTTCTGTTGGTTTCTGAGTAGTGATAGTAAAACCTAGTAGCAATACGTGGTGCTTTATAATTGGATGTATTTTGTGGACTCAGTAGTATGATGTGTCAGCTTGTGATAGGTCGGGAATTTTTCCCTCTCTACACCCACGAAAAAAATGTTGTTTGGACTCCATCACTCTGTTTTGGTGATTCTATCACTCAAAAATCTGCGTGATGAGGCATAAAAAAAAAAACAAGTTTCAATTGTTTTCAATTTTCATCATCCATGATTCAGTGGCATTTCCGTAAATAGAGTGCATCAGTGGGTCCCTCGTGCAGTGCTTTGTCCCATCACACTGGTTTCTTCTTCTTCTCTTTTTTTTTTTTTTTTTTTTCTTTTCTTCTTTCGGGTTTCTGGGTTTTTTTTTTTTTTTTTTTTTTTTTCTTTCCTTCTTTCGGGTTGCTGGGTTTCTTCTTCTTCTCTTCTTCTTCTTTTTTTTTTTTTTTTTTTTTTTTTTTTTTTTTTTTTTTTTTTTTTTTTTTTTCTTTCGGGTTTCTGGGTTTCTTTTTTTTTTTTTTTTTTTTTCTTTCCTTCTTTCGGGTTGCTGGGTTTCTTCTTCCTCTTTTTTTTTTTTTTTTTTTCTTTCCTTCTTTCGGGTTGCTGGGTTTCTTCTTCCTTCTTTTTTTTTTTTTTTTTTTTTCTTTCGGGTTTCTGGGTTTCTTCTTCTTCTCTTTTTTCTTTCTTCTTTTTTTTTCACTGATTCGGTTTTCACTGAGTTTGGGTACTGGAAGTTGAAGGAAAAAAAATAAATAAATAAAGTAAAAGCTGCACAAGGTACATGAATGGGGCCCACAAATAGTTGAAAAATATTGAGTGATGACAAATGAGTGATGGTGTCAAACAGGGTGGGGTGTTTTAAGTGATGAGTAATGAGTGATGAGTGATGAGTGATGAAAACTGAGTGATGAGTGATGGATGATGAAAACTGAGTGATGAGTGACCATTTTTTTAAACCAAACAAGGCCTAAATTGCCGACCTCACTTTTTTTTTTCTTTATTACTAAAATCGATAGAAGAAACTACGGTTGACACTCAATATTTCTATTAGAAATTAATTCTATTACTAAAGTGTGTATGAAGTCAGAGTAAGTGTGCCTTGGGCACCTTAGTACTACTACATTAAACCAACCTCCTCACTCACCTAAATAAATCCAAATAATCAAATAATTCCAAATCACTTGATCCTAGCTAGCCACTCTATGAACCAAAATAATATAGCTCTCGCACAAAAAATTTGACGTCTGTGACATGGGTGGGCTTGGGACCCATGTGGTACATGTGCATTGAAAGATCAATCTAAGGGATAAGTAATAAATAATCATTCTGTCAATTTTTTTCTTTCATTAATTTTTTCTTTCTATTTCTTTTTTCCTCTCATTCCCTCAATTTCCCATTCTCATTCCCCTTCATGAGGAACGTTATTAACAACTGAACAGGTAATTGTTCAGTTTTTTTTTTTTTTTTTAATTGCTTTGTTGTAATCTTTGTTCTTCAACTACGTCTTTCTTTAATTTTTTTATTAATTGTTCACCTTTTGTTGAGCTGATGTTCCCCATGAGCGAATGAGAGAGACAGAGAAATAGAAAGAGAAAATTGAATGAGAGACTAAAATGCCAAAATGCTAACCTCACTTTTTTTTTTCTTTTTTACACTCAATATTTCTGATAGAAGTTAATTCTATTAGTAAAGTGTGCACAAAGTTAGAGGAAATTAATTCTATTACTAAAGTGTGCCCGAAGTCTGAGTAAGTGTGCCTTGGACACCTTAGTACTACCATATCAAACCAACCTCCTCACTCACTTAAACAAACCCAAATAATCAAAATAATTCCAAAACACCTGACTGCTAGCCACTCTACGAACCAAAATCACATAGCTCTCGCATAAAAATTCTGACCTCTGTGACGTGAGTGGGCTTGGGACCCTCGTGGTGTGTGCACTGAAAGATCGATTTGAGGAATAAGTAATAAATATCGCTCTGCCATTTTTTTTCTCTCGTTAATTTTCTTTTTTTTTTTTTTGGTTTTTTTTTTCTCTCTCATTCTCTCATTCTCATTCGCCTTCTTAGAGAACATTATTAACAACTCAACAGGTAATTATTTAGCTTTTTTTGTTGCTTTGTTGTTATCCTTGTTCTTCTTCGTCTTTCTTTAATTTTTTATATTAAATTTTAGATAATCTACTGCTTCTTCTTCTTCCAAATTTCTCTCTTGAACATGTTGTTTAGCTTTTGTTACAATTGAGCTTATTCTAAATTTCTCTCTCTTGCTCTGGAGGTTTACCCTCGAAGTAACTAACCACTTTTCTCTTCTCTTCCATTTCTAAATTTGCAAGAACTAAACACTTTTTTTTTTTTTTTTTACACACCAACATAGTTTTACTATATAAAAAAAAATAAAAAATAAAAACTACTTTTCCCTTTATGTTTGGGTTAGTTCGCATTTTTTAGATTTTGTTGCAATTGTGCGTATTCCAAATTTCTCTCTCTTGTTCTGGAGGTTTTCCTTCTAAGTAACTAACCACTTTTCTCTTCTCTTCCATTTCTAAATTTGCAAGAGCTTAACACTTTTTTTTTTTTTTTTTACACACCAACATAGTTTTACTATTAAAAAAAAAAAAAAAAAAAACTACTTTCCCCTTTATGTTTGGGTTAGATCACAGTTCCCCTCTCTAAGCTTTAAAATGAGCAATTTCTTCATTTATATTTTGGAAACGAACGAATATCCCTATTGTTACTGCCTCAGTTAAAACCTAATGAAATCTTATGATTCCCATTGTGCAATGTCTAAACTATCCCCACTAAATTTTAATATCTCAAAAATTTCCTTCACGTATATAGTGTTCTATTTGTTACCTAAAGAACATTGAGTTATTAGGTTTAATCTTTTAAACTTATAATTTTATATTGTTCGATGACACGTATGCCTTTTGTTATCTTGTTCTTTTAAAAAAGAATTAATATATATATATATATATATATATATATATATATATATATATAGATATATATTTATATATCCTTGCTTGAGAGGGTGTTTATTGAAAACTAAATAAGCCAAATATTGTAGCAAGACACATAAAAGTAAGATGATAGAGGATGAAATATGAATAAAAAACTTAGTTGTGGATGGTTGCAGGTATATTTGATGAAGTGCTTTAATTGTATATGGTGTCATTCATTGCAAAAATTCAGTTCTTATGATATTGTCTTAGCAAAAATCAGTTACTTATTGTTGGAAGATGATATTCATTATCATTCTTAGACGTTTTTAGTGAGTGGATATTGCCTTTAACAAATAAGTTCTAAGAAAACAATCATAGTAAAATAGATATTTATATATTAAATTGCTATGTTAAGTTTGTATGTAATCAAAATTCTTATATGAATAATGAAGAAGCCAAAAATCATTAGTTGAGTTCTCGTCTCCGTAGATGGACGATGACATTGGATTCATCCAGGGATAAACTTGCAATAAGATATGAAAATAAAGAAATACACCGGTGTGGTGTGTGCCAAAAACCCTCCGATGATAAAGTTAGATGGAATTCAATTGGAGTATCACAATGGAATTCAACTTTGGGAGTGTTTTTGGGATTATAATTGTGTACCTCTTGTAGACACTGCATTTTCTACTCGATAATAAATTTTGGTCCCCAGCCCCAATGATGAGCTTGACATATGTCAACTAAGGGTAATTGAAGAGTTCACAATAGTTTGAAAGTAATCACAACTCAAAAGTGTTCAAATCGCTTTGAAATCAATACTGGAAAATGACATTTGCTCATTGTTTTGACTATAACTTTTTATCCAAAAGATTTTTTTAAGTGTGGTTTGTTTAATTGGAAAGTAGACATCCTAAGATTCAATTTGAACACAATTTTTGCCTAATTTAGACTTATATTGAGTAATTTATGACCATTTGAAGTTGGGCCAACTGGGTAGTCCGCTTTTCTGGGTTTTAAAACTTCATTTTAAGGGCCCAAAACATTATGCTTTGAGAACATCCAAAGATCATTAAAAATCCCCCAAAACCCTAATTCTTACTTATAAATACTAATCTTATATCTCCAATCAAAACCTAGCTGGAGAGAGTGATCTTTTGGCCTCCATCTTCTTAAAAACCCTAATTCTCTTCTCTAAAATTCACACACAACCCCTTAGCACGTTTTTACAAATTAAAAAACCTCTCTTTAATTAGTTCTAAGGTAGAAACTATTTTTCTAAATTGATTTCTCAAAATCTATTTCAAAATCTCTTGTTCTTGAATTGTGATTACTAACTATTGTTGTGTTCTTTTGATTATTCCTGTCCTAAATCTAATCTTTACATTGTCGGCACTAAGGGATTGTTTAAACAACTTCAAATATGTTATTCTAAAGCAAGGTGAGCTTCTTTCTCATGGTTTCCCACTCTTCTTAATATGTTTCGCATGATTTTCTTGATATAGTTTCTCCTTTTGTTATATTTGACTTGTTTGATGTTTTAATTATGTTTAGCATGTTTCAATATAATTTTAGGTGGTTTATAATCTGTTCTCTTTGTTCTTTTGTTCTTATTTCAATTCCTAGGTTGATTTGATATGATTTAATGTAGTTTAGTTTAATTGTTTGATTTTGTTTCATGCTTATTTGTTTATATTGATGTTTGTTTTATTTGCTTCATGTTAGTTTAAGTGTTTAAGGTTTTAACAATTTTTTTAAAAAAATACCTTTGAATGTTTAAATTTGTAAAAATATAATTTTTTTAAATCTGTGCTAAAGGATGTGTATGCATCTTTGAGTATAGGTACGCATGGTTCAACCCTGCATATGCATGATTGAGTATGTGACACACCTCGAATCTAGATTAGGGCAAAATCTTATTTTTATTATTTTAATCACTTTTTAACATGTAATTTGATTCTGTTTGACTATGATTAGGTTAATTATTTATGTTTAATTATTTTCCAAGTTTATTTGAATCTTTTTGCCATATTTAGCCTATTTGATATTCTTTCATTGTGTGTTTTATTTAATTGTAAACTTGTTATGTTTAATTTATTTTGTTTGATTATGCTTTATTTATTTCCTTTTATATTGTGATGTAATCTTTAACATATTGTGTGTTTTATTTTCCTTAAGTGCATAATGTATGTTTAGGTTAAGGATTTGGGCTCTTTTAATAAACTCTCTATCTAAATATGGCTTAGCACCACATAATAGAGGCAGCCCACAAGTCGGGCGGTTTTGGGTGCCTAACACCTTCCTAAGCTGTACCAAAATTTCGGACCTATAATCTGGTATGTGGACCCATGTATGTAAGTGATTCGTCCAAAAGGCTCAATATAGTTCCTAGACCTAATTTAGGTGGCGACTCCACTTTTCTCCACCATGGTCCACTTGACCAGGGCATACTCTCCTTTGCACCCACACCTCTTGGTTTTGTTCTCTTCTGGCTTTAAAGCTATCTTGTCTTTAATGAGCAATGGATCTTTGCATTCATTCCTTCATAAAATCGCTAGTGCATTACAAATGGTTGTCTTGATTTGTGTAATGTCTTCTTTTTCGTTACTCTGTCTATTACTCTTTGGTTTGAATGCTCACCATAAATGCGAAACGTATCTTGGGTTTGTCCATTATGATAGATGAAACCTTTAGAAATTGCTCTCATCAGTTGCCCCCTTATTCCTTTCTTTGTCTATGTGACAAGATAGGAATATAGGAAATTTTGTCTCTTTGTTTTCCGTGTACTTGCATTTATTGTGAGATGACATTTCATTTGTCTCCGTGACATGTATAGGGCTAAGATTGCCTCGTCATGCCAATGACCCTCCTCTCAGGTTTCCTGTGCATGTTTTCTCTTCTCTTTTCTAATTCCCTCCTCTCTACTTTTTAATTTTATTTTCTAGTGCTTATCTTGGAGCTTTCTTCTTCTTCTCTGTTTTCCTATTGATAATCTCTAGTAAGTTCGTTCCTCGTTTCTCTTTTCTTTGTGTTTTTATGGTTGACTACTCCTTCGTTCCTCATTTCTCTTTTCTGTGGGTTTTACCCAATATTTGATGATGTTTGGTGAGGAGGTTCAATCAAGTGAACTCGAAATGGGCTTGTCTTCGTTTGAAGAATGTGGGTTCCCTAAAGTTTCTTCTAGGTTAGCTCCTTTTAGAGCTTTAAATATACGTTGCTCCCTTAAGGAAAAGGATGAGAGCAGGATTGGGAGTAGATTTCAAATATCCCATTTCATTATGATTAGGATTCCTAATAGAGAATAGTGCTTGCACTTCCTTCCCTGACGAAGTGTGTTTCTATGAAGCCGACTTCGTCAGTGGCCTTCATATTCCTATTCATCCTTTCATCAAAGGGCTCTTATTTTGCTTGAAACTTGCCCCTACCCAATTAGTCCCTAATTCATGAAGGCTAGTAGTCCGCTGTATGGTTATGTGGATGTCTACCAATGAAGGGGATGTCATTGGATAGATGAGTTCTTGCATCTTTATAGTCTAAGACAATTCAAAATTCCAGTCTATTAGGAGTTTAAGCCTTGGGATAGGAAATCAAGGTTGGTTTTTGATTCCCCTTCTTCTTTTCACAAATGGAAAACTAGCTTGTTCTTTGTCTCTGGTGATGGTTGGGAAACCATCCCAAGTGAAAGTTCAAATGACGCTCTCAAGTTGCTTCGTAGTTGGGGCACTCCCGTGCCTGATGCGTCTTTCATTTGTTTTTCTCGTGCGTGATGATGTTCTTCATGTTTGCGATATTGATGCCTCTTTTCTCTTCTTTGTAGATTCTATTTGGTCCCATTTGAAGAAGTGACATCACAATTGTTTGGAGAAGGTCAAGGGATACGTTGACAACGTCTTTGATTTTGATGAGCTCATTTCTCCGCAATCTCTTTTTGTTCATTTTCTTGGACCAAAACCTTCTAATCACGTCCAAAAGAACATGGAGACTGTCATAAAAAGTAAGTGTATTGATTTTGTGAATATTAGACAACCTTTGGATGACTTTTCCTTGCTGATAATCCCCCCCCCCCCCCCCCCTTTCTTTTTTAGGAATGGCGACCAAATTCAGCAAAGGAAAATTGGCTGAAGTCCAAGAGAAAAAGGCAAAGACAGGGTTGAAGGAAGGTCTCTTATCGAAGAGGCATTGTAAAGATTATAAGTCATCCAAGGGGGAAGACCCTATGGTTACTTCTAATGTAGTAATGCTCAACCTACCCTCTAGCATCTTGCTTCACCCACATTGTCTTTGGAGTTGATTACCCCTTTCGACAAGGGTACGAAAACTCGGGGAAGGGAAATTGACACTTAATACCTTCTGGGACGAGGCTTATTGCGATGTGGCCAAGGTCCATGATGCCATTTCTATGGAGGAATTGAAGCCATTGATGTCGTGACTTAAATAATGCTCTCAAGTGCAGGATTGTCGTGAAGTAATAACTTGGTAAGTCCGAGGTTGAATCCACAGGGAAAAGGGAATTGATTAGCAAACCACAAGAGAACAAAATTAAAACAATAAAATTATATTGAAGTGAAATTTTGATAGTTTGGTGAAGGTAATTTTGAATGAGAGGAAATAACAATATATTAAGGCGCTAAGGTTTAGGGATCCACACACAATACATCTATTGATAATCTTAACAATATTTATTCTATAACTCAACTAAAATTCATATGAAGGATGATCTTAGTTGGACGATTCTACAATAAGAACTCAAGAATAAACTGCCTAAGATAGTTTCATGAAATTGATTGATTTTAGGCAAAACAAAACTAGTGAATTAGTTTGCATGGAATACTAAGCATTTAACGTGCCTGGAGTCTATGATAAATCAAATAGTTATATAGAACTAAACATTTTCTAGATGATTAAATCAATCAAAAACATAATAAGATAAGTATTAAAACCATAAAATAATTGTTAAGAATATACCTATAAATGGTTAGGTTTCACCCCTTACCTTAGCAAGGCTTCTAGGAAGTCATAACACAAACAAAACTCTAAAAACTGTTAAGAGACTTTAAGAAAATTAAATTACGTTCTACTACAGCTCTCCTCTGAAATTGGCCCTAAAGAACCTTTAAATAAGTTAAGGAATCCTATTACAAGTTGAATTCTAGTTTGGAGAAAATCCCAGTTTTTTAGGCTTCACTTAACTGACATTTGTTGCCCATTTGAAGTTAGAATTCGGAATTTTGGTAAACTAAAAAGTTGTATCCCTTTAAGTTAAATTTCTAGCCCAACTTGAATTATCTCGATTGGACATCTGAACCTAAAGTTATACCCAAATACTAACTGGTGTGCAGGCTAGAATCCTAATCCTGATTGCACTTAGATTTGGTGTAAATTTCTTTTGAATTTTTGCTCCAATTGGACTTAAATTTCATTGGGTTGGCCTACTTTGACTTCATTATGGCCCTTGTAAAAGTAAAATCCATTGGCATTCTTCTTTACACAAATTTGCTCATTTAATTCCATTCTCCTACAAAAGAAAAATTCACGCATCAAATTCAATTAAGCACAAAATTGATTATTTAGCATTATTCCAAAACCAAATATAAATTGCATGAATTAACTCAAAATAAGTATGATAATACTTTCTAATAATGATATAAATATGTAAAATTAAGTTATTATCAATTGACGACAAGACCTTCCCATAAGTTAATAAATTCTCATGTCCAGAAGGTTATGTAGGTATGTTTTTTATTTTTACAATACCATATTCGTGTAGAGGTTTCTTTTTTGATTTCTTCTAACCTTTTGTGTTTCCAGGTGCTGGGTGAATCTTTGTACCTTTCAGGGAAATACTTGGATTATGAAGAAAAACATGTGGTTGTTTAGTCCAAGGTGGAGTCACTCTCTGTTGAGAATGAGCTATTGAAGGAAACGGTTTCTTCTCTTTCTGACGAGGCGAAAAAAGCTCAAGATCGTCTAAAGACTTTGGAGCATGATGTGAAGACTAAGAAGGCTTTTTATTAACTAAAGGATAAACAGATTGAAGAGGCCACACTTAAGCTTTAAACGGCTGGCTCTAAAATAGTAGAGAAATTCAAGAAGTCTGGCAAGTATTCTGATAAGTTGTGCGACAACTATGTGGAAGGTTTTGGTCTCTTTCGTAAGTATATGGCCACACGTCATCCAAACTTAGATTTTTCTACTTTTGATATGGAGGCAGTTGAGAAAGAAAATCTAGCGGATTGTCCCTCTATTGATGCAACGGATGACAATGCAACTGATATAATGGACGATGATACCGCTAGAGTTACTGTGGACCTGTCTTCTTCTAATCCTACTTAGAACTCTTCTTCTATTTTTAGTTTCTAAGAAACAATCTTTTAGGCTCGTTTGTTTTGAGCATGTTTATATATCATGCTTTTAGCTTCTAAAAACAATCTCTTAGGCTCATTTGTTTTGAGCATTTTTATATTCTCTATTTTGACAATATTTTGTGCTGTCTTTGAATATGACTTGTTAACTTTTGGTGGTCATTTTTGAATGACGATTATATGGTTTTCTAAGTAGTGTATTAATGATGGTTTTAGTTATGTACTGATAACTTTTTAAGTTGCGTATCAATGACGATTTAATTATGTATCAATAACCTTTCTAGGCCATGTATTAATGACTATTTAGTTATATATCAATAACTTTTTAGGCCATGTATTAATGACGATTTAGTTATGTATCAATAACTTTTTAGGCCATGTATTAATAATGATTTAGTTATGTATCAATAACTTTTTAGGCCATGTATCAATGACGATTTAGTTATGTATCAATAACTTTTTAGGTCATGTATTAATGACGATTTCGGTTATAACTTTTTAGGTCATGTATCAATGATGATTTAGTTATGTATTAATAACTTTTTAGGTCATGTTTTAATGACGGTTTTAGTTATGTATTAATAAGTTTTTAGATCATTAATGACCTTTGTGAACAATAGGTGATTAGTTTTGATCATGTGGCTAAAAGAAAGAAAGACGATGGTATCTTCCGAATAATATTGTTCTTCATGCTTTATTTGCGAAGGATAGAAATCCTAATGAAAATGGAAAATAACAGAAATAGAAATACACTTTTAATAAAGTAAAATATGGAAATTCTTCAAAGTTTCTGTTAGGAACCCATGGGTAGAACTCACTCTTAAAAACTGGCTTGCAAGGGGAGGGTGCCCAAGAGCTTATAAACACATGTTAAATTTACACTTAAGCAATATGGGACACTAGGATCATAACATACCACCACGCTTTGCAGCCGACATCCATGACAACTCACTCTAGCGACACTGACTCGATGGTGGCCCTTTCTCTTTTGGTGGCTACACTCACCTATCAATTATTTTAATCTGGCCCTTAGGTCTCCCCCTCTAGGATTTGACCACAAAGCCACAACTCATTTGATCCCATATTCAATGAGCTATGTCCGATTACTTGACGTGGTGGTTGGTCTGATACAAAATGTTACAAACTAATGGGTAGAACTCTCTCTTAAAAACCAGAATCACAATAGTTAAACTTATACTTAATCTATATGGGACACTAGAATCACAATATGTTGCAAGCTACATCTTTTTAAAAGTTTAGTTAAGTAAAATTTTTCTTGGACTTTTACTTTTTATTTGTAAGGACCTAATATATTGTTAAGGGGACCAAAGTTTAAATATAAAGTTTGGCTACAAACTTAGTTGTAGCCTAATACTACAACTCTTATTAAACAAATTAACATTGCTATATATTTTGAAAACATAACTATTGAATTGCAAGTTCTCTATGTTCTTAAAACACATGTCAAATTTCATATCAATCAGATGTAATTTACCATTCGATCCCTAAATTTATTTTTTATGCATAATTTTAGACTACAAAAAATCGAAATTTAAATATTTGATTGACGACGTAGCAATTGATATTTTATCTTCTTGAAATTTTGCAAGTATGGAGGACATAAGAAAAAAATGTAATTAAATGGTGGATTTTTTAAAATTCAGATTTAATAAAAAAAATATTGAATGGAGTTGTAGCCTTAGTCTTCAACCAAGCTTGTTGCCAAATTTTGTCCAAATTTTAATTATGTTGGGTCAAAAAAAAAAAATTTAGGGTGGTCACAAAGTTTTTTTAAGGATAAAAAAATCATAAATTTTTAAAATTTAATCATAATAAATTATTTTTTTTCAAGGTCGGGATGGTCCTGTGACCACCTTGGACTCTATGTAGAGTCGCTGCGCTGATATATATGATTCCTAAACCTAATTAGGTGGTGACTCCATTTAATAAAAATATTTTATAGATTTTTAATGTAAGACTTTTTTCAAAAAATATTTTTTTCATTAGTTAATTGCATACTTAATGGCAACAAATTAGACAAAATGCTTGAATTGAGTAATTTTGAAACTTAAAGAACTCAATTGAATGAAAGTAAAGTTAAAGAACTTAAATGAATTTTAGTCAAACTTAAAGGGTGCACTTTGCATTTTAGTTTTTTTATTTTTATTTTATTATTATTAACAAAAAAATGGGTAGGAAGCGACTGAGTTGGTGTCTTCCACTGGGTGCCTACTCTAATACCACTCGTTGGGTTAAGATAGCTTGACCCCGGTTAATTAATTTGATTACCCAAGTTGATTAATTAAGTTCAATTGCATGCAAATCATGAAGGCACCAACAAATCACCAAAAATACTAAGTGCAGCGAAAAATAAATTAGACATAGTGATTTGTTAACAAATGAAGAACAAATCACCAAAAATACTAAGTGCAGCGAAGAATAAATTAGACATAGTGATTTGTTAACAAATGAAGAAAATCTCGCAAGGCAAAAACTCCACTGGGTGATTTTAAGGCCACAACTCCCAAAAATCCACTCATCAACAATCAAGCGATTACAAGTATAAGGAATCTTACCAACTACCCTGGCCTATCCCAAAATACCAACCTAAAATTGAACCTTCGCTCCAATACTCAATTGGACTTGATCTTTTAGTAGCCTTCTTTCCCTTTAATGCACAAACCTCCAATTTGTGACTAACCCTTTGCATGGATCCCAATACGTGACTAATTCTAGCAACTTGAACAGATGTTGTTAGCTACAAAGTTCTTCACTTCATTAACAATGAAGATCAGGAAGCACTTGGTTACAAAATTCTATGGCGTACAAACGCAGTAGCTTCACACAGAGAAAATAAGTCTCTTGGTCTCTATATCTGTGTGTGACGGCTCTTAAAATAAGCCTTATATATGTCTAGGGTTGTGAGAAAAGAAACCTTAAACAAATACAAAAGCCTAGGCCGAAATTTAGATCTAGAAAACTAAAAATAGTAAATCTCGATAGATCGAGCAGCTGTTGAGCTTCACATTAAGTCTCGATAGCAGGTTTCTGTCGAGCTATTTGTCGAGACTTAATGAACAACTTTTTTTCATTTGTTTCTTGGACCAATTTTCATGTCTTTAATACTTGACTTGAACGAAATGTTTCTTGAAATACTAAATCCATCTTTAGATCAATCCAATTATAAGTAAAGTGCATTTTGTCAAAAGATTAGTTAATTACAATAAAATATGACCCTAACACTTATATATATATATATATATATATATATATATATATATATATATATATATTATAGAAGCACTTTTTTATATTATTCTGGGTATAGTGATTTCCTTTGTTCTTTTGTCAAAATAAGTTAAATACACTATCCTTTTGCGAATGGGAAGTGCCCCTTGTGTTATTGTAACAGGGTTTAAAATATCATTTTATTGAAAATACAACTTTATTAAACTTCTTTTATTTTTTTACAACTATTTCAAATAACCACATTTTCAAAAAAAATTAAATAATAAATAATAGAATTCAAGATCACATGCAAGAAAAAGAAGAGCTTTCATAGGAGAGACACATTCTCCAATTAGGCTAATTTCCGACCAACTTTGCTCTATTTTTCTCTACTTCTCCTCTGTCCCCCTCCATCTAAGTTGGCCATGGCTCAGTTTGGTGGGGCATTTTCTAAATGAAAACTAGCGTTTTTGATTAAAAACGCTGGAAGCTATGCGTTTGGCATTACATTTTTTGAAAAATTACGTTTTTGAAAACTCTGAAAATTCACGTTTGCAAAACACAATGGTGGATAGCTTTTTAAAAAACCAGGTACAAAATGCAACTATCATAGTCTGTTGAAGCTTGAAATTCCTAAAATAACCTCACAAATACTAAAGTCTTGCTTGTTACCTTGCTATTATCTATCACCTCTAGGCCTTGCCACTATCTAATTCTGCTCGGCTTTGATGAAATTTCTTCTCTCTGGCTTTTTTCATTAATTGAATATTCTGGGCATGCAAAAATTATTTTGGTATGGGATGAGGTTGTGGGTGACGCAAAGAAGATGAGTCTAGAGAAACTTGGAGCAATTGAATGAGTTTTTTTAGAAATTACTAAGGTTAGATGCGGACCATGTGATTGGCAGTAGAGGATTTTTGTCTAGCTACCCAGCAAGTGAAGGAGAAGCTTGAGGTAGTAGGAGATAGACATTGCGGAAAGATAAAAATTAGGTGTCCTTCTTGTGTAATTTTTTATTATTATAATAACAAAAATAAATTACACTATTAAATGGAACCATATTATTATTATTATTATTTTATTTATTAAATTTTTTATGGGACGTTTTCTTATTATTAAATTATTAAATAAAAAATATATATTATTACTCATATTATTATCATTACAGCATGGCCTGTCATGTCCTTTTTTGTAGTTTTCTCAAAACAACAATTTTAGAACATGTTTTACCAAATGCTCAAATATAGTTTTAAAAACTGAGTTTTCAAAATGACCGTTCTAAAAACGTTACTTTTGAAAATGCACTTTTTAAAACAGCTTATTCAAACAGACATATATCACATAAATGAAGACTTCTATACGCTAGCTTTGAAGTATGCCAAGACTCCCACAAAAGGAGAATTCATGTATGTAGTAGGCTCTGATTGTGGAACATTATATCGACTATTTTCAAAAGAATCATCCTTAGCGGGACCTCCAATAATAGCCCCTGTGAGCTGATTCATGTCAGGCTTCTGGCTTTTAAAGTATAGGTCACCACCATGACAGCCCAAAAACTTTGGGTGTGCAACAATGGAAGGAATGGTAGATCCACGGTGATGTATCTTTTGAGGAAACTTTTGGCCATAGCCCACCATGTATGACATGCCCAATGGGTTTTTTCCTAGTATATAATCCGTCTGCAACATATATGATTCACATTCAATTCTCAATTAGAAAGGAAAACTACCATATCAAGTAATACAAAATCTTTCCTTCTCAAAAAAAAAAAAAAAAAAGTAATACAAAATCTTTAATTATCAAAACATGTGAGAAATTAATGCACTATTAAATTGCAGTTTATCCGGCTATCATAAGTTTGTATCTTTAGCATTTTTTGTTATATATTTGATACCTTAAATTTTCAATTAAAATGAAATTATTAGGGTTTCATCTAAACTAACAGATTGTGAATTTGTTGGACAAAGAAATCACCCATTGTGATTTGACTCAATCATAATTTAATTTCACAAACCTTTTCAATTGTTTGATTTTTAAAGATTTGGATTCAAATGAAATGTTAGGATACTTTGGACCGAATCCTAATAATTTTATATTAGAGGGTCAAATATTGGAATTTAAAGTTTATGAACTAAGTAATCATGGTAGCAAATCGCAAGAGTAGATATTGTAGTTTTCCATTGTTTTTTTATGGAAAGAATTTTCCTCGAGTATGTAAAATGAGAGAGAATCACGTTGTCGTTCTACATCGCACTACTTGAAGGGTGCCGAAGTAGTGCTCTTATGTGAACAGCATCGCTCGTGCACTAAATGAACCAAAATTTATAGATGAATTTATTGAATCATGTCTAATTTGTATGAAATTCCTTGATAATGATGTGGTGCAGATATACCTGGCCTTTTGCGACTTCGATCAGCTTATCTGGTTGGGCTACAAAATCACCACAACGAACTACTTTCTTCGCATCTGTCATATAGCGAGAATAAACAATAAGAAGGAAAGACAGAGCTGTTGCATGTTGTAGGTTACTTCCTCCGTCCTTGAATATAAGCCCACCTAATCAACAGATTCAAATTATGATGAATTAATCTCAAATTAACTGGCTAAATTGGATCTCAATAAACATATTTAACATTTGAAACTATATATATATATATATATATATATATATGAAAAATGATATTTTCCATTTGAAATTGATTTATTTCATATTTCAAATTAGATATTACAAAATCCTAAATTGATCTAGTGGACTTGTTTATTAAAGGTTTTTATTTATGAGTTTCTGAATCTGATATCTCTAGCCAACACCTTAGGATGTTTTTTTATGAATTCTTTGAATAATTACTTGGTGTGTGTGAGATGAGGAATAATAAAGTTTTTAAATGGATCTAGATTCTAGAGTCTAGACACTCTTGCTAGCCAAAATAAATAAATAAATAATTAGATATTACAAATCTAAGCACATTATAAAGTTTCAATTGATGTAGCACTATATTTACGGTTAGATTTAAACCCCCCCACCCCCCCCCCCCCCCCCCCCCACAAAAAAAAAAAAAAAAAAAAAAACCATTAAATGAATTCTCTGGATTTCTTAATTTCAAGTGAAATGGAAGAATCATCATTCATTGGAGTCTCAATAAAAGGTTATTTTGCACGGTACAACTCATATAAATATTGTCTTCCTTCCAAAAAGCCAATGCCCCAACATTTTTTATTTCAATTTCAAAAAATTTAAGTGGGTATGAGCTAATTGAGTTTAATTTCTTCAATAATTAGCTCATATAAAATGTATATACATTTTCTTGTTATGAATTCAACCTTCTATATGAATTGATTAGAGAAAGCTACCTGGAGAGTAACTGACTGATTTGACCGTAGGTGAGTCGGGTAATATGGAGCATACAAATTGATCGGCATTGAGAATAAAAGGATTACCATTATTAGGGTCTTTCATCACCCTCTGCCAACACAGGAAGAAGAAGAAGAAGAAAATTTGAGATTGATATTTCGTCTCATTATAAGAAGAAAATTAATGGTGAGAAATTTGATCTAACCTGGGAAATAAGTACGTTAATACCAGCAGTTTTTGAATCCCATCCAAAGTCATTAATTCCAGCTCCTTCAAATGGATTACCATCTATATCTCTGGTTTCCAGATGCTTTAGGTTTCTTTGAAGATAATTCCAGTAATAAGCATCGTTTGTTGCCTTGTATAACCATGCTGCTCCCCACAACAATTCATCCTACAAGATATAAGTCAAATTACAAAACTTTTAGCCATTGAATTCCAAATTCAATTTACATTAAAGTTGGAACTTAACAGCAAAATTTTTGGGTTAAATTCAAATTACGCCCTTTAGATTTGGGTCAATTGTCATTTTCATACATGAAATTCATATTTTATTATTTTAGTCCCTCAATTTTAACATTTCTGGTAATTAATCTATCTAGTGTCGTTTATAAAACCATTGTTATATGTGAAAAAGTGACATTATTATAGACATAATGGATGAAAAGATCAACTTCCACAAAATGTTAGAATTTAGGGACTAAAATGATTAAATAAAAATAAAATTTAATTGACAAAATGAAAATTTACCCACATTTAGAGGATGTAATTTGGGTTTTAGATTCTTTAAGGGTTAATCTAAAAATTTAACTGATTCAAGTCCCCTGTAACACCCAATTAATGTTGTTTAATCGATGAGATTTAAAAATAGAAGAATTATTTCAGAATTTAGACAATTTATACTATTTGATCAAGAACTTAATTGTAATATTAGTTTTTTGGAGTCGCAATATTGCATACCACGTAGCCACTGAAATCACAGTAAAATGGGCATGCACCCAGTGGAATACTAGAATTGTAAGATCCTTGATACTGATCAGAAAAGTCAAAGACCTGATGCAAAATAAAGGAATAATCGTCGTCATTGATATAAATTAATTATATAAGCAATCATAATGTCACATACACAGTATTTTTCATAATTAAATTAACAAATCATGATTGATTTTCAAGTTTCATAGCTTCATTGTTTACTATTCATAATTTTCTTTTGGGGATAATTCGATAGTTGGGGAATGAGTTTTTTGAATCTTGGATGTGTAGAGATAAAAGATTCTTGACGTTTACTATTCATAACTAAGAAAAAAATTGTGAAAAAACTTGAGGATATCTAAATTTATTTATTGATAACCAATAAGGAAAAGGTATAATCAGCTATTCAATTACCTGTTTAGCTCTATCAAGAAGTAGTTTAGAATACTTAGCATCAGAATCCTGAAATGCTATGGAAGAGGCTGCAAGTGCAGCTGCAATCTCGGCTGAAACCTCAGAACCAGGACTTGTTTTATTAACCACATAAGTGGTTCTAGGAGTATCCATGTCTTCAGGTCTCTCCCAACAATTGTGATCAGCATTCGGGTCACCAACTACACCAACCACAACATTAGGAACACTAGTGGCTTTAAGTAAATAGTCAGTGCCCCAACGAATAGCCTCCAGTGCATTTTGTTGCTCTGAGCCCATTAATTGGCCAAATTCTATAACACTCCATGCCAATGTTGCTACTGTGAATGCCATGGGAAAGCTGAATTTTACATTGTCACCAGCATCGTAGTAACCACCAACTAAATCCATCTGAGGAGGGTAAGTTTATTGTTAGTTTCACTTCTTAATCAATGTAACCATTTAAGAAGTAATGGAGGAAACAAAGAAGGTATGTATGTCTTTTTACATGTATGTTATAGCCTTATAGGCATAACTTTTATGAAGATGTGTTCTTTCTGGTGGAATGAATCTATCATATTTCCTTCAATTCTCCACTTGTCTTATCAGCAATGGTATATTTGATATATCATGCCTCATGAGTACTAAAGTTCAACCTCCAATCCATTCTTCAAGCGTGTGTATATATATATATATATATATATATATATTTTTTTTTTTTTCTAACCGATCTTAATATTGTTTATAATTTTAAATATAAAATTTGATAATTACAATAGTTATTAATAGTCATTTATTAGGATTGAGTTCTTATTAATATATATTAATAAGAACTCAATCCTAATAAATGACTATTAATAACTATTGTAATTATTAGGATTGAGTTCTTATTAATATATATTAATAAGAACTCAATCCTAATAAATGACTATTAATAACTATTGTAATTATCAAATTTTATACTCCCTCCGTCCCACTTTGTTTGTCCTGTTTGAAAAGTCAAACATTTTAAAGAAACATCATTTATTGTCTTGTCTACCTTTTAAAAATGTATAAATTTCCAAAACTACCCTTAAATAAATTGATCAAAAAATTGAATTATTAATAGGATTATTAGTAAATAGGGGTATAATAGGAACATTAGTAAATTAATGACTCTTATTTTTAGAAACTGGACAACATTTTGGGACATCCCAAAATGGAATAGAGGACAAACAAAGTGCGACGGAGGGAGTATCAAATTAATGTCTACTAATAATTATGAAGGGCCTATATAGGCCCTTCATAATTATTAGTAGACATTAATTTGAATTGACTTTACATGTTGTTCTACGACTTGTTGAAATGGTTGTATTTAAGTGATGAAAAATTTAAGATGGTGTCAATGATGGGTTAATGTGAAAGATATTGTCCACCATTCACTACTTCACATCTTAATAAGTTGTAAAGGAGTTATGTCCGTGACAAAGTTGTTTAGAAAAATAAAATACTACAAGATTCTATAAGAGAGTTTAAATATGTGCATATATAAGAATATATATATCTATATATATATATATATATATATATTTTTTTTTTTTTTTGAGAAACAAGAATCTGATTAACTTAGTTACAACTACGAATGAATATTGATTCCATTTAAAAAAAAAAAATTATAAATGAATATGTGTTACTACTTACTTCCTCTTCTGACATAATAGTTTCTTTATTTAATTCATTGTGAGATCCATAATTTAGATGAGACGAGACAAATTGCAGAATTAAAGCTAAACAAATCTATATATGTGTCACTTGTCCACTTAGACTAGGAGAGAGAGACTTACACCAATGTCAGAGCCATCTTGAAGACCAGAATCCTTCCTCCAAGTAATACGTTGGGTAGAGGGTATCTTTCCTGACCTCTGGCCTTCAAAGAACAAAATGGACTTCGACAAAGCATCAGCATAATCACTTGAAGCAGCCATTGGTCCTATTGGCGTCGTCATCATCATCATCACAGTTCCTGCCAATGCCAATATTAATCTTGGAATAATATAGCATTCCCCACCCATCTTCTCTATCTTTCACAACCCACTTCCTAGGCTGTAAATTATGTAAATTGTAATGTGCAACTCCTATGTATATGTTACACACTGCATATACTCAAAAGAAAAGGAGTACATGTACAAGTTATTCTATTACTTAGATATGAAGTATGGTTGTTTCTTTCTTATATGGTATTATTCCTATGTACAAAGTGGTGTAAAATTCTTGTTTCAGTGTGTGTTGGCTGCTTCTCTTAAATTGGAATTTCCTAGAAATCACTGTAGTTTGGTTGTAAATCTCATCCCTTTATAAACTTAGATAATTTTCTTTGTTGTTTGTTTCCATACACACATGGAAGTCATGGTAGTACAGCCTAGCTTGCTAGAAGTTGATAACCCAAACAAAAAATGAATGTCATTACTTAAAAGTCTTACTCATGATTGGTTGAGGGTACTTATACACAGGTATATTTACATATTTGGGAGTTTGACTTCAGAAAGTCTATTTACAAACAACAGCAAAAAAAAAAAAAAAAAATTCATAGTTGTCTAGATGGCAAGTTGTTAATGGTACGTAAAAAAGTAATGTCAGTGATGAGTGTAGATGAAAATCAATAAAAACTTCAATCTACTTTTCTTCTAAAAAAAAAAAAAAAAAAAAGCTTGCCAACTCAACTATTATGAAAAGATTTGTTGAAAAATGTTGTGTTATCATTGCTCTTGAAAAGTAGACAAATGTGACAAGCAAACTCAACTTGCAAATTGTAAGCATGAAAATAGAAAAAAGTTTAAATTTTGTAAAGATATTCATTGTAAAAACTTTTACTTACATAAAAACTTATCACATCCAATTTTCTTAAATAGTAAAAATAAGTATTTTCACTTTTAAATTCAAATACAATAAGAGAGGATGAGAAATGATATGTCCACAATATTTTCACAACATTTTTACAACAATTCCAACTTATCTTGGGCCTTATCTTTGGCTCTTTGCTATTATTTCTCAAAATCCAACTTAGAGCATTGGTGGCATGCAAATTACTTAAAATGGGTAAAAGGGTGAATATAGGTAACCAAACACCCAAAAACCTTCCACATCAACTTACCCCATCGGCTCATCCATATCTTTTCTTTTTTTTTCTCTTTTTTTTTTTGGAAAACGGAACATTCATTTATTTATAACAAAAGAGAGAGTCTTGATACAGAGCATTCATAGTTGGTGGAGGTGAATCCTCCATCCAAAACATATCATCAGAAATGTTCCTAGCATGTTGTGCAAGAACATGTGCTACCCTATTCCCCCCCCCCCTCTCCTTGTGTAGCAAATGCTAACCCAATGCAGACCAAGAAGCAGATGATGAACATCGTCCACCACATTCCCCATATCTCAGGGGCAGTGCCACACTATTCTCAGGGGGTTCAAATGAATCACTAACTTCAAAAAAAAATTATTATATATATAAAATATATATTTTTTATAGTTTAATACTATAATTTTTTCTTAAAAATATTTTTGCACACCCTAACTTAAATTTTACATACCTTTATTACAAGTATTTCTAACTCTAAGAATAAGGAGTAAGTGTTTGTGAATTGTAAGTGTCACTATTTTTCATAAATTTATATCATATGTGTGAGCGTATCTAATATTAATTGTGTGCATTACTTTTTGTTATAATGTTATTTGTGTGAATTATGATGTGTGTGGATGTTTGTGTGTACAATATAAATATAATATAAATTTATATAATTTAATAATTAGGAAATAGAGATGGTTTGTTACATATGCGTGTATTGTTATTATGTTATAATAACTTTTTGTTATAAAGTTAGTAAAATTTAAGAAAAAAAAATCATAAAGTTAGTGATTGTCTAAGCATTTGATTGGTTAACTAGACATTAGTGTATAATTTTATGTATGAATGAGTGTGGTTCTGTGCGTTAATAGTTAATACAAAGCTAACGAGTTTAGTTTAGTCATTTACTTTAAAATATTTTATATAAAAACAATAACAAATAGATAATAAAAACTGCATAAAAATAAAAATTTTAGATAAACTTAACAAAATAAAATGATTTTAGGCTCATACCTACCCACATTGGCAATAGATACTGTGGGGGTAAAAGGCTAGGCAACTTGAATCTGTGCATATGTTGGGCCAATGGCCCAATCCAAGAACTTGAGGTAGCTTGAGGACAAGAAAAACACTTCCGAAAGGCTCTGTGTTAGTAAATTAAGGAATGGAATCCAATCAAAATCATCCTGGGAGCGATTCAAGAAAGAACCCCTTCTCGGCTAGGCAATGCCAAGGAGAAAATGTATGGTCTGCCATTAAGAGCGATACTCCGGACCATTTCATGGAACATGATAAGTGTTAAGAAGGAACATGACAAAGGAAGGCCTAAAAATATCTAAGAGAAAGCTGCTACCGCATTAAATGTTCTGCAACTAACTGAATCGTGTTTTTCAGCTTTACAACTACTCCAGAAGACTTCTAGAGGGGGCTGATGGGACAAGTATCAGTGTAAACCATTAACTGTCCATGTGTAGGGTAAAGATGAAGGAGATGTAGTATAAATAAGGGTAGAGACCCTAGAGTAAGGGGGAGGGGGGGAACAAAGAAAAGAACTCTATAGCAATCTAAATTGCACTTGTATTCAGTTTAGGCAATTTATATGAACGATCCCCTCCTCGGACATGAATGCTTGTGTCCTCGGATAGTGAATTTATTCAGTTCTATGCTCCTTGCTCTTGCTTAATCATCTTCCACATCCATATTAGCCGTTACCCGACTTATTAGGGTCCAGTTCTTTGACCCACTCTCTATAAATTCATTGTATTGAACTTATAGGACCAAGACCCCATATAACTTGGGCTTGGGCCACAAATCAAGACCCTATAGATACTTATAATTCAAAATTTGAATACAAATGGAAGGAAACTGTAATACTTCATATATTATTTTTTTTATTTTTTTATTTTTTTTGTCGATAACTCGATATATTCAAGTTTTTTTTTTATTAAAATTTTTTAATGAACCCCTTAAACAAAACTCCTAGAGCCGCCACTGCCATATCTATCTAAACTACACTTGTTACTTATATTTGAAGAATTTGATCTGGTTTTCCATTTAAATGAAATATGTTTTAGAATAAGGAATTTGATATAGATTTCTTCTCAAAAAAAAAAAAAAAAATGGAAGGGAATTTGATAGGGGTATCAATTCGGGTTAACGTGTTAGGTTCGTGTCATGTTAAGGTAGGAGTATTCGATTAAATGGTTCAACCCTAACCTGACCCATTTAATAATCGTGTCATGATCCTTCAACCCTAACCCGATCTGTTAATAAGGCGGGTTGACCTGATCCAACCCATTTGACACGCTTAATAAACGAGTCGTGTTGGGTTGACATGAATGTAACACAATCCATTTCAACCTGCATAATATTAAATATAACATCTATCTAGAAATAATTTTTTTTACATCCCAAAAAGTAGTGCATTCAAAATAATATAGTTCAACAAAAATATAACATTCATCTAGAAAATAAGTTCTTTACACTCCAAAAGAAGTGCATACACTTCAATCCAAATTCAAAATAACAAAGTTTAACAAAAATAAAATAACATAGTTCAACAAAAATATAATATCCTTGGAACTCGCCAAATGCTAAGTATCAATATTGAAAGAATTTGAGCAAACAATAGACTAATCCTGACTATGACCATGGTTATCATCCATAGATTCTTTGTTGATGTCCAAATTCATAACATCTTCCACAAGCTCATCCAATTTCATTTGTGCAAGTTCTATGCCCAAAAAAAAAAAAAAAGTATTACTAGTTTTAGGGTTTGTAAAGTTTGAATTTCCAATTATATCCCTTATAAATTTTTGTAATTACTCTCTTTTGTTTTTAAATTTAAAATATATGTTGGATATAAAAGGTATTTGACAAATCTAAAATAAAATAAATATTTATTTATTATACGAGTTAAACGAGTTGTATTAAGTGGGTCATTTTGAGTTGACACAAATAAATTGACGTGTCAAATGTGTCTATTGTAGGTTACACGGGTTGACCCGTTTATGACACGTTTCTTATTGTGTCGCTTTCGGGTCGACCCGTTATGACCCAAACCCATTAAGGTCAAACCCTAACCTGAAAAAACCCATGTCAGGTTCGTGTCGTATTTGTGGGTTGGATCGAACATTGACACCCCTAGAATTTGATGTAGGTGAAAAGGAAAAGTGGTTACCTAAAATAGGAAAAGTGTAACAAATAGGGAAAACAAATATAGGTAAACAGTTTAGTAGGTAAAAAATATAGGAAAATATAAAATAATATGCTAAATCAAATAGAGAGTTTAAGACTCTAGTTATTAAATTCAGACCAAAACTTGATTCGGTTTCAATATAGACTTTGAATCACATTGTTCAATAGGTCATTGATCGAACTGCAAGTTCAGTAAAAATTTAATAAAATTTCAGATTAATTTTTTATGATACATAAGTTAAAAAAAATTAGAAAAAAAATAAGCATATCATTTACTCCAAACAAAATTAATTATTAAGCACTCTTTGTATTAAGTAAACATAAAGAGACAAAAAATTCCCATAAATATACAATTAAAAAATATTGAATTTTTACTTACAAGGAAATATATAATCAAAAGATGCAATTAAAAAAAAAAAGACATATATTAAGAATGTCAACACAAATGGAAGTAGAATTTTTCTTATTTCAAATGACCATAAAAGTCAAAAAATTTTAAATTAAAAATATTTTAAAACCATATTGAAATTATAAAATTTCCTTAATATAGCGTTTTTCTTATTCCAAAATATCAAACTATTTAAAATAAATATTTTGAAATTAGGTAGATAAGTGATTTGGAGCACATGAATTTTTTTTGACAATTTTAAAGAATTTATCTAGGTCGAATTGGTCATCTCTTTTTTCTTTTTCTTCTTTATTATAATTCAATAGTTTGAACAATGACAAATTCGAACCATGGGCGTTTGGGTTAAAAACACCCTAGGAAGTGTCAGCTAAGCTACAAGCCTACAAGGCTCTTGGCAATTGGTCTTATCATTATGGGGTGTATCATAAAAAAATTGTAACTTCATCCTTAACCCACCCCCCCCCCCCCCAAAAAAAATAAAAAAAAGATTTCTCAATCTTTAAATTTAGTTTTGCTATATATATATATATATATATATATATATATCATAGCTTTGATTTAATGGCATTCACTTTATGATGATTGCCCTTTATTATTCTCAAGTGTCTTATTCAATGGCAAAAGACTTCAGCAATTACACTAACTAGAACCCACTGTTATTTATATTCATAATTCCGTATCCCACATATTTAGTATCCAAATAATGGAGATAGATACATAGATCAACAAGCTTATTAGTTATTATTCTTTTAATAGACAAATTCCAATCACTATTTAATCATAACTCGAAAGTGAATATTTGATTATGTTAAGTTAAAAATTGATCCCGAAATCCTTTTTCCTTTCTTTTGCAAACTTTTAGACCTTATTACGTAGTGTAGGCATGCGGCGGCCCTTCTTTTCGTGAAATTATTCAGTGTATTATGAACTACACTAACAAACCCTCATTTGACATAAAAGAGAATCTCACTTGAAAGTTACAAATAAGGTTGTTCACATGTCGGTTTGGGTTGGGTTTGTACCCTAGCCACAACTGACCCCATCAAATTGGGTAAGGAATTTTCAGATTTGCAACCAACCCGTAAAGGTATCTGGTTGGTCGGTTTGAGTTTTTGTCAGGTGGTGGTTAGTTTCGAGTGAAGCTGAAAACTGCCAAAAAGCGGCGAGATATTGTTAGATCCAGTGAGATCCTCACCATATCCGTCCTAGATCTGATAAGATCCCGTCGGATCTAGAGGGATTTCCGCCAAATTGTATAGAGAATTTGTTGGATTTGATGAATTTCTGTTGAATCTGGTGTATCTTTGCCAGATCTAACTATATTAGTCATCGAAATCCACCGTGTCTGGCTAGAAAAGTAACCAAAAAGCTTGAGAAATCGCCCAAATTGATGCATTTTGTTAGGTGGGTTTCACGGGTTTGGGAGGAGGAGACCTGAAATCGATCTGTTGGTGTTGAGTTTTTAAAGGTTGGGGCCCACATCCAACCGCCAAAGCAATCAGATCAGGTGGCAACAAGTCGAGTTCGATTGGGTTTGGTGGGTTGGTCATGTGGGGTGGACACTTGACACCCCTAGTTACAGGCATGTTACTAACATTTGGTTGCATTTTCTTCATTCATAAATTTTATCTAAACTTTTTCTTTTATTGCTTCTTCAAAAATTATGTGAGAGAAAGCTGTAGTTTACCTAATGGATCAAATAATTAATTTCTCCTTTTTCACCGCGTTAAGTCTTGATAACAAAAATCAAAGTGCAAATTCAGTTGAATTAGTTAATCGTTTTATTGTAATTTTTTTTCCTTTCTGTACAGTATGTGTCACCTGTAGATCTTCATATAAACAAAGTATGATATCAATGTACGTATAAAAATTGTATGAGTTAAAATAAAAAAATAAAAAAATTACGAATCTCAATGTGTTTTGAAGTAAGCCAATAGCCCCACAAGAGGTGCATTTATGTACGTGGTTGGCTCTGATTGCACAAAATCTGCTCGAGAATCATTGTATGAGTCTTTGATATCAGGTCCTCCAACAACAGCCCCTATAAGCAAGTTTGGATTAGGATTGTTGCTGCTAAAATATGGGGTTCCACCTTTACAATCAATGGGCCCTGGTTGTTGATTAATTGAAGGTAAGGACGATCCACGATGGTGTATCCTCTGAGGAAACTTGTTTCCATATCCCACCATGTATGACATGTTCAATGGGTTACTTCCTAGTATATAATCCACCTGCATCAATAGCATTATAAATGTCAACCTTAATTTATATATATTCTACTCCTAAGTTTAATTAAGTCCTAACACTTGGGTCTTTAAGAAAGCCATTGGAAAGTTAGCAGATCTTCTCTAACATAACCCAAATCTTCCTTTGTGTCTTTCTTATTCTTTACTTGAATTTTAAGTTAAATTACTAGTTTAGTAGTCCTTCATTGATTTGTGTTAAATATTAGCAACAGGATGTGTTATACCATGTTGTGTATGCTAGAGTGGATGCGGAAGAGGAAGCATAGAATAAGAACACTGTGAACACGAGGGTTACGTGGTTCAGCCTTGACGGCCTACATCCACAGAGGAATCCCTTAAGGGCTACATCTTTATTATGTGTAAGAGTGTAGTACAATAACCTGTGTTACAATGAGCTATAACATGAGTATATATAGGCGACTAAACCCTAGACTACTAGTACAAGCAGGATTGGGCTTGGGCCTATTACATTGGGCTAATATGTCTAATATATATCACTGTTTTCAGAACCGGACCGGACCGGGAGGTCGGACTGTGAAAACCGGGAACCGGGATAAAAACCGGTTTTTTAAGCTTAAAGAACCGGATTTTTTGTTAATTCCGTGAACCGTTAAAACCGGGGTTGAACCGCTCGAACCGGTGAGAACCGTGCAGTCCAACCCCTTAGCAATTTTTTTTTAAAAAAAAAAAAAACAACTTAACACAATTTTATTTTACTTAATTAAATTATCCATCTCTTACAAGGAATAAAAAAAATTATAATTAAAATTTTTCAAAGATATTCAACTTTACTTCAAAAATTAATCATAAATGTTAATGTTTTCATGGTTATTGTTTTATTTTATTAACTTTCTTATTTAATTATTAAATATATGCTTGAAAATCATTAAATTTCCCTCACATATATAGATATATTGTCAATTTTGCTAGTTTTATAAATTTAATATCTATATTTAGGCTTTAATTAATTATTAAATTAATTATGACGTCATCACGGTTCGATCCCGGTTCGACCTCGGTTTGACCTCAAAAACCTTGAACCTCTCCCTTTTACGGTTCAATGAACGGTCCGGGTCTGAAAACCTTGATATATATCTCTAACAATTTGGTAAAGTTCAATTTGATGTCTTGACTGTTAATTATATCAACAAGTCCCACTCTAAAAGAGAAGTCCTGCAATTATTATAATTGCAATGAGATCTCGTTCTAATACATTGGACACAATACGGCATAACATATATCCAAAAATGGTCGCACGTTATTTTTTTTGTGTTCTGTTTAATATATTTATTGGAGCATTTGTCTGAAACTTCACTCTAAGAAGGTGATAGATTCATTTGGCTTCAAATGTCACAATGATTAACAAAAATTCAAGTGAAAAAACGATTTCTGAATATTCTGAATAATCTGAAGAAACAGAAAAAGAATTGCAATATTTGAAAACTCCGATTCATGTGGGAAATTATTAAATACCCTTTCCATTTTAATGAAGCACCTAGTAATAATAACCAGATGAAATTTTCTACTTTTTGGAGTGATTGCTAATATGCTGTTCTTTGAGAAAACATAATCAAAGTTGATCAAATTAGACCATTTTGAAAAACCATGAAATGCATGCATACATACCTGGCCTCTGGCAACTTGTATAAGCCTAGCCGGAGTGGCAACAACTCCACCACAATGAATCACTCTATTTCCTTGACTCAAATAGCGAGCGTAAACAACAAGAAGAAAGGACAAAGCTGTCGGATGTTGCAAGTTACTTCCCCCCGGTTTGAATAAAAGCCCACCTGATCAATTTAAATATTAGTAATTTTATCCGTAAAAGTAATTATTAATACTAAAATGGAACATATATAAGAAAGAAGTTAAATATGTTAGAGATATGAGTTTAGGATTAACAGCCCAGTGTCTTATATTGCCTCATTCCAAATTGAACAATTAATCATTGGGATGATACTCATTGCAAAAATTAAAAAAGAAAAAATCATTGGTAGCCTACTTTGCTTTGGGTAGGTTTTCACTCTGAAGAGGGGCAGGGCACAGACGGGTTTGGCTCATCCCTTTCCACCCAATGTGTGTGTGTATGTATATATAATACATATCTTATTTTATTTTATTTTTATAAAAAATATATATCCTACCTATAATTTATATTTTTTAAACAATCATATTGATATTACTATTTCTAAAACATGTATTTCTCTTTTACTCAATACTCTCACAAATACCTCTCTTTTTTGTCACCCGTTTCCATATCAACAATGCTAAAACCATTTTATTAGAAATGACAAAATATCTCCAACTTGCCATATCCTCTTACTTGCCTCTTATCCCGAAGAATAGACAAAACCCTTATAATCTAATCCCACTCTGCCCAATTGCCATCATCACTTTAGCATGGAGTTTGTCTTATTATAAATTCCAAGTCTTGTACGGTTGCTTAACTCAAATAATACAATATTTTCTATCCACACTCAAGATAAATCTGGTCTAGGATTGAAACACCACTCAACACTTTATTTTGTACAATTAGATTATTCCCAACACTAATGTCAATAATGCCAATATAACCACAATAGAATTACCTGGAGAATGTTGGACTGAAACTGTTGGTGATTCAGGTAACACAGTACACACAAACTTGTCCGCATTAGGAATGAAGGGACTAAAATTTGGGTTGCTATTCATCACCAACTGCTAATTCAAAAAGTCATAACAAATAAATTAATACATTGAGCAAAAGAATTCTATTGAAATTAAAGAAAATAAGTTATAATGCATGCAAGTATGTCCTTACATTGGAAACAAGTATGCTAATTCCGGCGTGCTTTGTGTCCCATCCAAATTCAGCATAACTTCCACCACTATATGAAAAACCATTTATATTTTTGACAACGGTGTTTTCCAAATTGTGTATATTCTCTACAACATAATTCCAGTAATTAGACTCTTTACTTGCTCGATATAACCATGCAGCTCCCCATAGCAATTCATCCTGTAAGAGATTGTCTCGTCAACAATGTAATTTCACCAATTTAACTATACCAATTCATGGATTAACTTGCCCAAAAATTAAAAATATAAATAAATAAATAAATAAATAAAAATTGTAGTCATCTTGGTGAATGGTCCTAGCTAGAATAACAACCAAAGCATTCAGTCTAAAAAGTAAGAACAAATACATGCATACAGAATTTTTTATTTTTTTATAAAATACATTCAAAAAGTTATTAAGTACTCTACAACTAGAATGATATTATTATTTTTTAATTGAAATAAGCTAGTAAACTATTATAAAATTAACTTTTCACTTAACTTTCTAACCCATACATTGAATTAGTTGGGTTGATTTATTGTTATGAAGTAACACCTCATCTGCAATCTAGAAATACCTAATAAATTCTCATATAACATGATGTGTACGCACTTAAGCTGTTAATTAATATGCTTATATTTTGAGATTGTAATTTGTAAATTATAGTCAAAGGCATAATTTGTTACATGTCCGAATGGAATTTTGCATATTGGAAATTGATATATTCTTATGTGAAAATTAGTACAATATACGATACATGTTGAATAATCATCTTAATTACTAGTTGGTTAACAACTTTCTGATGCACACCTGATAGCCACTGAAATCACAATAAAACGGGCACACCCATCGGCCAATAGCATCATTATAAGATCCCTGGTACTGATTCGCAAATTTGAAAACCTAATCCATACACAAAAAATAGTCATCAATGATTAAGCAAACATGTTTATTATTATTATTATTTTTTTTAAAAAGCAACGTTTACAACGTTTATTCTTTGATTGTTTTAACATTAATATTTTCTGAAAAATCTTTGATTGTTTTAACATTAATATTTTCTGAAAAATGAATCATTTTTCAAAAAGCATTTTTTAGAAAATTATATCATTATTCTATATTTGATAGCGACCTTAGAATGAGTTGAAAAACTATTTCTTGACCTTTCTTATTTAGCTTCGCATGAGATAGAGTTGTTTTCTTTATTTAGTTTTGCGTGAGATAATGTCTTTTTCCAAAAGAATTTAGCAAAAAACAATAAAGGAAGTTAAGAAATAGTTTTCTTTTGATTCATTTATTACCAAACACAGGAAAATGTAGAAATTTATCTTTACATAATATTTTCCATTGAAACAAACGGAGTTTAGCTAACTAAATTGGACATGAGACTGACTCATGGCTATTTAGGACACGAGTTGTGGCTTTATACTTTACCAATTGTAGTATGATATGTGGTTGATTTTTTTTCCAATTTAAACTCTATTTACTTTATAAGGGGGAAAGAAGAACATATGATATAATGTGATTTGGTAAAGTATAAAGTGAAGTAGAGGATTTTTATTAATACTTGGCTAGTGAACACAAGCACATGAAGCAAGCAGGAAAAAATAATAATAATAATAATAAAAAAGAGCAAAAATATATATATTTTAACAAAAGAAAATATATTACATATATATATATATATATATATAATTTTCTAAATAAGAGGAAGTGGGTCTCATTTACCGTTCTAGCCCTACTAAGAAGCCTTGCAGAATATTCAAGATCAATGGCTCTAAACACCAAGGAAGAGGCTGCAAGTGCTGCAGCAATTTCAGCTGAAACTTCAGAGCCAGGGAATTGTTTGCTCACAGCATAGGAGGTTCTAGGTGTGTCCATGTCCTCAGGTCTCTCCCAACAATTGTGGTCAGCATATGGGTCACCAACTTGGGCATACACAAAGCCAGGGATGCTTGTGGCCTTGAGAAAATAGTCTGTGGCCCATTTAATAGCATCCAAAGCATTTGAAAGGTCCGAGCCCATGAAATTTCCAAACTCTAATACACTCCATGCCAAAGTTGTTGTTGAGAATGCCATTGGAAAGTTGAATTTGACATTGTCACCAGCATCATAGTATCCACCTACCAAATCAACCTAGGGATGGCATGGAATTATCAATAAGTTTAGCAATATACAAAAAATTTCATAATTTTTTTCTTGACTGTTTAGATAGTTTTAGTATATTGTGATTAGTATATAATAAAAATTATGTTAGTAATAGACCTATATGAATATAAACAATGTTTTCTTTTTCAACGACAATTAAATTCAATATAACTGTGTTTAAATTTAATTAGGGAATCTAATTAATATACTATACATAAGGCACTATACCTAAGTTTAGGAAGATGAAGTTCATTAAAAAAAAAAAAAAAAAAATCAGAAAGATGACAAGTTGTTAAATTTTATATATGTGTTTGAACATGTGCTTGAATTTATTTAAACCAATTTATAAATACCATAATTTGGCCCCCAAGCAAAAATTCTTAGCTCTACCTCAGTTTGTATTGTTTTGGGATTATATGTACTCAATAGTTGATAGTTGATACAACTTGAAAATGTTCGTCAAGCTATTTTATTCAATTGCATAGGATTAAATTGTTTAAAAATTTTAAAATGCTTGGTTGTTATGTGAAAAAAAAAAAAAAAAAAAAAGCGTACCTGTTTTGAAGTGCTCAATTTGCAGTAAACAGAAATATATTAATTGGCCTCAGAGTCATCTAAATCAGTTATCACATATTAATTTCACCATTTTTTTTAGAATTTACTTTCCAACAAAAGTCTTAGAAAATTGGTGAAGAAAATGAAATTCAGTATTAAAAAAGTAAGTCTTTTCTGAAGCTTCTTGAGGTTACATTGGTTAAATAAAATGCAGGCCCACAAATTATGAACAATTGTTTCAATAAAATAAAATAAAAAGTTGATTAATCCCTTTCCCTCGGTAGTTCACAGAAATTTGACCACAAGTTGCAATTTCTGTTTTTTGAAAGGAATTGCAAGATATTAAAAATCAAGGTTGTCAAAATCGGGATCCACGTATGATCATTAAAGGTATGTGGAATCGTAGATCTTAGGATCGGATCGTGAATCGTAAGATCCTACATATTTTTAGATTTAAAGCAAAAAACACATTGATAGTTACTTTGTATGTTGAATAATTACGTAAATTACAAATTCATCCATAAAAAAAACTAAGATTTGCTTCATATGATATAATTTGCATGTCATACATCACTAAGTCTATACTAACGAAACAAATATATTTAAGTTTTGACCCAATGTATTTAAAAAGTTCAATAAATATTTAATTAGCAACCTAATACCAAAATATTTATCAAAACATATGGAAAATATTTTCCAAGTTCTAAGTTCTAAGTTTAAAATCCAAAATAAGCTAGTAAATGGAAACTAGCTAACTATAATATGAAATCCAAAAGCAAAATAAATATTAAGGTAAAGTGAACATTTAATTATTCTCATTCTAAGGTTCTTAAAACCACTGTCCTGAATTCCTAATCATCATCCATTTCATCACCCATGTAAACATTATATATTTGTATACTAAAACTGCAAAAGACATCAAGATACAATTTCACACTCAACTATTTAAGTTATACCGCTTAGCAACAATTAAAGAGCATGTTCCAAAAAATCAATCAATCAATATATAAATACAAGCATAACTGATAAAATTATATATATAAAAATATTTTAGTAATATTAGAATACAAATTAGTATGTTGATCAAATAATTTAACAATATTATAGCTTAAAAGGTAGCAAAGCCAGCATCAAATTCCTCATTTAAAAATGATGAAGCATTCCTTCATTTTGATTATAAGTGAACTAGAAACTAAAAAACATTTACTTAGGTTAACATAATTTTATAAAAATAAAATAAATAGTCATACCATCATAACATGAAAAAATAAAAACCCTTAAACCTTCATCAAAACAAAAAATTTATCCCATAAAAAACAAAAAAAAAAAAAAACAAAAAATTTTTGTTTTTGATAGGATCGGTAGGATCCCATACGATCCTATGATCCTACACAATCCCATATATAATCCTACCATTTTTACGATCCTAGTGCAATCCTAAATATTTTGGTAAGATGGGATTATCAAATCGTGCGATCTTACAATCCAGATTGCGATTTTGACAACCATGTTAAAAACTAAGAATTCTATTTCTTCAAAAAGGAATCGTACCCAAAACCCTTTTTTTAATCCTTCAAATTACTTCTTTAATTTGAGTCATTGTTAAGGATCCTCATCTTTCAAACTATTCTAATTTTCAACATTTTTTTAATGCAATTTTCCACAGAATTTATATGAGACTAGACTCAAAGAATTCAAGCAAATTAAAGAAGTTGACCAAAAAAAAAAAAAAAAATCACATGGACATGGACAGGTAATTGGCATTCAGTATTAAAAGAGATATTATCAACTTAGGTGGTTACTATTACTCAATGGGCAACTGGACAATTTTCCGTTATGTTTATTAAAGCAAATCATCCCAAATTTGTAACACTTAAATTCAACTCACTAATAACTGCCGTAAGTTACACTTACAATAATCAATAT
Organism: Quercus wislizeni; assembly: GCA_023055345.1. Classification (NCBI taxonomy): domain Eukaryota; kingdom Viridiplantae; phylum Streptophyta; class Magnoliopsida; order Fagales; family Fagaceae; genus Quercus; species Quercus wislizeni. The sequence goes on along the minus strand of JALGQJ010000029.1, from coordinate 3,657,834 downwards.
CATTCATTAAACTCACGAAATGATCCCCTCTTAACTTCTTTTCTAAACTCACAAGCATGGAAAACCACAAACCAATTACTTTTTTCTCTCAGAAACTAGATTAGTTACCTTTTTCAACCTGAATACACCAAGAGATTTTGTGTTTGTGTATCGTCAACTAGCAATAGCACATTCAAATATTTCATTCTACTATAAAAAAAATTAAAAAAAAAAAATCTTTGACAACAAAAATTGATCAAATAATTCAGGAGAAACAAAATTTAGGTACAATACTTAGGTACTGTTTCTTAGATTTCCCTCTTAAGATTTAGTAATATAATTATACTTAACTAAAAATACACTTCCACTCCATGAGAAAAAAATCACATGACTGTATCTTAAAAAGAGAACCTAAATAACAACACCTAAATACTGTACATAAGTCTTACCCATAAAGAAGTACTCCCTTACTCTATAGAGCTAACACAATAAGTTCTAATCTTATCATATCTATAGCAAAAAAATAAAAAATAAAAGAATTTAACTACAAGAAGAGGTAAAAAGACTTACACCAATGTCAAAACCATCACGAAGAGCTGAATCCTTCCTCCAAGTCATTCTTTGATTAGGGGGTAGTTTCCCTGATCTCTGGCCTTCAAAGAACAAGATGCTCTTTGACAACGCGTCCCCATAATCATGTGAAGCCACTTTTGTCACCACCACCATCATCATGGCAACAAAAACCAACAACCTTTGAACTTGACTCATTGTCTCAATTGTTTTTTCACTCTCTTTCTCAACACAACACTGCCTTTTAACTTATAGTATCTATTCTAGGATATAGTATTATACATATGACTATAGGAGCTATACATATATACACATAGGCTATGAGAAAATGCAAGAGAAAGAGTACATACTCGCATTTAGATTCTCTTTTACTAAGGAATTGAAGGGGAACATTCAATTCATCCAGTAGAGAAAGAGAGAGAGTCATACACACACAATTGGGAGAGAAACAATTCTTGCGCCCCCTTATAAGACGGTGAATGTTGGTTACAGTGTATTTAGATAAATGGATTTGTAACGGGTACCATTAATACTTCAAGTCATACATACTTCTTCTTCCTCTTTTGGCGCTTAAGTACCATATAATATATCTCATACCAAAGAAACTGAAACCCAATGCATATAGTTAAGTACTATATAATATGATATATACCATACTAAAGAAACTTACACCCAATGTATATAGTTTGCAAGAGCATTATATATGTCATTCAAATTCCAAGCCAAATAACTATGTTCATATTTAAATGTGCCAAGGTCACTTGAATTTTTTGCTGCCCAAAGCTAACATCATGTGTCATATCCTACTAGTTGCAACAACAAACTTACAAAAACGGTTTATCTTCAAGAAAATTTCTTGAAAACTATTAGTCTCAGTCTCTAACGACAATAATATTGTATTTTTATCTTTATGTTGATAGTTTTGATATAAAATTATCAAAACTCCAATGTAATGACCGTCTTGAATTGGTGGATTGCAAAAGGAAAATTTTTTTTAAAAATAAAATAAAATTGGTAGATTGACTATAGTTTTGTGTCAAAAACTAATTATGTATTGCGGATGTAATGGAAGACCAATGTATGAAAATCTCATATAAATTTTTATATAAAACTATCAAAAACCCCGATGTAAAGCAAATTTTTTTTTTTTTTTTTAATATGGTGGATTGTCTATTGTTTTGTGTCAAAAACTAATTATTTTTACGTACCGTTTTAATAGAAGACTAATGTATGAAAATCTCATATAAAAAGAAACTTTAAAAAAAAAAAAAAAAGCATATTTCATTTTTCCTTATTTTAAGGTTTTACATGATTCATCACGAGTCATGATCTCTCCCCCAAGATTTATCTAGTTTTCCTGTTGGATTATACACGTGATCTTCCAAATCAATTGAAGTAGTCCATGATAAGGTTTTCACTTTTTCATTATGTGCTTAACAAAAAGCCAATAGGCATGACATGAAAATTAAAACCAAGACTATATATGAGTCCCTATCAAAAAAAAAAAAAAAAGACTATATATGAGTCAACAAGGCCCACCCCACAATAGTTATATGTTATCATTGCGTTAAAACGAATAAGCTTCCCTAATAATTAAATTTTCAAGAATTGGAATTTCAAGAAATTTACAAAGCCACAAAATTGGCGAAGTCAGCTTTAGCTTTGCTTTGCTTAGCAACTGGATTAAAAGAATAGGACGTTGAAAGGACGCCCGGCTTTTCTTGATGATTGGAGCCTTGGAGTCGGAGGTGTCTATGTCTTTACTTTGGGGTTTCTTTTAGGGAAGGTTGAAAAGTGCTTTCCCAACGGCACACACCAAAGGGTTTGTACTTTTTAAAGTTTAAGGAAAGGGTTGCATCCATTTCCATCCCTCTTTTTTTAACAAATGATTACTTTACCTTTAGGAAAATATAAGTATATAACTCTCTATTCACATCCTATCTTCATCTCCCAAAAAAAAAAAAAAAAAAAAAATTCTCTCTTGTAAAATATATAGCTAATCTTGTCAAATTATATGACTTTCATAATAAGGGGAAAGATTGCATTTTTTTCAATAAGTGAAGGAATGAGAATTCAAATCCACCAATGATGATTATTGTAATGTAGACTCAAATTTTGATGACTTTTGGTCAAAAGAATGGTTAACATTATCAAAGAATGCATTTTATTCACCCATGAATGAAAACTCAATTGCTTTTTTAGCTTATAAGTGAAGGAATGAGAATTCAAATCTAAATTTTTTATATAATGAGACTGAACGATATTATTGAGTTATAAAATTTTGGGTCGAAAAGTTCAAATACTTGTGAAGAGAATGCATTTTATTCTCATATATTTGTTGGTTTGGTTAAGCCAATCACTTCCTCCTCACTAAAATTTTTTGTTTTTCTCTTTCCATTTAAAAAAGGGAAATATATATATATATTGAGGCCTCTCCACTCTCCAGACTCAAGTAATGGGTAAGAATTCTGAGCAAAAGAAAAAAAATCCAACACCAAGGAAAGTTTTGGCCCAAACATTTTACGTGGTGGGCTCACTTGACAACACCATTTGCACATGTTTCTCCTCCAATTTTATGTTGCAACGGGTGGTGAGCCCATAAACATAGAATGTGAGCTTGAACGTGTTCTGGACCACTAAGGCACTAACCCAATGGGCGTAGTGGTAATTAATTTTAATTCACTTTTCTAGATCGAAATAGAGAGAGAGTCAAATTTTAGTTTAACCTTTAAATTCAGACAATCACATGCAAGCAAAGACTTGGAAATAAATTTGAAATCTCATAAATAGTGCTCCCTCCATCCCAATTTATTTGTCATGTTTAAAAAATTAAACTCTTTAAGGAAATATAATTTATTATCTTGTTTGCTGTATCAAAATGTATAAGTTTCCAAAACTATTCTCGTTAGTTTAAACTACAGAAAATAAATGGTATTGACTCTTTAAATAAAGTAAAGGATAAGATAAAATTTTTATTTATCAATTTTAAAAAGATGACTTCATTTTAGAACATCTCAAAATGGAATAGAGGACTAACAAATTGAGAGGGAGAGAGTATATAGTTCAACAACAGTAAATAAAAAAAATAAAAAAGAACAAAAAAGAATTAGAAGACAAAATGAACCTCTATTCGTTAAGGCTAAAATTAATTCATAGCCATCAGTTGCAAAAAATTCCTTTTGTCTAGTTTTGCTCTATAATCTATAGTGCTCAAGATCTTGTTTACTATGCTTGGTTTTGCTAGATTGGTAGACTTTTAAGTCATATTTCTTGAATATCAGGCAATGAGAGTATTCACTCACAAACTCAGGGAAGGAATTGTCATATTTCCTAATAGTTGGAATCCATATTTCGTAAGCCAATGCATGTTTGCTTGGAGATCTCTAGTATGGTTGTTTAAAATGATGTGAAAATTGTAGTTTAAGAAGTGTTATGGAAACACGTGTTTACAGTATCTATAAAGCAAAAAATGTGTTTAGTACCATATTTCAAATAACATATTTTAGTGTGTGAAAAAATATAGTTGTATGTTTGGTATGTGTGTGTTTTATTTTTAAAAAGCTGACAAGAAAGAAGGCCTCACCAGCGAGATAGGGAAGTCAGTTATGTGTTGTCTAATCAAGTGAGTCCATAATTTTCAAAATATTTACAAAAGTACCATTGAACAACGTTATTTGAAAACTAAAAACGGGTAAAATGAGTTTTCTAAATTCAGTCTTTAAACACCCTAAAATGAATAACGTAACTCAAACACTCTAATAAAAAACACTCATACCAAACGCGTTGCCAATTTTTCCCAATGGATTACATTTTCCTAACCATATAGCCTAAAAGACAATCACTTAATGCATTTCTTAGGAGAACTTCCTACCTCATTGCATGTGAAATTATTCACAGAATCTAGTTATCTTCTCACCCAATAAAATGCAATCACTTGTTTTAAATAATTGAATCAGATCTTATTCGATCTATATAAATGAACCTCAATTTACTTTAGTGATGATTGACGGATTTTAATAAAATTATTATATTAATTCCAAGGAATTGATATAATCTAATTATTATAAATATTGCTATTTAATAAATATTTGTCAAATAATCCCGCTATGGATTTGAAGATTTTACTATAATCAACTTTATTGTGATTTAGTGATATTATCCAATTCTCCCATGAAAGAAAATTTGAGTTTGAATTTCCACTTCCTTACTTGTAAGTAAGTAAAAGAAAAACTCCATTATGATCAATGAATGCATTAGATTTGGCCATACTGAAAAAGAATTTGTAACAATGTAGGGGTTAGGTTAAGAGTTAGGCTCATTTCTCACCCTCGGCCCCAACTTTCCCAAATGAAAAAAAGGTCTTTGTCAGAAAGGAAACCTACCTTATCATGCATTTTCAACCAACCAAATGAGGGAAACACCAATTTTTTTCCCCTCCTTCCGGTTCCTTTAACCTTTCCCAAACAATTCCTTTTCCTACCATGCATTTTCAACCAGAAACACAATTCTTCACTCCTTATATGGCCCCTTTCATTCCTTTCCGACAATTCATTTTCAACCAACCCGAACAAGAGAAAAACCATTCTTCTCTCCTTCCTTCCTTCACCTTTACTCCCTCCCATTTTCTTCCCAACACATGAAGTGTTTTTTGTTGACCATTCATTAATTCAGTAATGCTGTAGTGTATTATTCACTCTTTTGATTATGTTACCCATTTATCAATCCCTGACACTTGTTTATTTTATGAACATAAAAATAACTCACATAGATTAATGTTGATGTTATCCTAACAAGAAGTAATCAGGTTTTACGTATATAATGGTCATAGTAATTGTGAATGTATTAATCCTCCATCCAAATTAAGAAAATTGTGGACATTATTAGCAAACCTTGCTAGCATGGAAACTAGACAAAATAATTATAAAATAAATAAAAAGACTTCTATCATGTTGATGCTATATATGTAAAGTGGCCATCTTTACAATGATAACAATTGGGTATTACTATAAGTGTTAATCCTTAGGTAAATCAACCTAGCCTATTGAACTAAGTTATACCCTTCACATGCAAACTTTTCTCTTAAGCTTTTGTGGTTTTTTTTTTTTTTTTTTTTTTGAGAAAAAGGCTCAGCATTTTATTAAGAAAGGCCTTCTAAATCAACCTGTAATACAGATAGAACGTCTGGTGGAACATCTTCCATCCAAACTAACAAATGAGGGTTCAAAATCGCTCTCTTAGCTAAAGTGTGAGTGACGACATTACATTGCCTACATATGCCCTACATATGTGGGATAGATTATAACTTTGAAACTTTGAGGCAAGGTATTTAACATCCTCTGCTAGGTGTCCAAACTGTGCCAATGAGTGGCTGTTACTCTGAAGTGCTTTGATAAGGATCTCACAATCTCCTTCAAGGATCACCTTGTGTACTCCTATCTCCATAGCAAATTCCAGGGCCCTTCTAGTTGCCATGGTCTCCACCTCTAGAACTGTTGAGGGCAGGTGTATCTGCTGTGATAGGGAGGTGATGACTGCACCTTCCTCATTTCGTATGGCCACTCCGTTGCCAGCCCTGTGTTCTTGACAGAATAATGCTCCATCAAAATTCACCTTGAACCATGACTTATCAGGAGGTCTCCAGCAAGTTGTAGGTCTGACCGTGGTTGGGGGAGCTGGATTTGGTTGTTGAGAAAATTCTTGCAATCTCTCCTTTGCTTCTTTCAACACCTGCGATAGTACCACTGTTGGTTTACCAAGGCGAAGATTATTCCGTCTATTCCATAACACCCAAGCTGTCATGGAGAATAGAGCAGGATCCCGATTTTCTACAATAAGAAATTCCATAATGTCAAAGAAACTTTTGCATTTGTGAATATAGTTAGTTTGCCATTTTGGATTTTCTTTCCAAAACTCCATCAGCTTTGGGCATTTATACAAAGCGTGGAGCACATCTTCCTGACACTCTTGACATAGATCACATGTTGCATCTTCAATCACCTTTCTCCTCACCAGATTGGCCTTTGATGGGAGAGCATCTCGGCAAGCTTTCCAAACCAAATTGTTCACCTTAGCTGGGACGTGCAAACTCCAAATAGCCTGCCATAGTGGCTTCACTTATTTGGGATTAGAAGTACCAGGTTGTTGGTTCTGGGATTCAGACTGCAAGAATTTCTCTTAAGCTTTTGAAATCATTAAATATAAATGAACAAGGTGACAAAAAAAATAGAATTCCAATTTTTTGTCATAAAGTTCACACATAAATATACATAATCTTTAAGTGAACATTAATTCGTTAATTAGTAGTGTTCATATTCTCTTTGAAGTTTCATAGTTGAACTTAATGACTAAAGAGATTGTTGCTTACTCTACAAACTAGAAAGAACGTGGATTTACCCAAATTTAAGGTCAGTTTAGACACCTAGTTTGGGTGACTTCAACATGCATGACTTCTTCCATTCAAAGAAACTGTTACTTCGAATATAATGGAAATACACTCAACAAAAATACATAAATATATAAGACTCACTTATAATACCTTATATTTTTCACATATATCTAAAATAGATTCATATATTCTAGCCTACTCAAGCATTTGTTTAAAACAAGAAGAACTTCTAAATTCTATTATCTTATATAATAGACATTTTTGTTTCCCTTGTAATTTTCGTCTAAACTAAAATTTTGCTTTTTCTTTCTCATAAGGCCATAACCACCGACCTGTCAGTATATTGTAACATATTAGCTACTCAAAACGCGGTGCATTAATTTAACCACTGAATCATAAAAGCATAAAATATTGAGCAATGACATAAATACAATTTTCTTACTCAACTTTCTAAGATAATATATAATAATTTGTGTTTTGAATAACATCATTTTCACATAAGTCTATCATTATAAGAAGAAAATTAATGGTGAGAAATTTGATCTAACCTGGGAAATAAGTACGTTAATACCAGCAGTTTTTGAATCCCATCCAAATTCATTAATTCCAGCTCCTTCAAATGGATTTCCATCTATATCTCTAGTTTCCAGATGCTTTAGGTTTCTTTGAAGATAATTCCAGTAATAAGCATCGTTCGTTGCCTTGTGTAACCATGCTGCTCCCCACAACAATTCATCCTACAAGATATAAGTCAAATTACAAAACTTTTAGCCATTGAATTTCAAATTCAATTTACATGAAAGTTGGAACTTACCAGCAAAATTTTTGGGTTAAATTCAAATTACACCCTTTAGATTTGGGTCAATTGTCATTTTGGTACATTAACTTCATATTTTATTATTTTAGTCCCTCAACTTTAACATTTCTAACAATTAATCTATATAGTGTTGTCTATAATACCATTGTTATATGTGAAAAAGTGACATTATTATAGACATAATGGATGAAAAGATCAACTTCCACAAAATGTTAGAATTTAGGGACTAAAATGATTAAATAAAAATAAAATTTGATTGACAAAACCGAAAATTTAGACATAATGGATGAAAAGATCAACTTCCACAAAATTTTAGAATTTAGGGACTAAAATGATTAAATAAAAATAAAATTTAATTGACAAAAATGAAAATTTACCCATATTTAGAGGATGTGATTTGGATTTAGATTCTTTAAGGGTTAATCTAAAAATCTAACTGATTCAAACCCCCTATGTCACCCAATTAATGTTCAATCGATGAGATTTAAAAATAAAAGAATTATTTCAGAATTTAGAAAATTTAAACTATTTGATCAAGAACCTAATTGTAATATTAGTTTTTTGGAGTCACAATATTTCATACCACGTAGCCACTGAAATCATAGTAAAATGGGCATGCACCCTGTAGAATACTAGAATTGTAAGATCCTTGATAATGATCAGCAAAGTCAAAGACCTGATACAAAAGAAAGGAATAATCGTCATTGATATAAATTAATTATATAAGCAATCATAATGTTACATACACAGTATTTTTCACAATTAAATTGACAAATCAGGATTGATTTTCAAGTTTCATGGCTTCATTGTTTACTATTCATAAATTTCTTTTGGGGATAATTCGATAGTTGGAGAATGAGCTTTTTGAATCTTGGACGTATAGAGGTAAAAGATTCTTGATGTTTACTATTCATAATTAAGAAAACAATTGCGAAAAAACTTGAGGATATTTAAATTTATTTATTGATAACCAATAAGGAAAGGGTATAATCAACAATTCAATTACCTGTTTAGTTCTATCAAGTAGTAGTTTAGAATATTTAGCATCAGAACCCTGAAATGCTTTGGAAGAGGCTGCAAGTGCAGCTGCAATCTCGGCTGAAACCTCAGAACCAGGACTTGTTTTATTAACCACATAAGTGGTTCTAGGAGTATCCATGTCTTCAGGTCTCTCCCAACAATTGTGATCAGCATTCGGGTCACCAACTACACCAACCACAACATCAGGAACACTAGTGGCTTTAAGTAAATAGTCAGTGCCCCAACGAATAGCCTCCAGTGCATTTTGCTGCTCTGAGCCCATTAATTGACCAAATTCTATAACACTCCATGCCAATGTTGCTACTGTGAATGCCATGGGAAAGCTGAATTTTACATTGTCACTAGCATCGTAGTAACCACCAACTAAATCCATCTGAGGGAAAGTTTATTGTTAGTTTCACTTCTAAATCAATGTAACCATTTAAGAAGTAATGGTGGAAACAAAGAAGGTATGTATGTTGTAGAGAGGGAAAAATTCCCGACCTATCACAAGCTGACACATCATACTATCAAGTCCACAAAATACAGCCAATTACAAAGCACCACGTATTGTTGCTAAGTTTTGCTATCACTACTCAGAAACCAACAGAAATTTGCCAAGTGTCATGCAAGAACCAATCACACCTCAGCACGTGTAAGCGATGACACAGGCAGCCTCACACGTGTAAGCGATGACACAGGCAGCCTCGCACGTGTAAGCGATGACACAGGCAGCCTCGCACGTGTAAGCGATGACATAAGCAGACCAATCGGGCTGTGACATGTGTCACCAATTAGACTCCGCCACGTGTCGCTCACCCACCCCCAAACTCCTATAAATAGAAGCCATTCCTAAGGCATTTGAAGAGGAGAAGATTCAGAAGTACAGAAGCTCTGTTGGAACCAAGCTTTGAAGCCTCCAAGAACTTCAAGAACTTCAACTTCGAATACAAAGAACATTCGAAGAAAAATCATCCAAATCATCTTCCTAGATCTCAAAGGTCATTGGAATCAAGCTCAAAAACCTCCAGAAACCTTAACAAACCACAAATTGGTGAAGCTCTACAGATTCAAGCCTCCAAAGCCCCGAAGAACTTCCGCCACAAACCTTCAAATACGAAGAACATTCGAAGCAGAATCATCTAAACTATCTGCCTAGATCTCAAAGTTCACTGGAATCAAGCTCAAAAGCCTCTAGAAACATCACAAATCACAAATCCTTGAAGCTCTACGGATTCAAGCCTCTAAAGCACCGAAGAACTTCCACCACAAATCTTCAAAGACGAAGAACGCACGAAGAACACAAAGAATACGAAGAACAAAGAATTTCTAACAAGCTTATAGCCAGAGATTCATTGTAATTCCATATCAAAGATCTTTGATCCATTCTTCAGCCAAATTGAAGGATATCTTGTGTTCATATCAAAATCACATTACGACAAATCCAATCAACAAGTCTTTTAAGGAGATCGAATCAGAGGATAACTCTTTTGTAATCACAGAGAATTGTACCACACAATCATCAATACAAATTCGCATTTGTGAAACTATTTTACTTGTTTGACTTATTTCGAACCGAGGAATTTAGTCGTCCACAAATTCTGGCACGCCCGGTGGGACCTCTTTGCCTCTCATCTCATTCTCCTTCAAATAAAGAAATCTTTATCATCTTGCTACCAACTTCAATGGCCTCTAGCAAGAACATTCAAGCTTCAACAATAATTACTTCAACTAAACTTAGTACGGCTACCACCAACAATTGCATTGGTGCAAACAATCGTAGCCAACCTAAAGCAAACAATCAACTTCAAACTCAATCAACCAAGAAAGCCAAGGTCCAGACAATCATCTCCTTAGACCCTCTCACGAGAAACAAGGTCATCAACAAGGATATCTCCACCTTGGAACACCTCAAGTATGGGGGCAAATCCCCTTCTTCCTACACAAGAAGTTGGTCGCGCGATCTCTTTCCCATCAAAGGGAACCCAAAAAATGAGATTTCACGTGCTCACTTCAAATCGCTTTCTTCTCCATCATCTTGGGAAGTTGTGTCAGTCATGATGACTAACACCTCTACCATGGAAGAAAAGATGGCTGAAATGCAACAAAGGGTCGTCCTTCTCACAAAAGCACTTGAAGATAAGGACCTCCAAATTGCAACATTAATGAACAAACTCGAAGTTCAAGATCTTGGTGAATCAAGCCATGGTCATAAATTCACATCTGCAAAGGATGACGAAGGGAGAGAAATTGAAAACACTCCCCAACAAGAACAATCTGCTTCGATGGCTTCGTTGTCAGTCCAACAATTACAAGACATGATAACAAATACCATCCGAGCACAATATGGAGGTTCTTCTACGAGTTCTCTCACATATTCAAAACCCTACACAAAGCGCATTGACAACATGAGAATGCCAAATGGGTATCAACCGCCCAAGTTCTTGCAATTTGATGGCAAAGGAAATCCTAAGCAACACATTGCTCACTTTGTAGAAACTTGTGAGAACGCAGGGACTCAAGGAGGCCTCCTTGTAAAGCAATTTGTTCGTTCGCTTAAGGGAAATGCCTTTGATTGGTATACAGACTTAGAATCTGAGTCAATCAATAGTTGGGAACAACTTGAAAGGGACTTTCTCAACCGATTCTACAGCACACGGCGCACAGTAGGCATGATGGAGCTTACCAATACTAAACAGTGGAAGGATGAGCCCGTCGTTGATTATATCAATCGGTGGCGTTCTTTGAGTTTAGATTGCAAAGATAGACTTTCTGAAATATCTGCTGTAGAGATGTGCATCCAAGGCATGCATTGGGGACTTCTTTACATCCTTCAAGGGATAAAGCCCCGAACATTTGAAGAGTTAGCAACTCGTGCGCATGACATGGAATTGAGTATCTCTAGCCATGGAAGTACAAACCCTTCCATACTTGAGGAAAGCAGAAAGGAAGTAAGGAGGGATGACAAGAATGCAAAAGTCAACCTCAAAGACCCAATGATTGTTAACTCTACCGAAGTCAAGGTTCCAAGAAGAGGAGCAAATGCAAATGAAAAACAGCTTGAAGTATGGCAAAAGAACGAGGTGCGTCGTCTGACTTTTAAGGAACGTGAGCAAAAAGTATATCCATTTCCCGATGAAGATGTGCCAAACATCTTAGAACAACTATTGCAATTGAAGCTGATTGAATTGCCAGAATGCAAGCGGCCAGAAGACATGGGGAAAGTTGATGACCCTAACTACTGCAAATACCATCGCATCATTGGCCATCCAATCCAAAAATGCTTCGTCTTCAAAGAACAAATCATGAAGCTTGCCAAAGAAGACAAGATTGATCTAAACTTCAATGAAGTTGTCGGGTCAAACCATGTGACCGTTGCTTGTGATGTACTTCCAACTCTCAAGCAGGGGGCAAACACCAACCAAGCTTACAAATTGATTGACAATGATGGCACAAGGATCGGCCCCATCAATGGGAAGTTCCTTAAACACTTCTATGCTTGAAAATCAAGAAATGCTCCTCGGTAAGAGCTTAAACTACCCACTATAACGCTGCAAGAGTACATGATGTCTTCCCATTACCCTTGAAAGCGTACCAATAAGGAGAAATTAATCCCACTCTATGTCACCAATTGCTAGTGTGGCGTAGTGGTTGGATGCCCATGTCACCCTTGAGGCCGTCTCGGGTTCGATCAGTGGTGATACCCACTATTACACACTGAGCCCTCCTTTTTGCAAAAATACATAAGAAAAAAAAAACAAAAAAAAGTTATCAAAAAAATAAATAAACAAAAAAAAAAAACTGTTGAACTACGTAATGACTTGATCCTTCTCCGGGGTACGTAGGCAGCTTAGTACTTGTCACTAAGTTCAGTCACATGAAAAGAAGAATGATTGCCAGTCTAGCCTGAAGAGTTTCTTCATAGGCCATCAACGTGCTTTCAAGAACCCTTTGATTGGCAAGGCATCGCTTAAGATCAGTCAACTGCTCACTACATGATACTCAAAGATCATTGTGGTAGAAAATGACAGTTGCAAAGAATTGGTGTTACTCATCTTTTCTTGAACTAATGATAAACATAAGTTGGTTCTTGGTTGTGGAGCAAAATAAAATCTTCAACCTCTTTTGTAAGGAATGAAGTCTACATGGCATTGCTCATCTTCTATGGACATCCTCCCACATCTTTGAAGTATGCTTTGCATCACTTATCTCTTAGGGGCATCTTCTTGTACCTTACAAATCTAAGCTACATCGTCTCTCTTCTAGGTTGTGCCATTTCACAACTTTGAAATTTGAACCACATCATCTCCCTTCTGAGTGGTGCAGTTTCACATCATGTCTCCAAAAGTTGGACAATGTCACCTTCCTCCAGCATCTGTAGTTGGTGTTGCATCATCTCTCCTCCAAGGGCATGTCCATGCAATGTCAAAGTCTTGGCGGCATTCTTCTTAAAACTTCAAGGTTTCATTGGCATCTCCGAAATCTTAATGAGGGACTCCTTGCATCTTTAACATTTTGTTGGCATTTCTAAAATCTTGATGTCTGAGCTATGGTGTCTCTAAAAATTGATGCAACTTCAATGCAAGTGCAAGTGCTAATGTGGAGTGTTGTCGTGGCTTCATGGCAAAGATGAACGTTGGCATGGCTTCGACGAAAATGAAGTGTTGACGTGACTTCATGGTTTCGGCACTTGGCATTTCTGAAATCTTGATGTCTGAGCTATGTTGCCTCTAAAAATTGGTGCAACTTCAATGCAAGTGCAAGTGCTAATGTGGAGTGTTGTCGTGGCTTCATGGCAAAGATGAACGTTGGCACGGCTTCGACGAAAATGAAGTGTTGACGTGACTTCATGGCTTCGGCACAAATGAAGTGTTGACGTAGCTTCATGCCAAAGATCAATGTTGGCATGGCTTCGGTGCAAATAAAGTGTTGACGTGGCTTCATGTTGAAAAAACTTCATTAAAAAAGACAAGTGCAAATTTGCTTCAGTAGACAAAGTAATGGTGATGCTTCAATGCAAATGCAAGAGTTGGCACAGCTTCACTTCGATGCAAAGAAAGGTATGGGCAACCTCAATGCAAATGCAAACTTTGTGCGGCTTCATGATAAGAACAATTGGCATGGGTGCACTGCAAAGACAAGTGTGGAAAACCTTCATGCAAAAACAAGTGCTAACATAGTTCCATTGCAACAACCAGTGCTAGTATTGCTTAGTTGCCAAGACAAAGGAAAAGAATGTAACAACATGAAAGCGTACATCATTGCAAGAACGTTGCTATCAATGAAATACAAAGCCACCAAATGAAGGCAAACACTTCTATGAGAACGTCAGCGTAAAGTTTGATGTCAAAGCCTAAAAACCAAGGAAACTGTGCTGCAAAACAAAAACAAGCAATAAAAAAATTGTCAGGGAAAGGATCTCATAGCACATAAAAAAAAAAAAAAAAAAAAAAAAAAAAAAAAAATCTTGAAAGCAGAAGAAGAAAGCTGAATGTTAAGCATGTGCCTCAGTGATGAAGGAAGGCAATAACATGCCTTTATATAGAAAACTTTTGAGATAACAGACAAGAAAAATGAAGAAAGTCAGCAAACCATTAAATGGTTCCACCAACCGGCCAATGAAAAAAACTGCATTCACATTTTAGAAATGTGAAAGCAACTGGAGCTGAAAGTCAGATTTTGTGAACTCAAATGCGCTCAAAATCAAAGAAGTCTGCACCAAATTTTGAGAATAAAAAAAAAAATGACATTCAGAGAGATAGAAAATGGTGGCTCATCACCCACCTCATGACCTACAAGTCCAAACTTAGGTGCTGCCCTGTCAGAGCCGCCCACAAAAAAGACCAGAAAAGTCATCATAGACAAACTGTCACCCACGGCCTTCCCTTTAAGATTTGTGAAAATCCAGATCTTATTTCACAAAACTGACCCTACAGGGACCTTAAACGGACTTCAATTGACAAAACCCTGAAGAATCAAGGTCACCGGAGCTAACACGCGCTGCCACGCGCCGCCAAAAGCTTCAGAGGATCGCAGCTTCCTCCTCCACTTCTGCGCAAATCGGGCCACCATTTCAAAAAACAGAAACTTCCACTAGATCCACCGTGCCCCGATCTACAAAACACAAAAATTTTGGCCCCAAACGATGAGCCACGCGCTGCCACGCGCCACCAGAACGTACGGAAATCACCAGCGTCATTTCACGCCCTCGCACGCGCCGACGCTGCCACCTTCATATACACGCGCTCCCACGCGCCATGCGCTGACACACGCGCCTAGTGCTATGACGTCACGGATGATGTCATCCTCAGTACCCGGTTTGACCCGGACCGACCCGGAAACCTGACCAGGTCCGAACCGCTTGCAAAAAAAAAAATAAATAAATAAATAAATAAGAAAAAGGTGAGAGAAAAAAAAAAAATGCTTTGACCAAGTGGACCCTTGACCTTGACCAAAAAGTCAAAATTTTCAAAATGGACTTGTCCCACTCAATTTTTCGAGTACATTCCGATTTTGGGACCCGTTTCTTCATTTGAAGCTCAGAAATTGTGCAAATGTCCAGTTTCCAAAAGTTGACTTTTGCACAAATGTTGACCAAAAAGTCAAAATTTTCAAGAAGTACCTGTCTTGCCCAATTTTTCGCGTAGATTCCATTTTTGGGGTTTATTTCTTCATTTGAGAATCCGAAATTGCTCAAATAGTGTGATCCTACAACTGTTGGTTTTAATGTGAACTTTGACCAAGAATCAAGATGTTCGTGTAAAGCTTGTCCTATTCAAATTTTCACATGGGTTCTGATTTTTGAAATCCACTTATTTGTTTTGGACTTGGAAAACACCTATGTGACCCACTTCCCCGAAGTACCAACAGTATCCAAAAGTTAAGCTCCCAAGATCAAGATTTGAGATTCATTCACTTAATTTGGATTCCCTCAAGGTTATTCTCCAGACTTTATCAAAGGCTTCCCTTCCAAAGTACAAATAAACTCTCACAAATGTGTCTTGAACTTGAAATTACACTGGGTCACTAATTCAACTTACCATTCTCGTTCGGTGCCTACCAGTCTCCAACCTACCATTCTCGTTCGGTGCCTACCGTTCTCATCTACCATTCCCAGCCACCAATCTCACCAAATATTCTCAACCGCCATTCTCGATTGCACAACCACCATTCTTCGTCTCTCCACTATAAATAGAGGAGCCGAGTTCATCAAGAACTCATCCAAAAAAAAAAAAGAAGAAGGAAGAAAAAAAAAAAAAAAAAAAAAAAAAAAAAACACATTGAATCATGAAATGAAGATTTGCTTCTTTCAAATTTTCAAGTCCTCTTTCTCACAGCCATTTCTCACTATGGCCTTATCATTTTCAACACTTAGCAACCAAAATTGCTTCATAATCAGTTTGAAATCAACCCTCTCATGGTTCAATAGAAACCCTCTTCACAGTGTCATTGTAGTTTTGAGATCCACACAAATTTTGTTTCTCCACTTAACGACTACCTTTGTCCATAAAATTACTCATAACAAGGTCTGCATCGACCTCCCATGCTTCCGTGGATTTGGTTGGCCAGGAAATCCAAGTCCAGCAGAGACACCTGTTCCTAACCTAAGGTCTCCAGTAGTCTCTTTCCAATTGCTTGGTCTCCCAGCAGAAGCAGTGGTTCGGAACAAACACCAACTTGGCTGGTTTCTAAGACCAGAATCACAAGTTAGCTCCATCTTTCTTTTTTCTGTGCTTTTCCAACAAGTGGCAGTAGGAGAAGATGGTAAAAAGTGTTGGGGTATCCTACAAATTGTCTTTCATCCAACACTTATAATGATATCCAAGGGACCAGCTCATCAGAATTCAACCTTTGGTGTCGGTAAATGGTCGCCAAAGTTTCATTCTATGTTCCCACAAGCAGGGGACCCAAAGGTCATCGTTGCTGGTACCTCAAAACACATTTTCTGGAATTACTCCAACTTAAATTCAGCTTGAGGTATTTCAGAAAGTACTCTTCTGAAATTACTTCAACTTAACGTCCGTCAGCATGGTCCCATTACGCAAGCACATTCTACAACTCGCTGTCGGACCTCACTCAGCATGCAGTCAGTCCCAGATCCAAAGGTGTACTTCCCAGGAACATTTACACCAGAGGGTCCCCAACATACAGGGCCAGCACCATGGAGGCGTATGTTTCACCCATTCGCTTTGCTTCATCCCCCTCATCTTCATCACCAACACCAGCACCCCCAGAATCCGTAAGCTTCTGAAACTACCTCAACTTAACTTGAATGATGCGACGACACAAGCACATTCAATCACATTCCCACATGGCCTCGCCGTAATCTGAAGTATACTCTTCTGAGATGACTTCACCAGCAGTTCTTAAAAACACGAGGCTAGCCCCATGACCCTGCATGCTGTACCCAACCAACATCTTCACATCTTCACCATCTTCTACACCCTGTGATCGCCACCAACGATCCGGAACACTCTTTTGAAATTACTTCAACTTAACCTATACTGAGAAGGTCCAGTCATGTAAATACATTCAAATACTGGCAGACCCCTTTTCGGTCTTACCAAAGCCTTTCATGTGGGTGGATCTACTCTTCGGAAATTATCTCATCATGCTGAAAGCTCCACCACCTTCAACTATTTCACTTAAAGAGTCAAGTGTGTAAAAAAAAAAAAAAAAAAAAAAAAACCAGTTTTTCGAAACTCATTCCCACACTACACTCCAAAACTGTGTGCGTGAACGAGTCTCGAGGGGGCATTTGTAGAGAGGGAAAAATTCCCGACCTATCACAAGCTGACACATCATACTATCAAGTCCACAAAATACAGCCAATTACAAAGCACCACGTATTGTTGCTAAGTTTTGCTATCACTACTCAGAAACCAACAGAAATTTGCCAAGTGTCATGCAAGAACCAATCACACCTCAGCACGTGTAAGCGATGACACAGGCAGCCTCACACGTGTAAGCGATGACACAGGCAGCCTCGCACGTGTAAGCGATGACACAGGCAGCCTCGCACGTGTAAGCGATGACATAAGCAGACCAATCGGGCTGTGACATGTGTCACCAATTAGACTCCGCCACGTGTCGCTCACCCACCCCCAAACTCCTATAAATAGAAGCCATTCCTAAGGCATTTGAAGAGGAGAAGATTCAGAAGTACAGAAGCTCTGTTGGAACCAAGCTTTGAAGCCTCCAAGAACTTCAAGAACTTCAACTTCGAATACAAAGAACATTCGAAGAAAAATCATCCAAATCATCTTCCTAGATCTCAAAGGTCATTGGAATCAAGCTCAAAAACCTCCAGAAACCTTAACAAACCACAAATTGGTGAAGCTCTACAGATTCAAGCCTCCAAAGCCCCGAAGAACTTCCGCCACAAACCTTCAAATACGAAGAACATTCGAAGCAGAATCATCTAAACTATCTGCCTAGATCTCAAAGTTCACTGGAATCAAGCTCAAAAGCCTCTAGAAACATCACAAATCACAAATCCTTGAAGCTCTACGGATTCAAGCCTCTAAAGCACCGAAGAACTTCCACCACAAATCTTCAAAGACGAAGAACGCACGAAGAACACAAAGAATACGAAGAACAAAGAATTTCTAACAAGCTTATAGCCAGAGATTCATTGTAATTCCATATCAAAGATCTTTGATCCATTCTTCAGCCAAATTGAAGGATATCTTGTGTTCATATCAAAATCACATTACGACAAATCCAATCAACAAGTCTTTTAAGGAGATCGAATCAGAGGATAACTCTTTTGTAATCACAGAGAATTGTACCACACAATCATCAATACAAATTCGCATTTGTGAAACTATTTTACTTGTTTGACTTATTTCGAACTGAGGAATTTAGTCGTCCACATATGTCTTATAGGCATAACTTTTATGAAGATGTGTTCTTTCTGGTGGAATGTAAGGACTTTGATTCCATATACATCGTTAAGAATCTATCATATTTCCTTAAATTCTCCACTTGTCTTATCAGCAATGGCATATTTGATATATCATGACTCATGAGTACTAAAGTTCAACCTCCAATCCATTCTTCAAGTGTGTGTATATATATATATATATATATATATATATTTTTTTTTTTTTTTTCTAACCAATTTGAAAATTGTTTATAATTTTAAATATAAAATTTGATAATTACAATAGTTATTAATAGTCATTTATTAGGATTGAGTACTTATTAATAGGCCATTCATAATTATTAGTAGATGTTAATTTGAATTGACTTTACATGTTGTTCCATGACTAGTCGAAATGGTTGTATTTAAGTGATGAAAAATTTAAGATGGTGTCAATGGTGGGTTAATGTGAAAGATATTGTCTCATTCACTACTTCACATCTTAATAAGTTGTGGAAGGAGTTATGTCCATGACAAAGTTGTTTAGAAAAATATAATATTACAAGATTCTATAAGAGAGTTTAAATATGTGCATATATAAGAATATATATACACTACAACAAAATGTATTTTCAGTGACAAAACTCATTTCGGCATTGAAACCCCGTCACTAAAAGTCCTAGCAATGAAAAATTTTGTCACTAAAAGTCTGATTTGATTAAAAAAAAAAAAAAACTTTTAGCGATGAAAACATTTCGTCACTAAATGTTTTCCTCGCTAAAAACACTATTTAGTGTCAAAAATATTTCGTCACTAAAAACACTTTAGTTTATTAAATCATATTTAGTGACGAATAATTTCGTCACTAGAACTATGTTCGAGTACATATAGTGATGAAAAAGTTCGTCACTAAAACCATTTTTAGGAAAATCCAGGCATATATAGAGACGAAAATTTTTGTCACCAAAACCATTTCTTATAAAATTTTGCTACATTTAGCAACGAAATATTTCGTTACTAAAACAATTTTTTGTTACTATATTTGTGACGAAAAAATTCGTCGCTAAAACTTATTTTCTGTTTTTATTTTTTTCATGGCTTTGATATTAAGCTGTAACCTGTCATTACATTATTAAAATCTCACATTTAAATAACATATTTATTTCAACAACACATTTATAAAAGAAGATCCATACATTCCATAAGTAAAAAATAAAACAAGAATCCAATTCAAACTCCTTCCATACAAGTATACAATAATTGTTTGCAACACATACAATAACTCAAGATGTTTTACAACAATACAAAAAGTATAGCATAATATAATTAGAACAAACGGAAGATGTCCTCATGCCTCTTGCTTAGCTCGTGCCTCTTGGTCCCTAGCTCGCTCCTCTTGGTACAATTGAAGCTTCTAAAACTTCATGTACTATTGGAATCACTGCTTGATCATAAAAATCTCTTTGTTGAGCTGAGGAACCAAAAACCTACATATTACCACAAATAAAATCTTAGCATCTACCATCAAATATGAAACTAGATTCTCAAAACTAACATTGTTTAACATTTCTGACATACACGTTCAAGTTTTTTATTTTTTATTTGCTAACATTAAGTGGGGAGGGAGATTCAAATTCAAGTTCTCCTGCCTCTATAGAGAACTGGACAATGTGCCAATGCCGCTAACTACAAGGCTCTTGGTGACATATACATTCAAATCATAGGACTCCCTTATACTTTCCATTTCAGTGTTCGGATGTAAAGGTGTACATGGTGGCACATCATTTAATATTCTATTCTTACTACACCAAGGAATGAATACTTATTATAGAGGACAAGACACCATGCACACTATTAAATGGACATTTTCCATTTCAAAGACAAATGAAGAGGACCCTTTTCCTGGAAAAAAAATTTACTTAACAAGAACACGCCTCTTTACCTACTCATTTTACCATTTTCTATCTAAGTTTTATGTATATAGCCTTTACATTAGATCACCTTGAAATAATGTGAAACCAAAGTATCCCCCATAAACAACAAATTAATCTTTGAACCTTAATTCTTGAAAGCAACAACCAAACAATTATAAGTAAATATTGAACCATACTTTGAAACAAACACCCAAATGCCAAAACATCAAAGTCTAAGTAAAACCCAATACCTCATTTGTGAAAATCTACTCATCACACTTTAACCCTCCTCAAAAAGTTCATACAATTTTCACCAATCTCAAAAATCCACATCCCATATCATATATATACAAACTAATTGAAATGAATGAAGTAGTACTTAATCTACTCATCACACTTTAACCCTCCTCAAAAGGTTCGTACAATTTTCACCAATCTCAAAAATCCAACACAACCCACCTTATAATACCATGCAAGCCACCCGCTTGCTCCAACACAATAACCCACCACAAAACCAATCACAAACATCACAAATATAGAGTGTTTACAAGTATTGAAATCAATTAAAGTATTATTCATCACATCTAATCAACAAGGTCCATTCACATTTGCAAGAAATTAAAAACACTACCAATATAAATTTAAACCACCTTATAACATCATGCAAGCCACCTGCTTGCTCCAACACAACATATCACCACAAATCTAATTTCCAACATCACAAGTATAGAGTTTTATAAGTTTTTAACTAGAATTTACTTATTTTTCTCAAGCTAAGTTTACAACTTTCAGAAAAAATTCAAAGTTACTGCAAACAATGTGTATTTAGTCTGCAAAAGAAAAGTTAAATTTATAAGTACAAAAGTTAAAGAAAAGTTAAACAAGTAGATAAGACAATAATTAGAACCGCCAATGAAGAAAGATATTTACAGGGGAATGAAAAGCTTATAAACAACCAAATGTCAGCACAAATATCTAATTCTTCAAAATCACTACCCCACTTGAAAACTAGCAAACAAAAGCCACAATCCAGAAACAACACTACTTGTACTATAATGGAAACATCATATTCAAAAATCAACCATTCAACTAAACAACTCTTTAGAGAAACAACACCAACCATTCACCTAATTGTGAAGATTCACCCAATTCAACACCAACATAAAGATGGTGCAACTAACACTGTTTAACTAGAGATTTCCCCCTATTCAACAACCATTATCAACATACCAACTATTAATACAAAAGCTTTCACCAAAAATCCCACATTTATATCACTAAAACTTGCAAAAGAGTAACACACATTATTATTATATCATAGAGTCCAGAATGAATCCAAATCCTATAAAACACTGCCTTAAGTTTCTACTAAAAATTGTTCAACATTTTCAATTAAATCAATCAAGCAACACAATACAACAAACAAGTAATCTTTCCCTTATTTTGGAGCAAACACATAAGTAATCACCCATTGCTGTTTCAAAAACTAAGTGTTGTATATTTACTTCCATACTATTGTAACACTGTCAGGTACTACGTTGTTGTATTGCTAGGCTAACTTCCCTTTTATATACAGGCCCCATGCATAGTTTCTCTATGTGATTTA
Source organism: Quercus wislizeni (assembly GCA_023055345.1). Lineage (NCBI taxonomy): Eukaryota > Viridiplantae > Streptophyta > Magnoliopsida > Fagales > Fagaceae > Quercus > Quercus wislizeni. Next base: position 3,635,679 of record JALGQJ010000029.1, on the reverse strand, counting down.
GTAATACATTCCTGATTCCATCAAAGTTAAAACAAATGACTACTCACATAAGCAATTGAAAACCATTACAAGCATCAACTAGAAAGAATCTAGGCAAAAGAAAATATCTAATAACTTAGTTACCATATCTTTCTCCCAACAAAACCAATATCCCGAGTAATACCAGATCCTGCAAGTACATCAAATAATATTGAAACTGAACATACTACATAGATTTAACCCACTGAAGGAGTTTAGTACTTACCATCATCCTCCACTTTTACATAACACGTGCCAACCCCTACATAAATTGATACCTAAAACCACAACAACAACAAAAAAATTATCAATTCTCTAAATTTCAATAAATAATTAAAAAAAACAAAAACAAAAACAAATTATGTATTTCCAACATGGAAAAACAAACTCAAATTTGGATCATTAAACAAAAATTAACAAAAAAATTAACTCAAAAGAAAAAAAAAATGAAAAAAATACCCATTACACGAAATTGATGCGTCGCTGGTTGTGGTGGGAGGCAAAGGGTCGCCGGAAGCGTCGCCGAATGGTGCGAACTAAAGCGTCACGAACATTCTGCGAGATGAAGCGTCGCGATCGATGCCAATGGCGAGTTGAATCGTCGCTATCAACACCAACGGCGAGCTGAAGCGTCGCCATTGGTGCCAACGGTGACGCTTAAGCATCACGATCGATGCCAATAGCGAGCTGAAGCGTCGCGATCAACGCCAACGGCAAGCTAAAGCGTAGCCATTGGTGCCAACGACGACGCTTAAGCGTCACGATCGATGCCAATAGCGAGCTGAAGCGTCGTGATCAACGCCAACGGCAAGCTAAAGCGTAGCCATTGGTGCCAACGACGACGCTTAAGCGTCACGATCGGCGCCAACGGCAACGCTTAAGCGTCGCAATCGATGTGGGTCGGAGTCGTCGGCGATTTGGAGTGTTTATTTGCAACGACGAGATGAAGTGTTGCCGTTGAGCTTAATCGGCAATGGTTTAAGCTTCATCAACGACGGTTGAGCTCAATGGCGACGGTGGTTTGTTTTTTTTTAGTTGGAGTCGTCAGCGATTTGGAGTGGGTATCCTTGTTTTTTTTTTTTTTTTGTGTGACCAAAATGGCTATTGAAATGTTTTGTGGCTCTTGGTTTCTTTTTGGTGTACTAGGTATTGAAATTAGGCTTATAAGTCTTTAGTGACGAATTCCAGTTTCGTCACTAAAGACTGGACTTTGTTAAGATTTTTAGAGACGAAATTCATATTTCATCACTAAATCATAATTTTAGTGACGAAATGTGATTTCGTCACTAAAAACATATAAGTGCAAAACTATTATTATTTTTAGTGATGAATATTTTTCGTCGCTAATTCTTCCTTATAGTGATGAAAGGATTTTCGTCACTAATACTATCCATAGTAATACCTACAGTGACGAAATATTTCATCACTATAGATTAATTAAACTCACGCCAAAGTTTCCCTCAACTAGGGCCCATTTTTCAGATCACAATAGCGACGAAATTTATTTTTTGTCACTAAATGTTATAATTTTTTTCATTATTAGTGACGAAATTCATATTTTGTCACTAAAGCTGTATTTTTAGCGACGAAAAATATTTCCTCACTAATTTTCGTCACTAAAAATACATTTGTTGTAGTGATATATATATATATATATATATATATATATATATATATATATTGAGAAACAAGAATCTATAATGAATATTCACTACGAATGAATATTGATTCCATTTTCAAAAAAATAAAATATAAATAAATATGTGTTACTACTTACTTCATCTTCTGACATAATAGCTTCTTTATTTAATTCATTGTGAGATCCATAATTTAGATGAGACAAGTCAAATTGCAGAATTAAAGCTAAACAAATCTATATACATGTCACTTGTCCACTTAGACTAGGAGAGAGAGAGACTTACACCAATGTTAGAGCCATCTTGAAGACCATAATCCTTCCTCCAAGTAATACGCTGGGTAGAGGGTGGCTTTCTTGACCTCTGGCCTTCAAAGAACAAAATGGACTTGGTCAAAGCATCAGCATAATCAATTGAAGCAGCCATTGGTCCTATTGGCGTCGTCATAATCATCATCACAGTTCCTACCAATGCCAATATTAGTCTTGGAATAATATAGCATTCCCCACCCATCTTCTCTATCTTTCACAACCCACTTCCTAGGCTGTAAATTTTGTAAATTGTAATGTGCAACTCCTATGTATATGTTACACACTGCATATACTCAAAAGAAAAGGAGTACATGAGGCATGGTTGTTTCTTTCTTATATAGTATTATTCCTATGTACAAAGTGGTGTAAAATTCATGTTTCAGTGTGTGTTGGCTGCTTCTCTTAAATTGGAATTTCCTAGAAATCACTGTAATTTGGTTGTAAATCTCATTCCTTTAGAGACTTTAAGATAATTTTCTTTGTTGTTTGTTTCCATATAAACATGGAAGTCATGGAAGTACAGCCTAGCTTGCTAGAAGTTGATGACCCAAACAAAAAATGAATGTCATTACTTAAAAGTCTTACTCATGATTGGTTGAGGGTACTTATACACAGGTATTTTTATACAAGCCACAATGACCAAAAGAAAATGTCTATACAAGCCACATTTACATATTTGGGAGTTTGACTTCAGAAAGTCTATATACCCCAAAAAAAAAAAAAAAAAATCAATATAGGTAACAAAACACCCAAAAACCTTCCACATCAACTCATCCATATCTTTTTTTCTTTTTCTCTTTTTTTTTTTTTTTTTTTTTTTTTTTGAAAACGGAACATTCATTTATTTATAACAAAAGAGAGTCTTGATACAGAGCATTCATAGTTGGTGGAGGTGAATCCTCCATCCAAAACATATCATCAGAAATGTTCCTAGCATGTTGTGCAAGAACATGTGCTACCCTATTCCCCCCTCTCCTTGTGTAGCAAATGCTAACCCAATGTAGACCAAGAAGCAGATGACGAACATCGCCCACCACATTCCCCATATCTCAGGGGCAGCGCTACACTATTCTCAGGGAGTTCAAATGAACCCCTTGACTTCCAAAAAAAAAAAAATATATATATATATATATATATATGTTATATATAAAAAATATATTTTTTATAGTTTAATACTATGGGTCTGTTTGGATAGGACTTATTTTGCTGAAACTGAAAACTTATTGCTGAAATCACTGTAGCAAAATAATTTTTAAATGTGTAAATAGTACCGTTGGACCCATTTTTAATGAAAAAGTTGCTAAAAAGTGGAATTTGTGGGTCCATGAACAGTACATGATGCACTGTTTGCTGCAAAAAGTCAACATTTGCGGTTACTGTTCATTGAACAGTACATGAACAGTAACCGCGTTTTGCCAAAACGCGTGAAAAAAAAAAAAAAAAAAAAAAAAAAAAAAAAGAACAAAAACGCAAAACGCATACGGGTTCAAAACGCAGACGTGTATCCAAACTAGCACTATAATTTTTCCTTAAAAATATTTTGCACAACCTGACTTAAATTTTACACACCTTTATTACAAGTATTTCCAACTCTAAGAATAAAGAGTAAGTTTTTGTGAATTGTAAGTGTCACTATTTTTTATAAATTTATGTTATGTGTGTGAGTGTGTCTAATATTGATTGTGTGCATTACTTTTTGTTATAATGTTATTTGTGTGAATTATGATGTGTGTAGATGTTTTTGTGTACAATATAAATATAATATAAATTTATATAATTTAATAATTAGGAAATAGAGATGGTTTGTTATGTGTGTGTATTGTTATCATGTTATAATAACTTTTTGTTATAAAGTTAGTAAAATTTAAGAAAAAAAAAAATCATAAAGTTAGTGATTGTCCAAGCATTGGATTGGTTAACTAGACATTAGTGTATAATTTTATGTTTGAATGAGTGTGGTTTTGTGCATCAATAGTTTATACAAAGCCAATGAGTTTAGTTTAGTCATTTAGTTTAAAATATTTTACATAAAAACAATAACAAATAGATAATAAAAATTGCATAAAAATAAAAATGTTAGATAAACTTCACAAAATAAAATGATTGTAGGCTCATACTTACACACATTAACTCTAGATACTCATAATTCAAAATTTGAATATAAGTAGAAGGAAACTATAAAACTTCATGTATTATTATTAAAGTTGCATACTGTGGTTTTACTTCATGTCACAATATCCTTCATTATTAGTTGAATTTACAATGAAGTTGATGATAGTAGCTACAATTTAAAAGATAAATCCTCAACAACCAGCTAACAATATAAAGATTATCTCTAGCACAAATTCATTGGACTACAAAAAAAGGAAGAGAAATAGCAATCCAATTGTGCAATCTGTACTGTATTTTACCATTATATATGTCCATAGTAACATTTTATCAAATACTTGGAGTGCTTACCTTTATACCCTCCACCACAACTTGTTCAAGTCTCTCCTCATTTGCCAATGGCATTGCCCATCTTATTGTAGAGGCTTATCCCACGCCTGATTGCTCTGCCATTCCCCTCTTGATTTCTAAAGACCACAGCCAAGCCTACATTATTTTGATCACATGACACATCAAAGTTAAGCTTTACCAGTTGATTTCTGAATCTTCTGCTATTTCACAAAGGGGGCAATAATTGGCATTATGGATTTCAAAGCATCCGACCATCTCTCGCTCGAAGGGAAGAACCTCTGTAGCCACTCTGGATAAAAAAGAAAATTTTAATATTTCATCAAAAGATGCTTTTTTTAATACCTTATCTGTAGTAGAATTCCAAGGGAGACATATGCATGCCACATGGACCCCACACCTTTTTATTGTGTTTTGCTATGGTAATTTGAAATTTAAGAGATTTCAACTGGAGGTTTCATGGAAAAAATCTAATATTTTGGCATCTATCAAGACTCTAGAATTCAAGCTCTTCAAGAAGTCCAACAGATTGATGAACCTCAACTAAATTTATGCAATCATAAAGGTTCAACTTCTTTATGTTTGGAGAAATCACCGATAAGTCAAATACCTTTGTAATATTTTTACAAGATGAGAAATCCATATATTACAATGTTTGGAACCGACATCTCTGTATAAGAAGCAAAATTTTTGAAATTTATTAGTAAGAAGAAAACAAACTTAAATTTTTTTTTTTTTTTTGGATTGGAAAAAGTGGTACATTAGCAAATAGAAAAGGCAATACAACAGAGAAAGGAAAAGACATGAAACTACACCAATACTACATACGATCTTCCTGGATGAGGTGTTGCACCATGGGAGGGGAGACCCCTCTCCAACATTGAGAAGCCTCATTCCTTTCAGCAATTTAAGCGAGCTCATATGCTACCCTGTTGTAGTCCCATTTCAAATGCTTTCACTTCCAACTCCTGAAAGTATTAAGGAGACCGATGATTCCAAGATACAAGTGGCCAGTTCCTCCATCAGTTTCACCAACAATAATACTTTGAACAACTGATAGAGCATCAGTTTCAATGATTACCTGTTCTAACTCCATTTCCCGTGCAAGAAGAATGCCACATTCTATTGTTAGAGCTTCAGTTTCTAAGGTTGTGAACTGACCTGAAAGATAATTTGAGCAGGCAGCAACCGTCATTCCATTGGAGTCTCTAATAATCACCCCCACACTTGAGTTCCTACCATTTTTTAAGGTAGCACCATCCACATCTTTATTCTATATATTATTAAAAGTTGAAGCGAAGCGTTTAATGCTGCTGCTCTTATGTTACGTCACATCAGCTGCCACGTCATTCTTTTTTTCTTTTTCTTTTTTAAGTATAATTTGTTCTACAATTTTAAATGGTTTTTACAATTTTCAGCACAATAAATGCAGTCCACTACTTATTTATTTACTTCCACTATCACCCTATAATAAATCCAACCAACCCACTACTTATTTATTTACTTCCACTATCACCCTATAATAAATCTGTATAATTAATACAGCCTACCTCTTATTTATTTAGTTCCACTATCAAGCCCAACCCAAAGCCTTTTCAGCTTAAAAAAAAAAACAAAAACAAAAACAAAAAACAAAAAACAAAACAAAAAAAACTTTGAAGCCTTTCAAGCTTTAGGGTTTTTTTTTTTTTTTTTTTTTTTTCAATTTTCCTATAATTGTTTTTAACATTTATTTTTTTAATATTACACTTCTCCAACCTTTCTCTCTCCCTTACTATTTCATCTCCCCACTACTTCTTCAATCTTTCTCCCTCCCTTACCTTTTCATCTCCCCACTACTTCTTCACCATGTTGTTTAGCCTTGTTTAGACTTGCTCAAATTTGTGCCTTTTATGTAAAGTTGGAATTGAGCTGTTGTAGAATTAAGTGTGCATTTCAGCCTGGCTCGATCGATCGAAGCTTAGACTCGATCGACCGAATCTCGAGCAGAATGTTTTTTCAGCAGATTTTTCCAACTCAACCCTAGCCTATTAAAACGTGTAGGGTTTTATGTTTTGCCCTAGGTATAAAAGGCAAACCCTAGCCACGTTTTTGATGTAGCTCTATTTTTGCTGTGTGTGTGAATCTCTTGTGAGATCTAGAGATGGTTGCCTTCACACATGCTTAGGATTATCAAGAATGAGATTTCATTGATAGCTTGATGATCATTCAGTTGCTGCACTAAAGAGCTTAAAGAAACACAAACGGGTGTGCTTGTACTTGCTAGAGAATCCAAGAAAGAAGGAGTCCATGTTTCGGAGCTTACACGTGATCATGTCAGTAAGTTTCTACTGGTGGGTAGCAAGAGAATGTTAGTGATCTAAGTCGCAATTGTAAAACTTCGATTATTTCATAGTGGATTCAGGTTTACCTTGAGGATAGCTAGGTTAAATCCTCCCCAGGTTTTTATCGGTGTGGTTTCTTAGGTCATCATATCATTGTGTTATTTATATTTCCACTGCTTTGCATGATATGATATATTTGTGTTAACCTAGATTTATTAATTTGACTAAGTCAATCACTTGGCTAATTACATAGGTTAATTTGGTTGTGTTTTTGAGGGGTCTAAAAACAAACAAATATTACTAGTAACAGTTCAGTCCACAACTTAAAATAAATATAGCAATCTCAAATAGATAGCATAACAAATATATCTATGGCAAAATGAATGATAATATAATTGCAATGCATAGGGTTATGCTTTTAGACAATGACTCATCACAAGGCATATAGATTGTGTCAAAGTTTGCATGGAGCATTTAGTAGAGAAGAGTTGGAGATTTTAAGTTGCAACAGTCCTTATTCCTCAATTACATATCTCCACCAAGTATACTTAATTTGTTGAAATTGTTGCTACATATGGGTAAATCTATTGGGAAAACAAATTATTTGGTTATTTGAACATTCACCTCCACCATTGTTTGCTAGTTAATGATTCAATAAAGCTAGAGATGCCATTTTAGTTAATCCAAGGTTTATACTTGTACATACAAAAATGTCATGTTAGAGTTGACAATAGAGTTGGGTTAGCATGATGTTACGCTAGTTATTGATGCCTGCCAATGATCTGGAATTATATCTTGATGTGGTAAATGAGGATATCTTAACACTAGAAGATTTTAATTATGAAACCCCAGCCAATGAAGATTCCACAAAGGCCATAAGCACAGACCCAGACATCCTGAATCAAATTTTGGAGAGACAACACTACTAGAACAACATAGGGGTACAAATCAGATTTGTCATAAAGCAATTGAAAAAATGCTTATAAATAAATCACTTGATAAAGGAAAAAGTAGAACACACCAGAACTAGCATTTGAGATAATGCAGAAAAGATATGGGAACTCTTCGATGCGAACCTATTCAAATTGTACAAAATGAACAATCAATAAAATAATTATTTGTCACATGAAAAAGACTTAAAACAACAGAGATTACTTATTAATGACATAAAAAAGCTTACCAAATTGCACGTAAGGAAAATATTTATTATATGGTTACACTTACACATAAGAAAAATAATCTTTTCACACAATGCATTAGGGAAAACATTGAACAAGCATATTGAAGTGTCTACAAAAAAAAAAATTATTGAATTAGTCTGATATCTAATGAGTCATGAAGAACTATATAAAAGCTCTTGAAATGAATTTTTTTTTGGACAATACAACAACAACATAGGGGTCTAAATTAGATTTGCCATCAAAAAAAAAAAATTTTAAAAGGCTTGGAAATATGAGAATCACATAATAAAGGAGAAAGTAGAACATACAAGTACCAGAATTTGAGATAACGCAGAAAAAAAAAAAAAGGGAACTCTAAGATGTGAATCTATTCAAATTGTACAAAATGAATAATCAATAAAATAATTATTTGTTACATAAAATAGGCTTAAAACAACACAGAGTACCTATTAATGATGTAAAAAAGCTTGACCAAACTACATGTAAGAAAAAAATTTATGATATGGTCACATGTAAGAAAATAAACCTTGCACAATGCATTAGGGGAAGACACTGAACAAGCTTGATGAAATGTCTTCAGAAATTTTTTTTGGTTAAAGCAGTCTAATGAGTCATGAAGCACTAGATGAAAGCTCTTTAAAAGAAAAAAGCTTTGGAGAGAAATATACTAAAATGAAAGGCTTTGCATATAAAAAAAGAAAAATGGTCTCAATACCCAAAGAATTTTCTTTTTAAGATGAAAAAAAAAAACGGCAAGTTTGATTATCCACTGTCGCGTGCTTTATCAATATTTCCCCTGGTTTGGTAGCTATTATCACTAATACATTTGCCTCTATATTTGTCACAGCCTAGACTTCCCAGATTATTGATGTAATGTTTTAGGAAAGATATGAATAGGCTTATAACACTAGCATTTTTCTTATATACACTGTTAGACATCTACATGAAAATTCCTTGCTCATGATAGTTAAAGACCTCCTTTTTATATGAGTGCACCATGACATCTTAATTTTTCAAAATTACCTTGTTAGACATTATGTCCGTGTTGATACTCAAGGTTAATGTAAGTGCCTACAAATCTTAGCCTAGAAGACTTGATGGCTTAAATAAGTTGTTTTTAATTTATTCAAACAAAATTAAGAAATCTAAACCTTATATGTCAGTTATTAAATTGCTGGATCCCACTTCTATCTACGCTTTTAGAAGCTGAAGGACCATATTTATTACACATAAAACAGTGAAATACTAGCACCAAGATACATTGTCATGTACCCAAAAACTAAATGCATAAACCTGTGACCATTCATGCTCAAGCTGCCTACAACTAACATGATATATCAGATTAGCTGGCCCCTGAATGAATAGGCCATTAAATTGAATGAGAATCTGCAAAAATATCCTTTGCTCTTCCATTCCCAACCAAGTTTGCAAGCTAGACTTGCAATGAAGTTGATGATGTTAACTGAAATCCAAAAGATAAATCCTCAACAACCAGCTAACAATAGAAATACAATAGTATAATCTTTACAGTAATTTACCATTATATATATATATATATTGAACCTCCTCTTTTGTAAAGTAAGAGAGTGAGTTCATTCATTCAGCCCAAAATAACATTTTATCAAATACTAGATTTGCTTCCTCTCGTGCCTTCTAAAGAATTTTCATCACCACAACTACATATAGTGTGAATTCATATTTGGTGACTCTGCTTGTAACTCACTTGGGAATTTTTTTTTTTTTTTTTAAAACCGAATTCAGAGTAGTGATAGTACCTTGGCATATTTGTTTGAAGTTCAATCAAGAGGTTCTCATTTTGTTCAATGGTTGACATGGGTTGAAGTCAGCATCCCCATTTGGCGTGAAGTTGCAAGGAGGACAATTGCATGATACATGGACTCCGCACCTTTCAATTGTAATTTTTGCTATTTTAGGATCATAATTTGAACATTCAAATCGAATCTCAATGTCATTCCATTCCCCTAGAATTATGTCTTCCAAAGACCTATCTCTTATATAGTGGAACCACATAAAAGATGATGGATCTAATTGAAATTTAACATACACAAGACATCTTTCAAAACCATTGATGCACATGTAGACAGAACAGGTAAACGTATGAAATACATATTCATATGGTGCATCATTCTTCAGCTCCACTTTTATTGCAACACAGATAGCAAATGATGGAAGTTTCTGACCGACCGAGAATGATATGGAATTTCCAACACTTTGATGGTTGAAACGCCACCTTGGAATCTTACTTTCTGGAAGTGTAAGGGAATAATCATCATAAAGTTTCCATGTTGAGTCCGTTTCCGATGTAGCTTCATTGAGTTCAAATCTTGATACAGATTCATTATCTGCTTCAGGATTAGAGTTCGTTTCAAATGTAGCTTCATCGAAATCAAATTTTGATTCTGATTCAAAGTTTGTTTCAGAATCAGAATCCTGATGCCATATTCCCCTTGCACATACGATATTTTGTTGAAGCCCTATAAATTCTCCAAACTGCTTGCCATTAGCAAAATTAAGAAACTTCAGTTTAGCAAATTTAGTTTTAATCTTCAATTAAAAAAACAAATTCTATAACTTTGAGAGAAAGAAAGAGAGACCTGATTCAATAATCTTCTTCTTGATTGCGAATTCAACGAATTACACCCTTTTGCAGATACAACGTGTACAAAATGTGGAAGTCTTGGAATGTTCCGAAGGTTCCAGCAACTGTTAAGTCCTAGAAACTTTAATTGGGGAAATATGATAGCAATTTCAGGGAGGGTTGTAACGTTGCTGTAAATGATATGTAGACGTTCTAAATTGGGGAAGCAACCAGGGGTATCCATGGCTTTTGGAAATTCTTCACAATCAAACATAGAGAGCCACCTAAGATTTTGTAAATCAGAGATGTTATTTGGAACATCTTTAACGTTTTTTAAGCTTATTGATAACTCACAAAGGCCAGTGAGATATCCTATTGATGAAAGCAACGCTAATCTTTCCGTTCCTTGCTCAAGACTTTCAGAGCCAAAGAGATAAAAGCATTTAAGAGATTTCAACTGGAGCTTTGTTGGTAGAATTCTAAGATTTCGGCATTCATTGAGATCCCAGTATTCAAGCTTTTCAAGAAGTCCAACGGACTGATGAACTTCAACTAAATTTATGCATTTAAAAAGGTCCAACTTCTTTATGCATGGGGCAATCACTGATAAGTCCGGTACTTTTGTAATATTTTTGCAATATGCGAAATCCATATATTTCAATGTTTCGAATCGACATTTCTGTAAAAGAAGAATTTTTTTTTTTTGAAATTTATTAGTAAAAGGAAAACAAAATAAGGCTACGAGCTCATTTCAAGAAGAAAAAAAAAATCTAAGAGCATATATTAAGAAATAATAACCATTCAATTAAGAATTATAATACATACTTCTAAAATAAAAATTCTAAAGGTACTACAATTTTATAAACATAAAGCTTACAAAATGAATGTGATTGGTAGGCTTCAACCACCTCATAAATAAATATTTGAATTGTCTTTCTAATTTGTATGTTCAATATAGTGAAACTTGTAATGTCTGTAGCACTAAAAAAAAAAAACATTTGTCAGTAGTTCATTGATTTGCACCATAAATTCTTTATGGTTATGTGTACATTTTAAAATATTTGTGCACAATTTGATTTTATTTATTAAAAAAAATTATAGAAATTTTATTTTATATAGTAATAAATGCATGGTTTGGTTTTAGCGAGAAAAAAAAAAAAAAAAAGCTCCATAACATATTCTCTAAAAGTACTCGTTTACAAAAAAAATCTAATAAAAATTTATAAATGCTATGATCATACCTCAAAATGCTCGTCCAATTTAATGTGGCTCCATTGCATGTTAAGTACAACAAGTTTTGTAGGTTCAAAGATGGATGGCAAGGATGATAAAGGAAATTCATTCCAATCAAGTAACCTTAACCCATTGGGAAGAGATTTAAGATCTTCACAAATTACATTACAAATTTTCAAATATTTGAGACTTTTCATCTTCCCAAGATTCAACTGCATGTTCCTTGGTTGTGGTAAGCACAATGATATGCCTCGAATTTCATGGAATCCCTAATTAGACAAAAAATCACGAGTCACATTACACAACAAAAATTATGATTATTAAATCTTAAACAAAATCAGTACTGGTAAACTTATATTTTCTTCAAGATTAAAAGGATAAAATTAAAGAAAATAAGAAAAAATTAACTATGTTAGCATTGTGAGAAAAGGGAAAGGATAAATAAAAATGACATACCATATCTCCTGTTAGTTCTTCAAGAGCATCCTCATCACTTAATAGTTTTTTATGTTTCTTTGACACTTCTGATTCTTCTCGAACAATTTCAAAACCCATTTGTTGTATCAAATCATGCATCACTAATTTGCCACTAACAACAATTATGAGGCCTTTGTCGATAAGTTTTTCAATATCACAGAATGGATCATATGAATAGCTACTTTGTAATATATTTACAACAACTTCCTTGTAGAATCCTTTGAAAATACATGCAATATCAAGGAAAATATCCCGTTGAGTTTGGTCCAATCCATCGTAGCTTATTCTGAATACTTGTTGAATATTTGGATTGGGAAATTTTTTATACTTTTCTAATATACTATTCCAATAATTTATATCTCTCTTGTACAAATCAGCACCTATTATTTCTAGAGCTAATGGAAGGCCTTTGGCATAATGTATAAAGTGGTCTACAAGCTCCAAATAATCTTTTGTAGGCTTGTTTCTTTTGAATGCATGTTGACAAAAGAGTTCATGAGATTCAAGTTGATTTAATTCCTTAACCCTGTAGTTATAGTAGGTTATATGACAGTCTTCTTGAAGAGTAGATAGCACCTTTTCCTCTCTTGTTGTGATAATGATTCTACTTCCAGAAGCAAACCAATCGCATTTTCCAAGCAAATTTTCTACTTGGACTAATTTGTCCACATCATCAAGAACTAAAAGAATTCTTTTGTGACGAAGTATTTCCGTTATCACATTGATTCTTTTAAATACACCATGCGCCTTCAAATTTCCTCCCTCTAAGATCTCAGAATAAATTGCCTCTTGTAGTTGGAGTATGCCCTCATTTGTTCTTGATGTTTCTCTAACATCCTCTAGAAAGATGCTTCCTTCAAAACGATATGCAATTAAGTTAAAAATAGCTTTTGCAATTGTTGTCTTACCAATCCCTGGAAGACCTTGGATCACTAACATGCGAACATCGTTTGACTCAATATCTAAATGCCCACTTATTTCCTCTACACGAGAGTCTACTCCAATAGGGTATTTTACAACAAATACTTGTGTATGATTTAATTTAGCACTTGATATTTCTTCAAAAACTTCTTGGATAAACCCAAATTGAGGGTGGCTGCAAATCAAAAGCATTAGAAGCATGTTAGAAAATAGAAATATGATCTGGATTGAATTCAAAATGTTTAGCTTGTGAACTAGAATTCATATTTCGATAATTAAATTAAATGGCACATAATTAATAGATTTGAGAACTATTAGTACAAACATTTTTTTCTGTTAAGTTAGGAAATCAATCTTAGGCTTTTAGCACTTGAATGAATTTATTAGAAAATTTTGGAAAGGAGAAAAACTTATTGAATATCTGCTTTGGAAAGGAGAAAAACTTATTGAATATCCACTTCTAACACTTGAATGAATTTATTAGAAAATTTTGGGAAAATTTTTTAAGAGTAATGCTATGACCATAACTAAAACCAGAACTTTGCCACAATTTGTTGATGTGGCAAATCGTGAGTGGTGGAGTTGTGGATTTGCATGAACCCACCAGTTTTACTCCACCACTTGCAACTTGCCAAGTAGACAAATTGTGAGTGGTAGAGTTGTAGACCCATATAGACCCACCAATTATACTCCACTTACAACTTGCCATGTGAACAAGTTATAATTTTTTTTGTGGTATTAACATTTTTTATTTTCTAAACATCACTTCATAGAAGCTACAAATTAATTGATCTGATTATTAATCATATATTCTTTGATTTCTATCATTGAACCTTGTTTCCTCGCTAGCTCACTAATAAAAGATATGATCAAAATATAATTTTTTTTTTAATTTTCATTTTTTTTAAAGCAAATAATAAAGCTATGCATGGGAGTTATTGTTTAGCAAATATTAACTAGCTTGTAATCTCATGCATATGCATAAGTACATTTTAAAATATGCAATTAGATACATTTTATAATTCCTACATAAGCTAAATATGGTAATTATTATTTTTAGAAGATTATTATATTTTGTTAATTCTTAAAAAATCCATGTAAGAATATTCCTTAGTGGAAAATGCAAATTGTTTATTCTTGTGTATTTTATTTTAAAATTTATATATATTATTTTACTTCTTAACTTAATTCTTGTTATTGTGATGCAACAAGTTTATTTCATGTATGCATTTTTTCAAAATAAGATATAGATATGAACAATTAAATTTTAGAAAATAAGATAAATTTTCATTGAAATTTATATTTAAATTAATAATAAGTTTTTGTAAGAAAATATAGATTTTAAATATTGGGAGTAATTTCAAATGAGACCTCAATAGAAGTAGTTTTTGATTAAGTAATTTCATAATTGATTTAAAATAGTTTTAAATAGATTGGAACTTGGAAGTATTATTCATTCAAAATTTTATAAATGAGATGGAATGACACTTGGCACAAATTGAAGCCTATTTAAAATATAGGGGAAATTGGCATCAAATTACTCATCTACTATACCATTGACATCTCAAATTTGATATTACATAGCTCTACCTCTAGCTATATGGTAGTAATTTATTAGTACAATTATTCCATTTTATTTCATTTTAAATTCACATTTTATTTTGTTTGTTTGTTTTATTTTCTTGATTTTTGGACTACCATAGTTTGGCCTTTGCTGTAGTAATATTTAATTTTCTTTTATTATGTACATTTTGCGACTTTGGTCTTCGTGTTGTATTTCAAAGTCTGTTTTATAGACTATGGTTTTGATTATTATATTTTTATTCTTTGTAGGGGCATTGAAAAAAAAAATAGTTCAATTATTAGAGATTAACAATTTTTCCTTTCAAATTACATTCTTACAGTTTAATTTTTTTTCCCTAAATTATCAATTATGTTAATTATAATTATGATTTAAGTTTTTTAATTATAGTTTTAGAAAGATTTTACTCTTGAATTATCCTACTCATTTTGAATTCTAAATAATACTCCCTCTTTCAAATCTAAGGTTCGTTTTTTAAAAAATAAAATAAAATTAGTTGTCTAATTGTCTTAAAATAAATAAAAATTTTAAAAATAGAAGTTCAATTCTTCAAAATGCTATAAAATTCTTATATTTAAAGAGAAAAAGACATAGTTCTTATTGAAAGTTTTATCTCCTTTAATATAAAACTAACAAAATTCTCGATTATTGCAATAAGTAATAAAAACTTGCACCAAAATTAAGAAATTAATTTTTTTTTAGAAGAAATTAATTTGCTGGCACAAAATTAGACTTCAATTTTGGAATCTAATTAAATTTTTTGTTAGCGTTGATTATATAAAATATATATATATATATATATATATATATATATATATATATATATATATATATATATATATATATATATATACTGGTGATAACAAAGTAAAGATATATTAAACACGTACTCATTTTTGTAATGCCATCCAGATATATTGCTAGCTTCTTTTAAGGCTACCCTCCATCTCTGCACCTTCTTTTTATTATCCTTGAATTTTTCTTCATGCTTTGTGAATGCTTCTCCAAACTTTCCATTTTGATTTCGTACATCTGATGGATCCATCTTGTAAAAAACAGGTAACACCACTTGGCCATTATTCTTACACTCAAGAATCTTGACAAGTTCATATAAACACCAAGTAGAAGATGCGTAGTTTTTAGAGAATACAATTATGGAAATCCTTGAACTTTCAATAGCTTCAAGAAGTTCAATGGAAATATTTTCTTCTCTTCGGAGTTTATCGTCCATAAAAGTGTTAATACCATTATGACGCAAAATACCATTCAAATTGCTAGTAAAACCATTGCGAGTATCTTCTCCTCTAAAACTCAAGAACACATCATATTTGCATCGTTGGGTGAAAGAGGAAAAGAAGGCTTGTTTGTTGGTCAAAAGAGCCATTGGGATTTGGATATATAGACGGTTGAGAAGATCTAAAGGGAAAGAGGAGAAAGAGAGAGGTGACCAAATTGCAAATGTCTTATGAGATTAAGAAAACAAAGAGAAAGAAAATTATGAAGAAGATATATTTCTCAAATGAGTTTGAGAGAGAGTGGGAATGGCAGAGCAAAGGAAATGAATGTTAGATTTAGATAGTTGTTGTGAGGCATAGAAGATTGAGAGAGTCAAATGTGAAATTACAGTAGTAGCATACTACTACTTTTGTAGTTGGTGGCCCAAACGTGTAATATAATATAAAAATAGAAAATTGGTTGTCCAATGTAGTAAAAAATACTTTTTGGAGTGTCTTTGCTTACCATTTTGATCCACTTTCAAACTTTCACAATCACCCACCAGGAAAAGATGAAGAAACTTATTGGGTATGCATTTTTCGCTTACTTTTGGAGTGTAGCGAAGGCATTTGAATTTGTGTGTTTGGTTGGAAGGAGTGAAAAGAAAACTTTTGTGTGGGGCCCCGGCATTGTCCACTCAAGACCACAAAAACTTTTCTCTTCAAAATGGAGAGAAAATAGGGGAGAAAACGTTGAGGCCTACTGTGTGACAAAAATACCCTCACTTTTTATTGCTCTCACCTACCCCTCTTACTTTCCCGCGTCCTGTGACTTGATCAACCTTATTGCCTCTTCATCCTTATCTCTCAGCATCTTCACGCAATGTTATTGCCCAGTTTGTCAAGTTTGCCCAGTTGCCCAGTTTTTAGTGTAAAGGGAGATGAAGAAACTTATTGGGTACGCTTTTTTTGCTTACTTTTGGAGTGTAGTGAAGGCATTTGAATTTGTGTGTTGTTTAGTTGGAAGGAGGGAAAAGAAAACTTTTGTGTGGGGCCCAGGCATTGTCCACCCAAGACCACAAAAACTTTTCTCTCCAAAATGGAGAGAAAATAGGGGAGAAAACGTTGAGGCCTGCTATGTGACAAAAATACCCTTACTTTTTATTGCTCTCACCTATCCCTCTCACTTTCCCGCATCTTGTGACCTGATCAACCTTATTGACTCTTCATCCTTATCTCTCAGCATCTTCACGCAACGTTATTGCCCAATTTGCCAAGTTTGCCCAGTTGCCCAGTTTTTAGTGTAAAGGGTCATTGTATTATTGAAAAGGCTAGAGGATAAAGTTTTTTTTTTTGGAAAATGTCTTCCCAATTTACGTAACAATGGTCATGTAAATAATTTTTCTTTTTGAAAATATCATCCTAGTTTACGTAACAATGGTCATGTGGATAAAGTTTTTTTTTTTTTTTTTTTTTTTTTTTTGAAAATGTCTTCCCAATTAACACATAATCAATTTTTGTTGCCCATAAATTTTGAATTATATATAATAATAAAGAAAAGTAATATAAATTTATATGTATTTGTGTTAATTTTTATATTATTTAATGAGTGTAAATATATCTATTTCTTATATATTACATAACAAGGACATAATAGTCAATTTATAGAAACTATATTTTCCATCCTTCCCTTTTTCTCTCCAACCAAACAAAAGAGTTTTCCACCCTCCTACTTTTCCACCCCTCCAACCAAACACACATGGGGGAAAATCAAATCTTTTCTATCTTCCCACTTTTCCATCCTCCCACTAATTTTCTATCCTCCCACTTTTCACTCCTTCAACCAAACAGTTAAAGAAAGAAAGGATTAAAAAATTTTGTTGTATTGCCTCTCACAAGACATAAACACAAGAGAAATGATGTGTCCACAGCATTTTTACAATAAATCCTAAGTGAGAAGTTGTTACTGGTTGTTATTGTTGGGATAAAAAAGTAATCTCAGTGCTAAATTCAAATTTGAACCAATAACAACTAACCACTCATAATTTGTTCTAAAAATATTATAAAAATGTTGTGGACGTAGTACTTCTCTAAACACAAAAACAAATCCTCCACAATGCAAAAACAATAGCAACTGTAGTAGTGGTGGGTACCCACCTCGCCTTCTTGGCTCTCTTACCCTCACTCACATGCACACCTTCTCAAGTCAAAAGTATCAACCCTCCAGTCCATGTCTACACCAACTTTTCTTTTCACCCCCACTTTCACTAGCAACAAACCTTCTCAGCCTGCCAGCCCACAAACACCATTAAGGGCATTCCAAAAACTGAAGCGCAACTGTTATTGTTGCTACACTCTTATTGAGACATTTCTCAAGCCACATCATTGATAACATTATTATTCTTTTGGGAAAGATTTTCGTGCATACTTCTATACAACAATTTCTGCATATAGGGTTATGTAGCAACAAAAAGAAAGTAATATGTGTCCAAGGGTCATGTCCAATGCACATAACTAGGTGGACCCTTAGATACTTTTGTATAATAAATCAATGAAAAATTAAAACAAAATATTGTCTATATATATTCATTTTGGACAGTTTTAACTTTACATATAGTTTTTCCTTTACATGTTTGTCAACTTTAATTTAATGTTTATAATTGAAAAATGAAATCAATGAAGAAGAAAAAATGTCCATAAAAAGGTATTCAAAAGTCTTGCTTAATCAATCTTTAATGGTAGAAAATATAAAACTTGACAACTAGTCCAAATCAAGTGTGTTATAGATCTCTTACTAGAGGTTTGTACCTCCATTATCCTATTATTGACTAATTTTTACATGTTCCTTGATGCAATATTTTTTTTTTTATCATTTTATTTACAATACTAAATACTTTTAATGGATGGTGTTTGTTGTTGACTTGATTTGGAGGAAAATCATTTTATAATATGTCATATATTGTGTTGTTGTCAGGTTTTAATTTATTTAGAAAACAACATGATAATCTGCACAATATGGCTAAGAACAATTTGTGCAATTGAAGAAGATGGTCTTTGTGCACTTTCCTTTCACTGTTTGTAATTTTTATTTAACTAATTAGTAGCAAATTGTTATGTCTTTCTTATATGATGTTCCTAAATACTTGAGTAATTGTTTTAAGTATTTATGAATATTTTATATTGCTCTTAATCTTCTTTATCTTGTTAGTGTATTCTTTGAGTTTTTTAAGAAAACAAATTTAGTTTTGTGTTTAATCACATGTTGAATTAGATTGTCACTATTTATACAATACTTCTTCTTTTTTCAACAACAAAAAAAAATTCCTGTACTTTTTTGACCTTTGGAATTGTATCTTGTGATTTTTTTTTTTTTTTTTTAATTATTAAGGAAAAAGAGTTACAATCATGTATAAATCTATAATCAGCACTTTTGCTTAGAACCAAACACCTTTTTTCTATTGTGTGATGTCGAAGCCTTATTAAAAATTTTAAATTTGATTATGCATTGGATAGTTAGTCTCATCACATCACATTTGATATGTTTTACATACTTAGGAGAATGAGTTTGACTTTAATGTGAGTTTTATTTTTCCTTTCTTTTTTATTTTGAATTGTAGTTTTGTTGAGTTTTATTAATTTTTGAGATAAGATTTTCCAGTGTTTGGATTGTAGCATAGAATAAATTGAATTTGGGAATGTTTGTTTAAAATTAAAAGAATACTTTTTAATGATATACAAAATGTTATAAATAAATTTTATTAAAAACTGAAAATCTTCGCTAACTTAGTTTTTGAATTCCTAAGAAAAATTGTACTTTTTTCATTTTGATTTGACAAAAATGATGCATACTACATTTGTGATTGTTCCTATAATAAATGAAAATATGATTATAAAATACATTATATTTATTTACAAAAAAAAATTACATTATTTTTTATTAAATTACAACTAGTCTATATCATATCATATACTATATAATTAAAGTTGGGCTTTAAAGCCATGTTTGTGCTAAGTGGCTTAACCAAAATACAGAAATTTTGTTAGACTTTTTTAATAATAAATAATATATATTTTTGTCCTTATCTTCTTCTCCTATAATTTCTAAGTTGATAAAAATTTTAATTTGCTTACAACCCAAACTCTTCATCTAATCCCTTTTGTGTCCGTTGTTTGCAGTAAATTATTGGATGAGTCAAACAGTGCAATAAAAGCTGTGAATGAGAAGCAAAGGACGGTGAAGTAGGAGCACTATCTATCTAGTAAATATTTTTTAACTAAACCAAATAATCCATCCAAGTTTAATTAAATAATAATATTCCATTAAATAATAATACTAATAATAAATACAACCTAATTTCTTTATGGATTTTGCTAATGTGCGCCCTAAGGGCACACAATAATTCTCATTTTTGGAAAATTTTTTCTTGAGAATTGAAAAGGTATTGATAACTTTTTCAATTTTCAAAAAAATATTTCCAAAAATAGATAACTTAATGTGTGCCTTTAGGGCACACATTAATAGGACCTTTTCTTCATTTAATCATTTTATTATTAATTTATCTACATGTTCACTAAATTGAATTTAGTTAATGAATTGTTTTAGGTCACCATGCTTGCCGTTTGGATAGATAGATAAATGGTTCAGAGACGCCTATACCAATTACACTCAAGCTTGGTAGAAAATATGCATATCTAGATGTGATTCCATCTTAAATTTGATGTCTAGCTAGCAAGCTTAAGTCTGTTTGTCAAGTCATCTCCCATGTTGTGAATGTCTGTCAATTGTTTTTGTGGAATGAATAGCCTGGTAAAAGCATAATTAGTGTGCCTTTCTTCATTATAAAAAAGACACAATATGGTTCTTTCTCAAAATATATTTATTTTTGTTTCGTCTTATAGATAAGTTTATTCACAAATTATATTTGAGATGAAAGTTTTATATAAGATCAATCTTTTTATATATTTTTTCAACCTTTATTTTGAAGTAGAATTATTGACTTTCATTCATTTTTAACTAATTGTAGTATTGAACAAAGTGAATTTTTTTTTTTTTTGTTAAGAAAATGTGAAGATATTTAGTTTTTGCTAACCATTCAATACATCGCATGGTTAGCAACTAGTTATTACTTATTTTTTAGTAAATATTGGAGGACTGAACAATCCAACCTAACAATAGGCATGCATCGAGGGCTGTGCAAGGATATACTATACTTGATTGGTCCAATATTGTTTTGCCATGTGGGCCTTAGAAACCTGGAGACAATACCATGGTTGTGTCCATTGCTAGATCCAAAGTCCAACCAAAACGATCCAACGAATGTAGATTTCAAAATTGGAAACCCAACAAACTGATGTGAAATTGCTCTAAGACCATGGGGCCATGGACTCCCATAAATTTTTGAAAACATTTTGAGCCCATTTGAAAACGTGTATTATATATATATATATATATATTTGTTTATTTATTTATTTATTTATATATAATTTGACATTTTGGATCCTATACTTTACACACAATCCTCAGTTTGAAAACTATACCCCAATTTGAAAGTTGACCCAGAGAACTAAATAAATAAATAAAATCATTAGTTAGCCATCTAATTATAATTGTGTTGGAATAACGCTTTGATTGTTTGTTGTTTGTGACAAAGTTAAAAGTTCTAGATTTAGGAGCTATTGTGATGTTTGACTTCACCCCAAAAATTGCATAGTTGCATTTTCTTCTTCTTCTTCTTCTTCTTCTTCTTTTCTGTTTTATTGTTTGTGTATTTTTTTTAGTTAAAAGAATATTTAAAATGCAATAAGATAATAAATATGAATTTTTCAACCTTCGTAATTCACAATATTTCCTTTCTTAGTTGAATATTTGCCTGACAAAAATACAAAATTTTACCTAGCATGCTTTTTCTTTAATGAGCCATATGGAATTTGTACGTAGGCATAATAATTCATTCAAAGTTAATGTATTTAAGAATCAAAACGAAGTCATGGATGAAAAAGAAGAAAGAATTTTTTTTCTTATTTATAGTGAGAATTATTTCAGCTCTCTTTGTAAGGTTACTATGCGATCGTGTGAGGACTTGATGACATACAACTTGTTTCATCCACCCACCAAAGAGCTTATCAAAAATTTATAAACAATTGAAAGTGGTACTATAGTCACCATAGTAATACCATTTTGTAAGGCACACGACATAGATGTTAAGAGATGAAGTTAAGCTCGACCTCAATAAGATGACTTTATAATTGTGCACCATTATTAAGTATATATTTTATGTTGCAATGAATTCTCAATTACATGCATTAAATCATCAGTTTAGTTAATGTTTATTCTAATCTTAGCTTTGGATAATTGAGAATTTGAGAGGCACACGAACCATTTAGAATTGTTGATATTTTTTTGTTCGTTGCGAGACTTTACAAATCATAAAATAACTACCATTAAAAATGAGACTTTATTCTCTGGAAAAAGTTTCTTTGTAAGGAAAAAGTTTCATTTTAACTTTTTGTTTGTTGCCTCGCATTTGGTGTAAGTAAGGTTGAAGTCTAAAGAAAGTTGTTCACAGTGCAAGTTTAAGAATTTTGGCCTAGTAATGAAGATTAGTTGAACAAAATCAAGTGTATTCAAAAAGTTGTTGGGATGAATGTTTTGCCTAATGTTCACCCAACACTTGATCTAGCAAACTTGTTAAGGAAAACTATTGACTTGGGCTTTCACATGCATTTCTAGCTTCTCAATCCTTAACCCCTACACCATATTATATGAACAAATTATAATCCTACTATTAAAAGAGATAGACGAACGATGAATTCCTTGAGAAAACCTTGCCAAAGTTGCAAAACCTTTCAACTTTTCTAATTGCTATATTCTTGAATGGAATTTTACCACTTAAATACAAAGATCACTTACCATGGTGTTGGAGTAATTATTTGAACTTTGAAGCCCATAGAGACATGCAAAATCTTTAAAGAATTAACTTTCAACATTGGATAACTGTGAAGATTTGAGGCTAGAGTTAGCAGTTGTAAGCAAGAGCAGGTAATTTGGTTATGGTGTCTCTTTAAATATACAAGAAGCCTTGAAAATGAATCTATATCACAACAATCTTCATGGTGGATTTGACGTGGTCTTGGCTCCAAAGTGTTTTCCCAATTAGGTTTTCACTTCAAGATCAATTCCTTGTCTTAGTGTGTATGATTAGTTTTGTGATTGTTGTTTATTTCCTTCTTCTTTTTATCCTTTTTCTTTTTTATATTGAACTGGAAATTGGTTAATTAACTACCTAGACATATTAATTATATAATTAATAAATTGGTAGTAAGCCAACTTAGGGATCTACTAAACAATGCCTTTTCATAAATAGATAATGCAGTCTGCGTTTGAGAATTAAAAATTTGTCAAATATGTTTAATTATATCAATTACTAGTTAAGGAATAGAAACTAAATTGTCTATCAACTTATTTATAGAGTTATACTTGTTATCTCTCCTTTAGTTGCTATTTGCAATTACAAATATGGTATTTTCAACCATAATTATTGAAAAAACTAGGTTTTGCAACAAAATTGAAGATGATTTTTAAAGAATTTTTTAATTTTTCATTTTGAAAAAGAAATTATTGCAAAATTTAGTATAAAATCAATTTTATTTAAATATAGTTTTCAAGATTTTTTTAAAAACCCCGAGTGTCATTTATAGATCAAACAAAATTTTTTGGTTGAAATATATTTAAAAAATAGCTGCTTTGTATCTATTCTTTTGTTAATATTGTAATAAAAAAAATCATTAGCCTTCTAGAAATGATTTTCTGGGAGAGTTTAAAGTAGTAAAAAGTGAAAAATATAGATTCTAATTTTGATTAGCATCAAGAAATTTATTTCTAATCTTATACTGCATGAGAAATGAAAGAAATGCACATGTTAAGAGAGTTTGGAACACCTCGTCATTGGAAAGAAATTAAAAAAAAAATTTAATTAATTATTTAACTTAAAACAGGTGCTATTTAATAGAGCTATGAAGTTTGTGTTTTTTTTTTTTTTTTTTTTTTTTTGCTGAATGAGTTATGAATTTTGTGTTGAAAATTTTAGAACTGAACTATTAATACTGACAGCATATGCATCAAAAATTTTAGAACTGTGAAATTATTACAAGAAATTGATAATACCATTTGATAACAATAAATGTCGAAACATGAAATTCCACATATAATCATATATTGTAATTTTTTTTTTCCCAAAATGGTCGTTCTTAACATAAACAATGAGCATTTTAGAGTTGTATTACTTGAAGGTTACTAGTATTGGTGGTCATGACAATCATGATAACAACAACAATGCTAAGTGGGATTGAGGTGTACAGTGATGGTAATGCATTAGTGCCCACAATAACAGTATAAGTTTGTAACAATTGTGATGGTGTTGGTGACAAGTCGGTGGTGCTTTGCAGTAACAATTGTCACGACGACAATAACAGTAGTATGATACACATGATGATCACGATGGTTGTAGCTAGTGATATTGAGTCATTGATCATTATGGTGGTGGAAATAGTAATCACGTTGGTAATTGATGGAATGATGGTAGTGATAAAATGATATCGATATTGCTCATGTTGTTTGTGATTGAAAAAAGAAAAAGAAAATAT
This sequence comes from Quercus wislizeni, assembly GCA_023055345.1. Taxonomy (NCBI): domain Eukaryota; kingdom Viridiplantae; phylum Streptophyta; class Magnoliopsida; order Fagales; family Fagaceae; genus Quercus; species Quercus wislizeni. The sequence continues at coordinate 3,611,082 of JALGQJ010000029.1, read as the reverse complement.
TAAAACAATCCAGAGGGTTGTGAGATTAATCACTGGGGGGATATATAAACACCACCTGCTAAATTAGTATTTCCACAGAGTTAGGTTGCAAGTGGTTGGTGATTGAATAAATTCACTGTAAAGCATTGCCTAACATGTTAAAGTATATATTGAAATTAATATTAAGACTTTAGTTGTCATTCGCTTTCATACTCCACAAATATGCTTCCTGTAGAAATTGATACCTTGTGGATGTATAATTATCCTCAGATTTCATCAAATAGAAGTCTATAGACTAAAATACAATGTTTTAAGAAAACAAAACATTGTCAAGCATTGTCTAACATGCTTATGTATTGAAATTGAATAAATTAAATGGTTTTTACCAGTTAAAGTGCTTGACTATTAAGCATTGTCTAACATGCTTATGTATTGAAATCAGAAGTATTTTGAAAAGCAATTAAAATTAATAAGAGCTTAAATTTCTAAATTTTAAGACTTTAGTTGCCATTCATTTTCACACTCCACAAATACTTCTCTAATTGTTTTGACATTAAAATTTTCTGAAAAATGAATCATTTTTCGAAAAGCATTTTTTTGAAAATTATATCATTATTCTATATTTGGTAGCGACCTTAGAATGAGTTGAAAAACTATCTCTTAACTTTTTTTATTTAACTTCGCATGAGATAGAGTTGTTTTCCTTATTTAGTTTTGCGTGAGATAAAGTCTTTTTCCAAAAGAATTTAGCAAAAGACAATAAAGGAAGTTAAGAAATAGTTTTCTTTTGATCCATTTATTACCAAACAATAGAAAATGCAGAAAATTATCTTTAAATAATATTTTCCAACGAAACAAACGGAGTTTAGCTAACTAAATTGGACATGAGACTGACTCGTGGCTATTTAGGACACGAGTCACATCTTTATTGAATACAAATTATTTGTCTTACTCTAAGTGCTTCACTTTATACTTGATTTTTTCGAATTTAAACTTTATTTACTTTATAAGGGGAAAAAAGGAACATATGATATAATGTGATTTGGTAAAGTATAAAGTGAAGTAGAGCACATCAAAACAAAAACAAAAAAAAACAAAAAAAAAAAATGTGAAGTAGAGGATTTTTATTAATACTTGGCTAGTGAACTCAAGCACATGAAGCAAGCAGGGGAAAAAAAAAAGAGCAAATATATATATATATATATATATATATATTTTAACAAAAGAATATATATTACATATATATATATATATATATAATTTTCTAAATAAGAGGAAGTGGGTCTCATTTACCGTTCTAGCCCTACTAAGAAGCCTTGCAGAATATTCAAGATCAATGGCTCTAAACACCAAGGAAGAGGCTGCAAGTGCTGCAGCAATTTCAGCTGAAACTTCAGAGCCAGGGAATTGTTTGCTCACAGCATAGGAGGTTCTAGGTGTGTCCATGTCCTCAGGTCTCTCCCAACAATTGTGGTCAGCATATGGGTCACCAACTTGGGCATACACAAAGCCAGGGATGCTTGTGGCCTTGAGAAAATAGTCTGTGGCCCATTTAATAGCATCCAAAGCATTTGAAAGGTCCGAGCCCATGAAATTTCCAAACTCTAATACACTCCATGCCAAAATTGTTGTTGAGAATGCCATTGGAAAGTTGAATTTGACATTGTCACCAGCATCATAGTATCCACCTACCAAATCAACCTAGGGATGGTATGGAATTATCAATAAGTTTAGCAATATACAAAAAATTTCATAATTTTTTTCTTGACTGTTTAGATAGTTTTAGTATATTGTGATTAGTATATAATAAAAATTATGTTAGTAATAGACCTATATGAAAATAAACAATGTTTTCTTTTCCAACGACAATTAAATTCAATATAACTGTGTTTAAATTTAATTAGGGAATCTAATTAATATACTATACATAAAGCACTATACAAAAGTTTTGTCCTACTTAGGTACCTAAGTTTAGGAAAATGATGTTCATTAAAAAAAAAAAAAATTCATAAAAATGATAAGTTGTTAAATTTTATATACATGTTTGAACGTATGCTTGAATTTATTTAAATCAATTTATAAATACCATAGTTTGGCCCCCAAGCAAAAATTGTTAGCTCTACCTCAGTTTGTATTCTTTTGGGATTATATGTACTCGATACTTGATAGTTGATACAACTTGAAAATGTTCGTCAAGCTATTTTATTCAATTGCATAGGATTAAATTGTTTAAAATTTTAAAATGCTTGGTTGTTATGTGAAAAAAAAAAGTGTATTTGTTTTGAAGTGTTCAATTTGCAATAAATAGAAATATATTAATTGGACTCAGAGTCATCTAAATCAAAGGAGTCAATACCGTACCGGAGGCTGTATCGGTTTGGCCAATGGTACAATATATTTCAGATACCGGTCAATATCAGTGTACCGTTTCGGGTTTATCGCAAAATAATATATATATTCATAACATTTAAAATAAATAAATTTAGTATCCTTTTAGTAATGTTTTTACTAGTATATTTTTTTGTAATTACTAATATACTAATTAAGCTTATAAGTTATAAGTAGTAGATAAGAAAAAAAATAATACAAAATGAAGTTATGGTGATATCACTGACGTGTCTGGATAGGGAAGTTGTTAGTTGTCAAAGGTGAAAAAAATTAAATAATATAAAAACTATGGCTTCAAATGAAAGAATCAAGAAACAATAAATGTTTTCTTATCTTTTCACTTATAGATACTACTGCATTTTTTACTTTTTTCCTCTCCACACGTTTCCCTCTCTCTCAGTCATTGGCATTCACATCTTTCAATAAGAAAACTATTGCTGAGTCTTTTGACATCTTTCAATAAGAAAACAATAAACACACGTCTCTCTCTATCTCAGTCACACAATTCTCCACATGTTCCTCTCATCTTTTCACTCTTTTCTTCTCCACTTACAATTTCTTCTCCACTTTCAAATTTCAAACAATTTTAGCTCTCTCTTCTTAGCTTTGTCTTTTAAGCTTTCAGTTTTGTCTCATTTCTCTTGTTCATATTGCTGCTTTGTCACCGTTGGTTTCAGTGAAAAAAGAGACGGTGAGTGCATGAGGTGATTCTAACTTCATTTTGCAAAGCTATTGTGCATTTTTCTTTCATTTTTCTCTTTCTTTCTGTTGGGTTTTCTTAGCTTACTCATTTTTTCACCGTCTTGCCCTTAAAAAACGTCAAAATTAAAATTTAAAAAAAAAATAAATTAAAAAACAAAAAAAAAAAAAAGTTTTTCACGTTTCGGCCCAGTATCCATTTACCAGCCAGAACAGCCGAATTTTGCCAGTATAGCCGGTATTTTTTCCAATACGAAACATAGGGGTATTCTGTACCAGATTGCTGGCCAGTACAGTACGGAATTGACTTCCTTGATCTAAATCAGTTATCACATATTAATTTCACCATTTTTTTAAAATTTATTTTCTAACAAAAGTCTTAAAAAATTTGTGAAGAAAATGAAATTCAATATTAAAAAAGTAAGTCTTTTCTGAAGCTTCTTGAGGTTACATTGGTGAATAAAATGCAAGCCCACAAATTATGAACAGCTGTTTCAATAAAATAAAATAAAAAGTTGATTAATCCCATTCCCTCGGTAGTTCACAGAAATTTGACCACAAGTTGCAATTTCTGTTTTCTAAAAGGAATTGCAAGATATTAAAAACTAAGGTTGTCAAAATCGGGATCGTATGATCGTTAAAGGTTTGTGGGATCATAGATCGTAGGATCGGATCGTAAATCGTAAAATTCTACACATTTTCAAATTTAAAGCAAAAAACACATTTATAATGACTTTGTATATTGAATAATCACGTAAATTATAAATTCATTCATAAAAAACTAAGATTTGCATTATATGATATAATTTGCATGTCATACATCGCTAAGTCTATACTAACGAAACAAATATATTTAAGTTTTGACCCAATGTATTTAAAAAGTTCAATAAATACTTAATTAGCAACATAATACCAAAATATTTATCAAAACATATGGAAAATATTTTCCAAGTTCTAAGTTCCAAGTTTGAAATCCAAAATAAGTTAGGAAATGGAAATTAGCTAACTACAATATGAAATCCAAAAGCAAGATGAATATTAAGGTGAAGTGAACATTTAATTATTCTCATTCTAAGGTTCTTATAACCACTGTCCTAAATTCCTAATCATCATCCATTTCATCACCTATGTAAACATTATATATTTGTATACTAGAGCTGCAAAAGACATCAAGATACAATTCACACTCAACTATTCAAGTTATACCGCTTAGCAACAATTAAAGAGCATGTTCAAAAAAAAATCAATCGATCAATATATAAATACAAGCATAACTGATAAAATTATATAAAAAAAATATTTTAGTAATATTAGAACACAAATTAGTATGTTAATCAAACAATTTAACAATATTATAGCTTAAAAGGCAGCAAAGCCAACATCAAATTCTTCGTTTAAAAATGATGAAGCATTCCTTCATTTTGATTACAAGTGAACTAGAGACTAAAAAACATTTACTTAGGTTAACATAATTTTATAAAAATAAAATAAAAAGTCATACCATCACAACATGAAAAAATGAAAACCCTTAAAGTTTCATCAAAACAAAAAATTTATCCCAAAAAAAAAAAAAACCAAAAATTTATATTTTTGGTAGGATTGGTAGGATCTCATATGATCCTACACGATCCTACATATAATCCTACCATTTTTACGATCCTAGTACGATCCTAAACGTTTTGGTGACGTGAGATCATAAAATCATGCGATCCTACGATCCAGATTGCAATTTTGACAACCATGTTAAAAACTAAGAATTATGTTTCTTCAAAGAGGAATTGTACCCAAAACCATTTTTTTAATCCTACAAATTACTTCTTTAATTTGAGTCATTGTTAAGGATCCTCATCTTTCAAACTATTCTAATTTTCAACATTTTTTTAATGCAATTTTCCACATAATTTATATGAGACTAGACCCAAAGAATTCAAGCAAATTAAAGAAGTTAACCAAAAAAATAATCACATGGACATGGACAGGTAATTGGCATGGAATATTAAAAGAGATATTATCAACTTAGGTGGTTACTATTACTCAATGGGCAACTGGACAATTTTCCGTTATGTTTATTAAAGCAAATCTTCCCAAATTTGTAACACTTAAATTCAACTCACTAATAACTGCCGTAAGTTACACTTACAATAATCAATATCATTCATTAAACTCTCAAAATGATCCCCTCTTAACTTATTTTCTAAACTCACAAGCATGGAAAACCACAAACCAATTACTTTTTTCTCTCAAAAACTAGATTAATTACCTTTTTCAACCTGAATACACCAAAAGATTTTGTGTTTGTGTATCGTCAACTAGCAATAGCACATTCAAATATTTCATTCTACTATAAAAAAAAAATCTTTGACAACAAAAATTGATCAAATAATGCAGGAGAAACAAAACTTAGGTACAATACTTAAGTACTGTTTCTTAGATTTCCCTCTTAAAATTTAGCCATGTAGTTATACTTAACTAAAAATGCACTTTCACTCCTTGAGAAAAAAGCCACATGGCTGTATCTTAAAAGGAGAACCTAAATAATAGCATCTAAGTATTGTACCTAAGCCTTACTCATAAAGAAGTACTCCCATATTCATAACCATATAAAATTTAGACATCATGTTGAGTAAGTGGTAAGTGCAATAATCAAAGAGCAATCTTGATAGAGCTGACACAATAAGTTCTAATCTTATCGGATCTATAACAAACAAACAAACAAACAAACAAAAAAAGAATTTAACTACAAGAAGAGATAAAAAAGACTTACACCAATGTCAAAACCATCACGAAGAGCTGAATCCTTCCTCCAAGTCATTCTTTGATTAGGGGGTAATTTCCTTGATCTCTGGCCTTCAAAGAATAAGATACTCTTCGACAACACGTCCCCATAATCATTTGAAGCCACCTTTGTCACCACCACCATCATCATCACAACCAAAACCAATAACATTTGAACTTGACTCATTGTCTCAATTGGTTTTTCCCTCTCTTTCTCAACACAGCACTGCCTTTTAACTTATAGCATCTATTCTAGGATATAGTGTCATACATATGACAATAGGAGCTATACATAACACAGGCTATGAGAAATGCAAGAGAAAGAGTACATACTCGCATTTAGTACTTTAGAGGGAAGCAATGATTCTCTTTTACTAAGGAATTGAAGGGGAACATTCAATTCATCCAGTAGAGAAAGAGAGAGAGTCATACACACACAATTGGAGAGAAACAATTCTTGCGCCCCCTTATAAGACGGTGAATGTTGGTTACAGTGTATTTAGATAAATGGATTTATAACGGGTACCATTAATACTTCAAGTCATACATACTTCTTCTTCCTTCTCTTTTGGCGGTTAAGTACCATATAATATATCTCATACCAAAGAAACTGAAACTCAATGCATATAGTTAAGTACTATATAATATGACATATACCATACTAAAGAAACTAACACCCAACCCAATGTATATAGTTTGCAAGAGCATTATATATGTCATTCAAATTCCAAGCCAAATAATCATGTTCATATTTAATGTGCCAAGGTCACTTGAATTTTTTGCTGTTCCAAAGCTAACATCATGTGTCAAATCCTACTAGTTGCAACAACAAACTTACAAAGACGGTTTATCTTCAAGAAAATTTCTTGAAAACTATTAGTCTCAGTCTCTAACGACAATAATATTGTATTTTTATCTTTATGTTGATAGTTTTGATATAAAATTATCAAAACTCCAATGTAATGACCGTCTTGAATTGGTGGATTGCAAAAGGAAAAAATTAAAATAAAATAAAATAAAATAGACTATAGTTTTGTGTCAAAAACTAATATTGTATTGCGGATGTAATGGAAGACCAATGTATGAAAATCTCATATAATTTTTTATATAAAACTATCAAAAACTCCGATGTAAAGCAAGTTTTTTGTGACTAGTTAATCTAATATAATCCAGCTTCTTGACCCAAAAAAAAAGCAATTTTTTTTTTTTTTAAAAAGAATGGTGGATTATCTATTGTTTTGTGTCAAAAACTAATTATATTTACCATTTTAATGGAAGACTAATGTATGAACATCTCATATAAAAAGAAACTGTAGGATCCTCGGATGTACGGATCTTCGGACCAAGGGCTTTGCCTTATAGTGTACCACCAAGCTTCCAAAGGATGTGGTGTAAAAAGACTACAAGGCAAAACCCTTGGTCCGAAGATCCGTACATCGGAAGCTTGGTGGTACACTACTCCTTTGGCTTCACAGCTTATAAGACAGCAAGTGGAGGGGTTTTTCTTCAATGTGAGACTCCTAGGACCTTGCAAAAATGCATGCCGAGGACGCCGAGGACGTTGCAAGCATGCCTAGGATGTTGGAAGCTTGGTGGTACACTACTCCCTTGGCTTCACAGCTTATAAGGCAACAAGTGTAGGGGTTTTTCTTCGATGTGGGACTCCTAGGACCTTGCAAAAATGCATGTCGAGGACGCCGAGAACGTTGCAAAGCATGCCGAGGACGGCCGAGGACGTTGCCAAGCATGCCTAGGAGTTGCCAAGCAAGCCTACACATCTTAGGTTCCCACAGAAACTTTAAAAAAAAATAATAATAATAAAATAAATAAAAAATTCATTTTTTCTTATTTTAAGGTTTTACATGATTCATCTCATGAGTCATGATCTCTCCCCCAAGATTTATCTAGTTTTCCTGTTGGATTATACAATTGATCTTCCAAATCAATTCAAGCAGTCCATGATAAGGTTTTCACTTTTTCATTATGTGCTTAACAAAAAGCCAATAGGCATGACATGAAAATTAACTTCTTCTTTTTTCGTAACAAGACTATATATGAATCAACAAGGCCCACCCCACAATAGTTATATGTTATCATTGCGTTAAAACCAATAAGCTTCCCTGATAATAAATTTTCGAATTGGAATTCCAAGAAATTTACAAAGCCATAAAATTGGCGAAGTCAGCTAGCTTTGCTTTGCTTAGCAATTGGATTAAAAGAATAGGAAGTTGAAAGGACGCCCGGCTTTTCTTGATGATTGGAGCCTTGGAATTGGATGTGTCTATGTCTTTACTTTGGGGTTTCTTTTAGGGAAGGTTGAAAAGTACTTTCCCAACGGCACACACCAAAGGGTTTGTACTTTTTAAAGTTTAAGGAAAGGGTTGCATCCATTTCCGTCCCTCTTTTTTTAACAAATTTTTACTTTACCTTTAGGAAAATATAAGTATATAACTGTCTATTCACATCCTATCTTCATCTCAAAAAAAAAAATCCTCTCTTGTAAAATATATAGCTAATCTTGTCAAATTATATAACTTTCATAATAAGGGGAGAGATAGCATTTTATTCGATAAGTGAAAAAATGAGAATTTAAATCCACCAATGATGATTATTGTAATGTAGACTCAAATTTTGATGACTTTTGGTCAAAAGAATGGTTAACATTATCAAAAGAATGCATTTTATTCATCCATGAATGAAAATTCAATTGCTTTTTTAGCTTATAAGTGAAAGGAATGAGAATTCAAGTCCAAATTTTCCATATAATGAGATTAAGCAATATTATTGAGTTATAAAATTTTCAGACGAAAAGCTCAAATACTTGTGAAGAGAATGCATTTTATTCTCATATATTTGTTGGTTTGATTAAGCCAATCACTTCCTCCTCACTAAACTTTTTTGTTTTTCTCTTTCCATTTAAAAATGGGAAAAAAATATATATTGAGGCCTCTCCACTCTCCAGACTCAAGTAATGGGTAAGAATTCTGAGCAAAAGAAAAAAAATCCAACATCAAGGAAAGTTTGGGCCCAAACATTTTTCGTGGTGGGCTCACTTTACAACACCATTTGCACATGTTTCTCCTCCAATTTTATGTTGCAACGGGTGGTGAGCCCATAAACATAGAATCCGAGCTTGAGATGAATAACAACGTGTTCTGGACCACTAAGGCACTAACCCAAAGGGCCTAGTGGTAATTAACTTTAATTCACTTTTCTAGATCGAGATAGAGAGAGAGAGTCAAATTTTAGTTTAACCTTTAAATTCAGACAATCACATGCAAGCAAAGACTTGGAAATAAATGTGAAATCTCATAAATTGTGCTCCCTTCCATCCCAATTTAGAAAAATTATTAGGTACTCCCGGAGTACCATAAATGTGTGCTCCCTCCTCTCACATGAATGGTGGGTCCCACCATGAATTTAATTAGTGGGGTCCACCATTCATGTGAGAGGAGGGAGCATGCATTTATGGTACTCCGGGAGTACACAATAATTTCTCCCCAATTTATTTGTGATGTTTAAAAAAATAAACTTTTTAAGGTAATATCATTTATTATCTTGTTTGCTGTATAAAAATGTATAAGTTTCTAAAACTATCCTCATTAGTTTAAACTATAGAAAATGAATGGCATTGACTTTTTAAATAAAGTAAAGGGTAAGATAAAAATTTTATTTATCAATTTTAAAAAGATGACTTCATTTTGGGACATCTCAAAATGGAATAGAGGACTAACAAATTAAAAGGGAGAGAGTATATAGTTCAACAATAGTAAATAAAATAAATAAAAATAAATAAAAAAGAATTAGAAGACAATAAACAAACAAAACAATGCGTTAGGAATTGCACAAAAATCTATGTATCTTGTGAGGATTTATCGAAAATCATGTAGTAATGTTATCTGGGGCAGGAATGATTGAAGATAAAAAAAATCAAACCCTGGTCGGATCTTGGCGCCAATTCCTTTAATGGTTAATTGCCTAATATGTATTTTACACAAGATTAGCATTTATTAGTGTCCAGGCTTCATAGAGAATAGTGTTTTGATACTCTCAAAAACTCCAGACACCTCACATGGAAAAATGAACCTCTATTCATTGAGGCTAAAATTAATTCATAGCCATCAGTTGCAAAAAATTCCTTTTGTCTAGGCTTGCTCTATAATCTATAGTGCTCAAGATCTAGTTTACTATGCTTGGTTTTGCTAGATTGGTTGACTTTGAAGTCATATTTCTTCAATATCAGGCAATAAGAGTATTCACTCACAAACTCAAGGAAGGAATTGTCATATTTCCTAATAGTTGAAATCCATATTTCGTAAGCCAGTGCATGTTTGATTGGAGATCTCTAGTATGGTTGTTTAAAATAATGTGAAATCTGTAGTTTAAAAAATGTTGTAGAAACACGTGTTTATAGCATCTATAAAACAAAAAATGTGTTTAATATCATGTTTCAAATAACATGTTTCAGTGTGTGAAAAAATATAATTGTATATTTGGTATGCGTGTATTTTATTCTTAAAAAGGATGACAAGAAAAAAGGCCCCACCAGTGAGAGAGGGAAGTTATGTGTTGTCTAATCAAGTGGGTTCTATGGTTTTTCAAAATATTTACGAAAGTACCATTGAGTAACATTATTTGAAAATTAAAAACGGGTAAAATGAGTTTTCTAAATTCAATCTTTATACGTCCTAAAATGAATAACGTAACTCAAACACTTCAATAAAAAACACTCATAGCAAACACGTTGCCAACTTTTCCCGATGTATTACATCTTCCTAACCATAGAGCTAGACATGGCAAAACGGGCGGTTCGGGTCGGGTCAAACGGATCGTGGGTCAAAATGGGTCATGAGTCAAAACGAGTCATTTTTAAACGGGTCAAATGGGTCATTGGTTGAGTCAGGTCGAGTTTACACGTATTTTTCAAACAATTTTTTTTTTTTTAAGTAGATGCAATCTGTCAATTGTTTATGAGTTCCTTAACTATGATTAAATTCTCACTGGTGATATTGTCATCAATTACCACTAAACACTTGACTTGATACCCAAATTTGGTGCAACTCTTGTTCCAGTTTTTTAGAAGCTAATCTTGGTATAATCTTCGATCTATTTAAAGTAAAAAGAGAAAATGATGATGGCAAGTAAAGAATGACAAACTATAATGGAGTACATAACATATTAAGTAAAGAAGAATAAGTAAATATTTTATAAAAATTACACCTCAATCTCAATCTACTCAACGTTGGTAGACATGGCAAAACAGGCGAGTCAGGTCGGGTTCGGGTCGGGTCAACCGGGTTGCATGTCAAAACGAGTAACGGGTCATTTTTAAACAGTTTAATCGGGTTATGGGTCAAACGGGTTGCGGGTTAAAACGGGTCTGACTCGTTTTGCCATGTCTACATAGAGCCTAAAATACCATCACTTAATGCATTTCTTAGGAGAACTTCCTACCTCATTGCATGTGAAATTATTCATAGAATCTAGTTATCTTCTCACCCAGTAAAATGCAATCACTTGTTTTAAATAATTGAATCGAATCTTATTCAATCTATATAAATGAACCTCAATTTACTTTAGTAATGATTGATGGATTTTAATAAAATTATTATATTAATTCCAAGGAATTGATATAATCTAATTATTATAAATATTGCTATTTAATAAATATTTGTCAAATAATCCTCTATGGATTTGAAGACCTTACTATAATCAACTTTATTGTGATTTAGTGATATTATCCCATTCTCCCATGAAAGAAAATTTGAGTTTGAATTTCCACCTCCTTACTTGTAAGTAAGTAAAAGAAAAACTCCATTATGATCAATGAATGCATTAGATTTGGCCATACTGAAAAATGAATTTGTAACAATGTAGGGGTTAGGTTAAGGGTTAGGCTCATTTCTCACCCCCGGCCCCAACTTTCCCAAATGAAAAGAGGTCTTTATCAGAAAGGAAACCAACCTTATCATGCATTTTTAACCAACCAAATGAGGGAAACACCATTTTTCCCCGCTCCTTCCGGTTCCTTTAATCTTTCCCAAACAATTCCTTTTCCTACCATGCATTTTCAACCAAAAACACAATTCTTCACTCCTTATATGGTCCCTTTCATTCCTTTCTGACAATTAATTTTCAACCAACCCAAACAAGAGAAAAACCATTCTTCTCTCCTTCCTTCCTTCACCTTTACTCCCTTCCATTTTCTTCCCAACACATGAAGTGTTTTTTGTTGCCCATTCATTAATTCAGTAATGTTGTAGTGCATTATTCACTCTTTTGATTATGTTACCCATTTATCAAACCCTAATACTTGTTGTTTATTTTATTAACATAAAAATAACTCACATAGATTAATGTTGATGTTATCCTAACAAGAAGTAATTAGGTTTTACGTATATAATGGTCATAGTAATTGTGAATGTATTAATCCTCCATCCAAATCAAGAAAATCGTGGACATTATTAGCAAACCTTGCTAGCATGGAAACTAGACAAAATAAGTATATAATAAATAAAAAGACCTCTATCATGTTGATGCTATATATGTAGAGTGGCCATCTTTACAATGATAACAATTTGGGTATTACTATAAGTGTTAATCCTTAGGTAAATCAACCTAGCTTATTGAACTAAGTTATACCCATCACATGCAAACTTTTCTCTTAAGCTTTTGAAATCATTAAATATAAATGAACAAGGTGACAATGAAATAGAGTTCCAATTTTTTGTCATAAAGTTCACACATAAATATTCATAATCTTTAAGTAAACATTAATTGGTTAATTAATAGTGTTCATATTCTCTTTGAAGTTTCATAGTTGAACTTAATGGCTAAAGAGATTGTTGCTTACTCTACAAACTAGAAAGAACGTGGATTAACCCAAATTTAAGGTCAGTTTAGATACCTAGTTTGAGTGACTTCAACATGCATGACTTCTTCCATTCAAAGAAACTGTTACTTCGAATATAATGGAAATACACTCAACAAAAATACATAAATATATAAGACTTACTTATAATACCTCATATTTTTCACATATATCTAAAATAGATTCATATATTCCAGCCTACTCAAGCATTTGTTTAAAACAAGAAGAACTTCTAAATTCTATTATCTTATATAATAGACATTTTTGTTTCCCTTGTAATTTTCGTCTAAACTAAAATTTTGCTTTTTCTTTGTAATAACTAATAAGACCATAACCACCGACCTGTCAGTATGTTGTAACATGTTAGCTGCTCAAAACACGGTGCATTAAACCATTGAATCATAAAAGCATAAAATATTGAGCAATGACATAAAGACAATTTTCTTACTCAACTTTCTAAGATAATATATAATAATTTGTGTTTTAAATAACATCATTTTCACATGAGTCTATCATTAGAATCATTTTTATTAAAAAAAAATGCTAAAATTACTGCAAATTTGAAATTACGTTTGGATCGACAAGCTCTACTCCCTTCCACTCCATTCAAACTGGCAATAAATAATTATTTGAATTTTTTTTTTTTAATGATTAGGAAAACATCAATTTGCAAAACTTATATAATAAAATTTATAATATCTTTAATATAGATCTTTTATTTTTTTATTTTTTTTATTTTTTTTGGGTGCAATAGCTTGACATAATTAGTGTTACTCCAATATGATTGGTCCCTTTTCTCTTACTTCATCGATTGTCCCGATAATGTGATCAACTATTCACGCAAAGAAGGTACATTATCTTTGTACACACAATTAATAAGTAAAGTCAAGATGCAATATCTTAATTATGTCAACCTTGCACTAGTATTATATACTTGTCATTAATCATCTTTCAAACAAGCCAGCCTATTTTAACTACCTGTATCTCCTACATATAGAAACCCCCACCACCGAGATATGAACCTTAAAAACCTCAATACCCAAATCATAGAAACAAAAAAGACACAATCATGGCCATGAACTCCAAACTCTTATTCATAATATTCTTTCTCTTCTCTACAACCTTCTTCACAGCCCTTTCCAACAATTCCTCCAACATAGACTGGTGGTGCAACAAAACTCCACACCCTGAACAATGCAAGTACTTCATGAACAACAGCAACCATGATTTTGCACCAGAAAACCGATCTGATTTCAGAAAAATGGCGATCCAAGTTGCCTTGGATCGTGCCATGAGTGCACAAATACATGCCTTGCAATTTAGAGAAAAAATTGAGAACAATCGCCAAAAAGCAGCTTGGTCTGATTGTGTGAAACTTAATGAGTGCACTATTTTGCAATTAAACCGTACCCTTCAAGGTATAGGCACAAATCGAAGCTGTACAGATTTTGATGCACAAACTTGGCTAAGCACAGCCCTCACAAACCTAGATACGTGTCGACTAGGGTCTTTGGAGTTAAATGTTTCAGACTTCATCTCACCTATCATGTCCAATAACAATGTGTCTGAGCTCATTAGCAATAGTTTGGCCATTAATGGTGTTATTCTAGATGAAGAAAGTAATTATACATATGGGTTTCCAAGCTGGGTTACAAAGCATGAAAGGAAGCTGTTGCAAGAATCAACGTCTTCAATAAAGGCAAATCTTGTGGTTGCTAAAGATGGTTCCGGGAATTATAAGACGGTTCAAGCAGCCATTAACGCAGCATCAAGGAGGAGAGGTACTGGGAGGTTTGTTATACACGTGAAGAGAGGGGTTTATTTCGAAAACATTGAGGTTGGCAACAATAACAATAATATTATGCTCATTGGTGATGGTATGAGGTTTACGATTATCACAAGCGGCCGGAGTGTTGGAGCAGGAGACACCACCTATAGTTCTGCCACTGCAGGTAAGCATTTTGATTTCTTTATCTCGCCAACTGAGAATTCTTCATTTCACTTGAAATAGAGATAGTCATATTCTGTTCATTTTGTTATTGATATTAAAAAAAAAAGATACCTATTTAAATTATAAAATAAATTCATTTAAAATGAAGAGAATCATTTTCCTTTAAATATATGTATAGTTATTGCTTGTTTTTCTCCATGCATATGAGAAAGCTTCATATTCTAGAGAAATATGTGTTTATTGAAGAAATTAAGGATTTATTTTTCTTAATTTGTTGGTGTTTACTCCTAAATTAATTTTGATAGTATATATGTATAGATTATTGTTCTTTCTCCTTGTCAGTTATATATAAGTAGTGTTAAAGACTTGCAAAAATACATTCTTGTAGTGTCTTGAACAATGCTTGAAGCTTTTCCATAAAAAAAATAAAAAGAACATTGCTTGAAGCTTTATCAATTATTTTTAAACTAAGATAAGACTACTATTAAAAATATGTACGATGCCTTTTATGTTACTTCAGTATAATTTCACGCATGTAAAAGCTTTTGATTAAAATTGAAAACAATCAAGTTATGCCTTTTGTTGCACTCAAACGTAAGTGAGAGCACAAATAATGATTAATTTATGCATATGCATGTGTGAGAAAATTGAGTTTCAAGTCTTGTACGGAATAGAACAACTTTTTTTTGGGGGGGCAAAAGAATAGGACTTGGACTTCACTTTTGCTATGCAATTTACACAGCTAATAATATGAGGACAATTTAAATACCATCAGGAGTTCAGGATCAACATCAACTAATTGCAATTGGTCTTGATGGAGACTGCAAAGTGAAAAGTTCAAATCTGAATGTATCTTGTCCTGACTTATAAATTAAACTATAGCTTGCCTCCTCCAACTTTTTTTTATATGAAATATATAATTTCAATTAGTAAGTGGAAGACATTAAGCCTAAACTTTAAAGCAAAAGGTGACCCAAGAGTTTTTTTTTTTAAATTATTATTATATAAAAAGTTATTCTGGTGATCATTAATAAGAACCGTGTATTATCTATTATGATAATACAACAATTTAAATATCTAGGTCTGTCATCATAAAAACAATGATGTATAAGTTATAACCCTTCTTTTACCTAATTATTCATTCAGTTAAAAAAAATTATGACCATTTCTCTATCTACTAAAATTATTTTTTTATTTTTTTATTTTTTTTAAGGCATTGATGGCTCTCACTTCATGGCCCGTGGCATTACATTCAGAAATACTGCTGGTCCCTTAAGGGGTCAAGCAGTCGCGCTCCGATCAGCTTCGGATCTCTCCGTCTTCTACCGGTGTGCCATCCAAGGTTATCAAGATACCCTCATGGTCCATTCTCAACGCCAATTCTATAGAGAATGCTACATCTATGGCACAATAGATTTCATATTTGGTAATGCTGCAGTTGTGTTCCAAAATTGCTTGATATATGTAAGAAGGCCACTAAAGGGCCAAGTAAATGTGATCACGGCCCAAGGTAGAAATGACCCATATCAAAACACAGGGATTTCGATCCAAAACTCTCAAGTACGGGCAGCACCGGACCTCAAGCCCTACATTCGCTCGTTCAAGACGTACTTGGGCCGGCCCTGGATGCAATATTCCCGCACAGTATTTCTTCATACTTATATAGACAGCTTGGTGAGTCCAGTGGGATGGTTGGCATGGGATAGGTCTAGTTTTGCTCTAAGAACTTTGTACTATGGGGAGTATAAGAATTTTGGGCCTCGTTCATCCACCAGATATAGAGTGAGATGGCCTGGATTTCATGTTATAACCAGCCCAAATGTGGCCTTGCGTTTCAGTGCTAACGGTCTTATTGCTGGGAGTTCTTGGCTACCAGCAACAGGTGTTCCCTTCACGCCTGGCCTGTGATCATGTTGCATAGCAATGTACTATAATACATTGAAGTAATTTATCATTCATTTATAATTTATTTTGGAAGGAATAATATTATTGCTATTTGTTTAATGTTTGATTTTTCTACATTGTAATACCATTGAAAAAAAATAATAATTGTAATTTCTATTAATTTTTATTAAATCTTGCAGGCATAATATACTTAAGTGCCATGCATTACAAATTCAGATTTTAGAGCTAAAATTATAGGGGAAGCTTCACTAGTGTTTAGAAATTCATCAAACATCTTTTTGAAACGACTTTCTTTTATATGTTAATGCATTTAATAACTGGTATGAATACATATCACAATCGCAAGACGATACCTGCATATATAAAAGCAAGTTATATATGGTTGAAAATTTTTCGTTATCTCATGCAAATCTTGTAGATTAAGAAGAGGTTATACATTTGATTATTAGAACTTGATAGCATTTCAACTACTGCTTATGGCATCCTAAAAAAAAACAAAGTTACTGCTTAAGTTCATTTCATAAAAAAAAATATTTGGTTTGATTGATAAGTTTTAGTAATTTTTATTGTAAGAAGCCTCTCAGGTCCACTTGTTAGTATCCAAACCAAAATCAACAAATTCTACTTTCATCAGTTAATATTAGTGTGTAGCCTCCATGCATATGCACGAGTAAAATTAAAAACAGTCACAATTATATAGTTTAAATTACAACTTTTTTTGAGAAGAGGTTCAAATTCTACATGGTATTAGTTTACATTTTCTTTAAATCATGGTTTCTCATTATTATGTGTGTGTGTGTGTGTGTGTGTAACATAAAATTGAATTTAGACTCTTCAATTTTTGCACCTAATAATTCATTTGTAACAAAAATTAAAAAATTAGATGGTCACATGGGGAAAATTAGACTTCAATTGAAATTCAATTTAGAATCTAATTAGATTTGTACTTTTTGATTTTTATACTCAATAATTCATTTGGCAAAAAATTAAAAATTAGATGGGACATATGGTGCAAAATTGAGAATCCAATTAAGATTTAATTAGATTTTCTCTGAACTTTGGCTATTAATATATACTAGCATATAATCCATGCAAACACATAGATGTATTTAAAATTAAACACAATCTTTATTATAAAAATATAAATAATTAGTCAAATTATTATATATAAAAAATAGTATGTAACACATGCATTAATGCATACATATAGATATATTTAAAATTAAACACAATTTTTATCATAAAAATATAAATAATTAATCAAATTTTTTTAAGTAAACATAATTAGTCACATATTAAAATTCTTACCTAAATTTAATACTACTTATGATTTTTTTTTCTTCTAATTTTTAATAAGATAGAACATATAGTGATTTTTATTGTGTAATGATTTGTATTGAGTATATGTGATTAGTTTTTTTTTTTTATTTGATAGTTTATTAATATTAGATTCTTAGTATTTTGCACTCAAAAACTCAGTTGGCACAAAAATTAAAAAACTTAAATAGATAATTATGGTGTGGTCCCTACATAAATTTAGACAAATTGTGCAAAATTGGATATTCTAATTTCAAATTCTAATTGAACTTTCTCTTAACTTTACCTATTAATATATGCTAGAATGTCTTTCTCAAAAAAAAAAAAATTTATATATATATACTAGCATGTAACTCCATGCAAACGCATGGATGCATTTAAAGTTAAACAAAATTTTTATTATAAAAATATAAATAATTAGTCAAATTATTATTATTTAAAAAAAAAAAAACATGTAACACATGCATTCATGCATACGTATAGATACATTTAAAATTAAACACAATTTTTATCATAAAATATAGATAATTAGTCAAATTATTTTTTTAAAGTAAATATAATTAGTCACATATTAAAATTCTTACCTAAATTTAATACTACTGATGATCATTTTTTCTTTAATTTTTAATAAGATAGAACGTGTGATAATTTTTATTTTATTTATTTTTTAAGAAACACATGGTGATTTTTATTGAGTATATGTAATTGTTTTTTTAAAAAACTTTTATAGTTCATGTAGGGTCGCGATTTTCGGACTGGGCCCAAAAGTGAATGGGATTTAGGCTTAGTGGACCCATTACAATGAATTTGTAGAGAGTACTGGGTCAAAGAGCTAGGCTTTAATGAATTTGACAACGGTTAATGTGGATGTAAGAGATGATTGAGTAGGAACTAGGAACATAGAGCTGGATGGACTCATGATCCGAGGAAACGAACTCACCATCCGAGGATGTGAGCTTCTATCTAACTTGATAAAATAGAGCACAAAGGGGGATGTGAGCTTCTCTCTCCCTCTGGTCGTCCTCCTCCCTTCTTATGGAAGGTCTCTTATATTATATAATTCTCTTTGGACCATCCTGGTCCTACACTTGTTAGTCATCCATGTCTATACTTGAGTGCAAGTCCCATCAGCCACTCCTTCTAACTCTCTATGAGTTGTGGTGATCCAGATAGCACTGTTCAGGAATCATGTCCACAGAAATGGGGCCAAGATGTTAACTGTGGGTATTTAATGCGGAGATGACAGCTTATCTTGGAATTGCTCTTCCACTATACTCCCATCGCTGTCTCTTTGCACTTGTGCTTTCCCTTAAGACGCTCTGGGAGACTGTCGTTGGTGGTGTGCCGCTTTCTCCTTCCGTGATCTCGGTTTGCCAAGAACAGGATTGTCCTCGGCAACGTTTCCTGGCAGTTTGGACCTTCTTTGTTCGTCCTCGAACATTTCTTCCTCCTCAGCGTGGGCCTTGGGCTTGATATGAAGTGGGCCAGGGTTGCCAAATTCTTTGGCCCCACAATTCATTAATATTAGATTCTTAGTATTTTGCACTCATTAACTCACTTGACACAAAGATTAAAAAACTTAAGTAGACACATGACACATGCTTAAGTAGATAATTATGGTGTAGTCCTCACATAAATTTAGACACGTTTAAAATTGGATTATAATTTCAAATTCTAATTCAACTTTCTCTAAGTTTTACCTATTAATATATATATAGATGACTTATATATTTGAATTTTTTTTAGTTATATTATTATGTTTTTTATTGTTTATTATATTGGACTCCTCGTTTTCTACACTAAATTACTAATTTGACACAAAAATTTAAAAATTTAGATTAGATGAGACACGTGGTACAAAATTAAACTATAATTAAAATTCAATTTTTACACTAAATTAACTTACTCGGCACAAAATTCTAAATTTAAATTAGATGAGACACGTTGTTAGGACATATATGATTCACTTGTTAGGAACATATGTCACTATTTTATGTAATTAGCTAATCCTTTAATAAAATGCACTTTACTTGTATTTGGGTAGATCTAGGATGTGTTTAACACTTTAAGAAACTGCGTTTCAAGATCAAGTGTTAAAACCATGCGAGTCTGTCTAAGAAACAAGCTGAAGTAGTGTCTGTCATTAAAGCTCGACAGCTAGCCATCTATCGAGCTTAAGAAGCTGTTCCAACCCCGTGGCTCGACAACAGCTCGATAGATAGGCATCTGTCGAGATTTATGAAAAATAAAATTCCAGTTCTGTTTTGACTCCAATCCATAATTATGTGTTTGGACTTTCTTTTCTCACAACCCTAAACATATAAAAAGATTATTTTAAGGGCCGTTAAAGTGTTCACACGTTGCACAAGTGTTGAGTAAAGTTTGTTTAAGCAAATTGTAACCGAAAACAGAATTTGCCCTAATTCATCGTTCTTGTGAAAAAGTTGTTGTGTTTGTGCACCGTAGGGTTTTGTGACCAAGCATCTTCTTGATCTTCATCGTTGGGATGAACTGAAAAACTTTGTAGCCAACAACCTTCTCTAGTTGATAATTGAAGTCGCGTATTGGGATCCACGCAATTGGTTAGTCACGTACCAGGAGCCATGCATCAAAAGGAGAAATTTTCACTACATAACAAGTCCAATTAGGTATTGGGGTAAGGGTTCAATTGTAGGTTAGTATAAGGTACTGGGATTCCTTTACTTGTAACCGCTTATTTTGATAATAGTGGAATTCGGGAGTGGTGATTTTAAAATCACCCGGTGGGATTTTTGCCATGTTGGTTTTCCACATTTGTAAACAAATCACCATGTCAATTTATTTTCCGCTGCACTTAGTTTAATTGATGATTTGTTTGTGCTATCACACGTTTGCATGTTAATTTGATTAATTAATAAACTTGACTAATTAATCAATTAATTCATCACAAGGGGTCAATTCGTTTTTAGCCTATCACACATGGCGCAAAATTAGACTCTAATTGAACTTCAATTTGAAAATTAATTGGATTTTCTCTTAACTTTACCTATTATTATATATATAAACTAGCCGATATCCCGCGCGATGTGTGGTGTATTTTGATAAATTTTGTAAGAAATTATTTATGATCTATTGATTTCATGAATAATTTTATTGTTAGTCACACTTAATCTGTGAAGTTTTCTACTAAAGTTAAATTCAAACTAAATACATTGGGGGAAAAATTCATCTAATTTACACAACCAAGAAATACCACCAAATCACAGTTCACATTGTCACTTACAAACCTATTGGTTCCTAGGTGTCTTTCTTGTATGATTTAACTGCAACAAAATAATACAACAACAAAATAATGTTATAATGATGCAATAATATCACAATTTAACTGCAAATTTTAATTGAACTAAAAGCAACCAAAAATAGATCCTTACCAAGTATACGGAAAACCAAAAAAATAAATTGGCACATAATATGAAAAAATAAGCCTAAATACATTACAATGCTACATAAGTAAAAACGTATACATAAATTCTAAACAAAATATTTAAGACAAACATATTTTTTGAAAATTTACATACCTCTCAGAAAGAAAAACAAAGATATTGCGAGAAAAATTATGGAAGTTTAATTTTTAAGTCCAATGAAAATGGAGATTTATATTGGACAAATGTGGAGACAAATTCTTTAAATTTTATTTATACATTAAAATAAATACATTTGTCGTTACTTAATAGTTTGACATAAATGCTAAATTTAGATAAGGTGAAAGATTAAATGAAAAGAATGTATTACAATGTGCCACTTGGCAGTATCTCGTACTTTCTTGCATGAGGTCTCTACTTATATATATATATATATATATATATATATATATATATATATATATATATATATATATGTGGGAACCTAAGATGTGTAGGCTTGCTTGGCAACTCCTAGGCATGCTTGACAACGTCCTCGGCCTCCTTGGCATACTTCGCAACGTCCTAGGCATGCCTTGGCAACGTCCTAGGCATGCTTGCAACGTCCTCGGCCTCCTCGGCATGCTTCCCGCAAGGTCCTAGGAGTCCCACATCGAAGATAAAACCCCCCACTTGCTTCCTTATAAGCTGCGAAGTCAAGGGAGTAATGTACCACCAAGCTCCTATATATGGAAACTTAGTGGTACACTACTCCCTTGACTTCGCAGCTTATAAGGAAGCAAGTGGGGGGTTTTATCTTCGATGTGGGACTCCTAGGACGTTGCCAAGCATGCCTAGGAGTTGCCAAGCAAGCCTACACATCTTAGGTTCCCACATTAAAAGGGCCCTTTTAATGTGGGAATCTAAGATGTGTAGGCTTGCTTGGCAACTCCTAGGCATGCTTGGCAACGTCCTCGGCCTCCTTGGCATGCTTCGCAACGTCCTAGGCATGCCTTGGCAACGTCCTAGGCATGCTTGCAACGTCCTCGGCCTCCTCGGCATGCTTCCCGCAAGGTCCTAGGAGTCCCACATCGAAGATAAAACCCCCCACTTGCTTCCTTATAAGCTGCGAAGCCAAGGGAGTAGTGTACCACCAAGTTTCCATATATGGAAACTTGGTGGTACACTACTCCCTTGGCTTCGCAGCTTATAAGGAAGCAAGTGGGGGGTTTTATCTTCGATGTGGGACTCCTAGGACGTTGCCAAGCATGCCTAGGAGTTGCCAAGCAAGCCTACACATCTTAGGTTCCCACATTAAAAGGGCCCTTTTAATGTGGGAACCTAAGATGTGTAGGCTTGCTTGGCAACTCATAGGCATGCTTGGCAACGTCCTCGGCCTCCTTGGCATGCTTCGCAACGTCCTAGGCATGCCTTGGCAACGTCCTCGGCCTCCTTGGCATGCTTCGCAACGTCCTAGGCATGCCTTGGCAACGTCCTAGGCATGCTTGCAACGTCCTCGGCCTCCTCGGCATGTTTCCCGCAAGGTCCTAGGAGTCCCACATCGAAGATAAAACTCTCCACTTGCTTCCTTATAAGCTGCAAAGCCAAGGGAGTAGTGTACCACCAAGTTTCCATATATAGGAGCTTGGTGGTACACTACTCCCTTGGCTTCGCAGCTTATAAGGAAGCAAGTGGGGGGTTTTATCTTCGATGTGGGACTCCTAGGACCTTGCGGGAAGCATGCCGAGGAGGCCGAGGACGTTGCAAGCATGCCTAGGACGTTGCCAAGGCATGCCTAGGACATTGCGAAGCATGCCAAGGAGGCCGAGGACGTTGCCAAGCATGCCTAGGAGTTGCCAAGCAAGCCTACACATCTTAGGTTCCCACAGGCACAAAATTGGACTTCAATTGCAAATTCTAATTAGACTTTCTCTGAGTTTTGCCTGTTAATATATATATATATATATATATATATATATATATATAACTTATAAATTTGAATTATGTTTACCTACACAAAAAAATGGCCCATAAATATAAAATCATCCAAACTCTCTTTTCCTCAATTTTATATATAGAGTTAAATATATGATTAAGTTTTTTATTATTTATTTATATTAGACTCCTCTTTTTCTACATTGAATTAACTCACTTGACACAAAAATTAAAAAAACTTAAATTAGATGAGACACATGGAGCAAAATTAAACTCTAATTGAAATCCAATATTTACAACGAATTAACTCACTCGGCACAAAAATTTAAAAACTTAGACTAAATGGGACACGTAGTGCAAAATTAAACTCTAATTGAAATCCAACTTTTACACCAAATTAACTCACTTTGCGCAAAAATTTAAAAATTTAGATTAGATAGGATACATGACACAAAATTAGACTCTAATTAAATTCCAATTTGAAATTTAATTATATTTTCTCTTAGTTTTACCTATTAATATATATATATATATATATATATATATATATATACTAGTATGTAACTCGTGCTTAGAAATGATGAATTGTAGTGGTGCTATTGATATTAGCTTGGATTATAAAACATATAAGATATTAGTTCGACCAAGATATTTAGAGGTACTAAAATAGTTTTTTCTTGCAATTTTCATGATATTAGTTACTCTAAGTTTCTCTTTACATTGTTATTATGTATATAATTTCGAAAATCTCTATTGAATATTACATATACAATATCAATTTACCTAAATTGGTCCAATAATATCACCTAAATTGAATGGGGTAGGTGCATGAGATCGTTCAATTCAATTGCAATATGTTATGTTCCAAATCTTGGCATACAAAATATCTAAATAGAAATATTATAAAAAATATGCTCATTAGTTCAGAGAAAAATTAACAATAAAAATCTAAACAATTTAATTTTTATAAAAAGCTAACAAAAACAAAATTCAATTTTGAATCTAAATAAATTTTCTCTAAACATTGGGTTTTATATATATGATTAGATTATTTATGGTTTATTTATATTGAACTCCTCTTTTTTTACATTGAATTAAACTCACTTAGTACAAAAATTAAAAAACTTACATTAGATGAGACATGTGGTGTAAAATTAAACTCTAATTGAATTCTAAATTTTACACTGAATTAAATAACTTGGCACAAAAATTTAAAAACTTAGATTAGATGAGACATATGACGCAAAATTAGACTCTAATTGAATTTCAATTTGAAATTTAATTGGATTTTCTCTGTTCTTTGCCTATTAATATATATATATATATATATATATATATATATATATATATAGACTAGTGTATAACTCGTGCATATACATGTTATAGTTAAAAAAAGATACAATTATACACATATATGGATTCAAATTATACTCTCTCTCTCTCTCTCTCTCTCTCTCTCTCTCTCTCTCTCTCTCTCTCTCTCATTTTATTATTTTATTTTCTTTTGGAATTGAGTTCTTGATGATTTATTTATATTAGACTCTTCATCTTTTGCACCTCATTAACTTACCTAAAAGAAATTTTTTTTTTTTTTAAATTTAAATAAGACACGTGGGAGAAAATTAGACAACAATTGGAATTCAATTTAGAACCTAAATGAATTATCTCTCAACTTTGTATATATATAGATTTTTCCTTTCCCCCTCCATTTCTTCTCCATAAAGCAAAGTCTAAATCCCAAAACTTTAACTAGGTTCTTCTTCACAAATAGGGGCAGCACAAGCTCTAGGCCATTTAACCCATTGCTTAGAGCCTAAAATACAAAAGCTCTAAAAATATTTGAGTTAACGATTGGTTTTACTTGTAAAAATTTTATAAAGAAAAAAAATTTAATTGGTGGGTTTGTGTGTTAAAAATACTTAGTATTTTTAAAAAAATTGGTGAGTTGTACTCTCTCTCTCTCTCTCTCTCTCTCTCTCTCTCTCTCTCTCTCTCTCTCTCTCTCTCTCTCTCTCTCTCTCTCTCTCTCTCTCATCCTCAAGAAGGCCCAATAATTGTGGTTAATGGAAATCCAACACAAACGATAAACTATTTCAACCAATAAAAAAATTGATATGAATATGTCATATCATTATTGACAATCAATTTATTCTAAATTCTAATAACTTAAGACTTCAATTTTTTAAGTTAATCTTCCACATGGTTGATTGTCAATATTAACCATCCAATCTACCACATGGTCATACATCAAATAATCTCTCTCTCTCTCTCTCTCTCTCTCTCTCATTATTAAAATTTTAATTTTAATTTTAATTCTCCTTCACTATGCATTACCTTACCCAAGATAAAATTTTCTTTAAAAAATCTACATTTATTCAGTTTTATGCCTAAAACAATATGCTTAATTTTTAATATAAAAAAAATCTTGAATTGGTTAGCATTAATTCATCACGCTACGTGTTGAATCCATCTCTCTATTTAAACAGGTTTAGATTGATGGATGATTCTATTATTAAATGAAGTGGTATTAATTTTTTGAACAAATTAGATTCTATTTTTCTCATCATCGTATTATTATATTGTATAGCATTTCTTTTACTTATAAATATTTTTTAATTATAAATATCTATGAGAAATATCAATCTTCTTCTCAAAAAAAGAAATATCAATCTATATATGAAAAACTTTAAGAGAGAGAGAGAGAGATACAAATTAATTGAATTCTCAAATGTGATCACTTAATAATTTTACTACTAGTAATAAAAAAAAATAAATATAACGGAAAATTTAGAAAAAAAAAATCTTATGAATAAGAAATTCATAAAAAGAGTGTTAGAAAATAATGAAATAATTGAAAATAATGAAAATAAAAATAATTACAATGATGTTCAAAACATAAATTATAATAAATTGTAATTTTATACTAAACTCTTTCAAAAAAGCATGTTTCACTTACAGAATTTTATTGATATTACTTGTTATAGTTATTTTTGAAAACTGAAGTATTTCCGATTTAAAAATAATAAAATCCTACTTAACTTTGATATTGTCACAAAAGAATAGTAATTTTGCATCCCAAAATGGAATTTAAAAAGAGGTGTTAACAAAACTTAATTAATTTGTAATTTTGCATCTCAAAATGTACAGAAGAATGAATTTGAAATATTATGTTAAGACATATGTGATTTAATGTTAGGAACATATGTCAATATTGAATTAGTTAATCCTTTAATAAACCATACTTTACTTGTAATTTGGTAGATCTAGGATGTGTTTAATGCTTCAAGGAATAAGGTTTCAATATCAAGTGTTAAAGCCATACAAGTATGTCCAAGAAACAAGTAAAGAAGTGCTGGATTTTAAAACTCGATAGCTAGTATCTATCGAGATTTAAAAAGATGCTAAAACCCGATGCTCGACAACTTCTCGACAGATAAGCTATCTATCGAGGTTTATGAAAATCAGTTTTTCAGAGTTGATTTCACTTCAATTTGTGAATACATGTTTGAACTTTCTTTTATCATAACTCTAAACATATATAAAGATTGTTTTAAGAGCCGTCAAAGATTGCGCAAGTGTAAAGCAAAGTTGTGTTCATGCAAATTGTGACCAAAGACAGAATTTGCCCTAGTTCATCTTTCTCTTGAAAAAGCTGATGTATTTGTACACCGTAGGGTTTTGTAACCATGGAGTTTCGTGATCTTCATCTTGTGATGAAATGAAAAACTTTGTAACCAATATCTTTCTCAAGTTAGTGAGTAAGTCGCGTACTGGGATCCGCGCATCGAATTGGTTAGTCACATATTAAGAGCCGTGCAATAAAATGAGAGATTGTCACTACAGAACAAGTCCAATTGGGTATTAGGGTAGGGGTTCAACTGTAGGTTGGTATAAGGTAGTGAGATTCTTTTACTTGTAATCGCTTGTTGTAATAATAGTGAATTCTTGAAAGTAGTAACCTTAAAATCACCTGGTGGGGTTTTTGCCATGTAGGATTTCCCCATTTGTAAACAAATCACCATGTCAATTTAATTTTCGTTGTATTTAGTTATTTGGTGATTTGTTTGTACTACTACGCGTATTGCATGTTAATTGAATTAATTAATTAACTTGGCTAATTAATTTGTTAATTCATCATAATGGGTCAATACATTCTTGACCTATCCTATAAAAAAAATTATAATATAGAAAATAGAAATTTAAAATTAAATTAAATAATATTTAAATATAAAAAATACCTCACTTAAGTTAAAATTCGTATTTTAGGTCTCAAACATACTCTTTATAACTTGGGAAAGCCTTCATCCAAATTTAACCAAAGAATCTATATATAAAGAATTCATTTGGTGAACAAGAAGCAACTAAGGAAAATCTTATCAGGGTTAAAGATATGGGGAAATTCCAGGCACAACTTTAGCACTACGAACATTAATGCCCAGCTAATGATCTCTTGGTGCTACATTTCAAATTTCAATATATATATGCTTTAATATTTTTTTAATAATCTTTCTTGTTTTGCGTCCTTTCTGTAAGGTCAAATATATTGGTACTTCTTGTACATAATTCGGATAATTTTTTTAACAAAAAGTTGAAGAATATAGCATAGTACCTCACATGTCATTCAAACTCATAGAGTATTACTAGCTAGAAAGGAGGAATTTGCGGTTCACAAATCATTAATTAGTGTTCCTTTTTAGACTTGTAATATTTTTGTCAATGATCTCTCAAATTATAAGAACCTTCCCTACGTACCTCTCTAGATCTGGTCATAAACATC
This sequence comes from Quercus wislizeni, assembly GCA_023055345.1. Lineage (NCBI taxonomy): Eukaryota > Viridiplantae > Streptophyta > Magnoliopsida > Fagales > Fagaceae > Quercus > Quercus wislizeni. Next base: position 3,583,105 of record JALGQJ010000029.1, on the reverse strand, counting down.
AAGCTTGAAATAATTGGAAGCTACAAAGAAATAAGCTATAGTTGACATACCTGAATCAATAAGAATTGTGGCTAAATTAACCCAAAAAAAAAAAATGGTGGCTGGGTAATCTTCTTCGATATAATAATTAAAGGATAAGAGTGCAGCATTCTCTAATACAATCGAATAAACAACACGTTTAGGGACAGCCTTGGAATTGTTCAAAGTCAACAACATGTTATAGTGTTAGATTTTAGACAACTGGTACACTAGCCGTCCTTCTAATAGGTACACCACTGGCATACATAAGGACATGGTTTTCCTTGTCCAAGTGGGAGCATGGAAGTTCAATGAATTATGAGTCATACCTTTGAGTCTTTGACAAGTACATGGTAAATAGATTTATGATTGAGTGGTACATTTATTTTTAATTAGGGTATGTTCTTTACATAGAAATTTTTTATGGAAATTGATCTCAAGTTAGTTTTTTTTTTTTTTTTTAGAAACAAATCAACCTGAATAACATTAACAAGCTGGTAAGATTTTCCAGTGAGTTTGAAATAGTATTCTCTTGTATCATGGTTTTATAAGAAGGGTCATCCATAATTGTTATGTTACTTTGTTGATATGTACTCCTTAATTCTTATATATAATATCCATAATTTCACATAAAATATCGATATTTTATTTTATTAATGTCTATATTCAAAACTTCTTAATTCTTATATATAATATTCATAATTTCATACAGAATATCGGAGTTTTTTTTTTGTTAATATGTTTATATTCAAAATGTGAAATGAATAATGTGGACAAACAATAAACAATAAAGAGTGTAAAAAATTCTACACCCTTATAAAAATAATTGATAATTACTAAGAGGGAAGATTGAAAAAAGCGTCCTTCTAGTAACATTATTACGTGGGAAATCCTTGCAACCCTCAGTCGAAATAAAGTTTCTTCATATATAAACTATTAAACTTCGTTATACAATTATGACTTGACATTAGATTCTGACTTTTTTTAGCAAAACTACGCTAGATATGTATTTGATTGTGACATGCCTACAAGTCCACATCATGTTCTCTCTGGTTAATTAATTACGTAAACGATATTAAATATTATAAAACACAACAATGACGAGGTATAATGGTTGACAACTAAACTGGATCGGTTGGCCAAGCATCATAGGGCACGCTCGCCCTAGATAGGTCGTGAAACTCATCCAAATACGATTGATAATTTGATATGGTCAAGAATCTATGTAAGTTTCTTTTTTCTTTTTCTTTTCTTTTTTAATTGCATTTCTAATTGAGTTTTCTATCACTCTTTAGCATGTTCAAACCCAGCCAACCTGGCTCCATCAATCCCCATTCCCCTATATATACATACCCTAACAAACCCTTAGATATATCACTATATTCTTCAAACCCAGTATTCTTGAAACATCAATGGCAAAACCTCTTTTGTTATTAGTGCTATCCTTAATCTTCCTTTCCTTCCTCTCACCCACCCTATCAAGTACCATCTCCAATGACATAGATTGGTGGTGCAACAAAACCCCACATCCTAAAATTTGCAAACACTACTACATGACCCATAATCCAAAGGTCAAAAATAGTACACCAAAAGTAAAGTCTGAGTTCAAGAAAAGCATTGTCCAAATAGCCTTAGAGGAGTCCCTTAAAGCTAAAACTCTCAACAAGTGGCTTGGCTTGAAATGTAGAAACAGCGAGGAAAAGGCTGCATGGAATGATTGCATGCAACTCTATGAACAAACCATAACCCTACTCAACCAAACCCTAGACTCTACCACCAAATGCACCAACTATGACATGCAAACTTGGCTTAGCACTGCTCTTACAAACCTAGAAACCTGCAAAGCCGGCTTTGTTGAGCTAAATGTTTCAAACAATGTCTTACCTCTCATGTCCAACAATGTTTCTGACCTCATAAGCAACTTTTTGGCTATCAACAAAAATGACTCAATGACCCCAGACACAGAAAGGTACAAAGATGGGTTTCCAAGTTGGGTTTCGGGTGGTGACAGGAAGCTATTACAATCTTCTACAATAGCTGCAAACCTTGTGGTGGCACAAGATGGGTCAGGGAATTATAAAACTATTACTGAGGCTTTGAATGCAGCGGCTAAGAGAAGTGGGAGTGGGAGGTTTGTGATATATGTGAAAAGTGGGGTTTACAAGGAGAACCTTAATATTGGGAGTAAATTGAAGAATGTTATGCTGGTTGGTGATGGGCTAAGGTGGACCATTGTTACTGGTAGCAAGAGCGTTGGAGGAGGCTCCACAACTTTCAACTCTGCAACTGTTGGTAAGGGATTTGATCTCTCTCTCTCTCTCTCTCTCTCTAAAATATTAACGTGAAGATAATGTTAAAAGGCACTTCTAATGTAATTATAAAATACTTACAAACTAATGTGACAACTTAGGTGATTGGTGATAAAAGTTTTGTGGCTCTTTAACACAATTTTTTCTCTCTCATGGAGAGAATCTAAGATCAAAGACTTCATTCTTCCTTTATTGTAAGAAAAAAAAAATGCTTCGTATTTTTTATATATACAATTTAGTTAGGGGGATTCAAATCTTGAATATCTTTGTTAAAAACAAACTAAAATATCATTTAACTTAAAAGTTATTAAAACAAAAATAAACTAATTTACATGGTTAGGGTCACATTAATAATGCATTAAATATTTTTTTAATACTTTTTAGTTTCGTGTTTAAAAGTTGACATATTAACTGATGGTAAGATATATGTCGTAAAATATATAATACCCTCGTACCAAAACTGGATGGCGAAAATAACATCCACCTTTAACAAAGGAAGCAATTTGTAATTTTTATTCATTTCAAATAAAAAATAATGTTTCCCTCAAAAAAATAAAATAAAAAATAATGTTCGTTAAAAGAGTCGGTATGTATCCCTAATAGTCTTCCCGAATAGTTTTCTCTTTATGGATCTAAGTAATGAGTGTCAAAGTATACATATTGGTTAATGTTAAGTTTTTATTGCAATAAACTGATTGTTGTTTTTTTTAAGGGAATCAAGCAACTTTCAGTTAAAATGATATTTGTTTAATAAATTTGTTACTTCCCAATAGAATTGGACCTGCTAAATTCCTTCTTTAGCCTGTGTTTATTACTCCATATTCTATCTTTATATAAAACCATATAGCACAGCAACAGCAAAGAGAGAGAGAGAGAGAGAGAGAGAGAGAGAGCGCATGCACCATGACATTGTCACTATTTGTCTATTTCCTTTTAATTCTTAGAATAAGACAAATGGCAATGTTTACAAAATATCAAAAGAGAAGAATAATCAAGAAGTAGATGTACCTTCTTTTGAATTCTTTGAATAAGTACTAACGACGGAGTACAATATTTGGAAAATGTCAAAAGAGAAGAATAATTAAGAAGTTGATACTTGATACCTACACTCGTTATGCTATCGCAATACTAATACATTATGTCTTGGAAATGTCATTTGCCTTGAAATTTTGTCACTAATACTTAATATTTTATTACAATCAGCTGTGACTGGCCAAGGTTTCATTGCTCGTGGCATCACATTTCGTAACACTGCTGGTCCATCAAACCATCAAGCTGTGGCACTAAGATCAGGTGCCGACCTCTCTGTCTTTTACCGGTGTGGCTTTGAAGGGTACCAAGACACCCTCTATGTGCACTCACAGAGACAATTCTACAAAGAATGCTACATCTATGGCACAGTAGATTTCATATTTGGAAATGCCGCAGTTGTTTTTCAGAACTGCATGATTTATGCAAGGAAACCAATTATCGGGCAACAAAACATGGTTACAGCTCAAGGTAGAACCGATTCTAATCAAAACACAGGGATTTCAATCCATGATTCACGTGTTATGGCTGCATCAGACCTTATACCGGTGTTAAGCTCAGTGAAAACATACTTGGGTCGACCATGGAAAGAGTATTCAAGAACTGTTTACCTACAAACTTACCTTGACACTTTGGTGGATCCAGCAGGGTGGTTGGAATGGAATGGCAATTTTGCATTGAGTACTCTGTATTATGGAGAGTACAAGAACATTGGCCCCCGATCTTCGACTAGTCAGAGAGTGAAGTGGGGTGGTTATCATGTTATAACAAGTGCAAGTGTAGCATCACAGTTCACTGTTGAGAATTTTATTGGTGGGAAGTCATGGTTGCCTGCAACTGGTGTGCCATTTGTTGCTGGCCTCTGATTTCTTCGACTAGCCAGAGAGTGAGGTCGTGTGGTTTTCATGTTATAACAAGTGCGAGTGTAGCATTACAGTAGTGAAATTTATTGGTGGGAAGTCATGTTGCCTGCAACTGGTGTGCCATTTGTTGCCGGCCTCTGACAATCACATCTAACGTCAATTTTGCGTTGTGATTGCAATTTGTTTGGTGATTATTGTTTGATTCTTTGTGATTGCAAATACCATATCATTGGTAAAATGAAATTCAATAGAGTTTCTTTGTTATTTCTATCAGAATAAATATGTAAATAAAATTCTTTTCCCTTATGATTCTTCAAGACTTCAACTACTCAGATTTGTTTTTCATGATAAACTATTCAGTGCATCCAATATATAACACATTCTTCTCATATAAAGCTACCCACATTCTATACTCCGGTGTACAAAATACTTTCTTGTTTCTCAATAAGTAATGACACAAACAAAAAATGGCCCATGGGATAAATCCATGACAGATTTATTGCATCATCTTACAGATTTATTACATTATCTTACATTTATTGAGATGTCGCACATTCCAGTAGTTAAACAAATATCTACATAGCAGTATTGATGCATTTTTAATTAGGAAATAACCAACTCCCCTTGGGTTCAGAAACCAGGAGTTAGACACAAACGGACAAACCAATCAAAGTCTTCGGACCAAGGGACATTGAGTCAGCCTGGCCATTAAAACAGCTTTAGCTTCCCCAATTAGTTCTTCTCAAGGGAATAAGGTTATCCGTTAGACCAATTTCACCATCTATGATGCACTGCAGAAGAAGAAAAAAAAAAGACTTTTAGCCTCAACATAAAAACCTTCCCGTAAATAGTGTGAGATACATATATATTGTTATTTTCACATAAAAGTCCTCAGATCCATTGATAAAACACATTCACAGAAGGAATATAAGGGGCTGAGTGTTATGGGTATACCGCTACTTTAAGTCTTTGACTTGATTCTCCAGATGTCATTAGTCCCCATTGCATTATTTATGTTTATGAGGCCTGCCTATATATATGCAGAACTAAATTTCAAAACATAAGCTTAACAATTTATCAAAACTAGATATATGTATATACCTGATACAATAGTTCACCAAGAGCTGTAAGTTGCTCATCTGAAGTTGCCATTTACGTAGTCATTTAAGACTTAAGAGTTCCTAAGCAGTCTTTTGCCATTTATAAATTTTATATCTGCAACACAATTGTTATGAACTGTAAAGCCGAATCTCAGGAATTGTAAATATACTTTAAAAAAAAAAGTATATATCCCCTAGCAAATCAGTTATTGCACATGAATTACTAATGCAAGTTCATTTTGTAAACCATCATATAGAATGAAACTTCAAAGGAGTGAAAGTTCGTACCCCCACCCCCCTCTCATTGATGTAAAACTGCTCATTGTAGCAGGAATCTCGAGGATCATCTCCTGATTGTATTAAGAAACCGTAAGTTGGCTGCAAAAAACAATTAAATGGTTAAAAATTAACTAAAAGCAATAGGCTATAGTATCAATAACTTGGCTGTACACAAGATGTGTTTGTAATTTACCAACAAAAACATGGTTTTCAGAATCCTAAAACTTTAGGAGTTGGGGTATTTCTCGCATACATGATATATATCAAAAAATTGACAGTCATGATGTGTAAACTTGGCATACATATTCACACAACTAACATGCTTCAAGAAATGAAGTTTCAATAGCAACGAAAACAGACACAAAATTGTGAATAATTAAAATCTATTTTAATGAAATGAAGGGTGGATTTTTTATACACAACACAACAGAGCCCTGTTCCAACCAATTGGGACTGCCCACATGAAACCAAAAACAATTTCATTATTGACTATGCCATACTTTCACTCAATGAAAATTTAACTTAAAAAGTGACATCCGTTTTTCACTCAATGCAGCCCTCCTTTCTGTAATCTACATGGTACTTTTTGCTGAATAAGCTACAGGTATCTTGTTTAAACATAAAACCCCCAGTTCAGCATAGGTATAGGTGATAGGACTAATATAATGCCAATAACATAGCATGGTCATCACCTTCCCAGCATCCAAGATTATGACTGCTACATTAACATATGGTTTGGATTGCTGATGCTACAACTGAAACTGAGCCACCAATGCTGCAGCATGCCAAGTTTAGTAATTTGCAAGTCTCCCAAAGTGGCTTTGGGCCTAAAATAAACCAAATTTCCATTAGGCTATGAGGCCTCATGCAGATTAATCTGGCCTGGACTCTCCAAAATAAGCACCCAGATCCCTGTGCAGCCTTATTGAATGTCGGAATGTCGTAACCCACTCTTGTCCTACCACTGAAGTTTCACCACTCTACTCTCAACCCAACAGGTCTCCACAAGGGTCATTTCAAGCAATTAAAACCCTCCAAGGTTATCACAAGTTGAGATCTGAGCTATATTAATAGCTCAGAGCCCTTGGCCGCTTTGATCTCATTTAGTCCATCTAAACATAAACAAAATTCGAGTAAATAATTTTTCAACAAATGGTTCATTTATAGGCCAAGGTATCACTTCCATTATTTCAAACCCTGTAATGAGAGTCTGATTCTCCCTATGATTACTAATAGCACTGTTTTTTTTTTTTTTTTTTTGGGTTGTTTGGATTTCTAAAGAAACCAAAACTTCAATTCATATTCACCAAATTCCTTCTATTAGAATTGCTCAGTCCTTAAAACTTACCTTTTCTTTAACACAACACCTCTACCATTGTCTTTGTAGAGAAGCAACTGAGGTGAATCTAGTTCTCAGACAAGCTTCATTTCATTGTTTGAAGACTGAGGAAAAAAAGAACTTTAAATATGAAAATTATTTTCTTTGGTTATTGTGCATACATATATGCTCTTTACACATTCAAAATTACAAAATTTATAAACAAATGGCTCTTGACTGAACCTGCAATTTACTTTCCAAAAACTCACACTCAGCCCCCCAACTCCCTGCAAACCAATGCTAATTATGTTATTTAAGCAATTAGGAGGATCAAATAGTTCCATGTGCTTCTCTAAGGGTCACAAGGCCCTCAATGGTTTACAAGAGCACTACATGAAAACCATACCCTTTCTGAAAATTAAGAGTCATTAACATTAGTTATACCATACATTAAAGTGGCAAGCTATCATACAGTCCTTTTCAAAAAAAAAAAAAAAAAAAGCTATCATGCAGTCCTCTGCTTACCAGCAATGACATCAAATTCTATGTTTATGAATTGCCTCAATATCTGAGAACCGTCTCACTTTGAGCAAGGACTTTCTTTCATGTACTCATTTGATAGCAAAAAATATCATTTGGGAAAGAAAAAAAAAAAGATACAAGTAATAAGAATGACACGTATAAAGAAGTCTTGGCTCCCTTAGTCAATGCGCATTTAGGAAAATCCTCATGTTCTGTTGACTGCATTCACAAAAAGGCAAAATCTAAAACTGGTATGAGTTTCTAATCATGTGCATATACCACATCCATGATAAAATTCTTCCATGCAAGGCTGCTATGCAATTAAGTCATTTGGTCTATATGCTTTCATTCTTTCTTTCTTTTTTTGATAAGTAACAAAGTCTAGATGTTTCATTCTTGTCAAGGATAACAAAAGCCAAACAAATCAGTGACATGGACCCTGCCCTAGTGCAATGAATATTATGTGCAACACAAGATCTGAAATGAAAGAAGTTATATGCACCATTCATTATCCAAGAACTTGTAGGAATGATCTTAAGCTTAATGCTTCTGACGTGGGACATGTAATAAGGTTTTGATCAGATTTTGTGTGCCAGGTCAAATCAGAGTCACACAACTATAATTTCTCTTTGTTACCTATATTTCAGTACTTAACCTCACATAAAGCATATTGTGCTACTTAACTGAAACCAGCCATTCAATATTGTAGGAAGGTTAGCAACTGGGACTTCATGTGATTCCCTTTAACCAGTAACTTATGATGTTCATGATTATAACAACCTCCACAGTCACCTATGCATGCCCTTAGCAAGCACGATAGATAGTCATTTTCAATGCGCACAGAAACATGCCACCATAAAGAGAACAACAGTGGAAGAAGATAAATAAATCAAACGTTAGTGGTGGTTACCCCATCAATGACCAGAGCTCCAATTGTAGTTTCTCCATTTTCATCTGGACTTCCACCAGGCCCAACTGTTTCAGAGTAAAATCATATAAGTGCAAATAATGGATAGCTAAACCAATTCATCCATTGAGTGCTCAACAGTGTCAACTGAAAAAAGCCAGAAGTATTACTCTATTGTTTACCAGAAATCATTCTTTTCAACTATTGGATCCAAGTACATCCAACATACTATAAATCTAACTAGTGTGATGATAAATCATAAACTCAGAATCAAGAAATGAACTAATAAATTGGTTTGACTTGTATTTCCATAGTCACATGAAAATCAATACCTAAACCAACTGATCTCACTCTTGGAATACCCATATACCTTGACCACCCAATCAAGCACAATCAGAACTAAACCACAACCCACAATTGAATATTATATAATAAAGAATAATATGTTGAGCAAAGCAAAACTAGATTATGAGAGCATGTATATTTAAAGCAATTCTGCCTTCAATTAATTTAAGAAAATCAGATTCAAGTTCTATCTGCTTTATCAACATTAAGTAGGAGGCTGAGAAATCAGTACTGTGATCAGATCTATTGAATCAACAAATGCCCTAAGCTTCTCAATCCAAATAAATATTGAGATAAATATTCAATAGAATCAATAACGTACTGTTAGCCATTGGGTTGGGAAGATTTTTGTAGATATATTTGGTATGAGGTGGGTATGGGAAATAGGGTACAGTTTTAGCTAGATTGTTGTTGTGGAGATCAATCTCTCAAGGAGGCTTTCCCGGTCTTGCATGAAATTGCTACAGATCAGGAGGCTTCGATAGAGTCTTTATTGGCGTGGCATCAAAGGGAGGAGATGACGAGTTGGGATGTGTGGTTCTATCGAGCTTTGAATATTTGGGAATTGGATGCAGTGGCAGCTTCTAAGGCTTTTACTCACATCTTGGAGACCCATATTCCTTTTGATGAGGTTGGAGACCAGATGAGGTGGAAGTTGAGGATGAATGGGGAGTTTGGGATTTGGTCTTTTTATTGTGGGTTGAGGGCGTCGTCCTTTGTTATCTTCCCTTGGAAAGCAATTTGGGGGGTTAAGGTTCCCTGAAGAGTTTCCTATTTTTTTGGACAGTGGCATGGGGGAAAGATTCTCACAACTGATAATTTAAAGAGGAGAAGATTTTATTTAGTGGATTGGTGTTGCATGTGCAGATGTGATGGGGAATTAGAGGACCATCTTTTTCTTTGTTTTGGGGAGGCTCACTGGTTGTGGAATTTTGTTTTTAAATCCTTAGGGTTGAAGGATTTTTTGCTTGAGTGGAGGAATTGGTTGGGGAAGCATTCTTCCAAGATTTGGAATTTGACACCATTGTGTTTGATGTGGTGTATTTGGAGGGAGAGGAACAGGTGTACCTTTGAGGATATGGAATGCTTGAGGGAGCAACTTCTTGTCTTTTATAGGGACTTTGTTTGATTGGTCACAGGTTTGGGGACTCACATCTTGTGTGTCCCTCCCAATATTTTTAGATGTGTGTCCCTCCCAATATTTTTAGATTCCCTTTCTTCTTGTACATAGCTTTATGTCTCTTTTGTATTTTTGTGGCTACCTCATGTTTTTTTTTCCATGTCATAGTCTTTTTTAATGATATCTTATCAGGGCACATCAGAATTGAAAATTACCTGATTCTTGTCAGCTGCATGCAAATGACCTCATTGGCAAAGATTGGAGTTCACAATCTCCACCATTCCTGCATAAATCACTTTTTTTTTTGTAGGCATCATTCCTGCATACAAACACACAATTCCCAAGACAAATAATTATAAATTGTACATTTGAACTTTGAGGTGAAAGGGGGGATGGTTTGGGAGCTAGAGTGTAGAGACAATTGAAGAGATGCATATTTGGCACAACAAAATTTCCTTATCACCAACCTCTAAGTGTGTTGCACAGTATCAGGCAATAACTTTTACTTTGCACAAGGATATGCCTTCAACAACATAATGCTAGATTACCTTCACTTTCCTCATTGCATGTTTTCAAATAAAACCTCTTTGTTGAATGTTTTGGAGTTATCCCTCTCTGAAGCATCATATCAGATACCATACGGGCTTCAAGAAATTTATTATTCTCACATAATTTGCAAAGCAACCAGTTGTGATTAAACTGCTTAGGTTTATAATTTTGAGCAAGCATTTCTTCAAATATCTTGAAGGCAGGAACACTCATATCACTTGCACAAAAACAACTGAGTAAACATTCATAAGAAAACTGATTTGGGAAAACCCCCCTCTTACGCATTGCATATGAGAGTGATAAGGCATCAACTAGTCTCCCAGACTTACAAAGGCCTTTCAGTAAAGTGTTATACGCAATTCTGTCTGGAGCAAAACCATCTGCATTCATCTTATTGAACAATCCTATTGCACTGTTAATATCACCAGATCGAATATGCCCATCGATGAGAATGGTGTAAGTCACCTCATTGGGATGTACACCCTCTCTTTGCATCTTTTCAAAATGATCATAGGCATCCCACATCTGCTCTGCCCTACAAAATCCAGAGATTATACCATTGTATAAGTACAAGTTTGGCATAAACTCAATGTCTTTAAACTTCTGCATCAGCTTCAAAGCAAAGCATTTCGTCTCCTCGGGAGTATCAGCAGAAATTCTTAAAATCTTCTTCATTGGCATAAGAGTTCTCTGATGGAGTAAATGGAACAACATTTCTCTTTCCCTTTCAGACTTTTTATTTATAACGCACAATTCCTTCTTAAAACCAGAGATATTTCTGCTAACACCACTGACAAGTGAGATATACATGATGAGATCGGTGTCAATCTGGTTTCTTTCCATCAAATCAACTAACCTAAAGGCAAATTCGAACTGACCCTTCTTCAAGAAAAGACTAATAAGCGAGGTATATAGCACGGTATTTGGCTGAAGACCATCTCCCAACATCCTATCAAGGTATATGCATCCCTTATAAGTCATATTTTTCTTCACCAACCCACTTATAAGTGCAGTGTAGGAATAAGAACTTGGCTGAATGGAATTCTCTAACATTATATCAAACAACTGGTGGGCTTCAATAGCTCTTCCATTCTTCGAGTAGCCATTAATCATTGTCACATAGACAACCTCGTCAGGATCCACACCAGACTCGAGCATCATCTTAAACATTTCTTCTGCTTCAAAGATTCTTTTCTCTCTGCTTAGACAACCAATAATAGTGTCATATATAGCAACATTAGGTCTAAGTCCCCTCTCATCCATTTGGTCCAGAATATTGAAGGCTGACACTGGATCACCCCGTTTACAGTGTTCATTTACCATTATCAAATAAGTTGCTTGATTTGGGACCACACCTCGATCTTGCATAAGGTCAAGTAGGTACTTGGCATCCTCAAAAAGGCCCTTCTGACATAGACACCTGATCAAAGAGTTATAAGTAAAAAGCAAAGGCATGCATCCAACTCTCACAATTTTATCCATGTAAAGCAAGGCATCATTTGGCTTTCCTTCTCCACACAAGGCACTGACAACAACACCGAATGCTACATTAGCCAGATTAAAGTTACATCTCACAATTCCCTCAAGCAGGATCTCAATTTCTCGCTCCAAATCCCCATTAGAGTTTACACTAGCAGAGGATGAGAGCATAGAAGGGTCAAAATCACACCCATTCTTGGCGATTGCCTGCAGAATCAGATGAGCAAGGTGAAGCCTCTGCCCCTCTGGATACTTCTTCATAAGGACAAAAAACAGCACATGATCAGGAACAACCCCCCTTACCAGCATGCTTTTGAACAAATCATAAACTTCCATTAGCCTATTCTCCTTGTAAAGTGCATTGAATAAAACCGTGTAAGAATGGACATTAGGAGCTAAGTTGCAACTAACCATGTTGTTCAAAAGCATCAAAGCACAATCAACTTTCCCTTCCCTGCAGTACTTACTGATAAAAAGGTGATTAGTTACTGCATCAGGTTGGATTCCCCACCCTGCCATCTGTTTGTAAACCAGCCACCCCTTATCAAACAAGCCCAATTTCAAAAACCCATGAATCAATGTATTATATGTGTAATTATCTGGCTCACAATCTGTCTTCAGCATTCTCAAGAAAACCCGCATTGCCATCTTCATTTTCTTATCCTTGCTATATTGATTAATCAAAGAAGTATACATCACCCTATCTATATAAAGACCCTGAGACTCCATTTCTCTGAATAGTGACTCTGCCTCTACGACCAGCCCTCTCTTACAAAGACTGTAAAATATTGATTTATATAGATGGAGTGTAGGTGGATAACCATGTCCACAGCGCATTACATCAAACAATTCAAGAGCTTCATCCATATACCCCTTATAGCATAACCCATAAATCAATTTATTAAAACACAAAATACCAGGAGTAGCTCCAGCCTCATTAACTCTAACTAAATAATCAAATGCTTCTAAAATTCTATCTTGAGCATAAAGCCCCCAAATCATTGCATTACAAGCAGCTTTGCAAGGAATTCCACCCATCTCCAGCAGCCTATCAAATTGAGCTCCTGCCTCCTCTACTTTATCTAACTTACACAAACAAATAACCATAGAATTCAAAATCGATAAATCAGGATCAATACCTCTACCAACAATGTTGTCGCGAAAAAGTGCCTCAGCCAATTGGGGCTGACCCGAAAACACCAGTTTCCTAATGAGTTCGCCATAGCTACCCAAATCAAGGTCTAAGCCATGTAAAGCAGCAAAATCAACAACCGAAAAAGCATCAGAAACCGACGAAGAATGTGTTATTATTCGCCGAACCACTTGCTGCGCCGACGATAACAAGCCACGTTGAATGAGCTGCTCTGCCAATGAGAGAGACAGAGATTTGTGGTCATTGGCAATAGGTGAAACAAAAGCATTTGTAGGGTCTATTGGCAAAGTACAAGTTGTAATTGCTCTTCTGGTCCTGAAGAAATAGTAATAACAATAAGAACCAGTCCTTTTCTTAATCATTTTCAGTCACTCTTATCTGATTACAAGAAAATGAAGGGTTTTGGAGACAAAATTTAGCATTTTGAGACCGACCCAAGTGCCAAAATACCATAAATCTACGAATAAAAGCACAAACAAGAATAACCCAAGCGATAAAGTTGAGAAGATTCACAGACCCAGAAGCAAGAAAGACCAATACTACTGGAGAAGACCATGAATGAGAAGTTGTAGATTTTCAAAGGCAAAGCAAAATTGAGACTAACCCAAGCGACGAATCGGACCCAGGTAGCAAGAATGAAGCAGAAACAAGTAGTGTTGTAATAGAAGAAGAAGAAGAAGGTAGTGTTTTTGACACTTGAATATTGATAGGATGAACGGACTAAAACCCTTCCTCTTTGTTTGTGTGTATTTTATTGTTTGGTTTTTAAACTGATAAACCCCAAGTCGGTTTGCTGAACCGGAATGGGTTTGAGTTTTATCCTTTTCAGGGTTTTTTTTTTTAATTTTTTTTAATTAATTATTAATTGCAATTATTTAGCCTACAACATAAGCATCTATTCTATACTACTAATAAGAGGATTTCTCTATTTTGTCTTCAATTTTTGACATACCAAAACATCTTCATACAAATTCTAAAATAACATACCTTTTAGCTTGATTTTTGGCAAAAATATCATTTTAGCCCTTACATTTTGAAGTCACAATCAATTTGGTCTTTACCGTTAAATGACTAACGAAATCTGCTTAACTAGCAAACGGAATGCACACGTGGCATAAATTAAATTAAAATATAAATAGTTTTTCCACGTTAGCCTTTCCACATCAACTTCCTCTACTATTAATCCCTCAGGACTCTCACATTACCCACTTATCATCAACACTAGGGCTGCCCAGACCCGACCAGAGCTTGACAACCTGGCCAAACTACCCGACGTCAACTCAGTTCCGACCCAAACCAAAGGTCCAGTCGGTCAGTAATGGGTTTCCATTTTCAAGAATCAACAGGTCGAGTGGCGGGTTTGCTTCTCCAAAATCGGAACAACCCGAACCCGACCAGAGCCATATAAAAAATCAAGCCAAATCTACAAAAACAAGCCAGATCTTGTGGGATTTAGCCAGATCCGGCCATAGTCCAGTAATTTTTAGAAAAAAAAATGTAGATTCCAACCAAAAAAAAATGCAAATTCCCGTAATAAAATGTAGATTTCGACAATAAAATGCAGATTCCAACGACATTTTTTGCAAATTTCGACGACTTTTTTTAGATTCTGACGACCGACCGAATCAACCGACGCTCACCCTAACCCGAAATTGACTCGACTGATTGATTTTGGCGGTCAGTTTTGGGTTCCTCTACCCTCCACCCAACATCGACAAGTTGAGTTCGAGTTGGGTCCAAAATCGACCCGGCCCGACCCATGGACAGGCCTAATCAACACCCTCCTCACTAGTTAAACAACTTAGACCTGATTGATTTCAAAATCCCCAAAATGAAATTTCAAACCCTAACCCAAGATGAAATCCTTCTTGACAGCCACATCTCTTCTTGCCTAATCCTCTTTTTTGGATCTTAAATTCTTAATAATGGCAAAAAGTTTTGTATGTAAATCTTCTGTTATTTTTTTTGTAAATTAATTAGAAACTTTTCAGTGGACTGCAAATGTGTTGGTCACCTCTTTATGTTTCCACATTGTATTATTACTTGATGATATTTAACTTGTAATTTTATCTGAGAGACGGTGTTTTACTAATATATACTCACTATAAATATTTTATTAGCGATAATACTTTTGTTGATTTCATTAAAAAAGAAGAAGAAGAAGTGTAGAAAGAAGGGTAGGTTCAACCATTACAATTAACAATGGGTAGGACTGTAGGTTTATTTATTTAACAAATGAATTTTGAAAAGCTACCCATCATATCAGTTAAGCAACCACAACATGAGGTCCATGCCGGTGAGGAATGACGATGAGGTCCAAGTGGCTGTCAAGAAGGATTTCATCGTGGGTTAAGGATTTGAAATTTCATTTTGGGGATTTTGATTTCAATTGGTCTGAGTTGTCTAACTAGTGAGGGGGTGTTGATGATAAGTGGGTCATGTGAGAGTCACGTGGGATTAGTAGTAGTGGAAGTTGATGTGAAAGGGCTAAATGGAAGGACTATTTATATTTTAATTTAATTTATGCAACGTGTGCATTTTGTCTGCCACCTAAGCAGATTTCATTAGTCATCTAACGGTATGGACCAAATTGATTGTGACTTGAAAATAACAGAGATCAAATTAACTGCTCCCAAAATGCAGGGACCAAATTGACGGTGACCCCAAAATGTAAGGACCAAAATGGTATTTTCACCTTAATTTTTTTCCTACAAAAAAACATAAAAGGTTAGAAGAGTAATACTATCTCATGTACAAAAGGGAAAAAAAAATCAGGTAAAAACTATCCATTCTTATCCCGTATTCAAATGTCTAATTCCAATCTGTATTTATTATCTATTTGAATTCAAATACTTCAATTATGTTTTAGGCTTTTTTTTTTTATCTTCTTCATTTTGCCTAAAATTTAGGACACTATCTCTATCTCATTTTTAAATATTATAACACTAAACCAAAAAAAAAAAAACATTATTACGCGCCCAAAGTGCGTGTGATGAGTCTAGTATTTTTAATATGCAACATATATATATATATATATATATATATATATATAGGGTTGTGTTCAAGTTACACCTGGTATAACATGTTACACTATTCAATATTTTTTAATTGGATGCAAATTTTGACAAATCCACCATTAGATTACATTATTTTCATATATTTTTCATGCTTGCAAGATTTGTTAAAATTCACATTCAATTAAGAAATATTGAGTGATGTAATATTACTTAGAGTTATACTATGTGTAACTTGAACCTAACCTTATATATATATATATATATATATATATATATATATGAGATGGGTTCAAGTTACACCTGGTGTAACTCTACAAAAGTTACACATTTTTTTAAATCGTAGATTTCTAAGAAATCTAATAGTTAGAAAATCACTATAATGAATATCATCTTTAAAATTAATTGCTTTCTATATTAGCCTACCTAATTAATTTGAGAGAATATTATATTATTTTCTTTTTAACTTTCTTTCTCTCTCCTAATCAATTCATCCCTAACTTTACACAATAGCATATTCTCAACGTTCTTGGGCATGGAGGCTGTTGATCCTTAAAATAATTTTTTTGTTGTGTGTTACTTTTTTTTTTTTCCCCTTTTTGTTGAACATTATTTCAATTGTTGTAAAAACAACTAAATTTGATCAAGAATACCATATTTCAAATTAATTTTTTCTCACATAAAAAAAAAAATCAATTTAAGCATATACCTTATTATTTTAGTAAAAGCTATAACACGTCTGATGAGGTCCTAAAAAGTTCATCCAACCAAAAGTAAATTTTTTTTTATTCCCATTTTACCAAGCTAGGAAGTGTTGGGTTACACGTGTGAGTGAAGTCCCACATTGAATAAAGATGAGAAGAATGAGTGATTAATATAACATAATTGAGCACATACCCATTGGGCTTAGGCCTTTTGGGTTAAAGTGTATCTCTATATGTTATATTAATTACTCACAGAAGCTCCCCAAGGTGTTTATTCTCCTTAACAACTGGTATCAGAGCCTTGTCTCTAATGATTCTCATGCCAAGGATTTGCTTTGCAGCTCCCAAATCCTTCATTGCAAACTGTTTGGATAATTGCTTCTTCAGATTTTTAATCTCCTCAATGCTAGACCCTGCAATAAGCATATCATCCACATACAACAGTAATATAATGTAAGAATTGTCAAAAGACTTAACATAGCAACAATGATCAGCTTCACATCTCTTGAACTCAATTCTATGCATAAAACTGTCAAATTTCTTGTACCACTGTCTTGGAGCTTGTTTTAGGCCATACAAGCTCTTTCTCAGTTTGCAGACTAGATTCTCTTGTCCCTGAACAATGAACCCTTCTGGCTGAATCATGTAAAGGTTTTCCTCCAAGTCACCATGAAGGAATGCTGTCTTCACATCTAACTGCTCAAGATGTAAGTTTTCTACAGCCACCATTCCTAGTACCAGTCTAATTGTTGACATCTTCACAACTGGAGAAAATATCTCTGTGAAGTCAATGCCCTCCTTCTACTGGAAGCCTTTAACAACTAATCTGGCCTTGTAACGTTTGCTACCATCATGCTCATTCTTTATTCTGTATACCCACTTGTTGTGCAAAGCCTTCTTTCCTACTGGCAATTCAGTCAGTTCCCATGTCTGATTCCCCAACAAGGAATCCATCTCATCCTTCATGGCTAACTCTCACTTGCTTGAATTCTCATCTCTCAAGGCTTCATCATAACACTCTGGCTCACCACCATCAGTCAACAGGAGATAATTTAGAGTGGGTGAATAACGATGTGGAGGTCTAATATTCCTGGAAGATCTCCGGACTTCAGCTATCGGTGTACTCTGATCTACCTGTGAATTTACATTTTCCTTATCTTCTTCACCCCTTTTCTGGACAGTACTTTCAGTCAATTCATCTAAGTTGACAAACTCAGATTTCTTTTGATCTATCTCTGCAACATCTGATACTATAGTTGACCTGTCCTTGTACATAACCTGTTCATTAAATATTACATTTCTACTTCTGATGATTTTCCTGTTTTGTTCATCCCAAAACCTATAGCCAAATTTCTCATCACCATAGCCAATGAAAAAACATATTTTAGACTTTGCATCAAGTTTACTACGAGCATCAGAATCAATATGAACATAGGAAACACAACCAAAAACTTTGAAATGTGAAAACTTTACCTCTTTACCGCTCCAAACCTCCTCAGGAAGTCTGAACTCCATGGGAACTGAAGGTCCTCGGTTTATCAGGTAAGCTGCAGTGCTAATAGCATCAGCCCAAAAAGTTTTTGGTAGTCCAGCACGCAACCTCATACTCCTAGCATGCTCATTGAGAGTTCTATTCATGCGCTCAGCCACACCATTATGCTGTGGTGTCCCAAGAATGGTCTTCTCCATCCTAATTTCCTGTGCAGCACAATACTCACTAAACCCTCCATCTATGTACTCTCCTCCATTATCTGACCTCAAACATTTTACTTTCAAACCTGTTTCTGTCTCAACCATGGCCTTCCACTTCTTAAAGGTTTCAAATACATCTGATCTATTTTTCAGAAAATAAACCCATACCTTTCTGCTTGAGTCATCAATGAAAGTGATGTAGTACCTTGAACCTCTAAGGGATGCAACTGGAGAAGGCCCCCACAAATCAGTGTGTACTAACTCCAATTTTTCAGCCTTCGGTGTCCTGCCAGTTTTCAAGAAGCTCACATTTTTCTGCTTTCCTAAGATGCAACTTTCACACATGTCAAAATCAATGGACTTCAATTTTGGTAGTTTTCCTTTTGACAGCAGTATCTTCATCCCTTTCTCACTCATGTGACCAAGTCTACGGTGCCATAGGCTTGTATCAGTACTTGCATCAGCAACTGCAATTGTGTCTCTAGGACTTAAAGTCATATATAGAGTACCAGTTTTCTTCCCACGAGCCAATACCCTAGCTCCCTTTGTAACCTTCCAAGTACCACCAACAAATAGTATTGCATGCCCTTCATCATCAAGTTGTCCAACAGAAATCAAATTCCTCCTCAGTTCAGGAATATGTCGAACCTTCTCCAGTAACCAAACAGATCCATTGGGCAACAATATCCAGACGTCTCCCATACCTACAACATCCAAGGCTGAACCATCAGCTAAATACACCTTACCAAAATTACCTGCAACATAATTCTGTATGATTTCTCGGTGTGGAGTGGTATGAAACGAAGCTCCTGAATCCAAAACCCAATCATCAAGTGGACTGTCTACTGCAAGAAATAATGCATCCTGAATCTCTTCTGTTACAGCATTAGCAGAATCATCTCCATTCCTCTTCTTAGGACTTTTGCATTGATTCCTAAAGTGACCTATTTTCCCACAGTTCTAGCATTGTACTTGTTGGCCTGATCTAGATTTACTTCTGTTTCGATTAGAATTTCTGGATTTTGATCTACCTCGGTTTGAATTTCTGTCATTACCTCTTCCTCTTATCTCAAGGTTTAGGGCAGAACCAGATCCTGAGGTTTCACCTGCATCTCTTCGGCGAATCTCCTCAGCCAGAATTAAATCTCGTATATCATTGTACTTGAGCTTTTCCTTTCCTATAGAATTGCTTACTGCCATCCTCATTGCCTCCCAACTGTTTGGCAAAGAAGCCAAAACGATCAGTGCACGGATCTCATCATCAAAATCAATTTCTACAGACGACAATTGATTTGTGATAGTGTTAAATTCATTCAGATGTTGTGCTACTGATGCATTCTCTGCCATCTTCAGATTGAACAGTTTCTTCATCAAGTGCACTTTATTGTTTGCTGACGGCTTTTCATACATACCAGACAAAGCCTTCATCAGATTTGCTGTGGTCTTCTCCTTTACAACATTGTGTGCAACAGACCTAGATAGAGTTAACCTAATAACTCCCAATACCTGTCTGTCAAGAAGAGCCCATTCCTCAGCCTTCATAGCCTCAGGTTTTTCCCCTAGAAGTGGTAGATGTAACTTCCTCCCATAAAGGTAATCCTAGATTTGCACCCTCCAAAATCCAAAGTCTGTGCCATCGAACTTTTCTATTCCAGACACCTTTCCTGCTTCCTCTGCCATTGCTCCCACTCAAACCTAACCCTAGGCTCTGATACCAGTTGTAGGGAATTTAACCTAAATTCCAACCTGGAGAAAAAAAGAAAAAAAAAGAAAAGCCCAACAAATGAATATTGCTAATGGTGCTAAATAATGGTGTGGTGCGAGGTTCCTATGGACATAGACGTGCGGGGTTCCCATGGATGTACGTGCGGGGTTGACATGTGGTTCTCATGAATGGCGTACGAGAGATCCATGGATGATGCATTGATGAAGTGAAAAGCCCATTAGGCAAGGGGGAGTGAGTAGGACTTGTTCATGGCCCATAGAGAGGTCTTGAACCCCACAGAGAGGCAGAGACTCACACGTGAGGGGGAGATTGTTGGGTTACACGTGTGAGTGAAGTCCCACATTGAATAAAGATGAGAAGAATGAGTGATTAATATAACATAATTGAGCACATACCCATTGGGCTTAGGCCTTTTGGGTTAAAGTGTGTCTCTATATGTTATATTAATTACTCACGGAAGCTCCCTAAGGTGTTTATTCTCTCTAACAGGAAGATGGTGATATTCAATTGCTTACATTGATTGGTCACAAGATTTTGATATTTCCCTAACTGTTTGTATATTATAACAAATAAAAAAAAAAAAAAATTTGTCTTTGAGGGAAACCAGGCCAAGACTCATAGTGAGGGAAATAATGGTGGTAATGGGTCAGAAGACAACCAAAACTGGTTTCTTGTTCTATTTTTTATTATGAAAGAGTGCTGTTGCAGTGTTGCTAAGACATTGCAACACATATAGGATGTATTTTTTTCACATCTCAGAATACAAGTACCATTTAGCAAGAATACGTGTATGCGGGACAACTGCCTCCATGCCCAAGAACGTTAAGAATATGCTTTTGTGTAAGGTTAGGGATGAATTGATTAGGAGAGAGAAAGAAAGTTAAAAAGATAATAATATAATATTCTCTCAAATTAATTAGGTTAGCTAATATGGAAAGCAATTAATTTTAAAAATGACATTGATTATGGTGATTTTCTAACCATTAGATTTCTTAGAAATCTACGGTTTAAAAAGTGTGTAATTTTTGTAAAGTTACACAAAGTGTAACTTGAACCCATCTATATATATATATATATATATATATATATATATATATATAAGATGAGTTCAAATTAGAGTTATACCTTTTCTAAACTATTCGATTTAACAATTGTAAAAAAGACACTCATTAATACTAATATTCTTATTAGAATCTTATTAATTATTTCTTATTTATTACATTGGGAAATGTTAATTAGTGCTGTACAACATTGGTTAAAAATCTAATTAAAGAAAGTTTTTATGGAAAAAGAAAAAAAAAAAAAAGCAATTAATATTTTGACAGCTTTTTTCATTTCCCATAAAAGTGATGTCAAAACTTTCCTAAAATAGATTCTTAACCAATGTCATACGGCACTCACATGACCCTATTACATTTCATACTCTCACTCACTCACTCTCTCTCTCTCTCTCTCCACCACTCTTCCACCTCCTCGGCTAGGTCATCGACAAAAAAAAAAAAAAAACTTAATTTAATGTCAAATATAAAATTTATGAATATTTCAAATATAAATTTAATGTCAATGTCATGCTCTATCATAGGATTCTATTAATAAGGACAAATCTTTTTGCAAGGTGCTTCCCATGGCCATGGTCTAGTTAAGTTTTGTAGTGTTATAGCAGTTTTTGAATAAGTAGTTTTACAAATATCTAGGTCTCTAGCCCAAAGTGTATTTCATATAAACGGGTCAAGTATTTGACACTAAATTAAGTCTTTTTTTTTGCCAGCGACCTGGCCGTGGAGGTGGAAAGTGGTGGAGGAGAGAGAGAGAGACATATACCTTTTTTTAGGTTTAGAGATAGGTATGGAATGTAATGAATAAGGGATAATTAATGAGATTCTAATTAGAATATTAGCATTAACGAATATCTTTTTTGACCGTTGGATCTGCTTAAATCTAATGGTTTAGAAAAATATGTAAGTTACATCAGGTGTAACTCTCTCTCTCTCTCTCTCTCTCTCTCTCTCTCTCTCTCTCTCTCTCTCTATATATATATATATATATATATATATATATGTTAATGTAGATGGACTAGAATTAGGAAAATTGTTATAGGCCTCTTAGCAGCTATAGAAGCCAATTTGTAAACATTTGACAAGATAACTTTTGGAACAAAAAATGGTGGTGAAGTTTTTTTTATTTCTTTTTATTTTTATAAAAGATATGAATTATGATTAAGAACAAGATTTTTTGTGTGTGTTTTAGAAGCATTGCTTAAGTCTTAATCATGGAAAAAATTTAGATTCAAATTCTCTTTCTCCCTTCTTTGCTTGAGTAATTTTAGAGATAATTTTTTTAAAAAATTTGCTAAGTTGTTAACTTGTAATTTGGGCAATATAATTTTTATTGGAGCTCACTAATGACATCATTTTTATTTTGCCTCAATCATAACAAATCATATCATCAATTATAAAAAAGATGTTGTATCCCTAAACTTATTATACTGTGGGTGTAATGGAGTAAAGAGAGTATCCTCAATTCATCTCATGGCCTGCTACACTTTAATAGAAAGTAATTTCAAGCAAAAAAAAAAAAAAAAAAAGGTTCTAAGAGAAAACAATGGTAATAGGAATATAGGATCTCATACATGTGGTTTGATTTAGCTGGGCCTAGGACTCTGCCAGCCTTGGGCAAAGGAATCCAAAGGTCAGGATGGGCTTCAGCTACTACAAGAACAATATCGGCTTGGCAGATTTCACTCTATGGACTTAAGCCCTTCATATCTGGACTTCTATTGTCATGAATTACATGGCCCATAAAGTCTTTAGGACTTTGGGGGCAATTCTCTATATTAGGTTGGACTTCATGGATGCCGACAAATAAAAAAGATTAGGCTGGTCAGGGAACAGAGCTAATTATTAGCAGAAAGTTTCCTCGTTGTTAAGAGATGGTTCAATTAATACTTTTTGATATTTTTAATAGTGGTGTTCAGAGTTTGAATATTTTTCTCTCTTTAGTTTGTAATCCGATTAACATCTTTAGGTATTTCCAATAGATGTATTACATCGAGCTTGGCCTTGCTCTTTGGCTCAGAGAACAAAGGGCTAAGTCGATTTACTATTTTTTTTTTTTTTTTTTAAATAACTTGGTAAGCAATTTGGACTACTACTCTTAGAATGAACCTCAAGAATCACATGATTGACTTTCAAAACCTTATCACCACCTCTCCCCAATTTGAACTCTAATCACATTGGAATGTAGGGGAATTTGATTTACTGTAGGAGTCTATTGCCATATGTCCTCCATAAGGGTCATGTTGGAATCACAATAAGGTATGCAAAAATAAATAAATAAATAAACGTTAGTCATCACTGTACGGTTGTCCAAGTTGAAGCTTTGGAAGCTAGAAGAGCTGTTGAATTTGCTTCAGA
The DNA here is from genome assembly GCA_023055345.1 of Quercus wislizeni. Lineage (NCBI taxonomy): Eukaryota > Viridiplantae > Streptophyta > Magnoliopsida > Fagales > Fagaceae > Quercus > Quercus wislizeni. The sequence continues at coordinate 3,559,565 of JALGQJ010000029.1, read as the reverse complement.
GATCAATATCACCCAAGCTAATTTTGAGGGGGACTCAGACATTATCTTCAAGGACCTTACAAGTCACTAACCTTCTTTAGCTTTACATGGGCATTTGATTCATGATGTAAAACTTCTGGTTTCACTTTTTTCTCGGATTAGTTTCTCTCGCATTAGTTTTACCCATGTTCACCGTCAAGGAAATACTGTAACCCATGCATTGGCTAAATGGGCAATTAATTCGCTCAACTTAACTTTCTAGATGAAAGATGTACCACCAAACATTCTACATATTGTACAGGTTAATAACTTCTTTGATTAATTAAATTCACAGTCTTCATTCTCAAAAATATAAAGGAATATTATAGAATAAATCTTACTCTATATTGTTTTTTTTTTTTTTTTTTTATCGCTGGTGCCAGATTCGAGGTCTAAAGCTCTATTTAGGGACGGACCCACTAAGGGGCAGGGGGGCCATGCCCATCCCCCAATTTTTTTGAAAAATTTAAATAGTATATACCATATAGGATGAGTAAAAAATCCCCAATTCACCAATATCATAATTCAATAATTCATAATTAAAAAAATCTCATAGAAAAAAAATTTCCCTTACCAGGGTTACAACAATTTATATGACTTTTTTAATTGATTTATAAACTATGGGAAAGTGAATTGCAATATTTATATTTTTTTCAAAAGATAAAATGCCAAATTCTTTTAGAAGCCAATATTGATGATGTAGCATTGCTAACTCTTAATATTGATATCTCAATTTTTTTAAATCCTCAAACAAAGTTTTAAAAAACTTCATTAGTGTGATTTTCAGTTGCATCCAAAAGTATGGGATTATCATATTGGTAAGTTGGTCAACATGATAAAATCAATATATTAATTCCAATTACCCAAAATCTGGAGATCTGAAATCCTCTTCTTCTTTTTTTCTTCTTCTTCGAAAAAGGGTAGAATATCATGTTGTAACTTTTAACTTTTTTGGTTCATATTATATCCTTCTTGACTTAAATATCTAGGTAATAAAGTGCAATTTTTTGTCTACCATGATTTTTTTTTTTTTAATAAACCATGTCACATGAAATTTTTTTGGTTCATGCTTTGGCCTCTCCTAAGTTCAAATCTTTAGTTCCGTCCCGGGCTCTATTGCCAAGGGGCTTGTAACTGAATTGACACTTCTCCATGCACAAAGTGCTCGGGGATGTAAGGAAGAAAGGCTTCGAGATATAAAGTTAGCAACATGTTGTAGTTATCTCTCCAAAAAAAAAAAAAAAATCTAAAGCTCTATTAATTGCATCATTCACTGATGATAAACACTAAAAATAAAAGGTAATGGTAGATAACTTTCCCCTAATGCACTGTTCTTTTACACTAATTGATCCGAAAATCATCCCATGGTAATGATTCTTGTTTTACTTATCCAAAAAAAACGAAAGTCATTTTTTTCCCTTGTGATTCTTATGTGAGTCATCAAATTGTGATGAGCTCAGATTACGTTATATTTCCCATTTTTCCACATTGTGTTGTTTGCATTTTGACATCATAAAAACACCTGGGGTTTTTCTAGATAGTCGGTAAAATACGATTATAATCATTCCAACTTCCACTTTTTTAGGCCTTTATTTGTTCTCATATCTTATTCCTATTATTATGGTTATAATTGGTATTATAATTTTGAAGATGACATATAAACCAACATGCAATCATAAATCCTCATGTTTAGTAATTATTTTAATTTTAGGTAAGAGATGGAGTATCATTTTGCAAAAAAGTTGACTATGCAAATAGACACTAAAAACACAATTATAAATACCATTTTACTTATAAGTCGGATATTATTAGTGTATAGTGCCGACGTGAGACTGTGAGAGTGCGTGCCAAAAAGGTTTATGATGATCGATGCCATTGACAAAATTGGCACTTGGTCTTAAGTAGTTTTTGGCCTTTTCGGAATCTTTGATCCCCAAAGCTAATGTGCAGATTATTATTTTATTTTTTTTCCCATTTTAAACTATCAAAAAATATCTGTTCTCATAGTTCTTTCTTCTACTTTCAAAGAAAAAAAAAATTCTTCTCTTTTTCTTTTATCTTCCTTTTCTTTAATTATTACTATTATTTTTTTTTTGGTTTGGGAGAGGTTTGAAAAAATAAATAAGTCACATATGATTACCTTTTCCTCTAAAGTTACAAGCCAAATAACTTATTGCAACGTTGAATTTAGACATTTAAGTGAGAGAGCGATTATTTGAACTCAGATTCTCCTCAATAAGAATGCCATTAAACCACAATTCACAGGAATGAGACCCTCTAAATTGTGAGGTTTACATAAATCAATATTCATGCAAAGGTCATTTGGATCCTACCCTAACTATATAGGGTCATTTCTTTAAAGATTTTAGACTTATTTCCTCTAATTTTTTTGAAATAGCTTTATTGTAGTAATTTTTATAATTTTGATCATTCATTGATCAATTAGTAGGTCAAATTTCGTCAAATCAACACTAACTTGTTTTTTAGAAACCATTAATAACTTAAATAGATGTCAAAACAATAAGAATAAATATTTATTTAAATGCTGATGATATAAAAAAAAAAAAAAAAAAAAAACCCACTCATTTATCAATAAATTGTCGAGTTTTAAAAACTCTAGGCAGAATTATCCTAAGAAATACAGAAAATTCTAAAGAACTAATCCAAGGTTTTCCTTGTTCCCTATTTGAACCTGATATTTGGTCAACCAATTGCTATTATAATTTCGTGTCAAAATGCTTAAATAATTCTGTCAATATTTTTGGATTGGAATGAGTGAGAGGTGCACATAATCTTAATGTCTAACTTGTGGACCAAACCCCTGTTAGAGTACTATGCAAACATTGATCCTCTCGAACAATGAAAACAGCAGGAGTGCAAAACCTAAACAATTCTAAACATTTGGTTCATAACTAGCTAGCTCACAATACATTAATCTTTACTAATATCAGTCATATATATGATATCATCATATCGTACAAATAGACAAATAGTTTTCTAGCCTGATATTAATCAACCATCACTCTCAACTGAACTATTATGATATTATGGTCGAATCTTCAGAGATTTCAACTGAACTATTTGATATGAATTGTAGTTACAGACTATTATTCAACAGCAACAACAAAAAAAGGTTACAGACTATATCCCACCCCAGGCCTTTTATGTGGAACTACGGCTGGCAATACGTCAATTCTCATGACTACCACCCATTCCAACTCAGAAGTTATGTAGTCCAATGTACAGGACTAGGAGTTCAAAACTAAAATGATAAATAGTATTTTCATACATGGCACATGTTCACAGACTCTTATATTCTTTTAATTAAAAAAGGATAGCATTTTAAGTTGTAAATACAAGTAATTATGGTTTAAATATAAAATGTGTGTCCTACTTTTATAAAATATGAATTTTTTATTTTTAGTTTTTTAATCTTTTACTTTGAGAATGTGATTTTTATTTTTAATGTGAGTTTGTGTGTGAGGTTAATTGATGGACAATTTTAAATTTCTTAATTTACCTTTGTATTAATTTGTTTCGTTTGTTGGATTGCGATCAATCAAATTATTGATTTTTTTTTAAAAGTATAGAAAAATGGACAATAAAGAGTCATATATATATATATATACACACATTAGCACGCTCTCAAGAAAAAGAACAGCAAAAAAAAAAGGAAAAACATAATGACATGTAGAAAATATAACATGCATGTAACATGACTCTGAATCTGGTTGGCCCTTAATTACTATAAAGAGGTTGGGTTTGGACCAAAACCCTATTGCATTTGAACATTCCTTTCTTTTTTCCTGGTTGGGGTTGCTGGGTATAAAAAAGCTGGTGGCCAGTCCTATCTTCAATTTCGCTGTACAAAATGATTTAGTATGTATAGCATCTCTATCACATCTGGCCTACCTGTATTCATACTCTGGCTTTGAGTATTCCATACTCATGGAAGGAACATTATACACTTTTTATATTTTTGGAATATCTATGCCAAGGCTACGCTCACATATCTAAGAAAGCTCGTAGAGGAAGGTTCAAGTAATATATATATATATATATATATATATATATATATATATAAACTATAAAGAAGTGATGTGACATGTTTTTGGACAGATTATTACTTTTCTTTTTTTTCTTTTTTTTGTCAAAAAGATACTTCGAAAATTTTATGATTGATAATATGTATTGAATCACTTTCGATTTATGTCAAGCCCCAAAGTAAAAAGCACACTATGCGAGTAATCCAGTGATGGTAGATCTTATATCCATTGTACAAAGAAAAAGTGATACACAAAATAAGAGTGTTTTTTTCCCAAATTATATGTCTCGAATATGTATATACAACATCTCTCACAATATATATAACCTACTTATCATGAGGAAGTTGTCTATATTGAATACATGAGATAATTATTAGTAAAAGATTATAATTTTTATGCTAAAAAAGTAATTTGATGCATAATAAAAGTGATGTTCGTAATGGAGTCATGCAAAAGTGATGTTGGTCCAACTATTATAGACCATATCAACAATCGTGAAAAATGTTTTGTCCTTAATATTATTCAACTAGTCAAAATTAGGACTGTAAAAATGAACTAAGATATTTATGAACAATTCAAGTTTGGCTCGAGAAGATGCTTATTTATATTTGTTTATCCAAGTACAAATCCAAGTTTAGGCTGAACTATTAAACTAGCTAAACTCAAACATAACAATGCATTTGTGAAAAACTCGTGAACATAAGGTTCGATTTAACTATATATAATATCATATTTATATGTATACTTCTCTAAAAATATGCTTATACTTGATAATGAATGGTATAAATTTTTAAATAGATTCACATGATATCAAATCATTATTTGTAGTTTATATATATTGAAAAATATTAAATTAGTCAAATAGTTTGTGAACAAGTATGAATAAGAAAGTAACTTCATTTCCTTATTTGACAATAAAACAAACATAATTTAAACATGTAATTTTATTTAGTGATGAGTTCAAGCTTAATACATGTTCAAAATAAAATTAAGTAACAAAATTGAATTTTTAGTAGTTAACTCGATTTGACTCGTTTACAATCCTAATCAAGAGAGGTGAAATTTGTCTTTTGGCACATTAACGTGTCAATACTCAATAGGTACTGTCCACATGGACTTTGATGAACCAATGAGAAAAAAGGCAATGAAAGATTTCTCCGCGTATTTGGGGGTATAGGCATAGCTAATGATAATGAAAAGGAAACAGTGACATTACAAGTGGGGCCCAAGGTATATTAGCAAAGCCGCATCATACACTATTGGTTGCGGTCAAGTTGAGTCACACCTAAACGGTGACACAGTCAGATTTGAAACGGAGTTACCCTTTTCTCATCACCGAAACGTTTCGGGGCCAAAACAATGATGTTCACACAGCCGTCATGATTAAAAATGTGGGACCCACACGATTGAATCTCGACCCTACATTTTCTGGCAAAAGTCCATTTTGTATTTTTGTTCATAATTTTGTATTCCTTTAAAAAAAATTTATGCACATGGAGACAGTAGTGTGTTTTCCATGTGACATGTTCCAATTAATTTGGCTATTGTTGATGATTATTATTATTATTATTATTTTTTTTTTACAGTACGATTTTGATAAGAATCACATTCCTTTTGAATTATGATTCACGAGCTTAAAATTGTCACCCTACTAATTTAACTGCTTGTGTCAAGAGATTCCGTGTGTTTGGATAAATTTCTCTGTTGATTCGTTGAAAGTGTGTAAAACTTTAAAAGTATGTAATATAAATTAATTAATTATAGTAAAAAATCTAATCCAAATTCACCTTAATTATTGTATGGATGCATGCATCAACAAGAAAACTTTGTGTTTAAGCAATTATCTGACCTTTCCTTATATGTACTTGTTACCAATTATGATCATGCAATTTTTTAAATATATAGACTCTTATTTTCCAATAGAAATATGTGAATATTATTACATCATATGTTACATGTGATTCTTATTGAATTATATATTATAAATGCATGTTTGGTAATTAAAAAAATTCAACTTAAAAAGAAAATGAATAACTTTTCAAAGCATCAACTTTTTAAGATGTAAGTTATCTTTTTTGTCTTTTTTTTTTTTTTTTTTTGATAATTTAATATTTGAGGGAGAATATTTGAATAATGTATATCTCTATTGAAAACACTAAGAAATAGCAATCAATTGAGTTACAAGCCTCTAGGCATCCAACTTATTTTAAATTAAAATTAACAAATGAAAATAAATTATATCAAACAAACATTAAACTAAGTATATGATTTAGAAATTCTAAAATAAAGTATATATGATTTAGTGATTTAAGGAATAAGTAATTTTCCATACTTTCGGGTTCCATACAAAATTGCTAATTTAAAATACATCTTCTTGTTCATTATGGAATTGTATAAAATGTAAGTAAATACATTTTCACATAGAACTACTGGTACAAATGTACCTATAGACTCTTGTTTAATTATGGTGAAGATATACTTAGTTAAATTAAGCTTTAATTTTTTTTTATAGATGATGTAAGAGTGTGAGAAGATAGTTGTAGGGGCAATGGTCCAAAATAGTATAGTGGGCCTTAGGCCTTGTCCGAGGACATGGATAGGTCCGAGAAGGAGCAAATAGTTGTTAAACGTTCCCAATTAAAGTCTTAAAGATGGGGAACAGGTGAGAGTTTTCCGAGGAGGAACTCCTCATCTGATATGATGAATATAGTTCACAATATGAACTCCATCAGTTAGCGTAATCCTCCAAGAAACTCCAATGATAGGGACATGCCTCTCGAACATACGAGAGGGAAGGAAATCTAAAAACATCTAAGGGAAAGCCGCCACCACCACATTAAATGCACTGCAACTACTTTTCTGATCGCATTTATGTGGAAAAGACCTCTGAACAGCGCTACCTTGGCTACCATAACTCGCAGGAAACCAGAAAGGATGTCTGATAGGACAGATATTCAAGTAAGGATTCAAATGATCAACAGGTGGAGTGTGAAGATGATCCAAAGGAGGATATATAAGGTGAAAGACTCTTCATGGAAAATAGGGTAGAAGAAAGAAAAAGGGAACATTGTAGTAATCTAAATTGTCTCTGTATCTAACTGTGATAAATACATATAATTGTGGCCTCCTCAGGCTAAAAGTCTATTGATATCAATACATCTTATTTGTGCTTGAGTGTCACTTACTTCCATATTAGCCGTTGTTCAACTCATTAGGGTTTAGTTCTTTGACCCACTATCTACAAACTTATTGTATTGGGCTCATTAAGCCGAGATCCCATATACTTTGGGTTTAGGCCCAAAATCGGGACTCTACAATAATGATTTAAAATTACTGTTTTGATCACAAATGAGACTTTTGCTTCACTTCACCCCCTCGTAAAATGAATGAAAATTACTTTGTTTCATGCTTAATGTTTTTCTTTATGCTCTCGTATAATTCAATTGATAGAGAATAAATTAAAACACTCCAACTGAGAAACAATTGATTTTTTAAAAACCATATTAAACATAATCAAGAAAATTAAAAATCTCAACTAATTAGTACTATTGGAACTATCTCATATTTGTTTATAAGCCATTGATTTAGGAGTCTTATCAGTGTAGTGAATAGAGTAAAGTGTAACAAGCAAAATAAAACAGATAAAGCTAATTGTTGACGTAAACATACATCCGAATCACGTAAATTATAGATGTTAACTTATTTTCTTCTTTTTTAATCTTGCACAAATTGATTCTTTCACAACAATCAACGACTAAAATGACCTAAATAACAGGAAGAGAGACTGTGGGACCTATCTGATATGCAACTTGGGTCAAGGCGGTGCATGCCTCTAGGCTGTACCAAAATCAAATCAAATGCTCCTCAAAACTCAAAAGAGTTCTACAAGCTAGCAAAGCAAAAGGCTGTTTTTTCAGGCACTCACACAATAATTACAGTGTGAGTGAAAATCTTACAAACTTATTTCCATTGCCACTCCTATTGTTATTTTATGTGGGCTAAAGTGCACGTGTTAGGCTTGAAAGACAATGAACCTGGTATGAACCAACTTGTTGGGACCACACGCTTTGGGACCCACTAGGGACCACGTGTGTGGGTCCCACAATGGACCCCACCACACAAGCTTAAACTAGGGTCTCAGCCAAACCAGAACCATCCAAGTTGCGAGCTCAATGATAGTGGCTAGCCCACGCCGGACCATAAGCCGCCAAGTACAGAGTCTCAGACTCACAGGGCCATCATTTCCTACTGTGGGACCCACATTCCACCACACTGTACTGTACTAGACCCAAAAATATTGGCTCAGCTCGGCTTGTCAGGCTCCACTTAAATAGCTAAATAGCCAGCTTTGTAATTTGGAGCAATGTCTCATTCGTGATGCCCCATATATAAAAGTCGGTTTTGTTGTGGGACCTATCCCATGAAAAACCACCCGTGAAGAACCAGTAACTTCCTAGGATAACATTAAACAAACGAAAGGCCAATCAAAATGAGCCACGTATATAGCCACTGGCGGTATCAGATATTCACTATCACAAATATCCCTAATATAAAAAACATAACTTTTAACCATTACAATTTTCGTGTCACAACTTTGATACTGTCACATAAGAGTAATTTTTTATTACTTTCATATGAATTTATTATATTTTCTTAATCATTTACGATCGATTATATTAGCATTGTGATAAAAAAATTGTATCCACCAACATTCTCAATTCATTTGAAAACTAGGGCAGGACAGGATAATTGGATAAAACGGTGGGCTGTTGGAACGGGGCTTGGGGCTCCGAAATAGTCGACTCAGTGAGAGAGATAGTAATAGTATAATATAATGTAATGTATAATTATGACAGTGGAAACGTATTGCTCAAGAGCAAAATTTGGTACATTGAATAAAAGTATATGTTATATAATATAGAGATAGGTTTATAGTTATAGGGAAGGGGGTAACATTGGTAGGGAAATTAATTACTTCTTAGTTGATACTTGATAGGAGAGTGCTTATTTGTTTTCACCAGCAATCATTTAGATGTTTTTCTAAACCAAGGTTACCAACTGACAAGTGTTGAGGTTGGTTTTCTTTTATCACTACCTAAATATTGTGTTCAAAATGACTTTGGCACATATGTTTCTCCTAGGGACCATTTAGACTACCACCTTTTGAGAAGGACTCATTAGATTGTGATGCTCTTGGTTTTACCTAACAATGAATCTGCAGTCAAAACTTCAATTCTGTCAAAATTGGGACTTACAAGATGTTGCATGATTTTTGCTTGAAATAATATTTGTTCTACATATCATAAATAGTGAAGAACAAGAAGTAAGTCAAATCATTTTATCAGGGGGTAAAATCCATTTTTGGTATAGATTGTTAGTAGAATGAGATATCTTTAGTTACATGAAAAAGAAAGAGGTAAGATTAAAGGAAATAAGAAATAATTATAATTAGTAACACACTCATTCGATCATGGATCATATATGTTTTTTGAAGTGGAGGTGGTTAATTCAATTATGTCAATCTCTATCCCTTGAGATAATTATTTATTTATGAGAAAAAACACCCCAAGAAATAAGGATAATATAAATTTCTTTTTCCTAACCATATTTTAGCACACTATACGACTATTTGTGACAATCGAACAAAATTGTTTTATCCCATTAAAAATGTTCTACTTTATGATCCAAAAATTAAAATATGGTTTGTATATGGTTTTGTGTGTGTGTGTGTGTGTTAATTTTGGTGATTCTAGAAGAAAAATAATAGATCATGTAACAAATTTTAGTTAATGGAACATACACATGGGGATGAATTTTGTTTCGTGCTAATCAATCACTAAAATTGATCAGACTTCAATTAGGCCAAAAAAACCAAAACAAATTTCAAAGTTTCAAACACAAAGTTTGATGATGGGATATCCTATCCCAAATTTACGGTAATTATTAGAGTGATATAATACTATAATAGCACTAATTAGCAACCTTGTTTACCTATATTAATCTGGAAAGGACAAAAGATCAACAACTATATAGGTATAGACAATGTCCAAACTCCAAATGTTGATGTTGGACCAAGATTGCACGAGAAATCGATGAGACCAATTAATGGTCATGACCACCCCTCCATCATCTTCAACATCATCATCCCAATTTTGTTACAGTTAAGACTTCAAAGAGATGGTGGAAATGGTAGGGACTAGGAATAGAGTTCTCGCTAGTGAGGTCCACCATGCCCCACTTTGAGAGAGAAAGAGAAATGGGTTTGTATTGTAGATGACTTTTTGGCTGGTGGCTGCTTCATTACGTCACCACCAATATCCTTCTATTTTATTCTCTCCTTTTGGAGTCTTTCTGGAGTCCTTTTAATATTGCTGATTGGTCTGTGCCGTTTAGGTCCTTCTTACTTCTCCGTTTGTTTTCTTCCTGAACAAAATATATATGACACTAAGCACAAACACGATAGAAGTTTCCTCTTTCACATATATGTTTCACACAGCACAAGAGAGAGAGCCTTGAAAGAGAAACATATCGATATTTCTCTTGTAACTCTCGGTTGGGTCTCTATCAGTTGCCGGTAGAGGTGGCAGCAGAGAGAGCATTCCTTCATTCCTTAGCTCTCTCTCCCTTCAGCCAATTTTTGCGCCACCTTTTTTCCCGCCCAAAAAGCTTTCCCACCAATTCAGCTTATCTCGATAATGAGAGACAATGATATAGAAAACAAGCTATAGCTATAAGATAATCCTTATTCTTTTTTCCAAATTTTTTGTCATTAGGGTTTCTATTTTTGTTTTGTTTCTGTTTTTGTTTTTTTGTGCTTCCTATTTAAACCCTACTTGTTTTCTAAATATTCTTCCACTCCTCAGCCTTTCCTTATTTTGATGTACCTCGGGATTCGGTCATAGAAAACACGACAGCCTTGAGACAGTTTTTTGGTACAAAAGCAGTTGGGGGTTCAATTCCCGAGGAAGTACTTAAAAAATACAACTCTTTTGTATTTTTGTTGTCTTTGTTTCTTGTCTGATCTAGCTCTAGCTCTCTAGCTAGGAGCTTCCTCTAGTGAAGTTGAGAGAGAATACCCAGATCATAAATCTCAATCTACTTTTGGAGAAAAAGGGTTTTCTTGGTTGTTGGTGAAAGATTGACTCAGCCACTTAGTCACCTCAGATCTGTGGGTTACAACAAGAGCTAGAGACCATTATCCTTGCTTGATCTGTGAGCTCTCTTTTCTTCTTCTTATTCTTTTTGATGTTTTACATTTTATGGGGTATAATTTGATACAATGAATCTTTGTGTGTGAGACTTGAATGTGTATGAGGTTGGACAGCACGTATTTGGATCAGGAATCTTGACTTGCAGATCTAAAATGTCAAGGAGAATTCTCTTCTTTCATCATATACGCTTCTTATCTCATATTCATTTTTTCCTTCTCTTTGGTCTGTATTTTCTTTTTTCTTCATTGCACTCCAGCCATTGTGGTGGGAACAACAATGAGTGACCCTCATAATTGGATGTCACTTTGTATTTTCATTCTAATGCTAGAAATGTCTATTGTCTTAGAAACATGTATGATGAGTTTCCCAACATATCACATGGTTAGTCAATTAATCAGATAAATGTTTCACACACACACACACAATATGAAATTTCATGTTGATATATGTATTATGTTTTCCATCAAGAAATTATCTTTTTATTAACGTAGTAGTACAGAGAAGATTGGAAGCTATGGATGATTAATGACAAAGGAAGGTCAAAAGAGTTTTTTTTATTTTTTTTTTTATTTTTTTTTATTTTTAAGATCATTCAGCTATAGTTGATAGTTAATAATTACATGCCACTTTTTCATTATTACATGGGAAATAATATTCCCTTCTTCCTTCATTTAGTCAAATGTCTTTTAAAGATCATTCCTATTCCCCTATTTTCCCTCATGCTGAAAATGACTTTTAGAGATCTTATGGACAAAATATTAACCCGAAGTTCCAGCCTATATCAGTATAATTTTATTTTGTTTGGAAGTCTTACTTCATCATATATATATCGGAAATATTATTGCTCATATTGTCAATATCTATTGATAAATTAATGATAAAGGACTTTTAATGGATTGAGTCTAGCTTTTAATGTGAGAATTCCTACTCGGTTACAAAGGCTCGTATACAATCAATCAAATTATATGATTATGCAAAAAAGAGAATAAGTTGGATTTTATAATCATAGCTTCATTAAAAATATTTTTTGCATATGATGTTACAAAACATTATAAGATGCAATAAAAAATTATTTTGTGTATCTGCCTTCGATTGTGATTGACTTGCACTGCATCAGATGCCTCATGGATATGTTTACTTTATGTCAATTGTAAAAGTAGAATATTAAATATACTTGTCTTATAAATAGCCTGGTAAAGAAAAAGGGAACACAAGTTTACTATGCTTGCTAATACTTTACTTGAATATGTCTTGTTATATTTTTAGGTTTAATTAGTTCTCTTTTGATAGTGAACCTTTATGAACTACCATTTTGATGCCATGCTAAATTCAGAATTCCAACCATTGTGTATGAGATATTGTCATTTAATTTATTCCCTTGATTTGAATATTGGGTGAATAACATTTTATACCTCGTTCCCCCATTCATTTGAAGAAGTGAATATGAGCAATTTGGATAATTTAGGAATTGTCCTCCTGTATTTTTCTGCCTTTTTTTTCTTAGATCTATCCCTTGGAAGCGACTATGAAACTAATTCAAATTTTTCCATAACCCTTAGTGGCAATTCTGATAATATGGATGATTAGCATACAATAATCTATGCACTTTGTTTATATAGCTTCCCATGAATAAGGACTCAATGTGCTCAACATATTCATGACAGTCCTTTTTAGATTGGTTTTGCTTTTTATTATTCAATAAATAGACTCTCATGCATCTTGTATCTGATATAAGTTATCACCAAAAATTGAAAATCTATTAGCTGAAATTAGTTGTGGCATATTTTTATGCCACTGCAAATTGGCTGATAATCAAATTTCTTTAGCTCCTTTCAGAAGAATTATGATAATTGATATTGGAGACAAGAATTAGTCAATGTCGAATTTCTATCTAAACCTTTAGAAGAAACTTATGCATTTGATACGACATACTTATGATGATAAAAACATGTAGTATTCCTTCAAGGCTTTACAGGAAATATCTTGAAATGTAAGTTTGAATATCAACTAGTGATGGTGACAAGATAATAAACAAGATTCCAATTTGTGAAATTTAGTCAATAACTTCGTTCCTTTAGAAAAAAATCATGTGTTACACACTTTGTTCAAGGAAGAAGACTTTTGTTGGGGTAATGATACACATTGTACTATACTGATTTTACCACCATGTGAAAGGGCTACAATGTTAGTACATCTCATGCATCACTTAGGTTTTTTTTTTTTTTTTAAATTTTTTTTTAACCATCTCTTTAATTTTGTTTTTCCTTTCCTGGCAAATAAGCTCTACAATGAGAGCCAATAATACATCTTGTAATATCTAAGTCCATCGTTACCAGTACCAACTGAAGAATGAAAAGATTGAACAATCACTTCAATAACTCTTACAACAGTAGCCTATGCATAATCTTTCTTGAATTCACATCCTTTCAATGTGATATTACCTTTTTTGTGGTCATTGAATACTTTGCTTTGTGTTGATGTACCTAATGAGATAGAGGAAGTTACTCCTTATTGTTATACTCAAAAGTAATGTATCATTTTTTTTGTACACATTTTAAGTGGGAGTGAAGGGTATCAATATTGAATATCTCCATTAAAAACACATACACACAAAAGTAATTTAACCTAAAAGTCATTGTCAAAAGTAATGTGTAATGTATCTTTGGGAAAAGGAGATGCCTGAAATCAAATAAACTTGATTGCATCCAATTAATATTCAACCTTCTATAATTGATAAATTTGGAATGAAAGGAACATGCTTATGAGTATGCTTAATTTATGCAGTGCACGACTCAAGACGCAAGTGGGGAGAATATGAATACTTTTTCTCATGTTCCACCTGGTTTTCGGTTTCATCCAACAGATGAAGAACTAGTTGATTATTACCTTAGGAAAAAAATTTGTTCACGAAGGATTGACCTAGATGTCATTAAAGATGTTGACCTCTACAAAATTGAGCCATGGGATCTTCAAGGTATATAGTACTGATTTCATAAAAATTTCAATTTCCAAATAACTTTTATGAAATTAGACAATCAAATAAATCTTGTTATTTTTGTACATTCTTGCAAAATTTGGAAAGAGCTATGCAGGATAGGAACAGATGAGCAAAATGAATGGTACTTTTTTAGCCATAAAGATAAGAAGTATCCAACAGGAACTCGCACAAATAGAGCCACAACAGCAGGGTTTTGGAAAGCAACAGGAAGAGACAAAGCTATATACTCTAAGCATGACTTAATTGGAATGAGGAAGACCTTAGTCTTTTACAAAGGTCGAGCTCCAAATGGACAAAAATCAGACTGGATTATGCATGAATACCGGCTTGAAACTGAAGAAAATGGGACTCCACAGGCAAGTACAACAAAACCCTAGGAGTTTAATTAAATTTCCTAACTTTCATGAACTTCAAATGCTCATGTACCTTTTAAAAATATGGTTTCCTTTGTATTACGTAGAAAATTCAACATAAACTACCTGTCCTCATGCATAGTTTTGGTCTTTTAATTTATGGTCCCTCTTATGAATGTCAGCCAACTTCTTAGTTCCAGAACTTGTTGTAAGAATTGCAATATAACTTAAAAATTCATTAGGCTGTCTATATCCATCTGAAGTATATTGAGCTATTTATCACTGCAATAATTTCAGGAATTAACAAATTTTCACAACTTTTTTAATAATTGTTGAAGTGACATATAGAGACTTGAAACTAGTATTAATAAAAGTGATGTCAATGATGAGCCATGTAAAAAGTGATGTTGCTCCAATCATAACTTACCATTATAACAATTGTAAAAACATTGATATCACTCTTATCACCATAGTTTTCATTTTGAATATAGCAAACCTTTTCACATTTTCTTGAAGTTTTTTGGGTTATTTTAGAAAAATATAGGCCATATCTTGTTGTATGGATACCAAGTGGTAGAGACAATAATTTTTGCATTACTTATATGTTTCAGCCATATTTCAATGAATTATAGACTACAGACCTTTTAGTACTTTACACTACTTAATTATCTCAGAAACATTATTTCATGTTCGGTTATTTGGAATATTGGTGCATATATATATAAGCAGGAGCTCAAATGCAGTATAAGTGTTCTCTCTACTAACTTTCAATCTTCCCTATAAGAACTAGAAAGGAAAATCTTGAACATATTATGAACCAATCTTTCTACGAATTGAGCAACCCCCAGAAATTGAATTTTTTTCATCTCTTCAATGTATTTTAACACCTTACTATGTTTTAATATAATATGCAACATTGGCATATTTATAGGGGTATTAGATACTATCTAAGAGTATTGTAATTAAGTGCATGGTATCATACAGTTCTTACTATGACAAGAATCAGGGTTTGAATCTCTCTCTTCACTCTTTTAAAGAAAAAATTAGGTTGTTATTTGGAATCCTAATGTCCTAACAGATTTTGAGAGAAAAACAGCAAACCATCTAGTTCATTTTCGGTTTGCCTTTTGGGTAATGAAATGAGTACCACTTTCTTTTGGTTTAACCTATGTAATGGTGTTCATCATCTGAAAGGAAAGTATATATTGCAGCAAAATTACTCATGTAATCTTTTTGTGCAACTGATCAGCAGGAGGAAGGTTGGGTGGTCTGCAGGGTATTCAAGAAAAGGATAGCAACAGTGCGTAAAGTAAGCGAGCAGGGATCACCCTGTTGGTACGATGATCAAGTCTCATTCATGCCTGATTTAGACTCACCTAAGCATAATTCCCAGTCTAATTTGGTGTACCAGCTCCCTTATTGCAAGAAAGAGCTAGATTTGGTACCATACCATGCTCCACATGACCACTTCCTTCAGCTCCCACTCTTAGAGAGCCCAAAGTTGCTCCAATCAGCTCCCACTATAAGCTCCAATTCCTTAGCCCCATATGTTATAGACATCAACCATGCCACCACTTTGCAATCCTCATCACTCTCACAAGAGGAACAAATTCAACATCAATCCCATGAACAAAACTTTTATGTGGCTTATGCTAACAATAATTGCAATGGGCAAGCAGTGGATCAAGTCACAGATTGGAGAGTGCTTGACAAATTTGTTGCTTCTCAACTAAGCCATGAGGATGCATCCAAGCAAAATGGCTACTCAACTGGTACCAACAACATCTATCACACATCAAATAGCACCAATGTATTTGTCAGACGTATGGATAAGCAAGAAATGGTGCCGGAAAGTGTGTCTATGTCAAGCTCTAGTGGTCAAATTGAGTTGTGGAAGTGACATCTACTATGCTGATCATAGAATATTGAGTTTGAAAAGGAAAAAAAAGAAGAAGGAAGTAATGTATCAAATTTCTGTACATAATGAACTAAGACAGTGTAACTTTAACAGTTGGTGAGCTTCTGGCTCTCCTACTAGCTAGTATTAAGTTAATACTACCAAATAGTTAGTGAAAAAAAATTGTATTTCTTTGTATGATGAAGATATATCCTTGAAGGATACTATGAAGCTAGCTGAGTGTAATAGATGGAGCATGGTTTGTGTGTAGTGAGCTTTGTTATTTCTTTTTATAAGTACAAATTAAGGGCTTTATTGTGTAGCTTAAGGACTTACAGCGTACATGTGCTGTTTATGGAGTCAGCCAGGTGGTCGATCACAGATGTGTTTCTATGTTCAACTTCATGAATTGGTTTTAGTTTTAGAATAAATAATATATAGCTTTTTGTATTTTATTGAGTTCCTATGATTATGCTTCAATAGATTGTTTCCTTATTTCCATCTTTCTTTCTTTTCTTCATTTTCTTTAGTGTTCCATTTGATAGCAAAAGTAAGCCTAAGGAACAAAAGCATGTGATGCTCAATATCCTATGCCCCCTCTCAAAATCCTTTCAAATTTGAATTATTACAACCATCCTTACAACTCCAAATTAAAAACTAAGGACTCCAAAGTTTCCTTTTTTTTTTTTGTATCCTGTGTGAATTAATTACCAGTTACTCTAAAATTAAAAGCTTTGCTAATTGATTGGTTAGTCTAATACCATTTGTTGAGGAGAGAACATCTTAAAGAGACTCCAATTGACATGTTAATATAATATATAGGGATACAACTTAAGCTAAAAGTTTAAATTTATGAGTTTTGACCTAACTTTATATGTTATATTAACTATTCACTCATGTCATTATATCCCATACAAAACGTTACTATTCAACTAATCACATTACTCAAACGTGAATATTTTACTACTTAAGAAAAAAAAAGTAAAAAGTTAAACATGCACCTTTACTAGCCAAATGTATCATGACAAGAAAATAATAATAATGATAACGCAACGCTTTGCTGCAAAGTTTTGCAAACTCACATGTACATTCTATTCTTTATAGGTGTAGAAGGAAAGCAAGTGGTCATCTAGAATATGCTAATAAAGTTTGGCAATAAAAGAAGATAGCTTTTTGTTGCTTTCTTTCCTGCCTCGATGAAAGCTTGTAAAATGTAAATTGTAATATCTAGCAGGGAACAGCTCTAAGCCTCTAATTGATGTGTACTCTAATACCTTGATGCCGGGCTTGTTATTCACGTAATCATTATCAAGAGCTGAATTATGTGGAGGATATTTGACTGCCACAAGACACAGAACCCGTAAAAATGGCCATGACAAAAAGAATATTCTTGGCTAGAAAACAATCACAACCACATATTGAAGAGACTGCATTATCCAAACAAAAGTTATTTATTCCAATAAAAGTATTTCACTTTATTCTTCACAAATTACAATGAATTGTGTAAAGCATTTGATTTTATTTTTTAGGTTTTTTTTATATAAAAAAAAATGTAATAAACTATGTTGATGAAACATAGAATATAGAACACACTTAGAATCAGTGACATTTATTCATTTTATTCCTATAATATTAGAGATTTCAAAGGCAATATGCCTTTTGTTATTATTATTATTTTTTTTTTAATAAAAAGTCAAAGAAATCCATTCATTCAAAAATTCATTTAATCCTCTCACCTAAGTTACCTTCATCAGTATTTAAGTAGTTGCAAAAAGAAAAAGAAAAAGATGCATTTTAGACCAAAAAGAAATGGAACTTCTAGGAGCTCATGTAAAGAAATAAGCTCTTTTTGCTGATGAAGTACCATACACAGAAAATAAAGGAGAGAAAATTAAAAATAAAGAATAAAAAGATTATTCAACAAACTGTGTACCATTCTTTATTGTCATCACGAAGATAACGAGTCAAAAATTGAAACAAATTGGTGACCTCAAAAACACAGCATTCGTTGAAGACACGTTGACTTCATCCTTATGGAACTTGAAGACTTCCAAGTCCCAAACTTCACTGCTATTGCTAGTTAGAAGCAAAAGAAAAGCTGAACTATTTTACTTCCAGTATTGAAACAAGTACCTGCATACATGCCAAGGAGTTTGAGCCATTGCAGGTAGGGAATGCAAATGTAAGGGCACGAAGGATAAACGACAATGAGTGTTGAACTAAAATATTTCCCGGATTCGTTGGGTATGGTTTAGAAAACAATCCTGGACCTAGCTAGTACTTGTGGCAATATAGAAACGAGAGCTTTCCAGTGATTCATAGGGATTGGAAAGGTTAGAACATTTATTAAATGGATAGGTCGTTTACTTGTGGTGAAGTCAAGCTTATTGATAGTCCCTTTAAGCAATGAATGTTCTAGACAACGTACTCATTAGCCATGTTCGAGAGAGACTTGATTAACGAATAGAATCCTAGGAAAAAGAGGCTAGTGAACAAAGTCCTTGTTGCTACTTTATGGCTTAATGTGGACCTGCATTTCCTTCCCGGGTTATGTTAGAGGTACAATATTTCTAAAAGATGTCCACATATATAACTTATATGTTATAATAACTTCCTAATAAAAGCAAAATTAGTGTCAAATTGTCAATAATAAACCCAGATAAAAGTGATATTAGTCATATTACTCCAATTACAATAAGAGCAACTACATCAGTTAGTATATTTTACACATCCATTTTTATACTAAAAACCTTTTTTTTTTTTAATTTTACACATCCATTTTTACAAAATATTAACATCAGTTTATCTATTCTATTACCTATTTTATTTAAATAATCAATTTTCTCAATTTTTTTTTAATTTCTCTCAACTACCCCCTTTACATACGCACTCTCTCTCTCTCTCTCTCTATATCATTTTCTGAACATAGATCAACTCTCCCTCTCGGTCTAATCGGTCACAAGCACCGATATCCACAGCTTTGATTAGGCAAGACCCGATCAAGCATCGATCCATAAGCACCAATCAGATTCGACCAGATCAGATCTGACCAAGATCTCCCTAGCTCCAATCCACAAGCATCAACCAGATCTCCCTAGCTCCGATCAGATCCAAGATCTCCCTAGCTCCGATTAGGCAAGACCCATACCCATGAGCTCCGATCAAGCAAGACCCATGAGCTCCGATCGTTCTAGTCAAGCACCGATCTATCTCTTTGTTGTTTGTCTGTGTGGGTTTGTTTGTATGTGGGTGTGTTTGTGTATCTTTGTATTTTTTTTTTTTTTTTTTGAGCAAGTGTATCTCTATGTTGATTTGTCTATGTGGATGTGTTTGTGTGCGGGTGTGTTTGTGTTTGTGTTTGTGTGCATCTGAGGAAAAAGAAGAAGATGAGGAGAGAAGAAGTTACTGAGTTTGTTGAGCATAGAGAAGAGAGAAAAAAAAAAAGGAGCGAATGTAAAATTAATAAAATAATAAATTGATGAGCTACCATAACCGTATATATTTACACAGTTACTATAACTCGTGTAGAGATATACACATTTTTACACACTTTTAGAAATATTGAGTGGAGCATTTTTGAAGTAAAATGTATAAAAATAGTATCTTCTTCTATTTTAATTATTTTGCATGTGATGCTCTAATTATGAAAAGAAAACAAAAATTGTATCCTTAGCATTAATCTTTCCTTCCTTCTAACTAAGGGAGAGAGAGTCCTGCAAAGTCAAAGGATAGCCTTACGCATGACAAGAAAAGCATTTGGTGGTGACAGGACGTGACTGAATAATTAAGGTCATTATTTTTATTAATTATTGTTTGAGAGAGAAGGAAGATAACATCATGCAGACATGCACCTCCGGGGTCAAGTCCATTATGTGACTACTATTACACATGTCCTTTCCTTCCAAACATCCACCTCTGTGATGTGCATTCTATTCCACATATCTTTCGGTATACTTATTAGTTTGGTAGATATGGTTGCTACAACTTGCTAGTGCAGCACTATTTACTAGCTAGGTACTAGCAACGTTCCTTTTAACTTTGCTTTCGAAAGTGGTATCCTGTTATAGCAATCAGTATTTTTTTTTGGGTTAAAATACAAAATTGATCTTCTAATTTTCTTCAGATTTTATTTCAGTTTTATAATTTTACTTTTGTTTATTTCAGTCCTCTAAGTTTCAGATTTATTCAATTAAGGTATTTTCATTAATTTTTGTTAAATTTTTTTGCAAAAAAAAACTAGAAAATATTTTTCAATAATTAATTGAATTTTTTTAATTTAAAAAATTTGAAGAAAATTTTATAAAATTGAAAAATTAACCACAACATTTAACAAAATTTGATGAAAAAGACTTAATTAAATAAACTTAAAATTTAGAAAACTGAAATAAGCAAGAGCAAAGTTAGAGGACTAAGATGAAATTTGAAGAAACTTAGAACGTCAGTTTTGTATTTTACCCTTTTTTTTTTTTTTAATGAAAATCTTTAAACAGTTTATCTGGGACTAGAAAGGTTAGCTAGCTGCTAGTGTATGCATGAACTCAGATATATTAATTACATTACTTTCCTCAACAACCAAAAAAAAAAAAAAAACTACAAACTAATACAAATCTTAGCCAAAATTTTTATGAACTCAGAATATATTTCGTCAAAATATAATATTTTCTAGAGAATAATTTCATCCACAAGAAGCATTTTCACGTGAGATATATTTTTGCATAATTTTGACATTTCTGTAAGTAGATATAGAAGGGTTCAATGGATTTAAGCAAAGGTGATCTATACTATATATAGGCGCAACACCAAATGAAAAAAAGATAAATGTTAGGCTTACAACAAATTCTTGGTAGCAGACTATTATTAATTGATAAAAAAATAATATCAGTGGTGGACTTATATTACAACCAGTACACTTTACTACCTAAGATATGTTGTGAAAATAGTATTACTCATTTAAAACATTATTTTATTGCACTCCATCCTCCTATAAAGACACTATATATTGCATCAAGAGCCAGGTTAGTCAAGTTTACCGGGTTGGGCCAGGTTGCTTTACATATTTCATCCAAAACATTATTTTAAAGTTTCTTGGATCATTATAACATTGGACTGAGGGTTGGGCCAGGTTAGTCAAGTTTACCAGGTGTTTAATAAACAACCCTAGTTTTGACTTTTACTGGGTTGGGCAAGCTTACTTTGTTGAAATTTGGGCTTAACAGAGTGCATCAAACAAAATAATATTCATTAAATCTATAAAGGACATTATACCACTATTACTCTTTATCATTAAATTAAAATATTATTCAAATTCAGTTGCTTATTCGACAACAAGAAACATTATTAGTTAAATTAATTGGAATTCACATGTACTTCATATCTATATCTATATCTATATCTATATCAATCAAGATCTGTATGTTATTAATAATGCAAATTATATTCACAAGATCACAAATGATATTGACAAAATCTCATAATTGTCACAACTTATGAATTATGATATGTACTCTTCTTCTTCTTTTTTTTTTTTTCTTTTTGAGGAAAACGATACGTACTCATGAGTCCTCACAAACACATTCTATCAACGTAAGTCAAACTCACAAACTATCACATTTCCACAAATCCCAAACACATAGTCCAAAGTTGCATATTTTAGCCTTAAAAGTTAAATGAACTATCACATTATTCCTGATGTTAGCAGACTACATTAGGCCAGTTCTCCCACTTCGGATGAAATTTACCAAACCTTATAAATCAATACTTCCACCTCGCATGAAATTACCAAACCTTATTAGTCCTGCCTATATACAAAGCTTTAATTTCTATTTTAGTATTTGGATGACATGCAAAGAATTTAAATTAATTCTTTAACAAAAATTAAATTCTTCTTTCAACACTAAAATTAAAGAAGTCGAACTGAAGAGAAAACAGCCATATTATTGTATTTTGAATTCTTGTTTTTTAAACCCCGTTTGGTTCCCCCAAGGCAAAGGAACAAAAAAGAAAATCTCTAAAATAAACTAATTTCAAATATTTTATGTTATTATATTTTTAAATTAATGACGTGTGGTAGGCCTAGTGGCAATTTAGGTGGTAAAAAAAAATTATTTTAATATCACTGTTAGTCACGTCATCTTTTTTCATCCTCCACTCAATGATATTGACTATTTGATTTTTGACACAATACCAAAATGTTGATCAGAACTAAATTGACACATTCAAAATGTTATGGAATATTTTGAAACACACGGCAAATGTAGAGACCAAAATGGTAATTTACCTTAATTTTTTTCTTTCAAATTTTTAACTTATTTGTTATGCAAGGATAAAAAAATCTTAAGTATAACTATAATTTTGCCAACTTTCAACAAAAAGTTAATTCAAAATCACTCTTAATTTATAAACAATTTTAACTTTATTTGATGTTTTATATATAACATGTAAATGCGTTTTATTTTACTCTTTTATAGAATAATTAGACTTGTAAACTATTAGAATTGATTACCGAACTATAAACTTAAGAATTTTTGTATTTTTTTTGTTCTTTTATTAATATCGAAAGAAGTAGTATATGAAACAAAAGGTTAGAATGTATGATAAAGATTTTTTTTTTTTTTTTTTTTTTGTGTGAAAATAATACAAGTCATTTCGGATCCCACCTGGTTGAAGACCATAATGGTAAAAGACTTGGACGAAAAGTGAGGATAATATATAATTATAAATTTTGGCTGCCAAAAATTACAAGATTAATAATAAACAAAAAAAAAAGTATTCTTTTGCTGTCACTAGGAGTAGGAAGTTTATTGTCTCACAAGTTCACAACATTCAAACATGTTAAATAAAAGTTAATATGTAGCTAATGCATTCTTGGTAAAAATTTTGATCCCTTTTCAAGATTAGCTGACCTTATTTTCCACAATTTATTGATACCAATTCTCCTATGTTGAACAGCTTTCTACACCTTTAATAGGAAGTAGGAACAGTTCTTTAATTTGGAGAGGTTTTGTTTTGTTTTGATTTTTTTTTTTTTTTTTTTTTTTTTTTTTTTTTTAACCCTTTGCAATTCCATGACAAAACACCTCATAAAAACTCAAGAAGTAAATGTGAGTTGGTAACACAAGAAGCAACTCGCTCACAAGTCTATAGTCTATTCTCTATTTTTTTCTTTTTTTTTCCTAAGCATTTGGCATGCCTCATTTCCACATCTGTTTTTGGCTTTTTCCAGAAATTAGCTGTTATAGGGTATTTGGTAGTTGGCCCTAAGGGTTTTGAAGTGTGGCTCCTTGATGGTGGATGTAAAGGCATTAACCGTCCACTCTGGTAACATGACGAACTCCCTAAGTCCGTCAGCACCTACGACGGACTTAATTCTTTGATCTTCACCGTTATCAGAACCTTCCTCTAGTTCAGCCACCTCCATATCCTCATTTTTTGAGGACGAGGAAGAGGCAGACGGACTCCTCTCCTCGCTCAGATCGTCTGGATCTCTATAACCCGACGGGTACACTTATTCATAACTCACCCCGTCACGGACGAACGACTGGTTACTTGACACACTAGACATTTGATAATGCCTTAAAATGTATACTTGTTATATGTTTATGTGGGCATTATCTCCTTATTATTATGCTTAATTTGTATAATTAAGCCATGATTTGCATTAGTCTCTGTTATTTATCTTTACATAATTTCTTGAATAAGATGCTATTCATTGTGTGTAATTTTCTACTTTCAGGAAATCATGTGAGAAAGATGAGTTTACAGGAATTTGTGAGAGAATAGAGGCCAAACTAGAATTAAAGTGGAGCTAAAAGACCATGCTTAAATGTCTAAGGAGGTGCAGCTGGAGTGCTAAGATCAATTGCCATGATTGGAAACTTCAAATAAGGAAAGAAATCAAAGAGGCAGAATCTGAAAACGAAAAATCTGATTTGAGCACTGATTAGTATTTTGGGCATATCTCTCTCCTCAAAAATCCAATTGATACAAGGCCAGATAGGTTGGAACTATGACTTAAATATCTACAACTTTCTAGTTTTGAGTTTTTCTAAATTCTCAATTTTTGAAGGCCGAAATTAACTCACAAGTTACCGCTGTAAACCTGGACGGAAATTAAAATAGTATGAGTTATATTTTTCTTTGGACACTTAGACATTAGGGTTTTGGAAGGGAGGCTGTGTAGAACGAATTTTGGAGAGAAAACCTTGTATTTTTCTTTCTCTAATGGCAGCCTAAACTCTCTGCTAGGGTTAGGGGTTATGTTTCTTCTATACGGTATGAATATTCAACGTGATTCTTTCTAGGATTTTATCAACGACATATTTGATTGTTCACTTAGATTTCTTTTGATGTATTAGTTCTTCCATGCTTTCAATAAGTTCAATCATGTTTTTCTTATTGTTTAGATGAATTTCTAATATTTTCAAATAGAAATCATGTTTTAAAGTGAATGGGTTTTTTCTGAAAACTTTTCTAACCGTATTATCAATCGAGGTTATCATGCGTTCTCAAATTGTCTCAATTCAACCGAATCATAAGTGTTTAATTGTATAAGAACAATCAATTATGAAATAGATATTTTCCTAGATCATAAAGAATTTCATATCGATATAGGTAAACACCCTGATGCCCTAGTATTTACATTATTAATTTAAATCAGTTATTATTATTATTCTTGTTAACAATCACCTAACAAAAGTACTTTTCTTCTTCACCCAAATTTTTGTTTAATTATATTGTCTTTGAATCGATCCTGCTCCTTGTGGTTCGACCTCAGTACTCCGAGAATTATATTGCTACAATCTCCTGCACTTGGGAGTGAGCAAGCAACATTGCCTACATGTAGTGACAGAACCTAAGACTGACGGGTTTGGAAAGGGTGACAGGGCACAAAAAGCCATATAAAGTTTTTTTTAAAGAGAATGAAAGACAAAAAGAAACAAAGTGAACGGAGGAAATTACTTACCAAGGAAAAGAGTGAACGGATGAGATCAAATGATGCAAGAGTTGAACGGACGGATCTCTGACAAAGATGACGGACGCGCTCTAATAATGTGTTTTTTGCAAAAAGTGGAGAAATGAGAAGGGAAGGGAGTGGTTTTTATAGGAAAAGTGCATGGAAGACGAAGCGACGCTTCGATCCGAGATAAAAACCAACCGAAAGACGACACATGTCATGTGCCATAAATACTTCTGGGCAACTTGTCAAGAACTTTGTATACCTGACGACTTCTGTTTTTTCGAATAGTCATCCCATTAACCTTGTCACCGTTCACGCCGACATTTCAACCGTCATCCCATTAAGCTTGTCACTGTTCATGCCGATATTTCAGCCGTCAACCCATGAACATTGAACCGTCAGCCTGTAATTATTTGACCGTCACCCTAATTGGCCTCCTTTCTCAAATAAAGATGAACCAAAAGGGGTGAAAGGGGCAACTGAAGAGGATAAAAATGAGGCCCAACGAGCCCTGTGAGATGGGCCTGACGGATCCATGTCCATGGGCCGAAAAAAGGCAAGCTCATCTCCTATAAAGGTCCATTGTGAATAAACACTACAAGAAAATAAGGTTCCAACGAAAATAGAGCCCAAGCACTGGGAGATTCCGAAAGATACGCGCTTAAATGAAGGTTTTCTCTACAGAGGAATGACTTGCCCACCACATTTAGGATTCCTCAAGTAGACTCCTATAAGGAAAGAACTTGGACTCCAAGGAAGCAAGGTAAATCTTCACTACTATAAAAACCCCAATACCCTCTCATATCAAGGTACGCATAATTTACCCTTCTCTAACACTCTGGAGTTGTGAGAATAGATCTAACTTGACCTTCGGAGAGTACTTGGCCGGCACAACACCGGTGCTCTCTATTAGGTCTTCTCTTTCTTTCTTTTGCGCAGGTAATTCATTCGAGCGATAGAATCGTGTGACTCACTGGTGAGATTTACGGCCTCATCAACCATGTTTAATGTGCCAATTCCATTGAGTGAAATGCTAATGTGATATGGACAAAACACTCCTAGGAACCCATTGGGTTGAGATGGGACAGGGCAATTTATTGTAGCATGTCTCCATCTCAACCCAATAATTTTTACATTTGATCCAAAGTCTTTTTTTTTTTTTTTTCAACAGTACCATTTTTCTCATTAATTTTTTAAGTAGATATTATGGTCTTATAAATTAAATATTAGGGTTTTTTTTAACATTAATTGACTAAACAAGAGTATTAAATAATAAAATCATATATTTGATAATAAATATAACCTCATGTTTGATAGGCATGAACAGTCTAAAAGAACAGGAGACTTAAGAGATGAATAATTATCTCATGTACATGATGAATAACATTAATCGTCCACAATCCATAAAGAGTAAAACTTAGGTACAGTACTTAGGTACTGTTCATTAGGTTTCTCTCTTAAAATTCTGTCATGTGACTTTTTTTTTATGGATAAAAGTGTATTCTTTAAAGTAAGTAGCCATATAGCAAAATTTTAAGAAGTGAACTTAAGGAACAGCACCTAAGATACCGTACATAAATTTTGTTCATCCATGAAAACTAAAAGAATAATTGTTAATGGCCTTGTAGCCTAATAGCTCCTACCCCTCTGGCTCTTATGACACATGTTGTGGATATGATGTGCCTCCTCTCTTAAAAAAAAGATAATGGAAATAAAATCCATATATATATATATATATATATGTATATGGTAAAGATAGAAAATTTCTTATTTAGAAATTATGGACTCATGCCTGAACACCTTTTAAAAAAAAAAAAACCATTCATGAAAAAAATAAAAGGGACAATTTCAGTAACTTTATTCATAGTAAATATAACAAGATTGGTAAAGAGAAAATAGAGTTATTAATGAAGTTTATTGTGGGAAAAAAGAAGAAGAAATAAGTATGATAAAAAAAAAGAAAAAAAAAAAGTCATAAAGATAATTTATCCTTGTGAACACCTCATTAAGCAAATTGAGAGTGTCTACATGCTCTCTTCTTATTTGATCCCCCTCGCCATTCCATCGTACAAAGTACTCATTAGTCATTTCTTTCCATCTTTATCTGGAGAAACGAGATTTTTTACAAATTCGAACATACTCTTTGCGAGTCCCCACCCTGCACTTAGAGCCTCCATGCTCGGTACCTTTCGGCCATCTGAGGGAACAAAGAAAAGTGCCAAAATAAGAAGTATTAAAAAATGGCTAATAAACATAAATTTGTTGCTTCCATTAGAGGCTGCCATCTTTTTCTTTTTCTTTTTAAGTATGAATGAACTCAAGGTTATATAGGTGATTAAGTCAGCCATAAATGAAATTAATTGAAGAATTTATATTTAAGTTATGTGGACTGTTTGTAACTACTCAATTAACTACATTGAACACAATTAAATTTAACATGAACTGACATATATATTTCCTCAAATGACTTGCAATTAGTTTTTTCTAATAACCAAAGGAACACAAATACTAATTTTCCTAAATATTAATTGCATATGGCTTGCTTTGATTTAATTGCTTTTAGTCTTGGAGAACTGGCTCTCTACCTTCAATTTTGTTACCATACAATTTTACAGCCTGCTAGGCATGCTTCTGGCATAAAAAATGTTGTCCATATTTTCTTCCAATTTTGTTATTTTCTTTATCAAAGAAGCTAATTGTCTATATTGATGAATTCCATCAAAAGCATGCTTGTGGTGTTAGGCGGCTTAAATGATAAGTATATGTATACTGAATTACCAAACACCTTAAGACAAGTGTATGTTTAGTATAACTTATTTTGATAAGGACAAAACAAATTAGACTTGATAAACTACACCTAAAAAGATGAAATTTTCAATAGGGTGTGTACTTAACAAAACAATTTAATTTATAAATTAAACAGCCATTAACAGTTGATCAGTAAAATTAAATAAAATGTTTCTGCTAATCTATATATAATTTAAAACAATGATCACTTGGGTTAAATTCAAAACCTTGAAAATATTTTTTTCTCCACCACTTACCGCCAGTGATATTAAAGTTATGACATGTCCAAATATTTTCTCTTAAAAAACAATATTGACTAATTCTAATAATTTAGAACTTGAATTCTTCAAGTCTTTTCTAGAAACCAAAAAATACTAAATAAGATAAATCAAATGACTTGTGAGATGAGGGTGATGTCATTTTATAGATTTTTTGTTTAAGAGTGTAGTGATATGTGTGAGTGATTTGCATGGGAGAACTACCTTCAGACATATCCAATTTCACAGCATGAGCTTCAAGATATTATTGTACGAGTACAACAACAATGGGCTCACTACAATCTTCAATTTAAAATGTTTTGATATGTTAATTTTGGAATATAAATAAAAGTGAATGTTTTGTTGTGTTAGCATTATTTTTTATTTTTTATTTTTTATTTTTTAATCTGCAGTTGCCCATTAAAGGCGTGTTTGTGTACAGCTTTAGCTTTTAGCTTTTTTTTTTTTTTTTTTTTTTTCCTTAAATCTTTTTTTCCATCATGTAAAGCTTTTGGGAATGTAAACGGTTAAAAATTCGCATATGGGGAGAAACCAAAAACTAAATCAAATTGAAGTTATTGGTTGCCTATATAGAACTACCCCAAGGCTTACTCATTTTGCATTTTTTATTTTTAGAATCTCGATCCTTATATTAGAACTTCTTTTCCTTGACACATCACCATCATCTCTCGGCCATTTAGTCTTTCCTATGTGCTATATCTCTCTTCATTCTTTTCCTATTTATTTTTTTTCCTTAATCTCTCTGCCATCCTCTCTTTCTCTCTTCGTCAGAAATCCAGAACAGTAAGAATAGTCATTATTCTTATTGTTTTTTCTTCACCCACTCCATCCAACCATTTATTATGTTAAATAACTTTATACTAGTTTTTAGGATTTTTTTAATTATCAAATATATATGATATAATATTTATTAATTTCAGAATAACTTATATAAACTTTCTTTTATCTAAGATTAAGATATAGTATACTCAACTTTAAAATGATGTCCACATTGATTCTAGTGAAAGTCATGTTCCAATAGTCATAATTTATTACCTCAACAAGATTTTTTTTTTCTTTAAAAAGGAATAGTGAAATTTATGTATTTATAACATAAATACTTTATGAAAAGAGAAAAAAAAATTCCTATTTTAATTTAATATTTTTAGATAGAGACATATTAATCTCTTCACAGCTTTACTCTTATGCCACGTCCCAAAAGGCAAGGGAGAGTTTAACTAGTAGTGAAATATAGTATGTAGATATTGCAGAGATGGAGACATAGATAGGGACAGAATATAAAAAATTGGGGAAACTGTACAAAGGAGTATTAATTCCCATTCCTCTTTTTTTTTCTTTTTTCTTTTTTTGTGAAAAAAAAATTCATTACCAACTAAGAAACAACAACATTCTCTAAACAGACGCTATTACAACCCATCCCATTGAGGTCATCCTCAACAACATCAACTAAGTGCACAGGCGGACTATCAAAAGTAGAAAAATCAGCATCTAGACAATAGCTCATCCTAGCAAGACTATCCACACACTTGTTCGCCTGACGGAAGCAATGTTTAGTACAAACTTGCGGAATACGAGAGATCAAAAGCTTGCAATCATCCAATAACGGAGATATGACGATATTACCATATGAAGGATTCCCTAAAGCATCCACAATAGACTTGGCATCAAGTTCAACTTCAAGAGCATTAATGTTGAGGTTACTGCAAAGAAGAAGGCCCTCCCTTAAACCCCACAACTCAGCAGCAAAACTATTTGTTCTACCAATACTCCTGCTAAACCCAATAACCCACCTACCTGTATCATCCCTAACCACCCCTACACAACATGCCAAACCTATATTACCACAATAGGATCCATCAGTGTTAAGCTTCCACCAACCCTGGATCGGCTTCTCCCATCTTATCCTCATCATAACCTTTTGGGTCAACAACCTTGGAGAGGAAAAGCAATGAAAAAATTCTAAAGCTTAATTCACAATAACCAAAGCTAGCTTTGGGTTCCTGCTTTTGCCATTGAAAACCAAATTGTTTCTACTCTTCCAAACACTCCACACAACAAAGGGAAAAATAACTTTCCAAGGCGGTTGAGAAGCACCCAAACTGTGCTTAAATTTGCTATTTAACATTAGCCAATCTTGGAGGTTGCTCCTCCAAAAGGCTTGATTAGAGGGTAAAACCCCCAGTTGGATCCACATGCATCTTAATAACGGGCAGTCCCTCACGGCATGTAAAATGCTTTCAGCTCCTTCCGGACATAAAGGGCATGTAGTATCATGACTAACACCCCTCCTCTCAAGGCAAACCTTAACTCCAATGCTATTATGGGCACATTTCCAAAGAAAATTTCTAATCCTTGGATGAGTATTCACTTTCCAAATCCAATGAGCTGAGAAAAGTTCTATACATTCCGCTCCCATGGAAATCCTATAAGCACTCTTCAAATCAAATGTGCCTTTAGGAGACCCCAACCAAGCCAACTTATCCTCACCTCTACTCAACAACATCATTGGGGTTGCTTGAATCAACCTTTTAACTTCCAAGGGAAGATCAAAGGGAATCTTCCTCCAGTCTCAACCCGTGTCCATCATAAAGTCTTTAACTTCTAGAATGCTAGCCTCCCTTGTGATAGGACCCTGAATCAACCCTCTAAGAGAGCCTCCATTTGTCCATTTATTTTGCCACACATTCAGCCCACTATCCCTACCAACCAGCCACCTACTACCCCTATTGAAAGTATCCCTACCTTTCTTCATAGCAACCCGTATGTGAGAAAAAGGAAGCCTATTAGCATTAGTAGCACCTCTTCTTCTCTGATTACAATATTTCAGATTCAACACTCTAGCCCAAGGGGCCTTCTTTTCATTGTGGAACCTCCAATTAAGCTTAGATAGGAGAGTTATATTCTTGCCCTTTGCTGATTGCAGCCCCAGCCCCCCTTCCTCCTTAGATTTTATCACCTTATCTCAACAAACCCAATGAATTTTCTTGGCTGCCTTCGATGATCCCCAAAGGAAGTTACGATTCACTCTATCTAACCCATCCAAAATTCTTCTAGGCAAATGGGTACATTGCATAACATATGAAGGAACAGCAGCCAAAAAGGCTTGAATGAGAACAATCTGCCCCGCCAAAGAGAGCATGTTAGCCTTCCAACCCGAGAGTTTTTGTTTCACTCTATCAAGAATGAAATTGTACTCCTGAGATGAAGAGCCAGGATGCTTCAGAGGAAAGCCAAGATACTTCCCCAAGAAAGGAGTGGAAGCAAACCCAAGAATGTCGCAAAGAGATTCCCTTGTGTCTCTGTCCACATTTGGAGAGAAATACACTCTCGACTTAGCTTCAATCACTGATTGCCCAGATAAATCACAAAACTCATCAAGAACGTCTCTAATGGCGAAACAATTTACCTAATCTGCTTTGGCAAATAAGATGAGATCGTCCGCAAAGAAAAGGTGAGAGAATTCAGGACCACTTTGAGAGGCTTTAACTGGCTGCCATGTCTTCATATTACACTTTTCTTCTATTAACTGCCCAAGAAATTCCATGCAAATGATGAAAAGATAAAGGGAAAGTGGATCACCCTGCCTTATCCCTCTAGACGGCAAAATCGGATCTAGAGCTTCCCCATTAAACAAGATAGAAGTGGAAACCATTGACACACAACTCATTATGACATCTATGAGCTTAGAGGGAAGATTTATCCTAGCAAGCATGTTTCGAATAAATCCCCATTCAAGCTTGTCATAAGCCTTTTCCAAATCTATCTTCAAGCATGATAGAACTACAATTTATTGTACAATTTTCGTTACAATTCGCTATATGACGAATTATGAGTGATAAAGTGTAGACTTACTATTTTTTCTCTGTCACTAACATGTGACACCAAATTAATTCACATTTTTTCTCTTTTTTACATCATCACTCATCTAGAGCTATAGAACCATTATTATAGCTCACACATACTCATTTTTACTGAGCAATAGATATATAGAATTGCTATTCCACTCACTCGTTTACTGATTGAGCTCTATATGTATTGTATAGAACTCCACAAGCTCATTTACTCAAATCTGATCACATAGAGCTTTAGAAATTAGAGTCACCCATTTTAACCACCACAACAAACACAAAAATAAGCAAGGAGCTAGCTAGACTTTATTTAATTTTTTTCTCATGGAACCTAAAGCAAGTACATCTCGCCCGAGTACTAGCCAATCACCCTCACACTTCTTCAAGATCATCCTCCCCTCCACCATTGAAAACATGAAACTGGTAATGTACCTAGCCTCCACTAGCTGTATAAACACTACAACCAAAAATGTTTATTACAACAAAAAAAAAAAATCGTTGCAATAACATCGAAGTCATTGCAATAGTTTATGCGAAATGTTGCAATAAAATTTGAGGTAATAAGTTTGTGCTACAAAAAAATTTTGTTGTAATAAACCTTAAATATTTTGATGTAATAATATATTTACTATTGCAGTAAACAATTTATTACTTTGAATATCTTGTAGCAATAGGCTATTATTTCATGAATTTTATTACAATAGATTGTAAAGAATTGACAAAAATAATTTGGGTTCAAATTATTGCAACGGTATATTTATTGTAATAGTTAAAATTTTCATATTTTTTCTTACAATAGATTGTAAAATAATTGGAATTAGATCATTGTAATAATGTATTCATTGCAGCTTCATGTTTCTCGTTGCAATAGATTGTAAAATAATTGATATTTTAGTTATTGCAATATTAAATTTGTTGCAATAAGCCATCTCTTTGAAATTTCAATCTATTATAATATATCGCAAAATATATTATTAGTATCAAGTTATTATAATGGTTTCTTCAATTTAAGTTATTAAAAAAATTGATTTTTCCAATTTAAGTTATTAAAAAAAATTGATTTCTTCAATTTAAGTTATTGCAAAAAAAATTCTAAATTCAATTTAGTATTAAAATCTCTATTGCAACTGAATATTATAAATTATTACAACTAATTATTATTAATGTAATAATTTACTATTTTTAAGTTACTATTGCAACGACTTTTAATTTTTAGACATGATATTATATCTAATACCACTATACTAATTTTGTTATATTAACACTTGATGTAATACACTTATTTTGGTGTAGTGAAAAGGGGGTTGAATTCATATTATTTGCTTTGTGATTTTGTAAAATATTAAATTTCACTGTGGAATGTGTTCTTGTTGTTATATTTGTATGTTTTGCATGCGGTTGCACTTTTTTTTTTAATGATGGGTTCGTCGAATTGTTGGCTTCTGTCATCAGATCCATCATTGTTGTGCTATAGTTATATTTGTATGTTTTGCTTTTGCCCTTTTTTTAATGGGTTCCTCAAATTTGTAGGCTTTTTTCAACAGATCCATCTTTGTTGTGTTACAGGTTGGGCCTGTTGAGATTTTATTGGGTTGTAGATTTTATTTTTCCAAGTGGTTGATCATGTTGTGTCTCTACATATTGCAGAGGCTTAGTCAAAGCTTTGTATTTTTTTTTTTTTTTGCTTAATATATAAGATCGAGACCTTTTTTATTTTTATTTTTTGAGACAAAGGGCTTTACTTTATTCTAGAGGTTTAGAAGAAATTGCTGAATTATCCCCCCCCAAAAAAAAAAAAAAAAAAAAAATGTAAGGCTTTTTTGACAAAGTTATTTCAATGCAAGAAACCCTGATAATAATTTAACCTATCCTTGAAAAAACCTTCAAATTCACATAATTAAGGAAAGCATCAAATAAATTTATTTTTTTACAATTATTGGAATTCAGCCTGTTAAATTTCCTAAATAAATTATTGTAACAAAGTTTAATTTAATTTATCGTAGCTAATGTTGCTCTTTACAATGATTTTTCTTTGTTTCTTAAAAAATTTATTTTTCTTTTTTAATTTTTTAATTTTATTTTTAAAAAAAGATAGATTAATATTTTATTGCCTCAAACTCAAGTGCTTTTACATCTTCATTTAGTTGATCCATTAGATAGCCTGGGGCCTCCTTTACATACAAACTTTTCATTGCACTGTGAATATATATCTAGCAAATTTAT
This sequence comes from Quercus wislizeni, assembly GCA_023055345.1. NCBI lineage: Eukaryota > Viridiplantae > Streptophyta > Magnoliopsida > Fagales > Fagaceae > Quercus > Quercus wislizeni. Next base: position 3,524,950 of record JALGQJ010000029.1, on the reverse strand, counting down.
GAGCTGATTTGTTGGCCTCCCTCCTTATTTCCGTAGCCAACTTCCTAGTAACAAAAACTGTGCAGTCTTGGTCTTTTCAATCACATTAGCAAGAACAGTCCTAATCCTTAAAAGTTGCACCGTCAAAATTGGTCTTAATAAACTCATTAACATAGTCACTCGCTTCTCGGGCTACATCACTTTGTGGCCTGTTCCATTTTCATACACCCCTTTGATTTCTGTCACACCATAAATATCCTCCAAGCTGTCATGAGAAATTGCTCTTGAAATCTAGACACTACTCCAATTTATCTTTTTAAGATTTATTTTACTACAGGACAAGATTTTTTGGAATTTATAACTCCATATTGCGTGAACTTCATTCATTTTACAACTTTAATGATTTGAATCCCTTTTATCTACCTCATGGAAGCACATGTTTCCTTGATTTCACTTAATGTAATATGAAGTAATACTTAATTTGATGGTTGCAGAAAATCCCTCCAAAGTTTGTGCTAGATTTTGGGGATGAGCTTTCCACTTCAGCTACACTTATTGTTCCCAGCGGTGGTACTCGGAAAGTGGGATTGTTGAAAGCTGAGGGGAGCATTTGGTTTTGTGATGGTTGGGAGGATTTTGTTGAGTTCTATTCTATTTCCGTTGGGCACCTTCTGGTCTTCAGATATGAAAGAAATTCAAATTTCCACGTTATTATATTTGATAAGACTGCCAATGAGATTCAATATCCATCCAACAAGAATATTGTTAATTTGGAAGATATTGTGGACTTAACCGAATTAGATGAAATAAACATCTCGAGGCATGACAAACAGCCTTCGGACACTTCTTCAAAAGGAAGAGAGAGAGCAATCCAAGCAGCCTAAGTGTCCATGCCTAAAGTTCCTTCTTTCATGGCTGTCATGCAACCGTATAACATAAAGCTTAACTATGTTGTAAGTCTTGTATATATACACATGATTTTCATTATGAAGTTCTTTAAATATGGCCTTGAAAATATATGTGCTTAACTATTGCAATTGTTCTTTCTTGTGCAGTATGTGCCTAAGGAATTTGCTGACAAGCATATTGCTTGGAATCAATTTGTGGATCTTCAAACTTGTAGAGAAAAACAATGGCGTGTCCGGTGCTATCGCCATTCTGGTACATCTTCAGCCATGAGAATGGGGAAAGGATGGGCTGCATTTTCAACAGAAAATCATTTAGAAGAAGGAGATGTTTGTGTCTTCAAGGTGATCAAGACAAGTCATGTTGTGCTCACGAGGGTCTCAATATTTCATGTCAATGACTATGCAGTCAATTAATTGTGTCTTCAGCTATTTTGTAATTAGATTCATTGCAAAGTGTCTTTCCAAATTTTCAGTTATAATCTAATTTTGAGTAAATTATATTTATTTATAAGAAAATTTGTGCATCTAAACTTAGAAAATATAAAAATACTTAATTCAAATTTATTTTTTATATATAGGATTAACTCTGTTTGCACAAATTGCCAAAATTTCTAAATCTATTGTGAATGAATGATGTGTTAAAGCTACATCGATTCTCACTACTCCTGATAAATGGCATATTAAAAGTTAAAACTAGTTCTTGCTGCTTATATATACATATATATATATATATATAAAGACTTTAATGAATTTGGGCTTTTTCAGGCCCACATCCCATAGAAAAACCCACTAACCCAGAATAGCCAGGACAAGTGCACAACTTCTGAATGTGTCACGTGTTCCAACATTAATATTGGAACTAGCTACTGCAATTTACAAAGGGCACGGCTTCTTTATTCTTATTTGGATCGTGTATATAACATAAACAGATATTATAAGTTTTTTTTTTTTTTTTTTAGAAAGAACAATACTATAAGTTAGTTATGATCTTTTCTCTGGGGGAAAAAAAAAAGTTAGTTATTATCTTAATAATCACGTTCATTGTTTATAAATAATTAAAATATCATCTGATTAAAAATACATATAACTGATTAGTGAATAATTAGTCACATATTGGACGGGATTTGACATAAATTCCTTTGGAATAAATTTGAGAAAAACTTTTTCCGTTTTATACAAGTTAAAAATAACTTGAAAGCTTGTTTCAAATTTGTATTTGTTAAGTTATTGTTTTTGTTGACTTAATTTAGTGCCAAATTTACTTCTAATTCTACTTATTTCTTTGCATTTTTGGGATTACATTGTGATAAGTGATTGGATAAATGTTCTTGAACCCTAGTCACTGGTGCAAAGCAGAGCATTCTGCTCATGCGAAATGCACGTTGTTCCTCTGATATCCGCGTGACAAAAAAAGAATCAGCCTTTGTGATGACCGACTTGTGGGCAATTCATGAGATGTTTTACTACCACGAGTTTTGTTGAGGACACAACATCTATTTTATTCTTATCCTTTAGCCTGTTCAATTTCAATCCAAATCTTGTGTACCATTTTCCATTGAGAGATTTATACACTTATCAATGAGAGGAGATTACTATCAAAATCATTTGATGAGGAAAATTTTGGCTAAACCTAAAAAGGGACAACTGACCCTCAAAAGGGAAGGTTGACCCCTTAAAAGGGAAGGTCATTCTGAAAGGGACGATCACCACCTGAAAGGGACAATCCTCCTAGGGGCTGACAAATCAGGTAATCCCTAATTCGGAAGATCCATCACCTAAGGTTTCTCATGGCTCCCATGGGGCCCACTCACACATCCTAACATGGAAACTACTTGCATATCACAACCAAAGGCCTTACCACACATCCTACTTGCATATATGGAAAGGTTATTATTGGATATCTTGGGACCCTTCTCTCTACAAAGAAATCTCCCCATATCAAGGGATTCGGGTCATTTCTCTACCACTATATAAACCATAAGCCTTACCCTTCTTGAGGTACATGAATTCTCCCTAGCTCTTACACTCTTGAATTTTGAGAGATTCTTCTATCACTAACTTAATCTTTAGGAGGGTCCTTAGCTGGTATCCCACCGATGCCCTTTGATTGGTTCTTTTCTTTTGTTCTTCAGGTACATCCATTGGCACGTGTGTGAACAATCAACTCACTGACAATTTTTGTGCATCACCATCATTCTTGAGTGTTTGAGAGTTGATTGAAACTTGGAATCATTTGGAGCAATACCACAAATCCTAGGAGACTTGGTGGCTAGTGGTTGGTGGCTCAACGCCCATTTTTGGAGACTAGTTAAAGAAAGGACTTGGTGGAGTCGGTTGTTAGTAGGAGCCTGGAGGGCTCGAGTACTAGGAAAGCTTTAGGCTTGGAGAGCTTATTATGTATCTTGTACTACAACTACTCACTAATGGAAGTTTCAATATCACTACTACATAGAGGTTTTTCTAGCCTGATTATTGGGTTTTCCTCTTTGATAACACTTCATTGTTATTGTGAGGTTTGCATTACTTTTCCACTATTTATATTACTTTATTTGCTTTAGTGGTTTTATGAATATCCAAGCAATATGAAATTGGTTAATCACTTACATTTGACATTCAAGTTAGTTTAGATTTAAAAGTGATTAGGTGGTAAATTTTGGAATTTAGGTATATCTTTCAATTTTACACTATGTATTTGGCCCTAAATTAATAGTAATGAACTAACAATAATAAAAGACATGTATGAATGAGACACTTGTGGAAATTAAAAATTTTAGGGTAAAATATTATTTTGATTCTAAAATTTTACCAAAAGTCTGTTTTACCCAAAATTTTATTTTTTGCAGCTATTTTAATATCATCTGTTTATATATTTTCTTGAGCAACATGAGAATTGAAATAAGAATATAATATAACATTAGGCGAAATTTTATTTTTATTTTTTTAACAATTGTTGTTGTAAGTTATGATTAAAGGCACCAATTACACCAATTCATTTTCATAATTAATTATGTAAAAGATTGCAATAAAAAATTGTGTTGATATTAAACGTTTTATTTATTTATTTATTTATAATGAGTGAGGTTGAGATAGCTTAAATTCTTATACATTAATCTTACAAATTGATGAGTTAATAATAAATATATAAAAAATCATTCAAATGTTTATATATTATGTAGTTCTTATTGTGCTTATATTAGAGGTTTGATTTTATTTATTTTTTAAATGAATGGGGTAGAGATAGTGTAAATTCTTCTACAATAACCTTACAAATTGACGTATTAATCATTCAAATGTTTATATGGAGCCCATTTGGGCTAAGCTACAAATTTCGATTAATTTGAGTTTTTAGCTTCTTTTTGTCGCTATTCTCCGAAACCCCCTCAACACCTCTCTCTCTCTCTCTCTCTCTCTCTTCAAAACCATCAACGCCTCTTTCCTCTCTCTCTCATCCTCCTTCTCCTTTGGGTCGGATTTTGACACGATAATCAGGCGAAGAAGAGCCGAGTATGACGGACTTGTGGGCGAGGGTGAGGGTGAGGGCTACGAGCCAACGCTCCTTCCCGGCCCAGCCAAGCTCAGCTCCTCTCACGCAATGCAACTCAGATTCGTAATATTGGTGCTCTAGTTCCGCCTCAATATTTTTGAGTTTCATTTTCCCCTTTTCTAGATTCTAGACTATACATACCTATCAATCCTTCTTTAAAACTTGTTAGAGATATATATTAACAAAACTAAAACTATATCCCACACATTCATTGGATCGGATTGGAGCAATATTGCTGAGAAGAAAAAGGGGAATGTAGAGAACACTATTTCAATGCTTTTGCTTCTTCTTGAAATAATCAATACTCTCCTTTTTAAGTTCTGGGACAATTTTTCATTTTATGGGAAAGCTACACTTCATTTGCTTTACTATGTTTTTTTTTTTTCTTTTGGGAGATCGAAGCTGGGAATTTTAGAGAGAGAGAGAGAGAGGCTTGGAAGGGGTTTTGATGAGAGAGAGAGTTGATAGAAGTTTTCTCACGTGCGTTGCACATGACATTGCACACGTGTCTCTCTTTTTGTTTGACATCTGTCCCTGTATGCAGCAACTGCTGCAGCCTTGTGTGCGGGAGGGAAATCCTTGTACTATTTAATATAGATAGTATCAGTCTGTAAGCATTTTTTTAGTCTAACATATCGTAGGTTTACTTTTTAAATCTTTATATCTATTTCGTTCAACAGGTATGAGATCCTGCATCTTCCCAAGAGTACTGCACTCTGCACTTGCGTGTTCGATCTTCTATATCACTACCAAAATGCTATGGAGACTTGACAAATGACAACTAGTCAAGTACACCGTTTAGATGTGATATAACAGTCACAGAGAGACAGAACTGAGAAAACTGAAGATTTGGTCAAGATGCACAAGGGAATGGACTGGAGTATTCACTGCTCAATCTATCCGTATCCGTATCCGTGTATCTTAGCTCTGCTAGTGTACTACTGTATATAGTTATAATTCATACAAACTCATTCAAACCACACAACCAATCAATCGTTCACTGAAAATCCATATGGCCCCAAAAGGAAGGACTCACCGACCGTCAAGGTGTAAACACTCACATTTCTTCAAGATAATACTCCCTTCCACCATGCAAGACATGAAACTGGTAAGGTATTACATTACTACGTAGCATTGTTTTCTTTTGGCTAAGTTTATCTGAAATTACTTGCATTCTTCTTTTTTATTTTTTATTTCCCTGCTGTTCTTTGTTGCTATATATGAGTCTTGTGCTTTTGTATGCACCAGCAGCACCACTGTAAAAACGGGTACCCTGGTTCTTGTTGGTCACGGACCTCTGCTTTGTAATGTAGGAAACACCTTAAGAAGTGAAATGTATCCACTATCCATTTAAAGTGAGTCAAATTAAAGCCATGTTTCTTGATGACCTGTCACAAGGAAAGTTCATTCTCACAAAATTCAATGTTGCATTTCATAATGAATTGGAACTTGGAAGCATCGTTCTGAGTTTATTTTATGGTAGAACAACTGATTTTCTTATGCAAAATTTCAAATATATGGATAACCAAAGTTTCTGAACTCTCAAAAAAAGGTCAGAGTGGTGGTCAATGATTAAAATGTTGGAGAAAATGATGAACCATGAGATAGTTAAAGAGTTTCTCTAGATCACATATTTTCCTTATAACTAAATCATTGTTGAATTATGTGTTTGTCAAATTTTTATTGATTAGATTGTTCTGTAACTGATTTAGTCAAGCAATTCTGAGTATTTGATCGGACTAAAAATAAGGACATTTGGTAAAACTTAGAAATAGGGTAAAAGCCTGAAAGCCTGGTCAACTTCTAAAATGTTTCATTCAAGTTATGGTTTGGTGTAGCACTGCTAAAAAGATCACTAATGTTGCAATTGTGATAATCAGAAGTCATTGATGTAAACCTTGGAAGCATAGTTTTCTTGATTTAATTTTATATTAGAATTAAGAAAATGTAACTAGATTTTGTGCCCGCAGAGGCTCCCTGAAAAGTTTGTAAGGGAACATGGGGATAAACTTTCTGGTGTTGCTACACTAGCTGTTCCTAATGGCTGCACTTGGCTAGTGAGGTTGGAGAAGGCTAACAACAATATTTGGTTTCATGGCGGCTGGAGGGATTTTGTCGAGTATCATTCTATCAATTATGGGTACTTCCTAGTCTTCAAATACAAAGGGAACTCAAAATTCCATGTTCTTGTGTTTGATATGACTACTACCGAGATTAAGTATCCATCTAATGGGGATAAGAAAAGGCAGGGCAGTTTGAGTGAAAATGAAATGTCTATTCCACAAGAGTTGTGTGTAAAAAAGGAAGTAGATACTGAATTGATCGTTATAGAAAACCTTCCCATGTCTTCAACAAGAAGATCTGTGTTATCTGGAGGAGGAGAAAGGGCATTGGAAGCAGCCAGAATGTTCAAGCCAAAAAATCCTTCTTTCATCCGTGTCATTCCGGCATATAGTTTAATACGCAATTTTGTGGTGAGCCTTTATTATATATATCTGATTAGCTCTTGAAGTATTTTAAAAGTCAACTTGAAATATGCTTATTTGCAATTCTACTTTCTTGTGCAGTATGTCTGTCCTGAATTTGCAAAAAAGTTTGCTTGTGAGAAAAGAAATGTAAAGCTTCAGGCTTCTAGTGGAAAATGGTGGCCTTGCCAGTTTTGTTTCAAAAATGGTACAACTTCACCTAAGACAATCGGCAAGGGATGGAAACCATTTGCTAGAGACAATGGTATAAAGGAAGGGGATGTATGTGTCTTTGAGTTGATCAACAGGATGGAAGTTGTGCTGAAAGTTTCAATATTTCGCGTAACTGAGTTTGCATGACAAGTAAACCAACCTTCAGACTTGGACAACTTGCCTAAACTTGTGGTAGGTGATTTTGACGTGAAACTAAACATGGTACCTATTTTCTTTTGGGAATTTTGATTACTAGGACTATGTATCTTAATGCCAAGACCTTTTGGTAAGTTTTGTCTATTTGCTAGATCTTGTTGAAAATTTTTGTAATTCCAAACTATGTTATTAATGCTTAAGCTATTTTGTAATTGCCTACACTTGACTGGAAAGCTGGGAATTATGCCATACTATCTTTGAGGAATCAGCCTATCAGAAGGCAATTAGAATCCTTATTCCATCAATACATAACCAAATTAAAGAAAGTACCATGGAGCCATAGCTCAGTATTGTAAAAAAACTAGATGGTGAAATTATTGTTGCTTTCAGAAATCTAATATTTTAATGTTCAATCAAATAATGTGGATGATGCAGAAATCTACTGCAAACCAAATATATCTTGTTCTAACAAGCTTTGAGAAGGTATTTGGAGCATGTAATATATATGAGAGAGCAAAATAGATGAGGAGCATTAAATTAGTAGAGAAATTATGGTGCTAAAAAAAGAGTTCTGAACCTTGAGATAAATAGATTAGACATTGTCACATATTGCACCTAATCCAAAACCTTGTCACATGTACAAGGATCATTTGACAGAGAGAACCAAAATCTGAGGTGCAATGCTACAGACACAACAATTTTGACAACAAATTTCACATGTTGAGTTCGCATCTAATTATTAATTTTTATATAGGCTCACCATTGACATTACTTTATCATTCATCATTAATAACTTGCCACCTCAAATATGTGTGAAATTTGTTGTCGATTTTGACGTGCCTCTAGACATATTGAAATCTGAGATAGGAGAAATTGGGAGCAAAATGAAAACGAAAGAGACTTTTATTGTGCCTTGAATTGATATAGAATTCTTGTAAATTGATTAAGGAACAAATTCCTTCATTTCTTGCTCCTTAAGACCTTTCTACCAAATACCAAAAATATTTCTATTCATTCCCTTTATTTATTTTTTGCTGAATGAAAAAATGAGTAGAAAGACGACTTGAGTTAGCGTCCTCCACCTGGACATAACCATAGAGTATTCACTCCATATATAGATATATAAACTTCCAAAAATGACTAAGAAATTATGTGTCTCGATTTGATGTGATAGACTTTAGAATACCATGATGCTTAACCACTTAATTGAAAGATTTTGCGGGACAGTCCACTAGCTTTACTAGAAAGATTTTGCAGGATAGTCTCCTTAGCTTAGCTGAGCCACTGAGCTAGAATGACTTTGCTGTGGGTTTTTTGACTCCTTGTTTAAGGGGACTATGCCCCATATCCCTTGTTGGATCAAAATTTATACTCTTTTCTTTGGGGAGAGACGGAGGTATCATTGGAACTATAAAATTCAATGGTCAGTGTTGGATCAATTTTGTTCTCTGTGCATCCCTAAAAATAAGTTACCAAAATTGTCCTATTAATTTGGACACTCAACAATTTTAGAAATGAAAGCAAATTCTTGATAGACAATGTTTTCGTCCAAACCTATGTAGAGGAATATCCTTCAGCTCAATTAATAAAATTATTCGCATAGATTAAATCACATGACTCAATAAATAAGGTAAAATCTACAAATTTTTTTAAAATTTAGGAAAATAATAAAATATAGCATATACACCTTTTCAAACGAAATAGATTGCTATTTTAAGACAACCATATATGGTAGTGGACAAAGCAGATATGTCATGTGAGTGAGAAATCTTCTTGGAAAATTAACTTATAAGGCTTCAATACAAAATTGAAGTGGAGGAGGGGAGCAGTTGGAGGGTGATGGGGCATGGGGTATGGCACAATTCAAATTCTAAAATAATGACATATCCATAGTTCAATAGAACCCATGGTGAAATGTCCCCTGTTTGCAGTCCGCTATATAGTAGCCCCAAAACAATTACACTGGAAAAGCATGTGAGGAAAAACTAGAAACTTTATTATAATTTATTTATCCCTGTCATTTGAAGCACATACCCATATTGAATGGAATTATTACCCAAATGATGACAAAAGATGTCCATAATAAATCAAATAGCATTGCATTTGTGTGGTATATTATGAATTCAGTAGACCCTCTTCTCAATAAGTCAAATGGTATTAAGAATGAATTAATCATAATTAGTGTAACTTGAAGACTAGAAGAAATGATGGATAACCAGTTGCCTAAATTACAAGAAATAGGTGTAACCCCAATATGTTTTTTCCAAAAAATAAAAAAAAGAAGAAGAAGAAAAGAAAAGGAAACAGTTGTCCTTTGGACCAGAAAATTTTGTACTGACAAACGTTTGCACACCTAAACTAAATATGTCTCACATACATCTCCATCACTAACATCACACCTGCAACAGAGTCAGGACAAAGCCGTCACAGTTTGGTATCATATTTCTCACCAATCAGCAGCAAAGCTTAGCTTGAAATGTTAATCAAAGCAAAGAACGCCACCAGCAAAGTGAAAAGCAGTTTTGAGTTTCCTCTTAAAACTGATCCTGCAGAATTGTTTTGATCCCTAAAGGTGCCAACAAAAGAAGAATTAAAGAAGTTAGTGTGTATGAATGTGAGTGCACTAGAAAGAGAGAACGAGTTTCTAAGTTTCTAGACATACTTTGCTAAGTATTGGAGAGCACCACAATATAAAACATTTTCAGGTTTATCCATCTCCGTTGCACCATTTTCCTGTGAATTGATAATTTTCATATAAGTTTCTTGACCTAGATACCATCTATCAAGATTTTCGGTTCTAATGTTCCACACTCCAGCGTTGTCCAAAGAAATAAGGACTGCTGTCCATCCCCCAGGGAAAACCTACACAACAAAAAAACTGAAGAGTTCAACACAAGACATACAACTGGACCACACAGAAACCATTATTAACAATATAAGTACACTAGCATTTCTCACTTCTAAGAACCTCAAATTCTTACAGAAATTTTAAGAATTATGAATCTAACGGTTGAAAGAAATTTATTCACATTAGCTCCATGATTCCCTTGTATTACATGAAAAACGAACCTGTGTAGTGGAGCGAGAAATTGCATCCCACTTGTTATATCTACTTCTACTGTCTACTGTCCACTCATCAGTACCCATCCTGCACTCAATCAATCAATTTCTTACAATGCTTATACCTTAAGGCAAAGGAGATATTGTATAAACAAAGGAAAGATTCTTACCCAGCTATAAAAAATGAATAGCCATCTACATGAAAACTCTGCATCACGGTATCGTTGTTCTGAAATATGATTTCTATGAATCCCTTATATGTAGCATTAATAACAGATCTGTCCACCCGGGGTGTTCTGTTAAGAGGCTGATCAGGAAAATCAAGCTTATAAGCTCCCGTCACATTATACTTGTCAGCAAGCCTGATTGGTGTGTCAGGATTGACAAATGAGATCCCGTTAAGTGTGGTTCGAAGTGTCCCGTTAATTATTTCTGGTGACACAGTCTTTATCACATAGGTCTGAGTCACATTAATTTGACCATAGTGAAAGGAACCTTGAGGATTAGGGCGAGCTCCACTTGCAGAGACATTTTGCCTAAACAATATAGAATGGAATCCTTAAATATAAGCATATTAATAATTAAAATTCTATTACAAGAATTTCACTGAAACATAAATCAAAAAGAAAAGAAGGGAAGTGCAACTAAAGTTGCTGCCCCATCATTTATCTGCATCGACTTAAAACATGAATTACACCTAACTGCACCATCTGCAGAGGCAGCTACTTAAAGAAGATTCTGTAATTTTTGGGCATGAATTACACTAACTGCCCCATCATTTATATTAGGCTTGATTACTGCTTGTGATGTGTCATGACTCATGAGAAACCAAGCTATCCAAGACATCATACTCCTAAACAAACAAGGTGTTATGAAAACAAACCTGATGCTTAATGCTTGGTTCATTGACCATGACTTGTCATAAATATCATTTGGTGGGTCAGGGAGAGGACCAGTTGCTGGTCCTTTAGAATTGGAATAGCGTAAAACAGCAACACCGGTCACTCTTTGCCAAAGAGATTCATTCACAAATCTAGCACTTGCCACGATGTAGTAATCAGAACTTGCATTCTGGTCCATGGTAACCAAAAACGAATAAGATTGCCCAACATGAATATCTAAGGAAGTAAAATTTTGTTGCGATGTATAGTATCCTTCTGTTTCTGCTAGAAGCAGAAAATGGTTTTGAATTCTAAAGTTCAAACTAGTTGAAATTCCAACATTGTGCACACGAACTCGATATGTTTTGCCTGCAAAACATAATGCTATAGCCAATTAATTTCTCAAACTGCTAAAACCATTTGCAAGGAAACATAAACAACAAAGAAATCCATATCATAAAATCAAAAATGAAGAACCAAAATAATATGATGTAGTATGGCCATTCTCCATATGCACGTCTATGTGTGTTCTACAAACCTCTACAATCTCAAACTGATACCAGTAATTTTATAAGTAGCACAAGATTGGCTAATATGGGCCATTGGAAACCAATGAAACTTAAAGATTTAAATTTAGTAGGCATAAAAATTAAACAAAACAAGATGTCAGAAGTTGATTGAGAAAAATGACTTCCAAGTTCCAACAAAATCACTAAACTGAAAACATTAAATAAAAAGGGGAACTCAGGCATTAACTGATGACCAGATACACAATAGCTACCCAAGAGAAAATAAAGGCCAGTGTGCCGTGGAAAACAAAATTTTTGTGAAAACAAAAACAAGTATAAAAAGAAAGCAAATGGTTTAACACATTTTCCCTACCAATGCTGAATAAACATTACCTGGATCAACTTGAATGGTTTCATACTCAATGCCATCAGGTACGAGGGTGTTGTTGTATCTGTAAGGCCCCTTTCCATTGATGAGAACTCCATCAGGCATCGCAAGGCCTTTTCCAGCATCAAGAGCTGATCGCAATGCCTAAAATTTGAAAAAAGTTAAATCTACAATCCCACGACAATGTCCACAAACAAACACCAACATAAAACAAATACTGACCGTATGGTTCTGGATATACCAGTCACCTATTGTAATGGTGATATCCCCATCTGGCTGTGCAAAAGGAATTGCGATTATAACCCGATTATTAATAATAATAGGACCAAAGCCACCAGATGCTCTCTGAAAATTGAGAGATGGGAAGTAGAAAAAGCTCCCAATTTGATCTTTCATTTGAAACTGGTACGTCCAATTGCTTTTTGGATGAATTGGACAATTTGTGCCAAGAACACCATCCTGCCAAGAGTCACGCCGCATCTGAATCCCAGACCTGCCACAAACATTAATCCCAAATATGTCAAAGGCCACTCCAAGCCAAAATTAATGTTTAAAAAAAACTAAAATAATATTATATTGTGCTGAAACCAACCAGGTCATCAGGAGATTTTCATCCAAATCATTATGTACATTGACATTAACATTGTCATTAGTAGTAGAGTTGATTAGGGGACCTGGAAACTTTCCATTAACCGCAATAACCTGCAAACCATAATTTAATAAAATAGGTAAAGTCACTCAAATTTTGATCAACTTCAACATTACTCTTTCTAATTCAACAAAAATTGGGTCATAAAACCTTTGAAGAAAATTTAAAAGGAAGCAGGGAACAAAATCATGTAATTGCATTAAACAAATATTAATTAGAAAAGAATCACACCAACACAAGCACAGTTCTTGAATGGTGAATCATAATAATGACAAATGAATGATAATAACAACAGTGACAAGAACAATAATATTGATAATTTTTTTTATAGGTAGATTGTAGATAGTGGGGGAAGGGGAATGGGGTTTGAACCACATACATGAGTCATCACAAAGGATTTCCACAATAAAATTGATAATTAAGAATGAATTGTTGAAATCAATATAGCATCCATCAACATACAAAAGGATCCCAAATCAAAAAAGGTAACTGCAGAAAGAGTGGGTAACAACAAAAAAAACAAAAGCTCCACATTGTAAACATAGTCTGTATTTGTATTATACACTTCTGTACTTCACCAATAAACTCTCTCTCTTGGGGATTGTTCATTTACTTCACCTACTACTCAAAGCACAACATCTGATAGAACTAAATAAAAGTAATCAACTTAAAATTTAAAAAAAGAAAAAAAGAAAAAAAAGAACAACCCAAAAAAAGGGAATATATTCAATATATACAAAACCATACAAAAATAAAAAAATTTCTGTGACACTTTTGCATCCTAATCTAATTTCAATAATAATCAATTCCCACCATCAGATAAACATATACAATATAAACAAAGCTAACTATAGGAAAGAGAAAAAAAAAACATACATTTTTTTTTTGGTAGAAAAAAAAAATACATGTACATACATACATACATACATAACATATATACATACATACATAACATATATATATATATATATATATATATATATATAATCTAAAGCCCATATAAAAAAAACACCTGTAATGACATGTTTGGACCTTAATCTACTTCAATCAACTTAAACTTCATTCTCCAATATACATAGCATAAACCATACATTGCTAACAATAAACAAGACCATATAGAAACATCGTCTCTAATGTCACTTCCAAAAGATTCAAGCCACATCAAAACCCAATTTTTTTATTAAAAAAAATCAAAATAGACCCCCAGTTTTACAATCTACAAATAAAACAAAGCACACCCACATGAAAAAAACAAATCTTTATAAAATAAAGAGAGAGCTGAGAAGTGAACCTGTTGAGGAACGCCGAGAGGTGATGCAGTGATGTAAGAGAGACGAAGGTCATAGAAAACACTTGGGTCAGCAGCAAAACAGAGGCTTGGAAACAGAGCAATGAGTAGCAATGAAAACAGAGTAAACAGAGGGACTCCAAACAGAGCCATGAAATTTGAATGTAAAATCTTGGGATTATGGAATGGTAATAAAGCAGAGCAGAAGAAAAGATACACTATAAAGATTTTAGTTTGGGGTTTACATAACAAGCAAACAAAGACTCACAAAACAGAGAAAGTGTGTGTGTTTTTTGTGTGTGAATGTATGATAGTATTTTCTGAGAGTTGCTCTGTTTTTCTTTCTTCTTGTTTTTTTGATCTGTCTGAGAGTGGTCCTTACTCTGTAAGAAAGAATGAGAGAGTAATAAGTAATGTGAAGAGGGGACTCAAGGCGTTTGTCTTTAAAACGTTTCTTTAATTTTGGAAAGTTTTGAGCATAGTCCGCGTATGGTGAAAGGGCACTGGCTAAGCCGGTTGAGTCTCTACTGGCTTTTTTTTTTTCTTTTTTTTTACGACGAGCTCTTTGATTTTTTTTTTTATTAGAAAAATATATCTAAATTTCTTCAAGTATTTGACTAATTTTTCAGATGTATGTAATTTTTCCATTCCACACTCAGATATTAGCGGTAGAAATCTCATGAGAGTGGTCCCAAGATGTTGACAACAAATTTCAAATTTAAGATTTCATTAATTTCATAAGACTTTAGAAACTGCTTAGTCAACCTCTAAAGGTTTCTTTGAAATTAACTATTCCACTCTATTTTTTTTTTAAATTTAGTTTACAATGAAATAATAATAATTATTATTATTATTATGACAGAAAAGAAAAAAATAATAATAAGTAAGTAACAAATTTTTTTTAAAAGAAATGGAATATTATACTTGTAGTTGGTATAAAATAAAAATTGTATCATTGGCAGATTTTTATGAAATTAATATTGCATTAATCACAACTTGCCTTCCTAATAAGTTATGTGAAATTTTTCATTGTCTAATTTTATTAAAAGAGGGATGAGGCTAAATTAAACTCTTAGCTCCTAAATTTTGGTGTAAGTTAGATTTTGGTCCCTCAATTGTTCAAAGTTCATATTTGGTCCATGACATTAAAAAAAAAAAAAAAAAGTGAGTTGATTCCTTCATATATTTTTTATATTTATATGATTAACAGGATTTTAAGAAACATCATTTTCAAGAACCAAATAGAACCAACCACATATTTAAAGGGTTAACAATAAACCAAGCCTATACATGAAGGGACAAAATTATTCTCTTTTTAAAATTTTAGGGACCAAATTAGAATTTTTAAATTTTTAGGACCAAAATCAAATTTGTCTCAAATTTTAGGAACTAAAATTACAATTTAGAGGAAAATAAAAAGGATCATTCAAATCAAATTAGCAGCATTTTTTTTTTTTTTTTTGCTGGGGTCTTTTCCACAGACACGAGTGGGAGTCTAATGATAGGATAATAGAAATTATGAATTTGCTATGGTTTTAGAGATTAAGAATCTTAAACTCACAAGAAATGTTAAGGTCAAGATGCCTTATGAAATGATGTAGTAATAGTGATCAAAATTTAAAAAATATATATCTCGTTGGTGTGGGATTAAAGACTTGTGACTTTGGGTTCAAACTTGTCATTGTCTAACTACTAATTTACAAACATTTTATCTTATTTGAATAAATATTTTGGTATGTATGCACAATGTTAAAATGGTGTTGTCACATTTTATTTTACTGTATTGCAAACCAACCACCGTCAATATTGTAGCTATATATGTACAACAACAGCTAAAAAATAATCTTTTCTTATTCGTTTTAGGGAAAAAAAGGGTTTTCCTTTATTTAATTTATTTGTATCTTTTTCAATATCACAATCTAGGTGAAAGAGTTCATTATTATCCTTCAAATTATCAATATTTACATCAGAAAGTAGTTAGTAGACCAATCACGTCTATTGTGCAACATTGACTGACAAGTAATCATCCTTTTTTTCTTAAATAAAGTAAGGTTTACCATCCCAATACTTTTATTTTTTATTTTGCATAAACCATCCTAATGTTCAATGTTGACTTTTTATTAGATAGGACCATTACAAATTAACTCGAAACTCTCTTCAAAAAAAAAAAAAACTCGAAACTTAATATATATATATATATATATATATAAGCCAAGCAAATACCAAACCAACAATCCAAGATACCAAGCCAAGCAAATACCAAACCAAAAAAATCGAAGATACCACATAAATTTTTTTTTTTTTTTTTCCTTTTGATATAACCAACAACTCTAGCCTAACAATAGTTTCTAAAACCACCATGTATTTATATATTAAAAATACACCCTTGATCCTTCACACTTGTATCTATGACGAAGAGAAAGTACACAAAACACATAATTATTAATCAATAAGCCATGTTTATGTACAATAACCAATCATGTATTCATATCAAAACCATGACATGCAAATGATATAAACTCAAATCACAACTAAAGAGTGACATTGGTTCTCACCTAAACTTGTTAAAAGACTTAAAGTACTAAACAAAATAAAATTTGAAATAAAAATACATTTTTAACCCTATAGTTTAGAGTCGCAACAAATTAAACCTATATATTCAAAATTAATAAATTAATCCTCTAAGGATGAAATTATATTAAATAAGAAAATTGTAAATCAAACTCAAGTTCTTCACCATTATAGTGTTAAATTTGTTATTTAATTTGTTACATTTTTTAAACCTTAGGGGTTAATTTATAATTTTAAAATCTACAATCTAAAAAAAAAATTATAATTTATTTGATTACAACTACATTTTCCAAATTACAAGGCATAAAATAAATAAAATAGGTATGCTAGGTATGGTATTACAAGTAATTTAAATGATAAATGTTGTATTTACCGGCTACAGCCGGTGACAGGTGGAGAAGATGAAGGGGGTGAGAATCATGAGTAATGGGTGAGGAGTAGTGCCAACGAGGAGTCAGCTTCCACTGCCTTCCTTGCACAGATTTCGGCGCCTTGCTTGCTCTCAGACTTTTCTTTCTATATTTTCTCTAACGTTCACTTTTTTTATTATTTTTATTCATTTTTCTGAAAAAGCAACCACATGCACAGCCTGAGACCCCACCTTAATGTG
Organism: Quercus wislizeni; assembly: GCA_023055345.1. Classification (NCBI taxonomy): domain Eukaryota; kingdom Viridiplantae; phylum Streptophyta; class Magnoliopsida; order Fagales; family Fagaceae; genus Quercus; species Quercus wislizeni. Next base: position 3,507,729 of record JALGQJ010000029.1, on the reverse strand, counting down.
GGCCCCATAATCTTAGTCTCTTTTTTAAATTTTGTTTGCCTAGTTGGCAAATATTTGTATGAAGTGCCCCACCAAATCAATGGGTTAGGTTTAGGTTGTTTTGGGATTTTATTTTTTTTCCTTTTTGGTTGATCAGAATCTTACAACTTTGTACTCAACATTTTTTTGTACTTTTGTACAACACAACAATTGGAAATTTTAAATAACTAATCCGAAATTTGTGCAATATACAAAAACAATTCAACATAATATAATTTTTTTAATATTTATTTATTTTTAAATATTAAATTTGATAATTATTAATAAAAATTTATTATGACAGTCTATAAAGTTAGGTAGACATTTATTATAATTTTTTTTTTTATGGAAATTTATTATAAATTTTTGTTGTGTCTATAAAATTACTCAAAACTATATATTCTAATGTTTATCAAAAAACTTTATATTCTAACATTATTTATTTTATATGTATTTATTACAATTGAGTTTATATATGAAATTATATAGTGTACTATTTAAATAAAATTAAATTTAATGTACCAAGATTCTAACGAAGAGTTTAATATAGAATAAAATTTAAATTTAATTTAAAATGCATATTAGAATAACATGTATAGTTGTGAGGCTTAAAAAATTTATTTGTTACAATATTAATATTGAAAGATCAATCCAAAGTAAAATGGCTGTATATATATATAAAAGAAGAAAGAGATAAAGAAATGTCTAGAGCAATTCATGCAGTTTTTCAACTTTGGTAAGGATTAATGGCTGACCCGATTTGTGGATTCAATTGATTTGGTTGTTTATGCACTAGAATAAGTGCTATACGAAATATTCTCTTTGATTTTTTTTTTTTTAAGAAATATATTCTCTAGTTAGATTTAGATCCAATAAAACCCTTCAAATAAATTTATCGTCTCTCTCAAAAAAAAAAAAAAATTATCATCAAAGTCGTGCAAATTTTGAAACAAGTAAATATGTCGATGGATCAAAATCCATTTTTACTCATTTAAAAATATATGGATATTATTTTAGGAACTTAGCTCAAAGACTCTAGAATATCCTAATCATTCTTTCTTTGATGGCATCAGTCAATAGTTATATATATATGTGTGTGTATGTATGAATGTATAGCACTCCACACAATCATGGAATAATTGTTACTTGAATAGAAAAAAAAAAGTGTTAATTATGTTCATTTTATAAAACGTAATTGTAATGCTACATACATAGTAATTTTTACAACATTTTGAGTTAATAGACTTTTATTGATCCTCACTTGATCCTATTGCTGGTATCACTTTGTAATTTCCTATTACCAATATGCTAACTTCGTAGTTATTACATTTTTTGTATTTTAGAGGAAAAAAAATGTTGAAGTGGAATATTATTCATGTAGACCAGGAAAGTAGCTATTTCTATCTATTACTTCTGCACTATTTTTTTTTTTTTTTTTTGGCCATACTAACAAGTGTCTTTAAGGTATTGATTAATAATTTATTTTAGAAAAGTTTTAACATCACTTTTATAAAAAATATAAAAAAACTGTCAAAACATTAATTATTTTTTTATAAAATTTTTTTTAAATAAATTATTAATCAATATTTTAAAAATATTCGTTAACATTTTTTTTTTTTTTTCCTTGAAATGGTAAAATAAACCATTTCTAGAGGGAATAATTATTCTGTTATGATTAAGTAACTGACTTAAAAGTTAACAGGAGTTGTCTACGCGGCTACACCTCAGAATTAGTGCCATGGAATTGGAGACAATATGAAAAAGGCAATAATGCCATCCACCTTCCACTTTTTTCTTGCCATTCTGTCCCATACGGTCTGATCTGTATATCTTGACTCAACAATCAAAATGCAGTCCAAAAACATATTGCTGGAGCCAAATAGAATCTTTAAATTAGTGTATTAAATTAAGGCAAGTGGCTAACTTCTTTTAGAATAAAATGTTCTTAGGAATATGCTCTTCTTGTATGCCTTAAACTTTTTTGTTTGGGGAGAAAAGTATGCCTTAAACTTAAACCTCTAACAATCAACATTTCATTTTTCTAATGGTAAAATAAGATTTTCAAATTTATTAATATATAAATTAATAAATCTCTTATCCATTTTGGTTGATTTTAATATAACAAAATTAACTAAGAGGGTCAACCGAGATTGAACCCATGATCACTTGATTTGCAGTCAAATGCTTTACCATTAAGCTATGGAATCAATTTCATGATTAATGATTTTCATCGATATTTTATTTATTTTTATTACTATACACATGTGTTATAATAATAATAATTATTATTATTGAGAAGATTGCCATCCCTATTATGATTTTCCAACTTTCAATGCTTATTGACAAATAGCATGACTATATTGGTTAGCTTAGTTGTAAGATAAGATTTCAAATTCATTAATATGTATATCTTTATAAATAGCTTGCCTTTCTTGGTTGGTTTTAGTATTAAAATTAGAATTGCTAATGAAAATTAATAGTTAGAAAGGGCCCAACTGGGATCGAATCGGTGACAACTTGATCTGCAGTCAAACGCTCTAACATTGAGTTATATATAGACCCAACCACTGGCAGCTCTACTTGTATGTGAGGGTGGTCCTAGGACCACCCTCACTTGTCAAAAGAAAAGAAAAAAAAAAAAAAAATATATATATATATATATATATGCAAAAAAAAATTTATATAAATAATTATTTTAAATTAATATGTTTTGGAACCACCCTGACTTGAAAATATTGTATATATATACTTCAAAAAAATATTTATTTACTAAATTAACCTATTTTGATCACCCTAATAAAAATGTTAAATACTTTTACTTGAGACTCATAAGAATTTGAGTTCAATAAATATAAGAGTAATGTTATATCCATAACATTTTCAAAATAAATTTTATATATGGTAAGCTATTACTAATTCTAATTTGGGTTCAATATTGACATGTTTTACCCACCAATAACAAGCTAACAACTTGTTGCACAAGATTTGTTATGAAATTGTTGTGGTCACTTTATTATTCTCATATCAGCATTTTCAATTTGTACTTTATCTTTTATTAGGTTTTTTTTTTCCTTATTCTCTTTGTTAATACAAAAATTGTAATATTTCATGTATTTGCATTTTTTTTTATGACGTTAATATATTTAAATTGTCTTTTTATTAAATTTTGTATAATTTAAGTTTCTTAGTGACCACCCTAAAAATAATTCATAGAGTTGCCACTGGACCCAAAGTCATAATTTATAATTTCCCGCAAATTTTTTTAATTTTTTTTTATTTGCCATACATGTGTAGTTAAATTGTTAGAGGATACCACAAAATCACCAGTTAGCAACAAATCTTAAATAAGTTACCATTAAATTGCCTTCATATATAGATCTCATAAATCTTTTCATTGGTATGAGCTACATGTTGATGCATGTAAATAACGTGACAATCCTAATGTTATTAATATGTTTTTTAAATTGCATACTACTTAGAGCTAGGCCATCCAATGAGAGGCCTCGATTTCAAACTCTCGGTCAAAGTAAGTATTGTTGGATATTAGTAGCCTTTTTTCAAAGTTAAGGTGGAAGAGATTTTCTGACCATGCCATGTTAGGTCATTTATCATGACAATGTAATTTGAATGAATTCATATGACGTGAACAAGAAAATTCCCTCAATCTCATCTATAATGACCACAACTAAGGTATTAGGTTGTTCATCATGATAATGTGGTTTAGATAAATTCACGTGGTGTGAACAAGGAAATTCCCCAATCTTATCTATAATGGTGGCCGCAACTAAGGTGACAATTATACTTAGTAATATAGATTATCAACAAACCTATAAATTTAGGGTCTCACAATCTGTACGCTAAAAGAGTATTTTCTCTAGTAAGATTACCATCTTAAACATTGGTGCTTCCTAAGTTGAACCCTATGTCTTGCAGGTACTCTTATCACTAGGTCAATCACATAATCAATTTATCATCTTAGATAATCTTTTTTTCTTACAACAAGTGGGTATTAAAGAAATTCGAAACTTTTTTTTTTATTGGAAAATCAGACAATACCCTAGTGTGTGTTATTGATGGTTGAATGAAGACCACAAAGATTGGAATAATGTACTTTATTGTGTGGGAGTTTTAAACAAGATCAAGTGGTGTCTTCACCAAGAACATCAATCCCCTCATAACTCATAAGCAATGTACATTCCAGATTCATCCATGCATAAAGATCATCTGATCTATCTAGGAAATCGGTGACCATTTACCTATTGTTGGCTTTTGATTTGAGATCGGATTTTGTAGCCTTTTGAGGAAGAAAGAGGAAGCAAAAGAGAGAAACGCATTATCAATACCAATTATTTTTTAATGCACATACGAGCTTTTATAACTTGATTTTGACCTACATTTGTCTTATTTCAGTTAGAGCATTCTCATCAGCTCTCTCAAAAAAAATGTCATTTTGACACATCAAAAACCCACTTTATCATTTTAACACATCATTTTACAACATACCATTTATCAGATGTTCTATTCTTCAATTCTATACATTAAAATAATATTTACTACACATTAAAATAATATATTACCTCCTCCTCCTCCCTATCCCTATCACTATCATCATCATCATCATCACCAACGGTCACCACCAGCACAAACACCGACGGCCACCACCGGCGCCTTAAAAAAAAAAAAAAAAAACAACCAGAGAGATCAGCACAAACCCAAACCCACCACCGGTACAAACCCACATCCACCACCGGCACAAATACACATCCGCCAACGCCGCCTCAACCAAAAAAAAAAAAAAACAACCAGAGAGATCACAAACCCAAACCCACCACCGGCACAAACCCACATCCGCCAACACCGCCTCAAAAAAAAAAAAAAAAAAAAAAAAAAAAACACAACCAGAGATCGGCACAAACCCAAACCCACCACCGGCACAAATTCACATCCACCACCGGCAGAAACCTTAAACAAACCACATCCCAAATCCACCAAATAAATTATAAAATTAATTACAATTTACACTTAAATCATAAATTGAATCGGCACAAACCCTTTTTTTTTTCTTCCTTCAGTGTTTGTTACCTTTCAAGAGCGACAAACCGTCTCCGTCGCCATCGTTGATGGAAGTGGGTCAGTGACCAGTGGCGAGCCTGGGCGATCTCTGTCTCTCGGCGTGGTGAGATCGGCGTGGCGAGACGGCTTGGTGAGACAGTGTGGCGAGACGGCGTGGCGAGACGTCTTGTCGAGATGGCGTGGCGAGACGGCGCGGCGAGCTGGCGCGGCGAGACGGCGAGGCGAGAATGCCAGACAGAGAGAGAGAGAGATCGATGGGTTGCAGACGGAGTGATTGAGAGAGACAAATGAGGGAGGAGAGAGAAAAAACGAATTAAATATAGGTAAACAGTGTGTAGCATTTTTGTCCGTACCGTCTCATATTTGAGACGGTACTGTAGACATGTTCTAAATTTTTTGAGATATAGAACGGCTGATGAGAGCTTGTTTTTGTGTTTGGTGTGTTAAATGTGCCAAATATTTGGCATTTGGCACATTTAACACACCTGATGGGAGTGCTCTTATTTGTACAATGTATATGTCAACAAAGGCTCTGCTGAACAGTACATGTTCTCAAGCACTTAGGAGACCAAGGTTTTGCAGTGGCATGTGCACAATTCTTGGACTCAGATTTTTGGGCAGCTTTTGATAATTTATTTATTTTTAAGTGAGACCTAAGGGAAAATCTTAACAAGCACTATACGGAGTTTGTTAAGATTTTCCTTATACACAATTCTTCTTCGATGTTACTATAATATATATATATATATATATATATTTGAAGGAGGGAAATGCTAACGAGTACCTTAAGGTATTAGTTAATAATTCATTTTAGGAAAGTTTTAACATTACTTTTATGAAAATAAAAAAAACTGTTAAAATATTAATTGTTTTTTTTTCCATAAATTTTTTTTTTAAACTAGATTGTTAATCAAACTTTAAGAACACTCATTAGCATCACCCTTTGAAGTGTACCTCTGGCACCCACCAAAAGAGAAAGGATTATGCTTGGAATGTAGCCAATGTATAGGCAACAAGGATCTGATGATGGATTTGCACTTTGCAATTTAATGGGGGAAGCAATAGTAGTGGATAGAGAGCATTTATGATTTGAGGTAATGATGAAAACATATCGTGATCGGTTTTACCGATATTGCTTTAGAAAGGTTAATGAAGAGTAAGTAAAAGTCACAATCATGCTCTTAGTCAAATGATTTTGGTGGGTGCTTGGAAGACTTTTGGTTTGGTTTTTTTTCTGTTTTCTCTCTCTATTTATTTGTTTATTTTGGTATATTATCACATTACTCTTGAGTCTTGATACATTATGTCTTTCCTTCTTCTTTTTTTGGCAATATATTCAACGTAAAATTACTCCTTCCATAATCACTTTTAAAAAAAATTCTTTTTGGGAAAGGCTATATGTGACTATTTTAAAACATATGTTGTGTCTGTTTACGTATTTCTAATCCTTTCTATTTTGAGGGAGATTCGAGTAGAAGTGAACTTCACACACACTATAATAATACTTCATATTTCTCTTTTCATATAATAGTATTTACAACTCAACTCTACAAATTTTTAGCATCAATTAAATTAAGGTTAATTAATGAATCCTTCTCAAATCTCAATGACTCCAATTCGTCATTTTTTTTTTTGGTTGTTTTTTTATCAAACCGATTGAATGGTGAAAAGATCTATTTATCCTATCAAAAATCATGTAATAGTATTTCATAATGTTTAATGTTGTCTTTCTTAAGGAAAAATGATATCATATAACGGATATATGATAAATCAGCTCCCATTTAAGAGATAAGATACAAGGAAGCTTCCAATTCAAGGACCATCTTCCATTGTTGACTGAGAGAGAGAGAGAGAGAGAGATTTTGTATGTGATCGAAGACTTACAAAACTGCTGTCAATGGCAGTGCTCATTAATGGGGTAGTGCTTTGGAACACTTGAGCACAAATTGACATTTCATTTCAACGAAACTTCTTAAGCCAATTCAAAGGACAATCAATAATAGCATTTGGGAATTGGGAATACAACAAGGTGATAAGATATTGAAATTCCTAATGTGTTGCATACGCCAATATGCAGGCTACTGGCTACGGAAATAGCTTTTGCAAAACTATTTGATGTAAAGTGTCTTTTTATTATTTTGGCAGAGTAGCTAATTTTGTGACCTACCAATAAGCCCAATGGGCTTTCAGCTGTATTAGAATGGCTTCTATGAGTTCTATCCTTATTCTTGACTTGCCTCCTTCCCTTCCATTGCGTTGGCAAATGTTGAAATTGGGTAAGGGATAATCCCTCTTGTTATTGTTTCCTTTTAATTTAACAAAATCTTTATTCGGGAAACAAAAGAAGGAAATGACCCTTAATAATTTAGGAATCTAATATAATGGAAATAAAGAAATGTATGTAATTTTTTTAAAAAGATAATTACAATATGCTACCAATCTTGCAGTTTAAATCATTTCCCTCTAAACCCTCAAGCGTTTTGTGCATGAGGAAGCGTCAATTCAGTTATAAAACCCTTGTTGTTGTGTACATAACTTTTCTTATTCAGCGTAAAACTAAGAAAACTGACTTTTGTGTTGATTTTGAATATTGGAGCAACTACCAACTTGCACATGCAGGTTAGAGAATTTGCGGTCACATATGCTCTTTCTTTTTTTCAAGGTTGGCCCAGAATTCCTTTATTTAAGGAATTGGATTATTATTTTTTTTTTTTAAATGATACAAGTAGTATTACATATTTTATTATACAATTCTTACAAACTAATGTGTTACCAATTAAAAATAATAGTTCAAATGAAGTGACACTAATCACATTCAATATTACGTACATTAATTTGTAAGTTTTATTTTTTATTTTTTATTTTTATAAAATAAAATATATAATATATTCAGTATTTTTCTTATATTTATTTGATTATGTATTCTTTTGAATTCCTTGTTTGTAGGGTTCAGCATGTGTGTCCCTATTTTCTGGTCCTATGTCGTGCTAACCTTTTCTTCAAAATGACACAAACTCTTTGAAGTATAATATATTTTTTAGCCATAGTACTAGAGAATGGTATGGTATAATTTATACATGGCCGGCTTCCACAGCAACCTAAAATACTTAAAAAATTCATGTCACTCATGCCTTCTAGCTTTTGTAAACAAAGCAGTTGGAGCTTTTTGTTGATCTATTTATTTATTAAAAGTGGAAAAAGTTACAATTTTACCTTAAAAAGGTGTTAAAAATTATATTTATCTATTAAAAGTGGGAAAAATTACAATTTTACCTTAAAAAGGGTTAAAAAATTATGTCACACCTGAGACACTACCAAAAAAAAATTATTACTAGTCTTAAATGTCATATTATAGTATTCAGTTAATTAAAAAATTGGAAACAAGACATTTGACCTTTGTTGCTTTCAAGGCCTCAATAAACTAGCAGTGATCATGTAGCATTGGTCACTTATTCTGTGTTCAAATGCTAAGAAAGATGGGGGAAAATATAATACATTACCACTATCTTAACTCCAAATTGTTCGAAATCTCTCACTGTTTAGTCCAACATTTAAACAGCCACTAAGACATTAGTGTTAAAATATTCCTCAAAAGTACAAGGGTTTTATAACTTATCTCCTTATAGTTGAATAAAAAGATTTTCTTCTACATTGGATGCTGCCTCATGAGCATCCGAAGAAGGGACAAATATAATGTAAACAAAGGGTGTAAAATGGTGAGCTTTTTGGTTGCCTAGAGAAGAGAAACATAGAGTAATGGATAAGAATGTAAATAAATAATTACATTAAAAAAAAATGCAAAGAAACAAAAGACAAAAAGTAGTAATTGAAAATTTAAAAGGAAGGGGGCTTCCATGCAGAACCCTAGAAGATAGGTACTATTATATATTTGGAGCATAGCAATAGTCCATAAATTTAGTAACAATTGGTTTCATTGATCTGTCCAAAGAGAGGAAGCATTAAAGCAAAGTCAAATCCATTTAGAATATTTAAATAAAAAATTTGTAAAATAAGCTAACGGTCGAATTCTATCTACTTCCATTGTTGTTGCCAGTTCATAAGAAATTAAATAGAACATGGAATATCACACAGAAGGTTTAGCACATGACCAACATATATCAGACCCAGAAAAAGGACACAAGAATTTTAAAATGAAGCAAGGATTTTGCAGCTTTGCCTTCAAAAGGGAACCCAAAAAAATGGAACAAGAACAAGAAGACAAATGATTTGAATTTCAGTTTCTATGCTAGTCTGTGAATCAAGACAATAAGTACACTAATGGAATGTGGGTTGTTTTACTTTTACAAAAGCAGCCAAAAAATGATATTATTATTCATTTGTTTTATATCCAATTTTTAGTGAAATGACATGACTATCATCTTTAACTGGGGAGATTTAGATGTGAATAAATTTGGAAAATAAAGGTATGGATGGGTGAAAGTTCTTCTCTACCATACAGCTTTTTGTTATGTATATTGAGAATATAATACATATGACATAATGGTTAAATTAAGTGGGTATTGAATCTTAAATTTCCTTCTATTACAATTTTATAGATTATTACAGCCTTGATGTCCTTCTTCCAATGCATGTACCCCAAAGGCCCACCCTAGAGTAATTGGAAAATTAATAACCCACTCCTAAACATAAGGATAGAATCATATCATCGCCTCCCTCCTATGATGAACAATAATCTCATAAGTTACATACTATTCACAAAATTAAGCTAATTTTAAATTCATTCTCATGGTTAATGTTATGGTCCATAATGTGACTAAATGGACCCTTTTGAATTCTTTTGAGGGATTAAATCATCTCTTCCTTATTAGATTTTTTCCCTGGATACCAGAATGAAGATTGGTTTGATATTCCATCATTGTGTAATATATTTTATGTTTCTCTTTCAATGAAATTTATTCTTACTTAGCACCAAAAAACAAAAAATCTCAAATTACATACCTATGAGCTTTGCTAATGGGATATAAAGTAATCAGCCCATAAAAGGGAAAAGAAAATGGAGGCCCAAGAAGCTCTTGATCTCCTTACTTTGGCCCAAGTTGAAACAAATATTGACAACATATCAGCTGCTATTGCGTTTGGGCTCAATCCGCGCCCTCAAGAAATCAGTTGTAACACCACCAGTTTTCGCCGTAAAAACTCTAAGAGGTACGCTTCTTCCATTTCCTTTTCGTCATTGTGATTGGATCCTCTTGTAAAACTTTTTTAGATTTTGATAAGTGCGTAGGACTGTAGTAATAGCTTTTAAGAATATCAGTGATAGATTAAAAAAAAAAAAAAAAAACATTTTGATATATATTTTCTTCCAATTCAATTTCAACCTTCAGCCAAAGTCTGGAATTTTATGTCGTAGGACACCTAAGAAGTACTAATATAAGGAAGAAGCCAAAATATTTACGAGAATATTATTAACACAAAAGTAAGTACTATAGATATATGGGATTTCATTGAAGCACTACAACCTTCAATGCTAACAATACAACCAGTTCTGCGCAAGCCCAATGTAATGTTAAATTATTAATTGTACCAAAAGCTTACTGATTGTTAAGACAGTCCGTAATTTAACATGCAATGTAAGGGTATAATTATTACAACCTAACTTCTGCATAAGCAACAGAGAAAGCCTCATTTTTGCAAAAACTACAAGTCAGTTACACAGAGAGAGAGAGAGAGAGAGACCACTTTTAACATTAGAGAAACTAGAATGCTCACATACTAAAAAAAAAACAGGATATTACAGTAACCATCAGCTAAGGGCTCTCAACTAAATGCAATATGTCCTCTCAATACTCCAAATTGACATACACAACTTTGTTTAGGATGGATGGACCCTTTCATTTTGCTGCTACCTGCCATTTTGCCTCTAATGAGCTGATGGTTTAATTTGTTACTTTTTGAATTTTTAGGGTTCGATACTTTTGATTTGTTACATTCCTAATTAAAGGGTTTAAAATGTAACTCTTTAACTACTTGTTCTCTCTCTCTCTCTCTCTCTCTCTCTCTATATATATATATATATTGATTACAGAGAGCCAAGGACTTGAACTGAAGTATGCGAATCTGCAAGGCATGGTGCCCGCGAAGCTTTACAATTCCAAATGACCTTGTTTGAGGACATACTTTCAAGACTATGAGTGAAGTCTCTCATGCGATTCAAGTGCGTATCCAAAGCATGGCACACTTTGATCAGTAGTCGCCAATTCGCGAAATCCTACTTTCAGAGAGCATCTCAAAACCCCAACTACATGAACGTCCTTGTTTTGACTGACAATTGTGTTCTATCAGTAGGTTATCGAGCACTGTTTCGAAGCCGTGTTGTTCATGGTCAACCTGTTGACGTTGATTTTCATGGTTTTCCATTGTGGGGTGTAGAAGATGTTGAGACAAACTTGGCTTCTTGCAATGGCTTGGTATGTTTTGAATTATATAATGCGGACATACATACATCCCAATATTTGGTTTGGAACCCATCTACCAAAAGTTACCAAAGTAAAAAACATACCAAGACCAACATCAACACCTGATTCAATTTCTTGTTGGCTTTACGGTTTTGGTTTTGGTTTTGGCTACTATTATTCCATTGATGATCACAAGATAGTAAGGCCCTACCAGATTTTCCCTTTTGATATATTGCAGATCGAGATCTTTTCACTCAAGACCTTTACTTGGAGGACAATTCTGCCGGATGAGGACAATATTTTTAACTGCATCGTTCCATTTAGCCCAAGGACTATATACTGCAATGGGGCAATTTATTGGAGTATTAGCCATTATATGAAGCCGTCAATCATTTATTTTGATTTAGCGGATAAGATATTTCATGAGCTGCCATGGCCAGAATCTATTTCTTATAACACGAGATGAATCATCAGGTGAATATTACGATACGTCAGATTTATGGGAGTTAGGGATTTTTGGAGAACACGTGTCTATCTGTGTGCACCGACGAGTCCCTGCAATAATTTGTGTGTTCAGCTATGGCCCTATGGGTGACGAAGGAGTCTTGGACTAGATTGGCGACCATTCCATATTGGAGCAATTGTCTGAGGCCTATATGCGCGTCAAAGAATGGTGAAAAAGTTATAATGCTGGAGACAGAAGTTGAGCGTGTTGAAATGAATTTATTATGCAATGTCAAATTGATAGTATGCAATTTGAAAGAATACACCTATAGAAGAATATTTTATGATCCCAAGCCAAGAATTGAGGAAACTACATATGTGATTATCCAAAAAAAGAGAGAGGAGGAATCTACATATGTGGAAAGCCTCTATTCAGTTGACTGCAATGATGGGTTTGACGTGGGAAACTAAGAACTAGAAAACTGATCAGTGGTACTTTTTAACTATAGAACAACATGCTATTTTAGCTGTCAAAGTCATAACTGTTCTAGTGTCCTGAAATAATATAATCTAACAGCTACAATGAAAGGACATGTCATTGATCTTTGTTACATTATTTTTCTCTTCGTTTTTCCACTCTCCTCTTCCTTTCTTCAGATTTACCAAATTCAAAAAATATCTCTCTTTCCAATCAGAAAAATTTGTGGCTGAATCCTTTTTCTCTTCGCCGTCGAATCTCCATGGTTGCACTCAGCAACCACCGAGTCCAGCACACCACCATCTTCGGTGCTATTTGGTTTGGCTTTTTCCTCTCTTCCGGCTTCTCTCTTTTTTCTCGTTCTCTCAAGTCTTCTGTTTGCATGACGACGCCACCGCCGTTGGCGGCACTTCTCACCGTTGCAGACATCTTAAAATTCTTTCTATTGCACTTTTACATATTATTACAGGCCTTGATGTCCTCCTTTCAACACATGTACCCCAAGGCCCACCCCAGAGGAATTGGAAATTAATAACCCACTCCTAAACATAAGGATAGAATCCTATCATTGCCTCCCTTCTATGATGAACAATAATCTCATAGGATACATACTATTCACAAAATTAAACAAATTTTAAATTCATTCTCTTTTTTTATGACCCATAATGTGATTAAATGAAACCTTTTGAATTCTTTTGAGGGATTAAATCATCTCTTCTTTACCAGATTTTTACCCTGGATATCAGGATAAAGATGGGTTTGATATTTCATCAATATGTTTTATGTTTCTCTTTCAAAGAAATTTATTCTTGCTTAGCACCCAAAAAAAAATCTCTTAAGCTTAGGGGTTGTCCCAAATCTCAAATCACACATTTGTTTAGATTAATGATGTTTTTGATGGGACCTATAAGCCTTAGATCATTCCAAAAGTTGAGACCAATAAAAGGGATAAGAAAATGAAGGCCTAAGCAGCTCTTGATCTACACTCAATCTTAAAATAGGACAAAACTTAAGTATAGTACATTAGGCACTGTTCCTTAAGTTCCACTTTTAAGATTCAGTTATATAACTACTTAATTAAAAAATACACTTCCATTCCATGTGCATAAATCCACATGATATAATTTTAAAAGGGGAACCTAACGAACAACACTTAAGTACCGTACCTAAGTCTTGCCCTATAAAATATATTTAAAAGTTGAAGCATAACATTCGTTGTTATTATATTTTTTTTAAACCATATAAGCGGCCATGTCATCATTATCTTTTTCTTTCTAATTTTTTTTACACTATTAAATATATAAATTACTAATATTAAAACATCGAAAATTACAATCATTAATATCCACATCAATTACTTTGATTTTTACATATACATACAATACTGTTAAGTTTATAAATTATTAATATTGAAATAGCTAAAATTACAATCACCAATATCTACGTCAGTTACTTCATCTTTACGTATACATACAACTATTTGGTTACATTTCACATTTTAAGTTTTAAACTCATCTATATATTATTATATAATAATAGGCAAAACTGAGAGAAATTTAAATTAGAATTCCAAATTAGAGTTCTAATTTTGCGTCATGTGTCCTAAATTATTTATTCTTAAAGAGTTTTATTTCTTAATTTTAAAATCAAATATGGGACCACATCATAAATATTCATTCAAGTGAGTTATTAAGTACAAAACTCAAAGAGTATAGAATAAATGAATCGTAAAAAAAAAAAAAAAAAAAATAATGGACAATTTACATTTTATACCTAAAAATATCCTTACAAAATTTTTTAAGGAGTTAATAAAATATAAAAATGACAATCAATAGTTTTTAAATTATATATATAGGAATTATATTATACATCTTATTGTATATCTTTAAGTGTATCCATGCATATACACGGAGTTACAAACTAGTTAAAAATAAAACACTACAAATACAATTACAATTGCAAATATACATAAGGGTTATGGCAGGAATTAGACTTTATACAATATAAACCACCACCTTACCAACTGTTCGGCATTCGGCTACCTCAATGTTCGCAAGTGACATTTTGTTAGTTTGGTGGTCAATTAAACTATTAGATATAAATTAAAGTTTGTGTTGTGTATTTAAGAGTTAAACCCTTTTGGATATATAACACTGTTAGTTTCTTTAAGACATTTCCCTTCTCCCTGTATGTGTATTAAATACTTAGGGTATGTTTGGTAACTGTTTTTTCTCCTTATTTTCTGTTTTCAAAAACAATTTTCTATTTTTAAGACTGAAAAACTTGTTTGGCAACTCAAAATAGGCAGAAAACAAAAACTGTTTTCAAAATTCAATTTGTGAAGGAAACTGAAAACATGCAAAAGGCTGTTTTCAGTTTCTAATTTTCAAAAGTCAATAAAAATATGCATTTAATTTAATGAATCTTTCTTATTTGATGAGTTAACATTAAATTTTAAATCTTAGTTACAACATATTTTAGTATTTTTTATTTTTTTCTTCAAAAAAACTATCTTTTTAATTTCAACTAACCAAACATGTTTTTTATTTCAAAAATATAAGAAAATTGTTTTTTCTTTATATTCTCAAAAACAAGTTTTTGAAAATAGAAAACAAAAACGGTTACCAAACATAACCTTAGTATTCTTAAAAAAAAAAAAAAAAAAAAAAAGTCAAAATCTCATTTCGGCTTAAGCCTCAATATTGAAATGAGTTTAAAATTCCTTTAATCCTTTGCCCAATTCGTTAAATTCCTTTCCACTACTCCCCTAATTTAAACACTACTATAAACATATATACAATAATATATTACATGTTTTTCATTTGAAAACAAGAACAATAGTAGAAAAGAAACAAATGATAAAAATGTGGATTTGGTTTTGTAAGATTGAGATGTGCTTCCCAGGATAAAAGATTGTCATCCAATACACCACCCTTATTGAAGTTTGTTATGCATTTCAATGTGGTCACAACAATACTCTCAATTTTCCTTCTATTTTGTTACTCTTTTGGTAGATTTTTCATTGATTCTTTCCTTAATTACAGCTTAGCAAAGTACAATTTTGATCATATTAAAAAACATTCATGATCACAAGTTCTCTCTTTTTATCATATTTTGGTTTTCTTAGAGTTTTGTTTAATATTTAGTTGTTATTGGAAGTGGGTATTTAAGTTTTACACAATATTTGAATATGTTTTTCAAAGTACATACCAACTATCTGGTTAATTTCCTAAGACAAGACATAGTCTTTATAGATTGCAGTAAAATTCTTGAAATTGTTTGTAATGTTAAGTTGTTTCTTTTTTAGCAAAATAAATAAATAAGTAAATGGGTTTGAAATGAGTTTGGATTCATTAAATATATGTGAAACCAATTTGAGATAAAATTGCTAAAATTTAGTAGAATTTGGAACAAGCTTGAGATCAATATTTTTTAAAAATTAGGGTAAAATATATTTTTGGTCCATAACCTTTACACAATATTTCAATTTAGTCCCTAAGCTTTCAATTATATCAATTTGGTCCCTAATCTTTTAATGTCGTGTCAATTTAGTCCTTGTTGTTATATCTTAGATGAAAATTGCTAACATGGCAAATGGCCAAAATAAAATTTGAGTTTATTGTCACATCAATAGAAGCTAATTTTTTATTTTGGCCATTAGACACGCCATCAATTTTCATCCAAAATATAACGGCATGGACTAAATTAATACGGTACTAAAAGATTAGGGACCAAATTGACACAATTGAAAGATAGGGATCAAATTGAAATATGATGTATATGATAGAAACCAAATACATAGTTTACCCTAAAAATTAGGATTTAGAATAAGTACTCTCAACCCACCCCGTCTTTACCCATTCTTAAGTAAGTATACCAAAATTGACTGAAGTGGACCAAATTGAACCAAAGTGAATCGAAGTAGACCAAAGCGGACTGAATAGACTAAAGTAGACCCATTATGAAAACATTTTTAAAAATATCTAAATTTTTTTAAATTATCTTATTAGCAACCTTAGTTTCAAATGTGTCAACTATGCATGTTGTGTGCCTCGTAGGCATTTTCCATTAATGAGTTGATGGTAGGAACCAAATTTGACTACAAGTTGGAAATAATAGGGTCTAAATTGGCTGCTACTAAAATACAATGACCAAATTGATAATGATTGCAAAATGATACTGTGGGGGAGCAAAACCTGGGCCCTTGCAGTGGGCTTAAGTACCACGTTTCATCAACAATACGTCCGAGGAGAGGAAACCATAGGGAAACCTCGTAACTAACAGTAGAGCGCGTAAGTGTCTAGGAATGTTGATCCAAGAGGAATACCCTCCTCGGGTCTGGCATATGTCGGTGAGAGGGGCCTCGGCTTCTCCTTAGTCCACCCTCCAGGAAGTTCCAGAGGTGAAGATAGATTACCAATGCACATGGAAGAGATAAGAATGCAGAAATATCTTGGGAAAAAGCTGCTACCACCGCATTAAATGCATTACAACAGCTTTCCTGGCCGCATTTATGTGGAGAAGACCCCTTTCCTGGCCGCATTTATGTGGAGAAGACCCCTGAACAGTGTTTTAAATCACCTTTATCCCCAGAAAATTAAAAAGCTGTGAGAGAGGAAACGGAAACTCAAGTACCAGGCTAGATGGCAGACAAGTGGACGATAAGATCGAACAATGAAGGACTATATAATGGAGTAAAACCTCCAGAAGAAAGAGATCAGGAGAGAAAAAGAAAGAACATCAAGGAAGAGTTACTGTAGCATCTGGAAGAACACAACCTAAAGAAAAACATTTTATCTAAGATCCTACCCCTCGGACCTTACTTGAATCCACCAATTAATCCAAAACTTGCTTCTCGGACCTGAGATCTTAACTCGTTTGTGCGTTTTTGCCTCCTCGGCCAAACTCCTAACCTTCATTAACTGTTGTAAGACCCGTTATTAGCCCAATTCTTTCGCCCACTCTCTTACAAATTTATTGTATTGGGCTTATTGGGCCCATCTCCTGTCTCCATCTAGGTGTGGGCTACAATTTGTGACCCTACAATTGGCGCCGTCTGTGGGAAGAGTTAGCGCTAGTAGAAGTTTACGACAGTTATGGCAGGTTCAGGACCACAACAGGCCAGTCCACCTCATGCAGAATCAGCGAACGTCAGTCAACAAGATGAACTCCATAATCTTGAACGGGAAAACCACGTAGATAACCAACGTGAGGGCAGCTCGCGAACGATCCATGCTGGGAAAAGCGGCTATCGACGAAAGAGCCATCTGGTGCAAGAGCACGCTGATGAAAAGGACTTGCAACGTGAAATAGAAGATTTGAAAAAGAAGTTTCGTCGAGCACAACGAAATCACACCCCTTTAAGTTCTGATGTTTCCTCCAACGATGAAGGAGAGGACAGTTACAGGGATTCTTCAGAAACTCCCCCCAGTAAATCCTATTCCTATGAAGAGAAACATTCTCACAAAAGAAGGAGAAAAAGTTCGTCTAGAAGGGGAGTGGGAACTAAAGACATGAAGAAGGCTTTGACCCAAATTTCTAAGTCCCCCTTTACTCGGGGAATAGAAAAGGCAAAGCTTCCCAGACGTTTTCATCAGCCTAAGTTCTCCATGTACAACGGACACACCGATCCTGTAGAACACGTAAGCCAATTCAAACAAAAGATGGCGGTCTACTCTCAAGATGAAGCTTTGTTGTGTAGAGTATTTCCCTCCAGCTTAGGACCGATGCCAATGAGATGGTTCGACGGGTTGAAGACTAACTCCATCGGTTCCTTTAAGAAGCTCACTCAATCATTCTGCTCCCGGTTTATCACATGCAGCAGAGTTCCTCAACCCCTAGATTCTCTGTTGTCAATGACAATGAGGGAAGGGGAGTCTGTGAGGTCATATGACGAGAGGTATTGGGAGATGTTTAACGAGATTGACGGGGATTTTGATGAGGTCGCTGTCAGAACCTTCAAGGTCGGTCTTCCCTCCGAACATGGCCTGAGGAAGTCCTTGACAGGGAAACCAGTCACCACCTTGCAACAATTAATGGATAGAGTGGATAAATACAAAAGGATAGAAGAACAACAGCAGTAACAAGGAAAAGGGAAAGCTAAGCTTGTCCCTCAAGAAAGGAGAGAGTTTAGGCCGGACAGGTATAATAATAACCGTCCGAGAAGGGATTATGCCGAGCAGCAGACATCCAGTAACAGCCAAGTAGTCGGAGCAGTATTCCGAGAGCCTGTGCACCAAGTCCTGGAAAAGGTAAAAAACGAGCCCTTCTTCAAGTGGCCCAATAAGATGATGGGAAACCCTGAAAAGAGAAACCGAAATCTCTATTGTCAATATCATAGAGACCACGGTCACACCACCGAGGACTGTAGAAGCTTATGGGATCACCTTGACCAACTTGTCCGAGAAGGTAAATTGAAACAGCTGTTACATCATTCCAGCAATTTGGGCAGTCAACCTGATACCCGACCAGAAAGGGAGAATCCTCCAAGACCTCCTCTTGGAACTATTAACGTTATCTTTGCGGCACCTGGCAGAACAGGGTCATGCCCTTCCAGAGTAATGTCTGTGGCTCGTCTGTACCCTGAGGATGACCCCCACGAGCCGAAGAGAGCTAAGTTAAACCGGTCCCTGGTCATGGGATTCTCGGACGAAGACAAGATCGGAACTGTTCAGCCTCATGATGATGCTCTAGTGATTACCCTCCGAATCGGAGGCTATGATGTAAAGAGAGTGATGGTAGATCAAGGCAGTGCAGTCGAAATCATGTATCCTGACCTCTTCAAGGGGCTGAATTTAAGAACTGAAGACCTGACGCCTTATAATTCCCCTTTAGTAAGTTTTGAAGGGAAGATTATTATCCCGAAGGGACAAGTCAGACTGCCAGTGCAAGCCGGAGCGGAGATAGTGGAGGTCGATTTTATAGTGGTGGATGCCTACTCCCCTTATACGGCAATTGTTGCTAGGCCTTGGCTTCATACTTTAGGAGCGGTTTCTTCCACCCTGCATCAGAAGATCAAATACCCATCCGGAGGCCAGATAGAAGAAATACTGGGTGATCAAGCCATGGCGCGACAGTGCATGATAGCAGCCATCCGACACAAGCTTGAAGCGGAATCTGAGACTCGTAAAGAGGAGTTATAGCAATTAAAACCCCCAATGCCGTCCAATGATGGGTTATCCGAGGAAGTGAAGTGTGAAGACCTTATAAAAGTCACAATAGGAGATGACCCTGAGAAATTCTTTCAAGTCGGATCTCAACTACCCCAGTCAGAGAAGGAGGAATTGGTAGAGTTCCTTAAACGAAACATCGATGTCTTTGCATGGAGTGCTTATGAGGCTCTAGGGGTGGACCCAAACTTCATTTGTCACCATTTGAATGTTAATCCGGTGATGACCCCCAAGAAGCAGCTCCCTCGTCGGCCATCTAAAGAGCATGCAGAAGCAGTTCGTCAGGAAGTGACGAAGCTCAAACAGGCAGGGGCTATCAAGGAGGTCTTCTATCCCGAGTGGCTGGCAAACACTGTAGTGGTCAAGAAAAAGACTGGGAAGTGGCGAGTATGTGTTGATTTCACAGATCTAAATAAAGCCTGCCCTAAAGATCCATTCCCCATGCCCAAAATCGATCAGCTAGTAGACGCCACAGTCGGTCATCCTCGGATGAGTTTCTTGGACGCGTTTCAGGGTTATCATCAGATACCTTTAGCATTGGACGATCAAGAAAAAACTGCATTTGTTATGCCAGTAGGGAACTACCACTACAAGGTGATGCCTTTTGGTTTGAAGAACGCGGGTTCCACTTATCAGAGAATGATGACGAGGATGTTCGAATCGTTATTAGGAAAAAATATGGAGATTTACATAGATGACATAGTGGTGAAAAGCAAAAAGGTATCCGAACACCTAGAAGATCTTCAAGTTGTCTTCGAAATTCTCAGAAGCCATAAATTACGTTTGAACGCCTCCAAATGTTCATTTGGTGTGGGGTCGGGCAAGTTCTTGGGTTACATGGTTACTCATAGGGGAATCGAAGTCAATCCCGACCAGATTAAGGCCATCACCAATATGCGAACTCCTCGGAACCCAAAAGAGGTGCAAAAACTAACCGGAATGGCCGCTGCTCTGAATAGATTCATATCTCGATCGGTAGACACGTGCCGACCTTTTTTCCTGTTGATCAATAAATGGAAAGGCTTTGAATGGTATGTGACGCGGCCTTTCAGCAACTCAAAGACTATCTTGCTCGGCCGCCGGTCATGTCAAGTCCTGAACCAGATGAGGTTCTTTTTGCTTATATTGCAGTGGCCTCCTACGCAGTAAGTTTAGTGTTGATAAGAGTTGATAACGGCGCACAACGGCCAGTGTACTACGTGAGTAAATCGTTGCACGAGGCAGAGGTGCGCTACCTTCCACTGGAAAAGGCCATCCTAGCAGTGGTGCTTGGCACACGCAAGCTGCCTCACTATTTCCAAGCACACACGGTGATTGTTCTCACACAACTCCCACTAAAGGCCGTACTTAAAAGTGCAGATTACACGGGAATGGTAGCCAAGTGGGGTACAATTATGGGAGCTTTTGATATCAAGTACATGCCTCGCACCTCAGTAAAGGGACAGGTACTCGCCGATTTGGTGGCAGAGTTCACCGAACCTGAAGCGGATGGATTATTAGCACAAGGGGAAAAGGATAAAAAACTGGTCAGTAATATCTCCCAATGTTTCCCTCCAACGTGGGAAGTGCATGTAGATGGGGCATCAAATCAAAAAGGCACGGGGGTTGGATTAGTGTTGACATCTTCCGAGATGGTTACCATTGAAAAGTCTCTGAGGTTAGGCTTTCCTGCCACGAATAACGAAGCAGAGTACGAAGCATTACTAGAAGGAATGGCTATGGTCCTAAGGATGGGAGGAAAGTCCATCAAACTCTTCTCGGATTCAAGGCTAGTTGTTGGTCAAGTCCAAGGTGAATTCGAAGCCAAGGACGAGAGAATGCGAGGTTATCTTAGCCGAGTAAAAATTATGCAGATGGAATTCGAATTCTTTAGCTTGCTACATGTCCCTAGAAGCGGCAACACGCATGCGGACTCTTTGGCCACGCTTGCAACTTCCTCAGCACAGAACTTGCCTCGCATAATCCTCGTTGAGGACCTGCATTGACCCTCGACAATAGCAAACATAGTTCAGATCAATCAAGTTAGAATGGGGCCAAGTTGGATGGATCCGGTCATGCAGTTCTTAAAGGAAGATATTCTACCAGAAGAGAAAATTGAAGCTGACAAAATAAGAAAGAAAGCTACTAGTTATTGGCTGTCAGAGGATAGCAAGCTATATAGGCGTTCCTTTTCTGGGCCTTATTTACTATGTGTTCATCCCGATCAAACTGAATTGCTCTTAGAAGAGATGCATGAAGGAATCTGTGGAAGCCATACTGGAGGCAGGTCCTTAGCGCATAGGGCCATTACTCAGGGTTACTGGTGGCCGAATATGCAGAGAGAAGCTTTGGAATATGTCAAGAAGTGTGATCAATGCCAACGGTATTCATCGAGTATACACCAGCCGGGGGGGTCCTCAATCCATTATCTAGTCCATGGCCATTCCCTCAATGGGGCTTGGATATCGTCGGACCATTTCCTAAAGCTGTGGGAAACAAGAAATATCTCATAGTTGGCACTGATTATTTTACAAAGTGGGTTGAAGCAGAGCCTCTAGCCAATATCCGAGACGTAGATGCGAAAAGATTTGTCTGGAAAAGCATTGTTACTCGGTTCGGCGTCCCTCATACACTCATCTCAGATAATGAACTCCAGTTTGATAGTAAGATGTTCAGAAGTTATTGTGGCGAGCTGGGGATCACTAATAGATATTCCACTCCGGCTTACCCTCAAGGGAATGGACAAGCTGAAGCTGTGAATAAAGTCATATTGAGTGGATTGAAGAAGAGATTGGATGATGCAAAAGGCAGATGGGTGGAAGAGCTTTCGCACGTACTCTGGACATATAGGACCACGCCTCGTAGGTCCACCGGAGAGACCCCTTTTTCAATGACTTATGGAGCTGAGGCAGTCATCCCCCTAGAATCTGGGTTCCCGACGACAAGAACAAGCTCATTCAATCCCAAAGACAACGACGAAAACTTGGCAAGGGGTCTAGACTTGATTGATGAAAAAAGGGAAAACGCAATGGTTCAATTGGCTCATTACCAACAGAAGCTGAAGCGAGATTATGACGCCCATATAAAGACCAGACCTTTGGGCCCAGGTGACCTGGTGCTGCGTAAAGTTGTGGGCTCGGCAAAGAACTCAGCATGGGGAAAACTAGGGCCAAATTGGGAAGGACCATATCGTATCACCTCCATCGCTGGTATTGGAGCATATTTCTTGGAAGACCTGGACGGACTTGTAGTACCCCGCCCTTGGAATGTCAATAACTTAAGAAGGTATTATTATTAATAAACGTGTGTTTGATCAATATTCGTTCTTTATGTTAAGTATGTATGCCTCTTTCTATATTTCTTTATGTTAAGTATGTATGCCTCTTTCTATATTTCTTTCTGTTCTATGAGGTGTTTAAACTTAAATCCAATCATGCATGAGTCCTCGGACCAGATGACTTGGATTAGTTAACACACTCTCACTGTTCTATGAGGTGTTTAAACTTAAATCCAATCATGCATGAGTCCTCGGACCAGATGACTTGGATTAGTTAACACTCTCTCACTGTTCTATGAGGTGTTTAAACTTAAATCCAATCATGCATGAGTCCTCGGACCAGATGACTTGGATTAGTTAACACTCTCTCACTGTTCTATGAGGTGTTTAAACTTAAATCCAATCATGCATGAGTCCTCGGACCAGATGACTTTGATTAGTTAAATCCAATCATGCATGAGTCCTCGGACCAGATGACTTGGATTAGTTAGCACTCTCACTCTCACTGTTCTACGAGGTGTTTAAACTTAGATCCAACCGTGACTGGAGACCTCTGACCAGATGATTCGGGTTAGTTAACACTTGTTACAATTCCCATTTAAGTATTCAAACTTCTTAGATATAAGGGTATTATTCGAATTTCCTGTTATGTTTGGTTTATTTATTCGGTTCATATGTCAACCTAATTTCCAGAGCTTCTTAATCCAGTTAGTCATTCATATAACAAAAAAAAATGAAACAACAGAAGAATAATTCACCATTACTTGCAATAACGCGTAAAACAAAATAAGCATGTCTTCATTAATAATTAGAACGTAGTACAAGTATCTAAAACGGTAAACATAAAAGAAAAACAATACTAAAATAAACATCCTATGTCTTTGTCTGGGGAGCTTGGGGGTCAGCAACTTGTTCTGACTGAGAAGGGGCAGCATCTGAAGTCTTATCCTAGGGAGCCTCAACCCTCTTTCCTCGACCAACGTTTTGATGGGAATCTGCTGGAACTTCCACAGAAGCTGGAGGAGCCTGACTTGTTGCAGGGGCTTCAGATGCCGAGGTTGGCTGCTCTAGGGGAGGAGAGTCGGAACCTGGGAGTGCCTGAATATCAGGATCATAATATATGCTCTCAGGCCTCCTAAGGCTGGCATCAGCAGGGACTCCAGCAGCATCAAGAGCTTTTTCCCAAGTAATGTCGCAGTAGTCCCTGGCGACGGAAGCAAATTCTTCAGTCAGCCTGCTCTGAGTCTCTTGCACCCCCAGAGCGTATGAGGCCTGCTTCTCGGCCTCGGCTGCCTCCTTCAGTAGCTGTGCAGCTTCCTTAGCCTTACGAACCTCTTCGCGCAAATCTTTCACCATCTGCCTCTCTGTTGCTAGGTTGATTTCGCAGAGGTGTAATTCGCTACGAAGAGTCTCAGCCTGCTTCTCAGTCGTCTTTAAGCCAGCCTCAGCACTGGCCTTGTCCTGGAGAGCTTTCTTCACCTGCTCGGCCATCTGCTTTTGTTGATTTTTCAGCACATTCAGATGATCCTCTGCAGTCTCTCGGGCCTCATGGGCAGCCTTTGTCTCATCACGAAAGCTCTTCCCCCACTCCTCAGCCACGTAAACTTGTTGCGTGACCTGTTATGCACAGTGAAAAAGTGGCTTAGATTTAAGAAATAATATGCAAGTAAAAAAAATTTTATTAATTAATTATTATTAAATTAAAGTTACTCACCATAGCCAAGTCCCTTTTTATGGAAAGGAATAGGTCAGGATAGTCGAAACTCCTGTAGGCTGCCAAGTCTGTAGGTAGGAGGAGGGGCTGTGGCAGAGCATCAGCCATTCGGCCTGCATGACCACCACGAAAGTGCCTAAGTGAGGCATCCATCGCGATGGGAGCACCATCAACCTCCAGTACTGGTGACCAAGTTCGTGGTGGCTGACGAACCTGGGCCGCTGGTTGCTCCTAGCGGCTCTCCACGGAGTGGGCCCTCCTGCCCCGACGTTCTTGTGCAGGTCTGACCTGCTTATTGCCCCTTGATGGGCCTAACTCCCCCTCCTCGGTGGGCTCTACTGGCCTTTTCCTCCTCAAATCTGGGTTTGGTTTTAGCCCGAGGTCGGCAGGCACCTGGGGTGGAGGAGGGGGAGGGTTTGAAGCTTGTTTTGACTTGCCTTTATCATGAGGAGATGGCGCTTTGTTCCTGTTCCACATCAGCTCCTTCAGAGCAGGACCAGTCTTAGGAGCCATGTTTTCCTCCTCGTCAGATGTATCGGCAATGTAGGTTATCGCCTGAGCCGGAGTTTGCACACACGACTGCTCGTCCGCTCCCTCTTCGGCCTCTGATATAAGGACTGTTTCTTCTTCAAACCTGAACTTGTCAATCTTTTGTTCGAGGGAGGAAGAAGAAGCTGTGCCTTCTCGGAGGATAGCCTCCCCAAGCGGTACTTCACGCAGTGGTTCAGCAGCAAGGGGAATCCCCTGTGGAATGGGATGGTCAACTGGAGGAAGGTCGTAGTTGGCGAGGAAGTTTGGCCGAGACACGTCTATGCACGCCAAACGATGGTCTCCTGCTCGGATGGAGTTGCCGACGTCTAAGTATGACCTCGAAATTGGCTCGAAGTCCAAAATAAGGTGAACCGCCCGTAGTTGCCCGTCGTCGTTCACAAAAATCTCTGATCTCAGCAGGTAGTTCAATGCTGGAACGTTGATCAGGCTGAGCTTGGGATTGGTGAAAAACTTATCTGTCAAGCAAGCAAATCACACAGTTAAGCCTCGGCTACAAAAAAAAAAAATATAATAATAATAATATAAAACAACTAAATAGATAAATGTAACTAAATAGATGAATGCAAATGCATTAAAATACTCCTCAGTGCTAAAGTTAGAAATCCTAAGTCTAGGTTTCTCCACCTGGTTTCCCAGCCTTGGTTGGGCAGGCTAGGCCGTCACTCCAAGGCCTCGACAGGATTAGATAGTCGTCTTTCATCCCCTTATTAGATTTGGAGAGGCAGGATATCAGTTTGACCACATTGTTACGGGACTTAAGGTAAAAGCCTGCCCGAGTCTCTATATGGCCTTCATATAGGTGGGCGACGTCGTGCCAAGTCAATCCTAGCCCCAGATGCCGGTCCAAAGCGTCGATTGATCCTAGGACTCTAAAGAAGTTGGGGGCACACTGGTGAGGACAAAGCCTATGGGCACGAAGATAGTCCCGTGTAATCCTACCCATGGGGATGGTCATCCCCCATTCTATGAAGGCAATCATGGGGATTACCACTTCTCCTACTTTCCGGTCAAACTCCACTCCCTCTGTGGTGCAGTGACGTACCACCACTTCCTGGGGAATGTGGTATTTTTCTTTGAATAACTCTATTAGGGCCGGAGTGCTTACTAAACGCTTAAATCTACCCATTGTTAGTCTCTGGAAGGTGGAGTGGTTAGCCGAGGAGGTTAGCCGAGGATATAGTGGAGGTTCGGAGTGCGAAACTTACGTGAGAGTGAGTACGGATGGTTCCTCCTGTCTCTGGAAGATCGTTAAGCTCTCTTTCTTGTGAAGGAATGATGGAGGCCTGAATATGAACGCTCTGAAGTTGCAAGCTCTGATAAGAAACAAAAAGTAACGTCTAAAGGTTTTTATAATGGGGATGGAAGAAGGAAAAGACACAATCTCGCCCAAATATTGAAAATGAGATCTGGACCGTTGGATTTGGATTCCACCGTCGGATGTCTGGATTGAAGCGCAGTTCTAAGCGTTTAATGATGATTGTGCGAGTTCCCAAGCGTCAGAAGCCCTCGCGAAATGGCAGAAATGACCCTTACACGCGCCTAAATCTAAATACTGTTAAGGACTACATCGTAATTACGGATGTACATCAAAATCCTAATTTTCCTCCTCGGGTAAGAGAGAAAAATTAGAATTTTGAGGGGCTATTGTGGGGGAGCAAAACCTGGGCCATTGCAGTGGGCTTAAGTACCACGTTTCATCAACAATACGTCCGAGGAGAGGAAACCATAGGGAAACCTCGTAACTAACAGTAGAGCGCGTAAGTGTCCAGGAATGTTGATCCGAGAGGAATACCCTCCTCGGGTCTGGCATATGTCGGTGAGAGGGGCATCAGCTTCTCCTTAGTCCACCCTCCAGGAAGTTCTAGAGGTGAAGATAGATTACCAATGCACATGGAAGAGATAAGAATGCAGAAATATCTTGGGAAAAAGCTGCTACCACCGCATTAAATGCATTACAGCAGCTTTCCTGGCCGCATTTATGTGGAGAAGACCCCTGAACAGTGTTTTAAATCACCTTTATCCTCAGAAAATCAAAAAGCTGTGAGAGAGGAAACGGAAACTCAAGTACCAGGCTAGATGACAGACAAGTGGACAATAAGATCGAACAATGAAGGACTATATAATGGAGTAAAACCTCCAGAAGAAAGAGATCAGGAGAGAAAAAGAAAGAACATCAAGGAAGAGTTACTGTAGCATCTAGAAGAACACAACCTAAAGAAAAACATTTTATCTAAGATCCTACCCCTCGGACCTTACTTGAATCCACCAATTAATCCAAAACTTGCTTCTCGGACCTGAGATCTTAACTCGTTTGTGCGTTTTTGCCTCCTCGGCCAAACTCCTAACCTTCATTAACTGTTGTAAAACCCGTTATTAGCCCAATTCTTTCGCCCACTCTCTTACAAATTTATTGTATTGGGCTTATTGGGCTCATCTCCTGTCTCCATCTAGGTGTGGGCTACAATTTGTGACCCTACAGATACTTTTCCCACAAAAAAAAAAAAAAGTTATGCTATATCCACAAATTATTTTACAATATTTTAATAAACTATTGATGTGACAAATTCTTACTATTCTAATCTAGACTCATCACTAACATCACTTTTTTACTTACCAATAATCACTCATTATATCAGCAATTTATATATAAAAAAAAAAAAAATCGTGGCTTTATCATTTTCTATAAATAAAAAAATTAAGAAAAAAAAAGCAAGCTCAACATTACTAAATCTATCAATACATGGTAAAGACATCTTATCCCTCAAAAGTTCCATGTAGGGTTGAGCATGGACCCAGCCAACCAACCCACCCACTTGAGTTAAGGGTCTTGGGTAGGTTGAACAGATGCTTGGGTCGGGCCTAGGCCAAATATTCATGTTTGTTATGGGTGTTGGGTCGGTCTTGGGTCTAGCTCGATCCGCTCGATCCTAAAAATAAAAAATAAAAAATAAAAAACACACACACATACACCACCACCACCAACAACAACAACATAACACAGATCAATTGAGTTGTTAAGTAGATCTAAGAGCTTGAATAATAACTAATAAGTGTTTGGGTAAGAGTTAATGGAGAGAGAGAGAGAGAGAGAGAGAGAGAGAGAGAGAGAGAGAGAGAGAGAGAGAGAGAGAGAGAGAGAGAGAGAGAGAGAGAGAGAGAGAGAGAGAGTTCTTCTTTGCTATTATGACCTATAAAACTCTTAAAATTCCTAAACAAACAACTAAAAAGAGAGTAACTTAATATAGAAATAAGTGAAATTTGAAAAGTCATTAATTGATTTATAGTAGCATAAATTATTAGATGGACAATTAAAAATAGATCAATTTGATATAAAAATAAAATAAAATAATATCTATAAAATCGTTTACCTTGGGAAGAGACAACTACTAAGCTTCCATCTGTAATTGAGGTATTCTTTATCAAGTCTACCCATAGTTAGTAAAATACGATATGTGTTTGATACAATAAAGATACGGACGGGTTTAATTTCGTAACTTTTAAAAAAGTATGTTTAAAAAAATCGGCATAAAAATACGGAAATGGAGAAAGAATGTTACGTGTGTAATACAGGTATATTGCGTTTATCTGTAAAAAATTCATAACAAAAATACGGAAACATATACCTATAGTTTTTAAAGAAAAATACAATAATTTTTGTATCATGACCTTTAAGCTTTAACTCTTGCCAAGTGTGATTTAAGCCTTAAAACATCCTAACAAAATTATTTTTTTTTAGAGTGATGCTAGGGAGTATATTACAAATTTTTACTATATAGATCTAACAAATTTATGTGTCACCTATCATGAAAGATAATTCAGAAAAACCACTATTTAGTTATCCTATAAAGTGACATTAATCACATTCAATATCACATTAAATTATTATCAAATTTATAATAATTCTATCTTTTTTTAAGAACTAACAATGGTTATTTTGGCAAGCTTTTATTTTATTTTATTTTTTTTGAGTTTGCCATTTTAATAAAATAGATTATTAAACATTTTTTTTTAGAATAAAATAAATATAGTAAAAGTTTTATTGGAATACATTTAAGGAAAAAAAAAAACCACAAAAGAACTTTCATTCAACAAGTAGCAAAGCCTATTATTGATTTGCATAAGGTAAGATTGTAATCAATCAAGCAGAAAAGGCTGTGATAAGTAACCATTATAGCTTGGAAGAGTTTTAAAATATTTTATATATGTGCAAGACTTAAGTACAGTATTTAGGTGCTGTTATTTAAGTTCTCCTCTTAAGATTTTGTCATGAGAATTTTTTCTCATGGAATGAAATTATTATTTTTAGTTAAGTTGCCACATGACTGAATTTTAAAATGAGAACATAAGGAACAACACCTAAGATACTATATCTAAATTTTGTCCTTAATATATAGGGTTTGACTTTTGATGCCAAAAGCCATTAGTTTTCATTAGATAAGTTTTACCTTTTAACTTGCTCCATCTTTTTTTCTTTTTCTTTTTCCGCTTTTTTTTTTTTTTTTTTGGCTGAGAAAAAAACTCTATCTTTTTTTTTTCTCTTTTTGGCTGAGAAACAAACTCTATCTTTTATTAAGCCATATTAGACAAGCCGATATTTACATCTTCTGTTATAAAGGCTTACTGTACTTTCAATCTCAAAATTACACATAAAGTTCCGTAACATTGCAAATTGCAAATATGATGGGAGACATGAGTTTTAGTTTTAGTTTTTTTATTATTATTTTTTTATTATTATTATTATTATTTTTTTTATTGATTACGGATGTACACAATCTATACGCGTGTTACGCGCATTAACTAATTAGGAGTCTACCATTCTTCTTGCAATTAAAATAAAATAAATTTGTTTAAATAGAAAGAAATGAAAATCAAACAAATTTGTTTAAATAGAAAGAAAGGAATGTGTACAAGAATATATGAATTTTTTTTTTTTTAATTGTAATCGGTCAAAGAATAGTTAATGGCATGAGCAAGTAGTTAAGGAGTAATATATTGCTCATTTATGAACATATTATGCATTTTAAGGTTGTTTGACATGAAAATGGTAAAAAACATTATTCTTAATATATATTTCCTTCTTAAGTTACAACGTTTTATTAATTCTTTGCCATCTATAATCATCTATTGAAATTTTCCAAATGCAAATCTTTTGGAAATTAATATTTCCTTTTTAGTCATGTCTTCCTCTATTAAACATTGATTCCAAATTTTGAATCTCATTTTGAATTTGACATACATCACAGATTAGGAAATTTGGCTAAATTATTGCCAAGTCAAATTTAGGTCAAGCAATTTAAACTTATACCCATCCAAAATTCCCCTTCCCACCTCTCTAAAATTAATTCCCCAAATTCATGGGATATGTTATTGGACAAAGTTTTAGGCTTTTAGCTATAAAATTGTTGTAGTTTAAGACTACAACTTTACTTAATATCTTTTTATTGGACGTAAATTTTGACAAACCCATCATTGGATTACATCTTCTTCTTGTATCTTCCATGCTTACAAAATTTCTAGAAAATTAAAGATCAATAGTTATGTTATCAATAAATTGTTTAAATTGCAAATTTTTATAGTTTAAAATTATGCATAAAATATAAACTTATTGATTATATAGTAAATAATATCTTATTGACACATAATTTGATATTGTATTAAGAGCGTAAAGAATATGTAATTCAATCGTTATATTTTCAAAATATGTCGTAATATTTATTTGATTGAGTAAGGTTGTAGCCTTAAACTACATTTAATTTTGTAACTAAATTTTATCATATATTATTACGGTGAGTTTAACAAACTAAATGAACTTCACAAAACAAACATTAGATAACATTGTAGAATGCAATTTAACTCCTTGTGGTGTAAACCATTCAAAATAGACATTGAAATCTAATTATAAACCCTCACATATCATTGAGACTTTGTTTTAACACTTCCTCTTACAAGCTTGTTGTGAAAATGGATTCAAATATTAAATTCAAAATTTTAAATGCAATGGAAACTCAAAAGTCTACCTCAGCGTGTGTTCAAGAAGGTTCTCGAATTTGTTGAATAACCCTTCTATCCTAATAAGGCTGATGTTTCATCAAATTGCAACATAGTAATATTGGTTTTGCTGATCTCCCTAACCTTGCCTTCAACCTCATTCACCAGTTTTTTGAGACAATCCTTACTATTCCTCCGATTCTCAAAAAATGAGCAACTTAGCAATTATTCGGCCGTGGGCTTGCATTCAGGATTTGGATTCAAGCAACTTGCTACCATTCCATGGAGTTTGTCGGACATTTTTTTAGGATTCATAATATAATTCTCATACCCATCTGGTAAACCAATCCTTTCTGTAATTTGTCGTAGCAAAGTTTGTGACTTAGGCGAAGAAGTTAGAGGAGGACCACCATGGAATAATTCTAATGCACAAATTCCAAAACTCCATATGTCATCTACCTTAGCATTGTCATTATTATGTTGTTGTGAGTTTCTTACCTCTGGTGCAATCCAATATGGCACTGAGTTTATGCCTTTCAGATACTTGGAACTTGAGTTTGAGTTACTAAAGTCAGAGATTTAATGGATCTATTCGAGTCTATCAGAATATTAGATGGTTTCAAATTTATGTGAATTGTATTCTTCTTTTCGTGAAGAAAAGACAATGCTGTTAGAGTTTATTTCAAAATAACAGCAATCTGTCGCTCGTTCAACCCATGAGGCAAATAATAGCATATCGGTCTTAAAGAATACATGAATGGCAATAGCACCCAAATACAATCATTACATCTAAAGAAACAGTTGGTAGTAAGGATGTTTTTGTGTGAGATACTCATTGCATCACGTAAAACACTCTTGATATTTGAACCCAAATTTTCATGATGAATTATTTTGATTGCCACTTCAGTGTTCAAATACTTGGCTTTGTAAACAATGGAACTAGCATTGCTAGAAATTATACTAATCAATTTGTAGGAACCAAAAGTTGACGGGTGTCGGACCTCTAGATCAGCCATAGTAGAGAAGAAAAAAATATAGCAGTTCTTGAGGGTTGAAGAACAAGAATCTTCAAGAAAAAAAAAGTGAACTTCTTGTTTAGCAACAGAGCGAGAAGTTCTCTAAAGAATGAACCTAATGCATGAAATCTGAGGGTGATGTCCTGGTGGGGTGGGTATTTATTTGCAATTAGTTGGATTCCCGCATGATGTGCGGTGCAACTTATTATTAGTTTTCTCCAATATTTCAATAAGTTTTACCAAGAATCTTGTAGCTTCCAATAGAGATATTCATGATTTAAATCCCCCAACTATCGATGTATAAAAAAATTTCAATAAATTTCCTTGTAAAAATTGTAATCTTTAGTTATTTTATAGACAAAATAGAAAGGCACTAAGATTGCATGATATGGTGGTTAATATTGATAAGCATGTTTCATACCTACCAAAAAAATGCATATATCATTTTTTTTTTTTTTACATTCTTGATCGTGTGTTACTAATTTTTCCCCATTTTTGTTGGAGCTTCAATTTTTTCATGATATAGTGTTTCAATTGTTTTCCACATTAAAAATAATATTGTTTCTCATATAAATCTTAGAAAAATGATATTAAAAAATATATATTTATATATTTCACATGTAATTGAAAGGAGTTAGGAAATTTAAAGGATTAAGATTAATTTTAATGAATTCACAAATATTTAATTTTTTATGGTTTTTTTGTTAATTGTTGTCAAAGCAACTAAACATAAGTAAGAATGTCATATTCTAAATTTATTATTATTATTATTCCAACTAAAAATTATCTCTTATATAGAGTTTATAAAAATAATCATATAAATTCATTTAATATAAATAACTAATGCACAACTATAGATAATTAATATATGCATTTTCTCTATAGGTTAATTCAATGAATTAATACTTTGTAAACTTTGTTGATTTAGAAGCCTAAATAAAGAAACTGCAAGGAATGCGCCACATGATAGAACCTTATGCTAAATTTAGTAAGAAATTATTTATGATACAACAATCTTATGAATACTATTATTGTTTGTCATAATTAATCTATGAAGGTTTCTTTTTTATTTATTTATTTTTTTTATACAAGATAGAATTTCTACTCTAGCCTAATCTAAGTGTATATGTGTGTGAAGCTCCCTCCTGGAGACTTGAAACCCGACCCTTGCCCCCCACACCCTACAAGTACTTATACTTGTGAAGTGACTATCGCACCAAGGGTGTGCGGTGGTAATCTATGAATGTTTCTAGTAAAACAAAATTCAAACTAAATAAATTGGGGAAAAATTCCTCTAATTCATGCAACCAACAAATGTCACCATATTGCGTTCACATTGTCACCTACAAACTTGGTGGTTCTTAGGTGTCTTTATTGTATGATTTATGCTTTATATATAGATTTTATAGTGTTAATTTCTACATTTCTTATGCCACTAAAGTTTCTATCTCCATTATATCAACACTTACAATTTTTATGTCATGAAAGTAGCTTTTCTTTAGTTTCAGAATTGATATGAGATAAAATTAAGGCCTATTAATATTTTAATTGAAGAAAAGTTTGATTTTCTAAGACCTTAATTATAATAGGGTGAAAATTGAAAGAATAATATCTTAATCAATTAGCTATAAAAATTGTTAGAATTTCATGATACAACAATAGAAACAATAATGCCATAATGATGCAATAATATCACAATTTAACTTCCAAATTTTAATTGAGCTAAAAGTAACCAAAACACCAAATATACTACAAATCCTTACCAAGTATATGCATCATAAGGAAAACCCAAAATCTAAATTAGCACATATATAATATGAAAAAACCATCCTAACCACATTACAATGCTACATTAGTAAAAATGAATACATAAAATCTAAACAAAATATTAAAGACGAAAATAATATTTTGGAAGTTAACATACCTCTCAGAAAGGGAACTAAAGATATTGTGAGAGAAATTATGGAAGTTTGATTTTTAAGTCCAAATAAAATGAGGATTTATATTAGACAAATGTAGAGACAAATAATTATATTACTCAATATTCATTGAATCTGACTCTTGCAATTCTACATTGAAGTTAGTCTTATGCATAAAATTGAAAAGTTTTGTTAACTTCTATCTTTCCTATGACTTTTTAGATTCATCCGTATCTATTCAAAGTATTTCAAATTATAAATATATGCAAATTCTTTTAATTTTATTAATGCATTGAAGTAAATGCATATTTCATTACTTAATAATTTGATATAAATACTAAATTTAAAAAAGTTTTCTTAACTCCTATCTTTCCCATGACTTTTTAGATTCATCCGTATCTATCCAAAGTATTTCAAATTATAAATGTATACAAATTCTTTTAATTTTATTAATGCATCGAAGTAAATGCATATTTCATTACTTAATAATTTGATATAAATGCTAAATTTAGATGAGGTAGAAGCTCAAATGAAAAAAAAAATATCATACAATACGTCACTTGGCAGAATCTCATACTCTCACACGTGACGTCTCTGCTTTTATATATATATATATATATATATATTGAATATTGATTGGTGCTAAGTCGGCCCCATTCAAAAAGGTCGGCAATATGTGGTTTCCGACTCTGACTCTGATTCCGATTCCGATTCCGATTCCTTGGCTTAAAGCTCACGGCAATAACCTAAGCAAGCCACTGCTTAATTCTGTGCATTGTTTCTTGGTCTTTTGGTTCTCTTTGTCTAGTTTGTATTTCTTAGTTTTTCTCCTATTGGGTTTTCTTTTTTGTTGTGTTTTTCTCTCCTTCCTCACTTCCTCTGTTCTGCCTTTCATAGCTTGTTGACATTGAAAGAGGAAGTTCTTAACGGTAACTACCAAACGATATTAGCCTATGTGTTTCTGTTCCGCTTTCTTTGTCTCCCTATAATTGTTCTTCGATTAACACTTCATCCAAAATGCTGTCATTGTTTGTCTTCACTTTAATATACCAAATTAAAACTGTGTGTTTCTTTACTTTGTATGTCACATTATGATTTTATCATTGTTTCTCTAACTCTGTTTTGCAAGTTTTCTTTATTATCCATATTCCATTCATTCTGTCTTCTAAATAGTAATTGTATCTTTGTGTTACCTGATTTGTCTAGTGGATTGTGTTGATAATTTTTGTCTTAAGATAGGGAGAAAATCTTTGTGAATTTCAGTAATCTGACTATTGACTAACTTTGGGTTGGGGTAATTGTGGTCAGAACAGATGATAATTGCACAATTTAATTATATCAATTCATTATGACAAATCTTACAAGCCTAGAAGGGAATTTAATTACTGTTTATGTTGAGGCTATTAATGGCTAATAGTTGACATTGTTTGGAATGAAAAATAGGTGTAAACACAAATTTTTCCAATTGCAGAAAATCAAACAATTGAAAAGAAATATGGTTTGCAAATATAAATTTGTATTGATGTATAATGAGTACAATCTCTATTTTGATTCTTTTACAAAAGAGTATCCTCTGATTCTATCTTCATTGAATTTGACTCGAACAAGAATCTTCTTGACTTTAATTGAAAGATGGATTGATCGGTCTTCACAATAAATCTCTAGCTTCGAGCTTATTAGAGATTTATTGTCCTTCAAGTTCTTCAAGCCCTTCGAATGTTCTTCAAGTTCTTCGAATGTTCTTCAAGTTCTTCAAAGTTTCTTGAGACAGAATTTCTCCAGAGCTTTGGCCTCTTGAAAACTTGTTTTTTTTTTAAAATGAGAGGGGATGTCCTCTATTTATAGTGATTTTAGAGGATAAGCTCCACTTTGAATTGATATACTTGAAAGTATTTAGTAGACTTTTGATTGGCCAAAATTCTTCTCAGAGATAATTATCTCTATTTATCTATTTTGATAAATATCATATTTTGATAAAGATAATAATCAATAAAGATAAATAATTATCTCTATTTAATTTATTTTAATAAAGATAATTATCTATCAATTTTGAATAGAAAATTTATCTTTATTTTATTTATTTATAAAGATAATTATCCATAAATTTTGAATAAGAAATTTATCTTTATCCTATGGGCCAAATGACACGTGGCAAATTTTGATATGCCAATGTGATGCCAATTTAGATGACACATGTCGTCATCTAATTTAATTGATTTAATGACATTAACTTGGAATTTGCCACTAAATTTTGATGTGGCATTTTGTAATTGGCTTGACAAATTTTTGCCTCCTACAAATGCCCCCTCGAGACTTGGACATGTACACAATTTTGGGTGTGGAAAATGGTCAAGTCTCGACAACTTCATGCTTTGATGCTATTATTTTCAAACCTTACATATATATATATATATATTTTTTCAATCTTGAAAATTTGCAAGCAAACTTAATTTAGAACCCATATAATTTCCAATATGATAGGAAGTTCCCCATGTACATTATTCCAGAGTGTCTGACACCACGCTTCTTCCTTGGAATCGCGTGACCAATATTTAGCAAGGTGGAGTCCGTAGGTTGGGTAAATCCAAACAGGTGAGTGACTTGATAACCCACACTTCAAGGAGTTTTAATGTGATGCAATCAAATAGAATTCTTATTCAAATAGGAATTGTTTGAAAAGAATTCAAACGTAGAAGTGGCCACTTCAGATGCCTTGGCTGCGGATCCACACACTTTTCCCAGTAATAAACCACATCCTCATATGATATTACTTTGATAAGAATTTTGTTCTTACTCAAAGTCTCGTATAGATAACTTTTAACAAGAAGAACTTCTCTAGCTAACGAGTTTTTCAGCTGCACGACTTCTAGACCTTTAAAGTTTAAACAAATAGGCCAAGTCAGACAAGTACAACTTAATAAGGACTGAAACGTTATCTTTCTAAGACATCCAACCTGATCCAACCATTGCTAGATAAACGTCACGGATGAAGCCAACTGATATATAAGCACTTTCTAATATCATATTTTGATTGAAATATCAGCACTCTCCAAGCCGGTCAAGCTCTTTATCTCCAATTTAGAGACCTTCTTGACATAGAAGTGTAATGCCTCATAACAAAGTGATCACTATAAAAGCAAGCCTTCGGTGAGCAAATCCCCACTATTTCTTTTTTTCACAAGTCGAATAGAGGTATGAGGTCTCTCCTTTTATTTTCTTCTTCTCTTTGGCACAATATGCTGATTTGAATATGCTATTCCAGATTTAATCTCAAGCTTTCTTGAAATCCTCCATGCCAATGCCCGTATCTTAATTACAAAAGGCAGGTGCTTTTCTCTCCATCAGGTATAATAACCTTCTTTTGTCCTTGTTTTGTCTCATGCATGCTTTTCTTTTTTCTTTTTCTTTTTTCTTTTTTCTTTTTTGGTCATAATATCCAACAAGTAGAATTAATGAAACTTGTTTTATGAAGCTGTTCTCTTTTTGAACATCAATTTGAAACTCTTATTTTATTCACTTTTATATGTAGCATGACTTGATTTTCTTGATAATTATTCTTTTGCCTATCTTACGCAGCATTTGGTCTTTCGAAGCTCACTGTCCTCGAAGACTTTTGCAATAAGTTTCACAAGTTAGGCTTCAAAAGATTTCAACTTCACAATTCCAGCAAGCTTCTTGAGATTTCAATTACACAAATCTGTCGAGCTTCACAAGGAGGCTATTGTGCAACTCCGTGGAGGTAAATTCTTGTTTGCTTCCTCACTCATGTATTTTTTTGCATGTCTATTTTTTTTTGGTATTGTTTCGCCTCTGTATAGAACAGGTAATATGATGATTTAGTGGCACTACGAAGAACTTGCAAGAGTTTATTTTGTTCCTCAAGCCAAGTAGCTACCAAGACAACGATCTTGACAACAATCTTGAAGACGAAGTCTATTTGTGATACGAAGACTTCCTTAAAGACGAAGACAATCTTGACAACGAAGTCTTCTGTGATACGAAGGCTTTGTTGACAACAAAGGCAATCTTGACAATGAAGTCTTCTGTGATACGAAGGCTTTGTTGACAACGGAGACAATCTTGACAACGAAGTCTATCTGTGATACGAAGACTTCCTTGAGGACGAAGACAATCTTGACAACGAAGTCTTCTGTGATACGAAGGCTTTGTTGACAACAAAGGCAATCTTGACAATGAAGTCTTCTGTGATACGAAGGCTTTGTTGACAATGAGGACAATCTTGACAACGAAGTCTATCTGTGATACGAAGACTTCCTTGAGGACGAAGACAAGCTTGACAACGAAGTCTTCTGTGATACGAAGGCTTTGTTGACAACAAAGGCAATCTTGACAATGAAGTCTTCTGTGATACGAAGGCTTTGTTGAGGATGGAGACAATCTTGACAACGAAGTCTTCTGTGATACGAAGGCTTTGTTGACAATGAGGACAATCTTGACAACGAAGTCTATCTGTGATACAAAGACTTCCTTGAGGACGAAGACAAGCTTGACAATGAAGTCTTCTGTGATACGAAGGCTTTGTTGACAACAAAGGCAATCTTGACAATGAAGTCTTCTGTGATACGAAGGCTTTGTTGAGGACGAAGACAAGCTTGACAACGAAGTCTTCTGTGATACGAAGGCTTTGTTGACAACAAAGGCAATCTTGACAATGAAGTCTTCTGTGATACGAAGGCTTTGTTGAGGATGAAGACAATCTTGACAACGAAGTCTTCTGTGATACGAAGGCTTTGTTGACAACAAAGGCAATCTTGACAATGAAGTCTTCTGTGATACGAAGGCTTTGTTGAGGATGAAGACAATCTTGACAACGAAGTCTTCTGTGATACGAAGGCTTTGTTGACAACAAAGGCAATCTTGACAATGAAGTCTTCTGTGATACGAAGGCTTTGTTGACAACAAAGGCAATCTTGACAATGAAGTCTTCTGTGATACGAAGGCTTTGTTGACAACGAAGACAATCTTGACAACGAAGTCTATCTGTGATACGAAGACTTCCTTGAAGACGAAGACGTCTTTGTCAATGAAGATTGCATTGAAGAAGAAGGCTACCTTGAGGATGAAAATTGTCTATGCAAGGATGTGTGTCCATTGATATCTTGCAGTGGAGCAATACTTGCATATGAGGATATAATAACTTTATTTATTTATCTTTTTTTTTTTTTTAAAGAAAAAAAATTTTATTGCATGTCCATGCCCCCTTCTCTTTTTTTTCTTTCTTTTTTTTTTTTAAACTTTCTTTGCACCGTAGTTTATATTCCTTTGCACATTTTTTTGTAGGTTCACCCTATCATCATGGTGCTCTTTAAAGACTTCTCTTCATCCGGCAAGAAGTATCTTGTTGTTACTAAAGAATCGAATGACTCTAAGGAAGCAGACATATCAATGCTCGTTGAGAGGCCAATTATTGGTCGATTTGCGGGAAGGTGGCCTGAACTTAAAGATTCAAGAGACATTGTTGAGTGGACCTATGATGTCTCTCGGAATTCTGATTCATCCTCTAGAGCGTGGTCTTTGCATAGCTCTCTTCACAAGAACACTACAGAGTCTCGTTATCTAGTGACTCTTGGCCGTCGTATAATTTCAGGCGGAACACGTTGGGGCACTCTTTTCAAGATCAATGGAGAGTGGAGTTACATACCTCTATATTGGGAATGGCTTGAAGATGTTCTTGTTAGAAGCAGGCAGACTCTTAACAAGGCCCATATTTATGACGCAGTTTCAGCATCTCTGTACACATATGATCGAAATGCTGATGTAATGCGAGCATTTTGTGAAGGATGGTGTCCACAAACCAACACCCTTCACACATCACTTGGCGAGATGTCCATCTCACTTTGGGATTTGTATCGCCTTGGCGGGCTTCCTGTCTTTGGTCGTCTTTATGATGAAGCTATCCCTTGCTACGAGGAGTTGACAGGAAGTGATGAGACAGAGAGGTTCATCCCAAAGAGTTGTGAGCACCTATTTGCAGCCTTTCATCTCCTTAATTCTAAAAAGGAAGGAGAAGACCCGCGTGTTTTGGCGAGTGATTGGGTCAACTTTTGGTGTAGATATGAAATGAAATATCCAAAACCACCTAGTCGAAGGACAAAGAGGTTAAGTCGTGCAATTAAGACTCATAATCCTGATGGTTCGCTTAGTAAAATTCAAGGCTGGTCCAAATGTGGAAAAAAACCTTTTATTGAACTCAAGATTGAGGATGGGCTATGGGAAGAGACCTACTTAGCCGCATTACTTTCTTGTTGGCTTTGCACCTTTGTTTTGCCAAGTGAAGATCCTAATACGATTCGCCCTGGAACCTTCAAGGTTGCAAGCTTTTTGGCAACAGGTCGCCCTTTTTGTCTAGCAATACCGGTTCTAGTTAGTCTCTACCGAGGACTAAACAAGATTGCTCATTCTTCTCCGATGATTAGTCGTTCGGGTGCCTGCTTCCCTGTTCATTATATTTATGGCTGGCTAGGTCTTTATTTTAAGACTCATTATGAGATTGATGTCCCGGGATCCAAGATGGTTGTATATTCTGGGGAAGGAGGGGCTAAGCACTTTGATGAACATGAAGCAAGGAAGTTGATACAAGGTACTTCTATGCAATGGGACGCAAATTTGTATGTCAGGAATAGGGAGGAGACTTTTCTTGATGATGGAGGACTTTCTCGTAATTCATTGTCATATTTTATGAGTATCCGTTCTTCTTACCTGTCTATGCGTCAAGATGGTCATCTCATAGTAGAACCTTATAGTCCTTTTCGGTTTAGCCGTCAATTTGGACTTTGCCAAGACATTCCAGGTACCATTAAAGAGGACATTCGTCAAGGGACTTTGGATAAAATTGTGGAGTTTTGGAGATTATGTACTCTCTATAAGACTGGTTGCAAAGCATTCTTTCCAGTGCCTCCTACCCTAGTTAATTTCAAACTTCATACTACGAGTGGCTACAAAAAGTGGTGGAATCATATTCATGGGAAGTATCTTGATGATGGTATAGATATTTTGATTGCAAGTGCACATCCTACCCCTCCTAAAAGTAAGGTAGTTCAGCCTATCAATGTCAAGAGCAACAATAATAAGGATATTCGATTACCCAAAGTTCATGTGGCAAACACCATCTCAAAATCT
The DNA here is from genome assembly GCA_023055345.1 of Quercus wislizeni. Classification (NCBI taxonomy): domain Eukaryota; kingdom Viridiplantae; phylum Streptophyta; class Magnoliopsida; order Fagales; family Fagaceae; genus Quercus; species Quercus wislizeni. The sequence continues at coordinate 3,466,546 of JALGQJ010000029.1, read as the reverse complement.
ATGAATCCCCATATTCAGTCCAAGGAATCTCAAGGTGTCATAGCTAAATTGAAGAAGCCTCCTCCAAAGACCCCATCTGTTGAAAGATCCTTAGAAGTGCATGATGCATTTGAAAGAGGAGCAAATCCAGTCCCTGAAGAAATGAGTGATGATAACGATAGTGATCATCATTGGAATCGGGCTAAGAAGCCCAAATTGACAATACCTAGCAACCCAAATTCCCTTAGATGCATTACAAGTGCTTCTGCAAACCTTGAGGGTGCAAAGGATCAGGTCTCTTTTTTTTTTTTTTTTTTTTATCATTTTTTTTTTTAGAAGAAACTTTCCTTTTGTTCATGCAAAGTATATCTAAAGTATATCTTATATGACCAATGTGTATCTGATTGCAGTTAGGTCAACAAGTTTTGAACATGGAGGTTGACAATGAGGCGGCTTTTGAGAATAATTCCAATCCACAATCTCTCGCTATATCACCAAGAAACAAAGTTCAAGTATTCATGCTTAGTCTTTAACTCTTTTTTTTTTTTTTTTTTGCTTTTTTTTTTTTTTAGTTACTCCTTATGAACTTATGTATTATTATTATTATTATTATTATTTTCAGTCCGATCAGCGAACCTTGCCACTGGACATTGATAATGATGTGGCCTCAAATGACAGTGAAAGCTCAATTTCCGGTCCACGGTCGTCTACTGCATTGCCAAGAAGCATAGGTGAGGTGGCTAATACTGATTCTAGGAAGAATGTTACAAGATCTCCTCCAAGAACTAAGTCTTGTGCTCCAGAAGTTTCTGAATATAATCCTAATTGTGAAATTTTGAAGCACCGCATTGATCTTGCATTGAATCTTTGGAGAAGTCTTCAACAAAAGATTGTTAGAACTCCATTCAACAAGACATATTTACTCCTTGATGGGGCTAACAAAATTTTTGAAGCCATAACAACCAATCAAGCTATTGATCCTTCACCATTAGAAACATTAGTTGCAGAATATTTTGACAAGGCCAATACTTTTACATCTCTACAGTCTTCCTTTTCCTCGTGTATGACGCCTGAGCTGCGTGACAAAAAGTTGACAGAATATAAAATTCAACTTGATGATCAGCTAAAGGTAGAGGGCGAATTATTAGCACATGGTGGGGCACTTAAGGATGGGTTGGTGAACACTAATTCTAAAATAGCAGAGCTTCAAGAAGAACTAAAACGATTATTCACCCACAAGAAGGAGCTTGAAGTTTCCGCCCTTGAGAATGACGAAAAGCTATCAAGCCAGAAAGTAATCATTTCAAACATCCGAGAAGAGATTTCTTCCGTAGAGACTTTTCATACTTTAAGCAATGCAGACACTGAATCCTTGGAGTTGTTAGAACAAGAATTAAGGACCACCCGTGATGAGTTAGAGAATTACAATTGGAAATATTGACTTGTAATAGATAATCATTACAAACATCTTCTTCTTTTCTCTTTTCCTTCTTCTTATTTTATTTTATTATTTTTTTTGGTGAACAATAAAGGAATTTCATCATGTCAATTTTTTTAATGAATTGTTTATTTCTCTAGCTCTTGCTTCAATGCTTGTCAAATATATATATATATATATATATATATATTGACATGTGACTGAACTTAGCATAGAAAGTCAAGTTGTCTACGTACCCGAAAAGGGATCAAGTCAATACGTAGTTCAGGAGGGGATTTTATTTGAAGATGTGACTGAACTCAGTAAATGATACCAAGCTGCCTACGTACCCAAAAGGGGATCAAGTCAACACGTAGTTCAAAAGGGGTAGAGGTTTTTTTTTTTTTTTTTTTTTTTGTGCCCTAACTTTTGCCTAGGCCGCCTTATAAAAAGGCTTTCAACCTAGCGGGCCCTTTTTTTTTTTTTTTTTTATGTGCCCTAACTTTTGCCTAGGCCGCCTTATAGAAAGGTTTTCAACCTAGCGGGCTTTTTATTTTTTTTTATTTTTTAGAACACTTTTTAAGAGTAATGGGAAAACATCATTTACCCTTTGAGTGTTGAGGTAGGCAGTTTAGGCTCTTACCAAGGAGTGCTTCAATCTTTAGGCATAATAACGTTTCAAGAATTTGCCGTTGATAGGGCCAATTCTCAAACCATCTTCAGCAACCAACTTGTATGCTCCATTCGTATAGGCTTCTTGAACCACATATGGTCCATCCCATTTTGAAACAAACTTGTTCTTAGTGCGATGGGTGATAATGATGGGTCTTCGTACAGCAAGAACCAAATCTCCAACCTGGAAAGATCGAGGACGAACCTTCTTGTTGAAAGTCCTAGAAATGCGAGCTTGATAACACTCAAGGCGTTGTTGTGCCCCCAGCCTTTTTTCATCTAAAGCTTCTAATTCTTCAAGTCGTAGACGAACATTATCTTCATTAGAAAGACCTTCTTGAATGGCAATCCTTAATGAAGGAATTTGGCGTTCAAGTGGTAGAACAGCTTCTACCCCATAAACAAGAGAATAGGGCGTGGCTTGGGTAGGTGTTCAATATGTTGTACGATACGCCCACAAAGCTTCCTCAGCTCTTTCATGCCAATCTCTTTTCGACTTCCCTACAACTTTCTTGAGCAAATTGCATAGAGTTTTGTTAAAGGCTTCTGCGAGACCATTGGCTGGAGCATTATACATGGAGGAATTATGCTGCTTAAAACCAAAGTCATTGCAAAGTTTGTCCATCAGCTTGTTGTAGAATTCCTTCCCATTATCAGTGATGATGTAACGGGGTACACCATACCTGAAGATGATATTCCTTTTGATGAAGTTCACAACAGTTTCTTTCTTCACTTCACGAAATACAGCAGCTTCAGCCCACTTGGAGAAATAATCTGTCGCTGCTAGGATATACGAGTGTCCATCAGAGGATTTTGGCGTCAATGGCCCAACTACGTCTAATCCCCAAGCATCAAATGGCCATGAAGCCACAGTAGGATGTAGAGGTTCTGGAGGTTGATGAATGAAGTTTGCATGGAATTGACATGCTGAGCATCTTTTTGCATACTCCATACAGTCCTTGACCATAGTGGGCCAGTAATAACCCATCCGTTTAATTTGAAAATGAAGTTTAGGACCTGACTGGTGAGCACCACAAATCCCTGAATGAGCTTCTTCAAGTGCCTTGGCAGCTTCCTCATCATCCAAGCAACGAAGGAGAAGACCATCGAAAGAACGACGATATAAAGTATTTTTGTAATAAACAAAACGTGGAGTTTGTCGCCGGATTTCCGTTCTATGTCGAGGGTCATTGGGCAATTTTCCATGTTCTATATAATCAATGATAGGTTGCCGCCAATCTTCTCTTTCTATTTCAAAAACTGAAATTGCATTAACTTCTTCTTCTATCTCATCTTCATCAAAGTTTGGAGGTATTACCCATGTTTGGCATATTGGAATTTTTATCTCGGGGTCTGGTAAAGCAAGAGCTGTTGCTAATTTTGCCAAGGCATCAGCTTGTTTATTCTCATTTCTTGGGATATGTGTCATACTAATATGATCAAACCATCCCAAAAGCTTCTTGGCGTATTTGCAATAAGGGATCAATTCCGGCTTCTTCACATCATAGTGTAGAAGCACTTGGTTTATGATTAACTTTGAATCACCAAAGACCTCCAAACGAGTTGTTTTTGCATCCATTGCCATTTCTAGACCTAGGATTAGTGCTTGATATTCAGCAACATTGTTTGAACAACATTCTGTAAGAGTAAATGAATATGGGAGAATATCCCCTTCTGGAGTTACAAACACTACTCCGGCACCGGCACCACATCGCTGAGCAGCTCCATCAAAGAACATCTTCCAAGGTTGTGAAATTTCAATGACCATTACTTCTTCATCAGGAAGGTCATCTGACAGCTCCCAATCATCAGGGATAGGATGGTCGGCAAGGAAGTCGGCCAAAGCTTGTCCTTTCATTGCTTTTTGTTGCACATATATTATCTCAAACTCTTGGAGTAAGAGAGCCCATTTTGCTAGCCTTCCTAAGAGAACTGGCTTAGTCATGATATATTTGATGGGATCTGCTCGTGAAATGAGTCGTATTGAATGGGCATGCAGGTAATGTCTTAGCTTTTGAATGGCAAACATCAGAGCTAAACATGTCTTTTCAATTGGTGAATAATTGAATTCAGCACCATTTAGGGTTCTACTCAGGTAATAGAGAGCATTCTCCTTTCCTTCTTCATTTTCTTGAGCCAGAAGTACTCCTAAAGATCGTTCTTGTGCTGCTATGTAAAGAATAAGTGGCCACCCCTGTATGGGTGCTCGCAGAACAGGTGGATTCATCAAGTATGTTTTGATGCTCTCAAAAGCATTTCTACATGCTTCATCCCACTTGAATGGGACATCTTTCTTCATAAGGCGACTGAAGGGTTGACAGCGTCCGGCCAAGTTGGATATGAACCTTCTAATGTAGGCCAGCTTTCCTTGAAGACTTTTGAGCTCATGGATATTTCGAGGTTCTAGCATTTTTTGAATAGCATCAATCTTCAATCTATCAATTTCAATTCCTCGGTATCGAACTATGAATCCTAGGAATTTTCCGGATGTAACTCCAAATGCACACTTCATGGGATTCATTCTAAGTTGGTACCTACGAAGTCGCTCAAAGACTTGACGAAGGTCTTGCAGATGTTCCATTCTCTTCTTCGACTTCACAACCAAATCATCAACATAACATTCTACATTCTTGTGAAGTATGTCATCAAATATCCTTTGCATTGCCCTTTGATAGGTGGCGCCCGCATTCTTTAATCCGAAAGGCATAACTTTATAACAGTATATTCCTTTTGGAGTACGAAAAGCGGTGAGCTCTTCATCTTTTGGAGCCATGCGAATTTGATTGTAACCAGAGAACCCATCCATAAATGAAAGAGATTCATGGCCTACTGTAGCATCAACCATAATTTCTGTTAAAGGAAGAGGAAATTCGTCTTTTGGACATGCCCTATTAAGGTCACGAAAGTCGACGCACACACGAATTTGCCCATTCTTCTTTCTTACAGGGACAATGTTTGATATCCATGTGGGATACTTGACTTCACGAATAAAGCCTGCTTCAATAAGTTTGTTGACCTCACCTTCAATCTGAGGGATTAACTCAGGCCGGAACCTACGCTGTGCTTGCTTTGTTGGTCGCACCCCATGCCTTACTGATAAGTGGTGAATAGCAACCTTTGGATCTAAACCTGGCATTTCTTTGTATGTCCAAGCAAAAACATCCTTATATTCTTCGAGGAGTTCAACATAAGCATCTTCTTCCTCTAGGGACAAATTTGCATTTATAAAGATTGGCCTAGGGTCTTCAATAGTGCCAATGTTGACTTCCTTCAATTCATCAACTGTAGCCCGAACGCCTTCTTCAAATGTAGGTGGAGCATCTTCAGCATCGTCTTCAATAAGGGAATCCTCCTTTGTGACTTCAGTGATTGTTATATGATTTACTGAAGCAACAACCTCATCCTCCACCTTCTGTTTTGTAGACACCATTGTACGCCTTTTTGCAGTCAATGCTTCTCCAGTATTTACTTCCCAAATACTTCTACGCTTCATGCGAGATGGAATGGAGCTTCGAACCTCGTTTGAATCTTGATCCATGACGAGTGAGTCGTCTACATCTCTGTGAAAGAAATTCGACATCTTACTTTGCTTTTGTCTTAACTTCTCATCCTTTGAAAGTTGAGAAGAAGTTGCATAACTAAGTCTTGTAAGAGCAGAACTTCGAGTGCCATTTTGAGAAAAAGTTGAACGACTAAGTCTTGTAAGAACAGAGTTTCGAGTGCCATTAACAAAGTTATCATCTTCTTGCGTCCCCAACCTGTCGAAGACTGAGATATGGGGAGTGGGTTGGCTGATGCGATCAAAAACGGATGGCTTCTTTGATGGTTTTGAAAATTGTTCTTCTTCTTTATCATCTGTTGAAATCATCAAAACACTAGCTTTCCGAATAGGGATACGAATGGGAGTTGGTGGAATGTATCCAACTCCAGCCTTAGAACTTGTTGCCCCAACACCCTTGGCTTTCAATGTCTTTTGTCCTTCTTTTCTAGAGGCTTCAGGGATGAGCTTACCCAAACCATTTGGCTTCTCATGGTTATAGCCAGCTTTAGCCATGAGTCTATACGCATTGGGGTCAAAACCCTCTTCGGTTCTTTTGGTAGGCAAAGTCCCATGTTCAACAATTGGTTCTTGGGATGGTCTTGTAAACCCTTTCAACGGTTGACTTGGGGATCTTGGTTTTGTGACTTTAGTAATTGGCAAGTTTAGTCCTTGCAGATCCTTTGATATTGACTCCTCATCTCCTGAAAATGGGGATTGGCCTTCTTTTCTTTTGGCGACTGGAACATAGTGTAGCACAGGGGCTACTCTAGTTACTTTTGAAGTATGATGCTTCTTCTCTTCCATAGAAGTCTTGGTTTGCTTGGTTTCCTTCTCCACAATTGAAAAATCAATCCTTGGAGCTTTGGAGTGGGGCTTTTCTTCTTTGCTAGATGGTGGAGCCACGACTTGGGTTTCTTCTACTATATCATCTTCTAAGTAGAATTTTGCATCAGCGAAGTGTGACTCAGCTACAGTAAAGGGCTTGTCATCAGCTACTATCTTCTTGACTTGTCCATCTTGGAAATATTTAAGGCATTGGTGATACGTAGACGGCACAACACCATACTCATGCAACCATGGTCTTCCAATAAGCAGTTTGTAAGTGGTTTTGGCATCAATGACATGAAAGAGTGCGCTTGATTCCATTTCACCAATGAGCATATGAAGCCTAATCTTCCCAATAGCTCTTTGTCCACCCTGATTAAAGCCTTGAATCATCAACCTACTAGGTAGTAGCTCATCTAAGGAGATTCCAAGTTCGTTCAATATTTTGAGTGGGAGGATATTAACTGCAGATCCACCATCAATAAGGATACGATTGACTCGTTGTTCTCGAATGTACCCAGTTACAAACAAAGGGCGATTGTGAATCTTTGAGCCCAACAAACGATCATCATCAGTAAAAATGATTGAAGACCAGTATGCCTTATACATGATAGCTCGTTCTATCTCCTCCTCACTATCTGAAGATTCTTCTTCGCCACTTACTTGATAACATGTAAAAGATGAAAATATATAATCTTCAGGAATAGGCACTGTGGAGAAAGGTACTTTCACTTCAATAGGCTTAAATGAACCAAATTGAATAGTGAGAAAAGTAGAAGTGGTTGTTGAGGTCACCATGACAAGATTAGAAGTCACAGCTTCATCATCAAATGTGATCTTTCCTTGGTGGGCTAGCTCCATAATTTTGTCTTTCAACACAAAGCATCGCTCTATAGGGTGGCCTATGAGGCGATGATACTTGCAATACTTAGGGTTATTTGTTTGGTCAGCTTCTTCAGGCCGTTTCATTTCTGGTAACTCAATCAACTTCAATTTAAGTAAATAATCTAACATCTCGGAGATATCAGAATCAGGGAATGGATATTGCTTCTCTTGCATCTCTTGTAATGTCAGTCTTCTTCTTCCCTTATCTTGAATGAAATCAGGCATTTGTTCTTTCATCTTAGGCTTAACTGAAACTTTAAGAGGAGTAGTAGTTACAGTTAAAGACTGCTTATTTTCCGGTTTAGGAGGGAATTTTCCCCCTTTGCGAGTATCTTGCCCTTCTCTCCCCTTGCGAGGTTCTTGAACAGGGGGACCTTGGCGACCATTGGAAGCAATGCTAAGCTCCATGTCATGAGCACGTGTTGCTAATTCTTCAAATGTTTTAGGCTTTATTCCTTGAAGTATATAGCTTATAGCCCAATTCATTCCTTGAATGCACATCTCGATTGCAGACACTTCAGACAATTGATCCTTGCAGTTGAGACTAAGATTTCTCCATCGTTGAATGTAATCAATGACAGGCTCTTCTTTCCACTGCTTTGAATTGGTGAGTTCTATCATGCTAACAGTACGTCGAGTACTATAGAAAAGGTTTAGGAATTCTCGCTCCATTTGATTCCAACTATCAACGGAGCCAGGTGCTAGATCGGTATACCAATCAAACGCATTTCCTTTCAAAGAGCGAACAAATTGCTTGACCATGAGATCCCCATAAGTTCCAGCATTGTTACAAGTTTCCACAAAGTGAGCTACATGTTGCCTTGGATTGCCTTTACCCTCAAATTGTTGGAACTTCGGTGGCTGATAGTTTTGAGGCATCCTTAAGAGATCTATCCTTTGAGTGTAAGGTTTAGCGTAGGCAATGGATGTCTGACTTCCACCCCCAACTTGGTCTTTGATAGCTTCCTTGATTAACTCCTTGAGCTGGTCAGGAGAGATAGACCCCTCTGTAGAGAAATTTAGATCCTTTGTTGAACTCTCGGGTTTGTCATTTTGGGTTTGTTTCGGCCTGGAGCCTTCATCCTCACGATTCAGCCCAGATGTATTCCCCATTTTATCCATTAGGAGAGTTATTTGTGCGTCTCTCAATGCTTCCCTTTCTTTCATAGACTTCATTAATTCCTCTAAAGTCTGAGCTATAGTCGAGACTTGTTCCTCCAGAGATGTTGTGTTAGTCATCATGACTGGCATGGCAAATGAGCTAACAGAGCGAGGAGAGTCCCTAAGATTTGCAGTATGAATATTTTCTGAAAAGGAGAACTCAGAGCCATCAAGTGACTTGTTTTCTTCTTCAGCTATTGGAACCTCTTGGATTGATTCCAAAGTTTGAGACAGAGCTGGCTGAGATAACATTTCTTTGACAAGACCAGTTACGTCTTTGCTTGCCCCCTGTGTAGGTGAAGTTGTTCGTGACTTCTGAACTTTAGAAGTGTTGAGAACAAGTGAGGGCTGGGGAATGGATGTTGCTTGAGCATAAACCTCTACAAGGTCTTTTGTTCTTCTCCTTGTCATAGGTCCAGCATAGGAAGCGTCAGAACTGGATGAAGAGTTTGAATCCATTGTAGGATCGACTTCACTTGTTCCAAAAAGAGGGTTGTTGATTTGAGTCTTCTTTGAAGCCATAGGGCTTCACAAGATGTGACAATTTGATGAAGAAGAGATGAGAGGTAGAGATGGTCCCACCGGGCGTGCCAAAAATTTGTAAACACAAATTTTTCCAATTGCAGAAAATCAAACAATTGAAAAGAAATATGGTTTGCAAATATAAATTTGTATTGATGTATAATGAGTACAATCTCTATTTTGATTCTTTTACAAAAGAGTATCCTCTGATTCTATCTTCATTGAATTTGACTCGAACAAGAATCTTCTTGACTTTAATTGAAAGATGGATTGATCGGTCTTCACAATAAATCTCTAGCTTCGAGCTTATTAGAGATTTATTGTCCTTCAAGTTCTTCAAGCCCTTCGAATGTTCTTCAAGTTCTTCGAATGTTCTTCAAGTTCTTCAAAGTTTCTTGAGACAGAATTTCTCCAGAGCTTTGGCCTCTTGAAAACTTGTTTTTTTTTTAAAATGAGAGGGGATGTCCTCTATTTATAGTGATTTTAGAGGATAAGCTCCACTTTGAATTGATATACTTGAAAGTATTTAGTAGACTTTTGATTGGCCAAAATTCTTCTCAGAGATAATTATCTCTATTTATCTATTTTGATAAATATCATATTTTGATAAAGATAATAATCAATAAAGATAAATAATTATCTCTATTTAATTTATTTTAATAAAGATAATTATCTATCAATTTTGAATAGAAAATTTATCTTTATTTTATTTATTTATAAAGATAATTATCCATAAATTTTGAATAAGAAATTTATCTTTATCCTATGGGCCAAATGACACGTGGCAAATTTTGATATGCCAATGTGATGCCAATTTAGATGACACATGTCGTCATCTAATTTAATTGATTTAATGACATTAACTTGGAATTTGCCACTAAATTTTGATGTGGCATTTTGTAATTGGCTTGACAAATTTTTGCCTCCTACAATAGGATCTTCAAAAATCAAATTTTGAATCATTAGATTCTCTAGATAGCTTGTTTGATGACAAGGAAGCTAGCGGTCTAGAAGATACAACTAACAGTTGTTCAACCAAAAGAAGTAACCTACTTGCTGCTATAGTGCTATGATCTTGTTTATATGACCCGAGGTGGTCTAACAAACTTTGAGGCTTAAGGCGATATATTTAATTGGAGCTTTTTTGTTATTAATTAAATAATATTTAACTAGTTTTTAATATCATAATTTTTTTATAACAAAAATCCATTATTTTTACCTTGTAGTATGCTTTTTTGTTGTTGTTGTTGAAGAAATGTTAAAGCTATAAGAAATTTGACTACAAAAAACTTACAAACGATGTATCAATGAATGTGATTAGTGAGACTTCAAGAAAATAATAAACAAGTATTTGAATAAATGATTTTAGAGATATTATAAATTTTACAATGTGAGACTTATAAAGATGTATCACCAATCATAAAAATTAATTTAAAAATGCATTTAGGTTGTTGATGTTCACAAATCATATTAATTATCATATCAATTTGTAAAGGTTTTGAAATAAAATTTATAGTATTTCTAGCATTTTTTCATCTGAATTATTTCTTGTGATTAATGATACATATTTGTAAGCCCTATGTATTTAAATTTGTATTATCCATAGTCTTACTAAATTCTTTGGAAGGAAAAATATAAAACTAATTTTTTTTCCTATATCTCAAACAAAAATATATACATACATACATATATATATATTTGAAATTTTACCCCAAAATTTGGGGCCTTTATGTACAGGGCCGGCCCTGATATGACTTTTTGTTTCCTTGGTTATGCAGTCCTGAAGGTGTCAAATTAGTGGAATTGCAAAGTTTTTATGCGATTTATTTTAACTATTCAACTGAAATATCTTGGTAACTTAGATTGCTAACCTGTTAGAATACTGTGGGATAGGCATTGGATTATGAGGACTTAGCAATCTAAGTTGCCAAGATAGTTCAGTTGACTTGTTATGCGAAGGACTCAATGATACTTTCTATCTTTATTTTCCCATACTGTTTTCCTTTTTGGTGTGGGTAGCCATTGCTTATGACAGTATTTTGTATACTTTAAAACTGCATCAGGTTTGTTTCTCATCTTTTATTAAAAAACTGCATGTTGTTTGGTTGGGGGGTTGTTTAAGTTGCTGTTACCGTATGGACAGAAAACACATTTGAGTGCATGTTATTGGCGTTAGGATAGGACTTGTATTTTGAAGTTGCATTTGATATCAAAACTGAAAATTTTGAATCAGCTTATTGTATTGCTGGGACTATTGATGGATACATTTTGGGATTTTCTAGGTGGTGGAAAACTTTAGAAATAAATTTGTGTGCTTCGTTTACAAACAAGACTTACTTATATGCATAGATTAGCCAAAAAATTTGTACTTGTTTGTAGCTTATACAGCACAAATTATTTGGAATGTACTAGTAACCTCAGAGAATATCTTGCTATTGAAGTAGGAGGTTGCTAAATTACATATGGTTTAGTGTGTGCTTGGCATGCCTTATTTGTCTAGGCACAACTTTTTAAGCCTAACTAGGTATAGCTTATTTTTTAAGCCAAATAATCCTATGAATAGTATGAATTTAAGCTACCCGAACAGAACAGACTCAGGTGTGGGGTTATAAATACTGACATTTTTAAGGAGCCAAGAGAATGTTTGAACACAGGGGAAGCACAGTTGAGATATGGAAATCATGTGTCTGCTTGTCCCTTTGCAGATTGATTGTGAAGAAAACTGCTGAAGTACTAGTATAAATACATTAAACTCATCTCTGGGCCATGTCACAAATCAGATTTGTGTTTGTTTTCAACACTTATCTATTGGTACACTGTTTCTTTAAATATTGGCAGTACTTGCGCTATGAGACTCCATCTTGTGTTTAATTTTGCCTCTCTCTCTCTCTCTCTCTCTCTCTCTCTCTCTATATATATATATATATATATAATAGAAGAACTTCATTCTTACTTGGTAACAGCATTAATCAGTTTGTTCATTTCATTATGTTATGTCTCAGGTCAGGATGCTCTAATAAATGAGTTAGTGGACTTCATAACTACTGCCCAAATAGATGAAAAACTTGAAATGCACACAGGTAATACAACTCATGTTGAGAAGTTAGAACTTAGAAATGAGGTTGTAAATAATTCTATCATGAAATGGTTATACTCACACACACAACCAGTGGGTTTTGGACCCACAACCTCATCCTCCACCAACTCTTGTGAGGAGAGAAATTGCCATTTGAGCTAAAGCTCATTGGCAAGAAGTTGTCCATTAGATGACAAATTCTAAAGCTTGGTTAAGCAAGAAGTTTGATAATTTCAATTTCAGCTCTGTTATTTCACTAGATATTCATGAACTTTTTCTTCTGTGACTTTGATTGGGATGCTGCAAGCACAATCCCATATTGGAGTGTTCAATGTTTCGTTAGAATTTTCCTGATGTGATCTTCAAAGTTGTACAATTAAGTAATAATAGCGTGGAATATGCATATGTAGCATTCCCTATAATGTATCACTGGTTTACTATCTTCCTTTTCAACATGGTCGCAGGGGTCACAAAGACCATTTTTCTCTTGTATCTTACTATGATACCATGTTTTTATGGTTGAAATGCAGCTTACTGAAGAAGTATTTTCACAAACTAGAGAAGGAAATAAGTATCTTTGCTTCTGTGCTTGGCACACCAGTAAACAGGGCTGTTACATAAGCACAACTTAAAATGACATTTGGAATGAGCTTAGTTGATGTTCTTTGCATACATGCTAGAGTAGGAATGCCAACTTCTGTGGTGTTCCAATAACAATGTATAATGTGTTTTGAGACATAATACTCAGCTTGACCCAGGAAAAAGCAGAGAAGTCAATTTTGGGTAGTGTTAGAGATATTGAAATTTTTTACTACATAAACCTTATAAACTTATATGTCAATTTTTAAAAACAAGACAAAAAAGTAATTAAAAAATTTATTTATATATTTTTTAGATAACAACAACCACATTTATTATCAAATTAATTTGTAAGCTTCTTATAATACAATTGGAATAACTTTAGAATTTCCTAATAATTTTTGTATATCTTTTAGGTTGGCTCCTTCTTTTTCATTTCTTTTAAGGAAACAGAAGCCATAGTGAACAATCTTACAGAGAGACAACTAAATAGCAAAACTCTTAATATTTCAAAATCTTTATTTGGATCAATTCCAAAACATATCGTTGTAGGCTACAAAGTACAAACTTGCAAACCAACCAAAAATGAAATAACATAAACTAACACTCATCTGATTGCTGTATTGAAAGATTTCACATTTTTGGCCACCAAAATGGGGCAATGAAAGAACTTAATACTATAGGCTCAAAAGGGTTGCAATGGTTTCACTGTATCTATCTGGTCCAAGGGAAAAGGGTGAATAAAAGCAGAATTCAGCTGCCATATCTTAAGTGTGGCCTTCACATTCACCCCAGTTGCATTATTGAACAAAAATACTCTAGCTGCCCCATAAATTGCTTCTGTTGGATAAACCCTTGATGTGATCACTGTCCTTCCTCCTTGAGCAAAGCTTTCCACAATTGAATGGTCAACCTGATTTAGCGTCAAGAACCCAAAGTAAAACAAAGTATTAGGTTTGTGTTCTGTAATTTCATCATAACATTCTTAGTTTTCTGTGTTATATGAATTAGGGGCCTTGAGCCCAAATGTGTTGTAAGCACAAGACTTTTGTAAGCTTGTAATTGCAGGTCAAGTCATCTATGTTTTGCAGGACAAGTTACTTAGTCCTACTAGGATCATGATAGGGTAGTCTAGGTTCCCTACAAATACTTTCTGATGTTTATCATTATATTGTGAAATATCAATTCAGTTTTGCTCTCTTTTAACATTCTATAAAGTGTTCTTGATGACATTCTATCTGGATCTTGGTTGCAAATGCATCTATGCAACATACTTTACTCATAGAACCCAAATTTTTAGTTCCTAATGATACTCGTTTTTTTTTTTTCTGTGTTTTCCTGGTAACCAATTCAAAAGTGAATTTTTCAGCTTTAGGATGAGAGAGATTCTCACTCACCAGTAATCTCATAGAAAACTTTTCACCCTCAAGCACCGGAACTTGGCTTCCATAAACTTGGTTGAAAACATCATTTGCCTTTGATGACCTGCATTAATTAACCAACATCTCATATTACATTTCTTTCTGACAAGCTGCATATTTAAGGAATTTACTAACCATATACCTAATGCTAAAAAATATGAACAAAGTTCTGCTAATGATCCATACTAGGTAACACATGTCATCATTTACTTCTTTTTTAATCACTTTCTATTTGAAATAATCAATTGTGCGTTTGAATTAGCTTTTACTAATTTGTTGAAAGTGGTTAAATGTGCAGTTGTACCTAAAAAAAAGACTTACTAAAAAATTTTACTATCAGGGAATAAGCTAATAAGCTAATAAGCTACTGTCAAGAATCTATAATCCAAATGCAAATTTTATCACTTTCAAATCTCAGTAAATAAAATATTTTCTTGGAAATGGATATCAAGCTATAAGGGGAGAAAGTCATCAAAGAAAACAAGCATACCTTCTTTCATCAGCACAGAAATAAGTCTTGAGACCACCATCACTTGTATTGGTAGGACGGAAATAAATAGGGGTCAGTTCAGAAAGTGTTTCATCAGCAATAACCAAAAGGCCAAATGGTCCCAAAGGGCTTCTGTCAACGACACCACCACGACAACCTCCATTGGCTTCATTAGTCTCCTCCAATCCTAATGATTCTATTTCAAAATCGGCGAATATGTCTAACTGTCAACATGTTCAGAAGAAATATGCTAGTGAGCAAAGAGCTATTGACAACAAGAAGAAGAAACAAGTCTAGTCCCAAAATTTTTGAGTTGGCCATGAATTTTCAACAGACTAATTAGGTTCGCCACATATATTTTTTTCCACAATTCAGGGAAATATTTTTATTAGCATATAACTAAAATTATGTGTAACAAGTTCACGTAAAAGCTAGACTGATTAATTAACCTGTGTTGCTGTGCCAATGTTCAGCTCCACAACTGATCCAGGTTCAACCACCACACCTTCAAAGTCTGTGCTGTTCAGTCTCAAGCTCTCCACCTCTTCTACAGGCCATTGAAGTATATTGGTTCCGGTCTTATTGTCAAACAACACGGTCCTTGGAATGGTCTGTAGAATTCAGAAATAAGTTGTGTACATTAAATTACTTTGCCTTTCATTTCTAGTAATAATTGTATAAAACTTAAAAACTTTCCTATTGTGTTCAAAAACAAAAAAAAAAAAAACTTTCCTATTAAAAGGAAAAAAAAAAATGTCAGACTTCACATGCCAAGGATTGATCAGGTTAAGGTACTCAGAAATTTGTACACCTCACTAGGAAAAAAGTAGTTTTTTTTTAATTTTTTTTTAATGTAGAGTAATATTGTAGTTATTACTAACTTTAAACTGATACGTCTACTTTTAAACACACAAAAAAAAAAAAAAAAAAGTAATTTAAAATTTTATTTTTTATATTAAAATTGGTAGTAAACATTTTATGATCACGACTAGAAAGAGATCAATTCTACTATCAATTTTGACTTTCAACACGCATTTTTTTATTTATATACATGTAACACGTGCATATATTCTTGTAGAAGAAGATTACCTCAATTGATTTGTCAAAACAAAAACAAAAGATGATTACCTTAATATAAGATAATATATCTTAAAGAAAAATGGACATACATTACGTGACGTTTTCTCTTAACTTCACGAGTACATTTTCTTGTACCAGATGGTCCAGATTACCCATTTGGACTAAATTCTCAATAAATACTATAGTTGCTGTACCGTATAAGAACTCTTATTTGATATAATATAATATTGAGAACTCTTATTATAATAATGTTTCTTTTAATTAGTATTTCAATTAAAATAATTAAATAAAAAAAATAAACCAAGAAAAGTTCTCAATTGAAATAGGATTTATTAATATTACCTGTAGAGATGCCCATCCCTTTTCCAAGTCTTCATATTCAGTATCAGTTTCATTAATCCAACCCCACAGGACCCGCCTCTCCTTTACCGGGTCATAAAATGTCTTTGATGCATAGTATCTCCCATAGTCATATTTCAACCCGAGACCCACATCCTCAGCCAGGTTATCGGGTGCCCATGTATCATTATTTGCAAAATAGGTCCCAAGTGCATAAACATCAACCTTTGTATCATCCAAACTTGCCTTTAATAGATGTTTGATTCCTGGGCCATTTACTGAAGTATCCAAACCCGTTGACCCATTAATTGCAACCGGGTAAAAGTCCACACATTCCCACATACCCGTACCCGGGACCTCATGCAAGTAATTATGCAATAATTCATATGTGGTAAAGTTTGTGGTTGTGTATACAAGTGAAACACCTGCTCCATTGACCTTAGACCCGATTGTGACCCGCCACTTTCCATCGGGTCCAAGCCATGCAGTGGTCGGGTCCCGATACTCATCTATTGCAATTCCAACTGGGGGTATCAAGACCGGGTTATCCGGGTATTTGACCCAATCCAAGAGGAGGGGATCAGATAGGTTGGCAGGGTAGGCAAGATTTTGCACCTGCACAGCATCAACAGTATCACCTGTGTAGAGCATTACGATTTTGCCATCTGGCAATATTGTAGCAGACCCGGTCCACACACCATTGATATCATACCATTGATCAGGGACCATTGCGAATGGTAGATAGAGCCAATGGATCAGGTCCCTTGATACAGCATGACCCCATGTGATGTTGCCCCACACTGCTGAATCTGGATTGTATTGGTAAAATAGATGATACCATCCCATGTGATACAATGGACCTGCAAGTACACAACATAATTCGCCTTTTAGTGTTAAAAATATTTTTAACACGAAAAAAAAAGGAAGTATCCTAGTGGTATTGTTTGAGTTCAAAGTAAAAAAAAAATGTAAACACTGCGTTTGAAGTTTTGTTGGTGCTTTTTAAAAATAAATAATAAATAATAAATAAATAAACAAAATTGACAGATCCCATTAATTTAGACCGACCAATTAATTTGTTCCTACTACTAGAGAAATCAGAATTTTACTATCTAATGGGTCTCATTTAATAAATCATTAATAATTAATTAGTTCATGATTAATTTATTATATGTCTACCAAATTGGATCCTTTATACGATAGATCCTAATAGAATTTTGTAATTTGATATGAGTCACATGATTTACATTGGATACGATGCAAGAAATGAATAAACCAGTGTGCCAGACCAGAATCCTATACAACCAAATCACACCTTCCATGAAGTGCCAAACTAGAGCTATCATCCTCGTCATTTTAATAATGCTTTAGAAGACCGGACTGTGTACCAACCAACCCTTACCAAGAAGTCAGAGTAATAAAAATGAAAAGATACAGGGGAAAAAATAGAGTATTAGATTTTTCACCTTTACATAGAGTTTGACCTAATATTCAATATTCAAAGGGTTTTGAAGCTAAATAATTTAAGGGTCGTGCTAATGAGTGTCCTAAGGACACTCGTTAAAAATTCATTTAAGGAAAGTTTTAACATCATTTTTATGGGAAATAAAAAAAAGTTATCAAAACATTAATTGTTTTTTTTTTTTCCCATAAAAACTTTCTTTAATTGAATTTTTAACCAGTACCCTTAGGGCACTCATTAGCATTTCTCATAATTTAATATGTTTGTGCTTACTTAGGAAAAATATTTAGAGAATCTCATCTGAATTGTATAATCTCGAGAAAAGCGTTAGTCACATTTCCGTTTACATCCCAAAATATTAGTCAAATTGAAATTTAAACTCGTTATAATCATTTATAAACTCAATAATCACCTAATAAACACCCGATAAGGGATTCAACACACGCCCACACAACACCCATTCAAACAATCCAATCCAATTAAATTGGTATGACTTAATGCATACCAGTTATATGGATTTTTGGTCGTGATCTAAACAGTAATTTAATGAATGTGGAATACATGACAATGTCTTGATTTCAAAATGCTAGCTAAGTATGATTAGATATGCCTTTGAATTTACTGGACCGATCAAAGTAAAAGAGGCCCACATTCATATTAATTTTCAACCGTCCATATCCACAAAATCATGCAGTGAGTCCTTCCCAACATCCATGATTTGCCAAGTAGTCAAGGGCACAGATAGACCCTCATGCCAGGATATCGGCCAGCTAATCTTGACAGGGCAAGCCATGCTCTCTTAATTTGTCCACATGCCTAAAAGCACTAGAAAATTGTTTTTAACAAGTACAACTTTTCACTCATTTAATTTTTGTTTATTATGGGCCAGAGAGGTTACCAAACTTTCTATCAAAAAAAAAAAAAAAAAGGAGGCTCAGATACAACCACAAATTTATGGCATTGGTGGCAAAATTTCATACGTCCCCTTTTTTTTTTTTTCAAATGATCAAGTAATCCCAGCCGTCCGATTAGTGTACTTTTTTTGAATTTCACAGGAAAGTCATTACCCTATAAAGGGAATCAATCAATTGGACGGTCTAGATCAACCTACCATTCAAGCTAATAGGACCAACTTTTATTGGATCAGAAGGTGCCACGACACATTCACGTGTATTTTCAACGAACTTCATAATAAGTACAAAAATAATATAAGAGAGACAAGCTAGCTTCAAAGAACTATATGTGTTTTGATTAATTAAGAAACAGATAACGGACTTTGCAGATAATAAAATAATGACTTTGATGTAACTTTGGATTTGATAAAAAAAAAAAGGTCTGTAAAGGCTTACCATCAGGATCTGAAGCAGGACCAACGAGAAATCCCCAAACAAACAGCAAACGAAAATGACAAAAGGAAGAAAAAAAAAACATTGAAGGATTAGTACCATAACGATAATAAAGGTTGGACTTGGAAGTAAGATATATAGTTAATCATATGCTAAATCTTACCTACCATTAATAGAAAAAGAAAGCATTGAAAATCAACGTGAATGCACTTTTTATCAATTTGAAAATATATTTGTGTGTTGTACCTACCATTCATCCAGTTTTTTTGAGGTTGAAAGTGGTAGGCAGTTCTTTGCCAAGACAACATAGCATTTGTCCAATTGTAAGAAACTCCATGATGGCCGGAAAGAGACGGGTTTGATTTGGCTGATACTCCTTCTGCTACCCCTCTAGGCACCTCCGGGGTCGAAATGTTGTAAAACGACGTAGGTTTTGTTGACAATGGCCGGTCTTTTTCGGGTTTTTCTAAGCTTGCTGGTTCAGGGCTTTGGATAATGATTAATGTCACTAATGACATGAGGAAAATCACGGAGACAGAGATCACAACAAAGCCCTTTAAGGGTCTCCGGGGACTTGGTTGAGAGGAGTGGTCCGGTAAGGGAGAGTAGTAAGAGGAATGTTCATAATGAGAGATGGATGTGTGGGAAGGATTGGTGTCCATGTTGAGCTAGTTGAGGGACTAGATAGAGAGTGAAAAGAAAATGAAATGGGGGTGCTTAAATAGAGAGGGTGTGAGAGATGAGAGAGAGAAAAATATATGTGGGTTGGTGGGTAAAAATCCCATTTGCTTGCTAGATCTTGCTAGGGAAGGACTATATATAGGGAATTGTGGAAGGTGTAAATGAGTAATTCTCTTCTTTTTTTTTTTTTCTTTAATATTTATTTAAGGTTGGAGGAAAATTCTAATGATTGTTGAATAGTGTATTTTTGGATGCGCTTTGCTAATTATTTATGGATTAAAGTTAAAAGTGCTATTGAGAGAAAGGAAATAGACTAAACCCACCGAAATATATTTTAAAAACAAAAAAGAGGAACTTTTTTTTTTAATGAGTTTGTTAAACAGTTTCCCGCATCATTTAAAAAAAGATGTGTGTGTTTCTCAAATAAAAAAAGATACTCGGTGTTGTTGAGTCATCCCACATCGGTAAGGTGTGATATTGAGAAGTGGTTTATCATTTGCTCCGCGACACTAACTGTTGCATGCAGTTTTGGTGTTGGCGTGTGAGTGTATTCCTTTATCTCATCCTCCTTCCCCTATATATGTGTGTGTATGTTTTTCAAATTAAAAAAAATTTAAAATTTTAAAGGTTGTGTTACAAATATCTTTAGAGCAATAGTTAATAAATCATTTTATAAAAATTTTGATATTATTTTTATAGAAAATATAAAAAGTTGTCAAAATAATTAATTGTTTTATCATTTTTTCATAAAATATTTTTAAAAATAGTTTCTAAATTAATACCTTAAGAGCACTGGTTAATTTTTCTCAAATTTTAAATAATGTAACAGGCTAAATACTTATTAGATCCAAAATGTGAGAGAGAGAGAGAGAGAGAGAGAGAGATGAATCATGTGGGGGGTGAGGGGCAAAAAGAAAGTTATGGCATATAAGTGGGGTCCAAATAATTGTTTTGTAATCAAACCTTTTTTGTCTTGATCTGTTATTTGTCTCGGCTTATCTAGATGTTGTTGATTAATCTATACCTTTAAACAGTGCGGCAAACATATTTGGATCAAGCTTAATCAACCAGGTAGAACCTGAGCTGCCTTATAAAGCCTTATAGAAATTACTTATTTTTATTTGACCCCAATACATTCTTTATTGCCCACCTTCTAGTAAAAAGAAATAATTAACAAAATATGAGAATAAATAACAAAATACCTAGCCTGCATCATAGAGTTCTTAAAAATCCTATTAATTTATTTTGAAATAAAGTG
Organism: Quercus wislizeni; assembly: GCA_023055345.1. NCBI lineage: Eukaryota > Viridiplantae > Streptophyta > Magnoliopsida > Fagales > Fagaceae > Quercus > Quercus wislizeni. Next base: position 3,445,812 of record JALGQJ010000029.1, on the reverse strand, counting down.
GTTTGAATTTTACTATATCAACAACTAAAAAAAAAAAAATAAAGAACTTTTTTATGAATTTACTAAACAGTTGGGAAAATTCCGATCAGTTAGCTATCACTGATTTGCTATCTATTTAAATTGTCAATAATTTGGTGAATTCTAATCTATTCATTTTATAGTTGATAGATAAAAGGGCTAAAATTTTAGAAAGTTTTAATACAAGAATAAATAAATATATAAAAATAATTATGTTCTCCCGAAATCACTTGGTCCAATAGCAATTATTATAATACATTATAAGTATTTTTTGATGAGATAAAAGAGGTGTAGGGGTGACTATGTGTGACTCACCTCCTTGAGCGTGACCATAGGGGCACCCTCCGCTTGAAAATGTTTGATTGAGTCATAACTACTGTGACTAGGGTGCCACATAACTCACCCTAACACTTCATGCATGGTAAGTTGTAGCTTATGTGGATTATAAGGGAAATGTTTAGACTTTAGTCCAATACCTGAAAATTTAATACTCAGTACATGGTGATTTTTTTTTTGATAGGAAGTAGCAGTACATGGTGATATTGGTCCACTCACCTTAACAACCGAGGTACTACCGTACTAGCCTATTAGGTCCACTCATTTTAACTACTTAGGTGCTACTGTGAGGTCTTATCTCTTATTTCATATAAAGATTTTTTTTTTTTTTTTTTTTTTGGTTATAGCTTCAATTTAAGTATTAAACACTTGTAGTTTCACAAAATATATTTGTCATAACTTGAAAAGCTCTTGTTTTGAAATTAAAAGAATATTTTGCGAAAGAATTTAATGCATATATTATACTTTTAAATATAAAAAAGAACATATTTATTTTTCAACTAAAAAAATGCTTTTCAAAGTTTTTTTTCCTCTAAAAAAATATTTTATTTTTTAATAAAATAACATCTAACCTTATGATTTTGGATTATAACAAAATAGATCCAATAGTTTCATAATTAATAAATTAAATCCTAAATTTTTTAAAGTAACAATTTAAACAATATAACTTCAAAAGTAACAAGTTAAATCCTGAAATTTTAAAAAGTAACAAATTAAATCCTCAGCATTTATTATTTAAACCCCAAACACAATGTTATCCCACTTAAATGGGTTATAATTAATTTAATTTATTAATTTTAAAATATAAAATTTTAATTTGCCATTTTAAAAATTATAAGGTTTAATTAAAAAAAATTAAATCTTATACTTTCTAAAGTAATAAATTATATCCTAAAATTTTAGGATTTAAGAAATTAAATCCTTAACATATATTAAACCTAAAAAAAAAATTATTCCACTTAAATAGATGGTAATTAATTTAATTTATTACTTTTTGAAATGTCATAATTTAATTTGTTATTTTTAAAATTATAATATTTAATTTATTACTTTTTTAAATCTTAGGTTTAACTTTTTTTCTTTTTAAGTTATGATATTTATTTTATTACTAACTATAAGCTATATATATATATATACACACACAAGACGAAGAAAATTTCCTCACATTGAATTTTTAATTTATTCTTTATTTATTTTTAATTTTCAAATTTTAATATATTTTTTATTGGCCACAGGCAAAGACCAAAGAGTTGGGTAATTCAGTTTCGTACACCAGACAAATACGCTAAGGATTTGTAGCAGCCCTTAGCAAAGACGTGCACGTGGAGTAGGGTCCTCGTGAAAATTCCCAGTTTGTGTGGTCCACTCACTCATTCATCAATCTCAGCAAGTAATGTTAATCTTTGTGGGGGTAGTTTCGTTTATCTAGAAAGCCACTTTACCATGGGTGCCGTGAGCTATATGTAGGTGATGTATGCCTACGTTGAAAATTTTCCAACAATCTCGTACTAATTTGTAGAGATATTTCAAGCATTGTTTGGATATGATCAAAAAGAATGAATTTGCGGAGATATTTGCTTTGTTATGATCAAAATATTGAATTTACAGAGATATTTGTAAAGTCGTCCATGGAAGAGAATTTCAAGCCTATCTCAAAAAAAAAAAAAAAAAAAAAAAAATTTGTGAAGTACAAAGGAGGGATGTCGGAAGATTTGCTTACGATAGAATTGGATTTTATTTTAAGGTAGGTCGGACCAAAATGCCAAAACACTTATTTGTTGTAATAAAAGACTTTATTAATTAAACTAATTAAAATATACGTGGAAATAAGTTATATAATAAAGAGAGATAATCTTGTGAGCGGTGGGATTTTCTATTATTAGAAAAACCTCCTATAGAGAAAAAGCTTTGAAGGACTTGATTGCTGGATTGAATCCTTTATTCGTTGTGATATCCTATGAGTATAGATAGATCATCATGTTCCTTCTTGGCGATCCCTTGAGGGATTGCAAAGAAGACTCTAATGCTAAAGTCAACATATATAAAAATAATCCTAAGGTTTTCCAGTTATGAAATTGCATACCTCTTCCTTCAGGGTTGGTCCATATTTATATAGGGGTTTGGTCCTCTTGAATTCCTCATGTTTCAAGATCTTTGGAAATCATTCTTCTCGTAATTTAACCCTTATCCAATCAAATTCATTCAAGTCCATCAATGGTTCCGAGAGGTGGTTGCAAATACCATTATGGTAGATTAGATTTCTAGCGTACCCAATACTTCAATTGGCTCTTCTTGACATGATAATGTACGGATCACTTTTTATTATCTGACTTTACTAAATTACTATCCTTGAATGTCCGAAACTCCCAACCTCATGACTTCGAATTAATTCATTCAAGTTTGGTTCTCAATCATGGATCACAAACTCCTCCAAAGACATTAACAAACCAAATCTCCCCCTTCTAACATTTTTAAGTACAATATATCTTCTAAAGGCATTGAAGTTAGAACAATGAAATTTGCACCAAATCTTCCATAGAAAATAGTCTCAAAAGTTTTTTATTCTCATATTTTTTATCAATAATTCGAGGTTGTTATTCCTTTCTTTTCTTTTCTTTTTGGCAGTATTCATTTTTATTTTGTTAAAGCACTTTAATTATATATATATTAAAAAAAAAAAAAATTTATCCTAGTGCAATTTGTATTAACTTGAAAATGAAGCTATGAAATAGTGATTTCGTGGTCGGCATATATACTTGGATTGCTTGCCTTGCTTGTCTTTTCCCCCGGCATTTATCACAGCCCGGACAACAACTGAAGTTTGCATTTATCAATAAAACAGTGAACCATTTAATCAGGCAGTGTTTCTACAATTCGACTCTCTTAATCATCACAACACAGAGTCACAGACAGCCATTATCTGTGTATAGACATGTCGAAAATCAATTGGAGCATTCAAAAAGTTAAACCACTTAAAAAGTGTCATGTTATTTTGGAAAAGTCACGAAGTTGGGTGGTCAAATTGTAAAGCTCTAGAAATTGTAGCTATAGTTTTCAATTGAGTGATTGAGTACAAGTAATGATACATAAAGTATAAAACTCAAACACATAACAACTTGTGGACAAGTTGATTTGGTTTTGGAGTAATCCGAGTTAGATGAACTCGTAGTATTTTCTAAAAATATTTTTAAAGAAAGAAAGATAAGGTTCATCTTTGTGACTTTGTCTCTTTATAATTATTGTAGACTCATCTACAACCATCCTTTCATGTGCTCCACGTGATTGGGAAACCTTGAATCAAGTCATGAAAAAGTTAAGGGCATCCAGCGAACCAGATTGGGAAAGCATTGGTTATGTCTGTTTTGGAATTAATCCTATTTTGCTAGTCTTTTTAATTTCATCCACAATCTTTTTTTTCTTTTTTCTTTTTTTTTTTCTTTTTTAAATTTTACAAACAAGAGTATTTAGACCTGTTTCGAGTGTATGCAGTTTTTCCGCCTCACACGCATCAAGCTATCACAAGGAGAAATTCCTTATAGGTGGCCCTAAGATGCTGACAAAAAGTTTCGAACCTAGGATCTCATAGTTATCATGAAACCTTAGGAATCACAAAACTAACTCCTTGAAGTTCACAATCTTACTTATTATTGGGCAAAATTTGCAAAATAATATTTATATATATATATATATATATATATATATTATTTATTATTTATTATTTATTTAAATTGTTATTGGTTTGAAGTTAAATGTGAATCTAGAATTTTTTTTAATCGTATTTTGGAAAAAAAATGTTTCAACACTTAAAATCAATGTATTTTTTTGTGAAATCATGTTTTCAAAACACAATGTTTAGAAGAAAAAAAAGGAAAAGAAGTTAGAACCCAAATAGTTTCAAAATGATGCAAATATAAATAATAATTTTTAAAATGATATTATTTTACAAATTTTTCCCTTGTTATTGGGATTTAATAGATTTGAAATTTTTACATTACTTATCTCTACATATTAAGAGAATTCAAAAAGTTAGTTACTACTTAAAAAAATGTCAAAAATGCCCCTAATATAATTAAATAATCATTATTCTTAAAAACAAAAAATAGGGTTAAAATTGTAATTCAATAAAATTCAAAAACAAAAAAATCTACCAGAGAAACTTTTTTCCTAAAACACTCTTTATTTAAATATATCTCACACATGTTTGATATATTTTTTTCCTAAAACTAGTACACACTAAACCCAGCAGTTCACTCCATTTGAAATCCTAAATTTTAGTTTCTTAAAAATCCCTTCTACAATAGATAAATTCAAATTGAAAAATTACATTAAACTCAAAATAAATAAAAAGAGCATCATTGCACGTGTGAAGCGCATGTGATGAGACTAGTTATTTTTAAGCATTTAATATCAATCTTTCAAAAAAAAAAAAAATCATTTAATATCAACCTTAAAAGCAAAGAAATAAATGGACTTTATTATTGGGGCCACTAAATTAATTGGGGTTACTTTAATTTTCTATTATAAGTAAGGTACTAGTTTAGGAAATAATATTAAAATTGTTAAAGTAGAAAAGATAAAATAATGTTTAAATTTATAAAAATAAGAGAAATATAAGGATTTTAGGCAGTTGATTATTTTTTTTAATTTTAATTATCTTTAATTAGAAAATAGTGAGGAGAATTTTTTTTATAAGAAACAAAGAATGATTAGTCCTACTTTGAAGGAGACTCAGAGATTGTCATAAATTCCTTACGATGTGGCAATAAGCTCTCTTCTTATTTTGGTCATATCATTAGAGATATTTTGTCTTTCTCTAACTTGTTGTTAAGTTGTTCTTTCTCTCATTCTGTTAAGCAAGGCAATGCAGTTGCTCATGTCTTAGCAAATATTAACTTTATTGTTATAGCTGATTTACCAACTTCGTAATAAAAAGTTTCGATGACCTCCTATAAAAATAAAAAATAAATAAAAAAAGATCCCTGTAAAGAGGATTTGTGAATTTTATTATACATACATATATAGACAAAGAGAATTGAATGGGAAGTTGATAAAATGAGATTTCACCTCGTCAGTACCTTTGGACAATGTGTGTGTTTCTGTTTAAGAGAAAAATCAAGTAAATGATGACACCGGTTTGGGGCCTGCCAAGGACCCTCCGATACTTAAATTAGCTTAAACTCTTTAGAAATCAATAATCTATAGAGTAATTTGTGTGTGATGTTTAGAATGTCCCACTTACTTGTCTCTCCTAGCTTTATATATCCTTTGTGTGAGTAAATATTCAATCTGTTGGCCTGACCTTACATTGCACCTAAGCTGGAGGATTAATGGCTCAATAATGACCACATAATCCTAGCCATTTAAGGTTGCCATTAAATGTACAGAAGTGGACGGCGGTAACGGCTCCACATCCATTTATCATTTGGTCATTAAATGCTAAATTTATGTTTGGGATTAATGCGCTTACTATATATATATATATATATATATATGAATTTTCATGTTTTTCATTCGGCCATGTGGAATCTTTTTTTTGAGAATGAATACTGTGAACTTTTATTAAGAAAACTCGGCTAAATCAGCCTGATAAGAATTAACAACATCTGATGGAACATCTTCTATCCATATTACACAATTTGGGATGGTCTTAGCTAACTTCGCCAAATCATGCGCAACTCGGTTGCCCTCTCTCTTTGTATGAGAGTAAGACAATAAAGAAAAAGCTTGAGTAAATCTGTAAGCATCCTGAATCAGTAGACCATAGGGAGCAAGTCCTATGTCCTTGGTTGCTAATGCCTTAATCACCAACAATGAGTCTCCCTCAAGGATAGCTTCTGATATGCCCACTTCGCTAGCAAACTCCAAAGCCCTTGTAGCTGCCATGGCTTCAATCTCAGACGGTTGAAGAAGTTGCGGAATTTTTTCTGACATAGCAGCAATCGCTAAGCCGTTCCTGTCCCGGACTATAACACCCACGCCTGAACAGTTATCTTCCGCGAAAACAGCTCCGTCAAAATTAATTTTGAAGATATCAGCTGGAGGGGGCTTCCAACGTATTCTTCTGTGGGGTCTGGCAGGTGGTGAAGGTGGAAGAATGGCGCAAAATTCTGCAAGTCTTTCCGCAGCTAATGGAGAAAGATGGTCTAAAGAACAACATGGTTGTTGGGCACGCAGCTGGTTCCTTTGAGTCCAGATGGACCACACCGTGAAAACAAAGAGTGCTGGTTTCCTCTGATGTTCGATCACCCACGCCAATAATTCACTGAAATTTGAGAAGGAGGTCTGAGTCCGAAAGTTCCAGGCCGTGTCCTTCTCCCACACGCAGTCCAGATTTTTGCATTTCCAAACCGCATGTAAAATGTCTTCTGCATCGCATCTACACCGGTCACAGGTCTGATCCATGATGATCGATCTTCGCAAAAGATTGCTTTTTGATGGCAGTGAGTTCCGGCAGGCTCTCCAGATTAAATTCTTCATTTTATTCGGACATGTTAGTGCCCAAATTTTCTTCCACAGACCTTGTTCATAGTCAGGCCGAGCCTCCATCTGGGGACCATCCTCTGCTTCCTTCAAAAATCTGTACCCCATTTTACAAGTGTAATTTCCATCCTGTGCTAGTGGCCAGAACAGCGAGTCTTCAGTAGCTTCTCGGGCCAGCGGAATATTCTTAATTGCTTCAGCTTCTTGTGGTGCAAAAATTCCATCAACCATTTCAGTATTCCATGTGCGTGTTTGTTCATCTATCAGGCAGTCCACAGTTGCTTCCTCCATGGATTCCACCATCGGTGATGCAATCTTTGTTGGGTGTTTCCTTGGCAGCCAGTAGTGTTGCCATATTTTGATGGATTTTCCATTGCCTACCCTCCAACAAGCTCCCTCAAGGATAACATCACGCCCTCTTAAAATACTTTTCCAAGCGTAAGATCCTGAAGGGGATTCTTTTGCATCAATAAGAGAGCCATGAGGAAAAAACTTCGCCTTAAAAACTTTATAGAAGAGGGAATCCTTATTGTGAATGAGGCGCCATGCTTGCTTTGCTAGAAGTGCATCATTAAAGTGAGCCAAATCACGAAAACCCATCCCGCCTATCATCTTAGATTTTGTTAATTCACTCCATCGGACCCAGTGAATTTTTCGACGATTACCCCTTTGACCCCACCAATATCTTCTTATCATTGCCTCAATATCCTCACACAACCCCATAGGAAGTTTGAAACAACCCATGGCATAGGATGGAATAGCTTGGATGACAGATTTGATGAGTACCTCTCTACCGGCTTGTGATAGCAACTTACTCTCCCACCCTTGAAGCTTTCTCCATACCCTTTCTTTAATATACTCAAAACTCGCCTTTTTTCCCCTACCCACAAAAGAGGGCAGCCCCAAATACCTCTCATAAGACTTGACTTCTTGTAGTTGGAGAAGAATCTTGATATTATTTTTTGCTTCTTCCGATGTAGACTTGCTAAAAAATATTGCAGTTTTATCTTTGTTGATCTTTTGCCCCGAGCAAGACTCATATTCAGCAAGCAACTTCAAAATATTATTACAATCGTCATAGGTTGCCCTGCAAAAAAGCAAGCTATCGTCTGCAAAAAACAAATGGGTTAATTTCGGGCCTTTCTTGCATAAGGAAAAACCTTTAAGATCACCACTTCTCGCCGAGTGTTTAATAAGAGCATGTAAGCCTTCTGTACAAAGGAGGAAAAGGAAAGGGGAGAGGGGATCACCTTGCCTTATACCTCGTTTAGGGTGGATCATTCCAAAAGGTTCTCCATTCACCATGATGGAATATGTTACCGATTTCACACAACTCATAACAAGAGCAATCCACCTAGGGCAAAAACCCATACTTGCCATAAGGTTCTCCAAATACACCCATTCAACCCTGTCATAGGCCTTACTCATATCGAGTTTTAAGGCCATAAATCCATGTCTACCCGACCTATGGTTCTTCATATGATGGAGAGTTTCAAAGGCAACCAAAATATTGTCTGAAATGAGGCGATCTTTAGCAAAAGCAGATTGGTGTTCAGTGATAAGGGATGGGAGGAATTTCTTAAGTCTATTGGCTAAAACTTTAGAGTAAATTTTGTAGAGAACATTACAAAGACTTATAGGCCGAAATTCAGTGACAAGTTCAGGGTTATCAACCTTAGGCACAAGAGTAATGAGAGTATGATTTATAGGGTTAGGTAAAGTACCTGTGTTTAACCAAGATAGGACAGCATTGATTACATCATACTTCATAACCTCCCAAAATTGCTGGTAGAAAAGTGGAGGCATTCCATCCGGGCCCGGTGCCTTTAAAGGTGCCATCTGATATAAAGCTTCCTTAACTTCCACTTCTGAAAAATCACGCACCAAATCTTCATTCATCTCCTCAGTCACAGTGCAAGGGATTTTTTCAAGAGCCTCCATGGTAAGGCTCGGGTTGGAGGAGGAGAAAAGCTCTTCATAATACTTCATCAATTCTAACCCCACTTTCTCATGCTCGGTTACCCATTCACCTCTATCATTTTTGATTCCCCTAATTAGATTCTTCCTGCACCTCTTTGTTGCCTTGCTATGGAAAAAGGATGTATTGCTATCTCCTTTGCTAAGCCACAAGACTCGTGATCTTTGGCACCACATTCTAGCTTCTCTATCCAAGAGGATATTAATTTCAGCCTTAAGGCCCTTAATCACAGAGTTGTTTCCACTAATAATTGCTTCATTTTGTGCCCAGAAGATCTGGAGTTCTATAGATTTTGCCTTTTCACTTTCGGTTTTTGCCACCATTCTCATGGAAACAGAATCCACATTCATATTGGTTAGACCGGTAGTTGGAAAAAGGAAATTCTACGATGACTTTGGTCGAATTCAAAAAATTACCATGACTTGATTTATCTTCTTCAAAATTTTTTTTTTTTTTTTTTTTTTTTCTGTTGCTAATATGGCTTGATTTAACTTAAATTTGAATCAATGATTAGATGAATTTATGACAATTCTTATTTATTGAAGAATAAGGAAAATTATTGATTACATTATGGTGACTTGATCAAGTTATATATGAGCAAGGAAACCTATCCAATTCACTTTAGAGCGACCCTAGCAAAAAAAAAAGAAAAAAGAAAGTAATTTTCATTTTTTAACTTTTGTTACAAGAATGGTATTTTCTTCTCAATAAAGTGGTCTAAATAAGTGACTAAAAGTAAAAGAAGAATAATATTTTAGATCAAACCCCAAAATGTATTCAGCCAATACAAACCCCAATAAAAATCACTTTCGAAAAGAGCACCATGCCTTCTCATATTTGCTCAATATTAATTTCACTTGGATGCATAGAGGAAGCACCACACGATTTCACTTTGGATGCGTATAATATAACAACATGTCAAAAAACACAGACAAGAAAGTTGAAGAGTTCTGGACTTTTTTTTTTTTTGAGAAACAAGACCAATCTTATTAATCTGCAAGACTGAGAAGATCAGCCATGTAAACAGGTTCAACAATTAATGTACATGTAATGTAGAGGAACAATTATCTCATATAGTCAATGTATGTATCGTCTCTTTCTCTCATAACATATGAATTTCATATAATTTTAAGACTTATATATTGTGAGAGAGATTATGCATATGCTAGAAACATAAAATATCTTCTCAAGATAGAGGTGGGAAGTTTTCGTTTCTTTTCGTTTTTTTTTTTTTTTAATAAGTACATATAACACAACTTATACATCCATACAATATTTGTGTGTGTGTGTGTGTGTAAACATTTGTACAAGATTGAATATGTGATTTCACCCACCATTTCTCATTAATTAGGGAAGGAGATACATCAAATCAAGGTATATAGGAGACTTCAACTTGATGCAAACACTACAAGTTCGGCAAAGTTGTCAACTGAATTTGAAATTAAGGTAAGATGGGGGCATGTGACATATCTAATATCTTAACCAAAACAGTCTAAATTAAGTATTCCTTTTGTGATTTAAAGCGCAAAAAAGATGTCACATATCTTGACTAAGCCAGTCTAGATCAAGCATTTGTTTTGTCATTTAAAAACCAAACAAGGTGCTCAAGCTCCTTTGCAAATTATTGCAAAGCTCTCGTAGGAATGGTAGGTGTAAAAAGCCCTGAAGACTGTCAGAAAAAGAATCATTGGATCCCAGGACTGACATTAGGTCTTGTCTATTATTTGACAAATATACGACAGCCCTTTTAAATAGTGCTTTTGTACTTGTTTATTCTTCCATCTTTGTCGAGTTCAAAGGCACAGATCTAGCTTTGTGCAGAAAGCATATGGATGTGTCTTCTTCTAATTTTTGGGTAAATTACTCATTTACATGTACCACTCATGTGGTGAACTCTTAAAATACATAGCGACTATGTCGTTTATTTGCGACATTTACGCCTATTTGGCTTGCTTTATGAGACATTTCTGTTAATTTTGACTTAATTTGATGATGTAGCAATGTTAATCTTTGTGGGGTTGTTTCAATTAGCAAGGCCACTTTACCATGCGTGCCGTGAGCTATATGTGGGTGATGCATGTCTATGTGGAAAATTTCCCAACAATCTTGTAATTTGCAGAGATATTTCAGCATTGTTTGAATATGATAAAAAAGAATGACAAATGCTGATTTTTAAAGTCGGTCATGGAAGAGAATTTCAAGCCAATCTCAAAAAAAAAAAAAAAATGTGAAGTACAAATTGGAGATGTTGGAAGATTCACTAAATTTAGAGATGTCAAAAAGATATGATAAGATTTAAATTTATAATAGCAGTGGATTTCATTTTAATGTAGGTAGGACCGAAATGTCAAAATAATTATTCGTGGTAATAAAAGACTTTATTAATTGACCTAATTGAAATTTATAATGGAATAAGTTGTACAATAAAAAATAAAAATAAATAATCTTTTGGGTGGTGAGATTTTCTTTTATTAGGTAAACCCCCTAAAAAAAAAAAGGGTTAAACCCCCTGCAAAGAAGAGGATTTGAAGGACTTGATTGTTGGGATTTAACCTTTTGTCTATTGTGATTTCCTGTGAATATAGACAGATCATGTTCCTTCTTGGCAATCCCATGAGGGACTATCCAGACGACAGATACCAAAGCAGCATATACAGCACAAATTATGAAGTTTTTCAGTTATGAAATTGCATACCTCTCCCTTGAAGTTTTTCATGTTCCAAGGTCTTTGAAAAATCGTTCTTCTTATGATTTGACCATTGTACAATTAGATGCCCTCAAGCCCATCAATCATTCAAAGAAGTGGTTGAGAATGCCATTAATATAAATTAATTAGATTTTTAGAGTGTCCAACACTTTAGCTGGTTCTTCTTGTTATGATAATTTACGAATTACTTTCTGTTAACTGACTTTACTAAATTACTATTCTTGAATGTCCCAGACATCCAATCTCATGACTTCGGATTAATTCATTCAAGTTTGGTTCTCAATCGTGGATCTCAAGCTCCAAATACTTTAACGGACCAAATCTCCCTCTTTTAACATTTTTGAAGTGCAATATATCCTCCAAAGGCTTTGAAGTTAAGACAATAAAATTTGCACAAAATCTTATATAGAAAAGAAACTCAAAAGTTTTTATTCTCATATTTTTGCTCAATAATTCAAGATTGTTATTCTTTTCAATTTTGTTAAAGCACAATTTAATTTAAAAATAAAAATAAAAAATGTATCCTTCAGCAATTTGCATTCGCTTGAAAATGAAGCTATAAAATAGTGATTTTGTGGGGTTGAACAAGTAACATTCCTTATGATTTTGAATGTCTTATGAAATAATTCTGTGTTAGAACAACATTATCACCGCACACTCTTAGCACAATGGTCACTTCGCAAGTATAAGTGTTTGTAGGGTGTGGATGGGAGATAATGACTAGAATTCAAGTTTTCAAAAGAGAGCTTCACACACATATATACTTAAATTATATTAGAGTAGAATTTCTATCTTGTATAAATAAAAAAATTAAAAAAAAAATCAAGAATTCAATGTTATAAAATTAATTACACTTCTCTAACGAAGATAGACATTAAGAATGATCCCTTTAAAACAAATTTGGGCTAAGAGAGTTGTGTTATTTGCTCATGAAGTAGGAATCAATCGATCCTCCTTTGAAGGAGACTCAGAGATTGTCATAAATTCCTTACGATGTGGCGATAAGCTCTCTTCTTATTTTGGTCATATAATTAGAGATACTTTGTCTTTCTCTAGCTCGTTGCTAAGTTGTTCTTTTTTTTCTTTTTCTTTTTCTTTTTTTCTTTTTTTTTTCTTTTTTTTTCTTTTTTGAGAGATAATTACAACATGCTGCTAATACTGCAGCTCGAACCTTTTCTCCGTTCTTTTTCTATTTTGTTAGGCAAAGTAATGTTGTTTCTCATGTTTTAGTCAAGAAAGCAAGATTGTCTTTTTCACTTTTTATTTGGATGTAGACTATTCCTCCAAATATTAACTCTATTATTATAGCTGATTTACCAGCTTCTTAATAAAAAGTTTCAATGACCTTTTCCTAAAAATAAAGAATAACCCTTGTAAAGAGGATTTGTGAATTTCATTATACATACATATATAGACGACATAAGGTCTTGTCTATTATTTGACAAATATACGACAGCCCATTTAAATGGTACTTGTAACTGTTTATTCTTCCATCTTTGTCAAGTTCAGAGGCACAGATCTCGCTTTGTGCAGAAAGCATATTGATGTGCCTTCTTCTAATTTTTGGGTAAATTACTCATTTACATGTACCACTCATGAGGTGAACTCTTAAAATACATAACGACTATTTCGTTTATTTGTGATATTTACGCCTATTTGGTTTGCTTTATGAGACATTTCTGTTAATTTTGACGAAATTTGATGATGTAGCAATTGCCAACCATGCTTATTGGGAAAGAATTTAAAAAATAAAATTAAAAAATTGTTCCATTGAATATCTATTTCTCTTGAGCTTTCTCCTTTAATATTTAGTTGGGTAAGGGTTTGTTCACAAGAGGCAAACAGTAGAACAATAATTGTCTTTAATTAATTTTCAATGAGTGTACTTATATGTTGGTACTATTCACATAATAAATTCTATTATAATCAGCGAAAACATCTCATAAAACAAACCACTAGGAGATAAATGCCACAAAATAATTTACAAGATAATTCAACTAATGTTTTAAGAGTATACCATAGAGATAGTATCTACAATCTACCCTTAATTTTTTTTTTTTGTTTCTATTTATATTTTTTTCTTCCATCCGAGCCCCATGTTTATTTGTCTACTATATAGTGTATATATATATATATATATATATATATGTCCCCAACTGCCTTTTTCTCTTTATCAATTTTGAATGTGGTTACCAATTTATCATAACTGTCTAATTCTTTTAGAGAAAGAAAACGTTTTGAATCTTTTGAGTCTTCCTCGGCCAATGGCTACAAAAACAATTCTTTTCCTTTACCTTTTCTTTTCAATTTAGTGAATCTACTCCCTTCCATTATGTATTAACCTTGTTCATATATAATTTGTTCAAATAGTTGATCAAGCTTCCATTTATTGTTCATGAAGCAAGAAAAGAGGAAGGAGATTGACCGAGAGAGTCTTTATTGTGCTTCAGTACTGCAAGAAGTGGCATGTTTTTGGCTGGATAATACCTTAGAGATGCATTAATCCAATGTAATAGGCCAAAACTCAATTCTTCTATTTTTGCAAGCCAAGTCTCTTACTTGTAATTGAAGTTTATTAGTCTATGATTTAGCCTACTATATATGGGTACAAATCATGTGTGTATATATATATATATATATATATATATATATATGTACTCATATTAAGGTTCATTGTATTACATGATTTGTATTACATTCTCATATATTAAAAATGTACAAAATTGGCAAATTCTTAATGACATTTATCTTTCCTTCATTAGTCCCCGTATCGCTAGGGTATTCTTGAGAATCACAAACATTATTAATTAACTGTTAAAAATGTGCTGACCTAAACCAAATAACAACCATAAATTCAGTTGAACCAAACAATAATAAGGCTTATTCAATATAATAATAATCATAATAAAGGCCTTGTTAAGACTTTTTGATAGATACGAGTCTTGTTATTAATCATTAAAAGCTTTTTAAAGGCAGAATTTAAGAAAAAAAAATTATTCAAATTATCATAAATGTACAAAATTGGTAAACTCATAATGACATTTATCCGTCCTTCATTAGTCCCCACATTGATAGGGTATTCAGGACCATTATTAATTAACTGTTAAAAATGTACTTACATAAACCCAAAAACAACCATAAATTCAATTGCATCAAACAATAATAAGGCTTCGATATTATAATAATAATAATAGTAATCATAATAAAGGCCTTAGATAGATACGACTCTTGTTATTAATTATTAAGAGCATTATAAAGGCACAATTTAATACTATTAGCAATACATTAGCCCAATGTAATAGGTCCAAACCCAATCTTTTTATTTGCGCAAGCTAAATCTCTTACTTGTATCAGAAGTTTATTAGTCTAGAGTTTAGCTTATTATATATACACATGTTATAATTTATTGTATCACATAATTTGTATTCCACTCTCATATATTAAAAATGTAAAAAATTAGCAAATTTTTAATGACATCTATCTTTTCTTCATTAGTCCCCACATCGCTAGGGTACTCAGGACCATTATAAAAGTGCTTACCTAAACTAAAAAACAACCATAAATTCAGTTGCACCAAACAATAATAAGGCTTCAATATAATAATAATAATAAAGGTCTTGATAAGACTTTTTGATACATACGAGTCTTGTTATTAATTATTAAGAGCATTCTAAAGGCACAATTTAAGAAATAAAAAAATAAACATTCAAATTATAATATTTAATACTGTTTGAGATACATTATCCTAATGTAATAGGCCCAAACTCATTCATTCTATTTGTGCAAGCCACGTCTTCTACTTGTACTAAAAGTCTATTAGTTTAGGGATTAGTCTACTATATATATTCATTCTTATATATTAAAGATGTAGCTCTTAAGAGTTTCCTCTATGGCTGAACCACTTGTTCTATATTTTATGCTCCCACTTCTGCATCTATTCTGGCATATTCAACATAGTATATCAATGATAATATATGACATATTTTCTTTACAGATTGATTTAATTTTTTTTTAAATGTATAGAAATATAATATTTGTTCAATATAATGGGAGATTATCAGGCTAAGCAAGTATATCCTACAGTTAGACACCTAGACTTTTGTTTTTTAATGAATCTATTTGACTATTATGATTCTAATTTCTCAGTTTTTCTCATTATTCATAGGAGCTGCCGAGCTGGTGTCAAAGACAACATGCTTCATTAGTGAAAATTCAATCCAATCCATGTTCCACTTACCATAAATTTTTATTTTGGAAATTTTTATAGGGTTTGGTTCAAGTTACATATGGTGTTACTTTAAGTAATGTTACATCACCCAATAACTTGTTATAGAATTCATATTTTGAAAATCTCACCGTTGAATTACATATTCTATATGTTCTTAACATTCGTGCCAATTTTCATATCAATTAGATGCTATTTACCATTTAATCCATAAACTTATCTTTTATGAATTATTTTAAACTACAAAAACTTAAATTTAAACAATTGATTGAAGACATGACTATTAATCTTTGATCACCTTGAAATTTTGGAAGCATGGAGAATATACGAAGATAATGTAATCGGATTTGTCAAAATTCGCATCCAATTAAAAAATATTGAATAGTGTAATATTATTTAGAATTACACTAGGTACAACTTGAACCCAACCAGTATATATTTGTTCACAAGGTGCAAACAATAGAACAATAATTTTCTATAAGACAAATCACTAAGAGACAAGTGGCACAAAATAAATCACAATATATTTCAATGTTTTAAGAGTATACCGTAGAGATAGTATCTACAATTTACCCTTAACTTTTTGTTTCTACTTATATTTTTTCTTCTATTTGAGCCCCATGTTTAGTTGTCTATTATATATTATAGGGTAAATTACAAATTACACCCCTAAAATTTAGGGGTGTTTGGATTTTACATCCTAAAGTTTCAGAATTTGGATTTTACCCCTTAAAGTTTGGGGTGTTTGGATTTTATACCCTGATGTTTTTGAATTTGAATTTCACCCCCTAAATTTTAGGGGTGTTTGGATTTTACACTCTAAATTTTTGGGGATGTTTGGATTTTACACCTTGAAGTTTTAGAATTTGGGGTATAAAATTCAAACACTCTCAAACTTTAGGAGGTAAAATCTAAATTCTAAAACGTTAGGATGTAAAATCCAAATACCCCCAAATTTCAGGAGGTAAAATATATATTCTGAAATTTCAAGGTGTAATTCAAATGCCCCCAAACTTTAGAAGTATAATTTGCTGTGATTCTTTTCTTGGTCGATGGCTAAAAAAACAATTATTTTTCCTTTACCTTTTCTTTTCAATTTAGTGAATTTACTCCCTTTGAACTTTCATTATGTATTAACCTTGTTTAAATAGTGAGGAAAGGAGATTGAATTTTATTGATATATAAATCTAAAATAAATTTGGACCTCTATAACAAGTACAGAACAAGCATATGTTCATAGATTATTTGATGATTCCATTGTAGATGCCAAACATAAATATCAACATGACTATCCATGATTGGAAAAGGTACAATCATAGTTATTAGTATCATACAATACATATCATATCATGTGTAAAAAGTTCCATATCATATTGGCGTATTGTAAGTGCTCATAAATCCTACAATACAATATGTGTATCATATAAATCATATCGTATCGTAAAATCGTATGTATCGTACAATACATAGACAGATGCTTTAAAATAAGATTTTTTTTGTTAAAATTTGTACTTTTATTTGAATCTAACAAGTTGTTAGACTTGTTTTAAACACAAAATTATTAGGTTACTTAATTTAACCTAATAAAATAACATATTCATAAGTTTTTTTTCCCTCTCTTTAGTTTACAAAATTTGGACTACACAGTACATACACTTCACTTTAATATTTACAAATTTATTTTCTATACTATGAATAACATATTGATTGAAAATATTTCTTTTTTCATTATTGTTATAAGTCCAAGAAACTAGAATGCCAAGAAGAAATTTTTTTTTTTAATTATTAAAATAAAAAGAACAAGAGGAGATAGTAAATGTTAATGACAATGAAGAAAATTTTAATGAAGAAATAAATTTACAAAATGATAAACGTGATGATAACATTGACTTAGATGGGTTAATTAGCCAATATGATGAAAATAAATTAATTTTTAGGTTATTTGTAATATATTATCACTTTTGAATATAAGCAATTTGAATGTGTATGTTATAAACACGTTCTAGTTTGATTTATTTAGTTAACTTGTTAAATATTATTACATAAATGATGAATAAATTAGTCATTAGCTGAATATATTCAAAATTTATAATGAATATACCCTTTATATATGTATATCTATAATTTTTTATAAATTTTATTTAGTGTTTATGTATCTCATGATACACAATACGATACGATACACAATATGGAAAAATAAAAAATTGATTCATGATACAATTCACATTTTGACAACTATGGGTACAATGATGTAAAAAAACAGAGGTCCAATCTTAATCATTGGAGGTATAAAATTGGCTCTTAATGACAGCTATTTGTCCTTCATTAGTCACCACATCCAAGGTATTCATGACAATTACTAATTAACTGTTAAAAATAAGCTTACCTAAAATAAATAAATAAATAAATATATATATATATATATATATATATATATATAGATTCAGTTGCACCAAACAATCATAAGGCTTTGAAATAATAATAATAATAATAATCATAAAGGTCTTGTTAAAGAATTTTTGATAAATACAAGACTTGTTATTAGTGAAAATCCAATCCAATCCAAGTTCCACTAACCATAATTTTCTTTTGGAAATTTCCTGCTATATGCATGAACTCTCTATATTACAGTTCTCTTGGATCTTATTCTTATCAATGGTTACAGCACTCAAGAATTGAACTTTAAGACTTGTCTTTTGATTGTTGAGCTAACTCAAAACTAGGTTAAATCTCATTCTTAGGTTCTTATAACATCACTTAGTATTTTTTTTTTTTTTTTTATAGAGATAATTACAATATACAGCTAATCCCTTGACCTTAGAAAGAAGCCTAACCCCCAGAGGTCTTTAATCAATCTTAAAATCAACTTGACGTAATTACAACTTATTGTTTAAAACTGATCACCATAATCATCATCTACTCATGCTAGCTTCTTTGGATAGGGGTGCGAATTCAGTTATAAGGCTCTTGGCAATAACACTTAGTTTTAGGTCTTATCTATTCACAAATTGAGGTGATCGTTGTATATATTCGATGCACAAAGTTCATATTTAATAAATTTACCCAAAAAAAAAAAATCACTTTCAGAAAGAGCATCATCCCTTCTCATATTTGCTTAATTTTAATTACTTGGATGCATATAGGAAGCACCACACGATTTCACTTTGGATGTATATTAATATAACAACATGTCAACAAGCACAGACAAGCAAGTTGAAGACTTGAAGTTGTGGACTTCAATGTACATGTAAGGTAGATGAAATTATCTTATGTATTCAATATATGTATCATCTCTCTCTCATAACATGTGAATCCCACCTAATTTTAAGACTTACATCCTATAACAGAGATTATACATATGCTGGAAAAATAAAATATGTTCTCTATCTCTGGGAAGTTTTCATTTCTTTTTGTTTTGTTTTAATAAGTACATATAACACAACTTATACATCCGTACAATATTTTTTGTGCATGTAAACATCCGTACAAGATTAAATATGTGATTTCACCCACCATTTCTCATTAATTAAGGAAGGAGATACTGAAGTCAAGTTACATAGAAGTCTTCAACTTGATGCAAACACTATAAGTTCAGCAAGGTTGTCAATTGAATTTGAAATTAAGGTAAGATGGGGGCATGTGACATATCTAATATCTTAACCAAACCAGTCTAAATCAAGTATTTCTTTTGTCATTTAAAAACCAAACAAGGTGCTCAAGCTCCTTTGCAAATTATTGCAAAGCTCTAGTAGGAATGGTAAGTTGTAAACGAGGAAAATGGGCATTTGCCCCTAATTTACAAATTATGTAGCAAAATGCCCTTGTTTTGAAACTATTTAGCAAAATGTTTCTATTTTTGAATCTCAATTTTAACAAAATCGAGTTCTGTATAAAACTCGATATTCTCAAAATCGAGTTCTATGTATATTTTCAAGTGAAACTCAACATTAGCAATATCGAATTTCACTTAAATTTTCAAAAAAATAAAATAAAATAAAAGGCAAAATATGCATAGACCTCGACATTGCTAATGTCGAGTTTTACTTGTAACTCAATTTTGTTAAAATCAAATTTAAAAAACATGGACATTTTGATAAATAGTTTTAAAATAGGGGTATTTTGTTATACAGTTTGTAAATTAGGGACAAATATCCATTTTCCCGTGTAAAAAGCCCTGAAGACGGTTAGAAAAAGAATCATTGGATACTAGGACTGACATAAGGTCTTGTCTATTAGTCCTTCATTAGTCCCCACATCTAGAGTATTCATGACAATTACTAATTAACTGTTGAAAATGTGCTAAACTAAACAAAAACAAAAACAACCCTAGATTCAGTTGCACCAAACAATCATAAGGCTTTGAAATAATAATAATAATCATAAAGGTCTTGTTTAAGAATTTTTGATAAATATGAAACTTATTATTAGTGAAAACCCAATCCAGTCCATGTTCCACTAACCATAACTTTCTTTTGGAAATTCCCTGCTACATGCTTGAACTCTCTCTATATTACAGTTCTCTTGGACATTATTCTTATCAATGGTTACAGCACTCAAGAATTGAACTTTTAAGACTTGTCTTTTGATTGTTGAGCTAACTCAAAACTAGGTTAAATCTCATTCTTAGGTTCTTATAACATCACTTAGTTTTTTTTTTTTTTAGAGATAATTATAGTATGTCGCTAATCTCGCGTAGTTCAAACTCTTTTCCCCTTAGACCCCTAAGTACTTTGTGCATGAGGAACTACTAATTCAGCTACAAAGCTCTTAACAACATCATTTAGTTTTAGGACTTATCTATTCACAAATTGAGGTGATCGTTCTATATATTAGATGCATGAAGTTCATATTTAATAAATTGAAGAACAGAAGAGGACAATCTTTAAGTAGGTCATGTTCATGATCACTACACGGTTAAGTATGGGGTCTCTAATCCTATCGCTGCCTCCTCATCAGGTGTCTTTCATTTATTATACAAAATGGACCAATAGAGAAAATTGGGAGAAATTAGATAGAGAGAAGAAAGAAAATCATTAACAATAATTGAAGGCGTGCCAATCTTCCATTCTAACACCACCTATTTCTTTTTGAAGGGTAGTTGCAAGGGCAGCCAAAACCTAAACCATATGAGAACTATCAAAGGAATATGGTGTGAAAACTTTTGGCTGATAGGAAGGCTCATCTAGGCCCAATCCTAGGAAGCCTAAGCCAATTGGAAATGGCCCAAAACTATATAACCCTTAGTTGACATGAAGGCATTTTGCTAATCTTAAGAAGGATCAATTCTCCAAGCATAATCCTTTAGGGTGTGTTTCGGATTTTAGGGAGGATAAATATAAATAAATAAAAAGGGAAAACTTTTTGAAGGGTATTTGGTTGAGAGGAGGAGAGAGAAAAATGATGGTGGGGCTCACAAAAAAGTTTTCTTCCCAAAATGAGAAGAAAACTTGGTGGAGGGAAATTTGATGGGTGAAGGACAAAAATGCCCATGTGCAATATGCAGTTTTTTTTTTTGGCTTCAATACCCTTGTTAAGTGTTTCTTATGTTCTCATTCCATTTTTTTTAGACATGATTTTTTTTATAAAAAAAAAAATTGGGTGGTTTTTTTTTTTTATTTGGTTGTTTGTCACTTTTTTGTTTTAATTGAGCATCACTTTTTAACAAAAATATATGAGTAAATTTATATAAATTCATTTTTTTCCATCCCTTCACTTTTTTACTCACAGTCAAACAAAAATGAGGGAAATAATAATCTTTTTTATCCATCTACTTTTCTACCATTTTACCATTTTTTATCTTCTCACTTTTCCATCCATCCAACTGAACGGACTTCGCTCCAAAATAACCAAACCCCTCTGATTTTTTTGATGCAATTTACATTGAGCCAAGATCAGGAAGGCTTATATAGAGATCGGATGCCGATCTCATATTCTTTAAAAGAAGTGTCTGCAGAAGGATATCCCCCATCACATCTAACATTAATTAAGGATCACCCCACAATGCAAAGTAATAAATCATCTCCCTTGCAACCATGAAGATGCGCTAGGGCAAAATCCCCTCATGTATCATGAGGGGATGGCATGTTGTCAAAGTCCCTTCATGATTGTATGGGGAAGCATTAATCAGCCTCCACTGAAAGAATCCATACCTACTTCTCAAAAACCAAAACAACAACAATAAAAAAACCAAAAGAAGGAGAGAAAAGTAGCACACCATTTTCTCTACACTCTGTATACAAGCACCTAGAAAAATAATTATTTTTTTGACGAAAAGAAAAATAAATTCAAACAATACAAATATGTATGTATTACACATACGCATTAAATAATGTGAAATATAAAGTAGAATATAACTATATTCTGTATAGTTACTCATTTGTTGAAAGGTTTATGTTTTATGGTCCAGAATTATTTGGTTGTTATGCCGGACTACTGGAATTTGCTTCATTTGGATAATCATTAGGACTAGTAATCCTAATATAATGTCTCCTGTCTCTTTATTTTTTGTTATTTATTTTAGTAATTTTGATTCAAAAAAATCAAGAAGAATGCAGACCACAAGGGAGATGAAAAAGTGGGAATTGATCCAGAACTAGAAGTACTACACAAAAAGGCCCAACTAGCTTGCTATTCTTTATGTCAGGTCTCATTCAATCACAAAGTTCTGCCTACTTAGTCATACTGTTGGACGGACCTCAAAGCATATGCATGTGAAACCCATTTCTTATTGCACTGGGGATGCTTCATGCATGTGAGAGACGAAAGTCGTTGAAGATGTTTGTCAATCAATACTAGGCAGACAACATTTTTCATAAGGTTGTTGAAGATGTTTGTCAAGCAGTACTAGGTAGACAATGTTTTTCATAATATGTTAAAGTGGTACGCTTTTAATTAGAGCTACATCACTTTCATGTATCAACCTATCAGTATGCAATATTGGTTGAGTTGTTTTAAATACACAACCTCGAATAAATTAAAATCCTAGAAGTTGTTTTCGGCATTGGAAGTGAAAAGTAAGAGCAAGTTTCATGTGAAGTTTACAAGAGCCCAATATTCTAAAATTTTTAACCAATCTCATTTGCGAAGTCCACAAGAGCCCAATATGCTAAAACTTTTAATCAATCTCATTTCTTCTAACTAATTCCTGTAACATTATAATGTACATATCTTGTTCCATCATGTTCCCTCTATGGCACAAGGAAACATGTGCGGAATATGAGCGAAACAAAACGAAGACATTTTTGCCATCCTCAATGAAATCACTCCAACACCAATATGACTCAAATATGAGAGAGAGAGAGAGAGAGGATTAAGGAAGATGTTAGAAATAGTAATAGGATATGAACAAAAAAAATAAATAATATTTTTTAATAATTTAAAGGAAAAGGTTTTTCTCAAAATCAGGTTGGAGAAATTTATTTCAATCCATTACATGACACATCGTAAAACTATTCAAGTATATTAAATCACATAATTCATTAAATCATTTGAACCAAGTCATATCTATTATGTTGTCATATAGTGAGTTGAATAAACTTTCTTTGAAACTAGTTTAGAAGAAAATTTTGGCTAATTTAAATTTATATATAAATAAAATAATTATTATATGCACACATAATTAACCCCAAATTTTAAGACTAAGGCATGGTTATTGTTATTGTTGCAATACGGAATGAGCCAGAAAGGTGCATGCATCGCTATATATCTCATCTTTTATGGGAAAAAAACCAATGTTATTAGATTAGAGGGGGCTGGTTAAGTTGAGACTGAAAAATTTTCCCATCCCTATCTACAAGCAACTAGCTAAGATGCTTTGATTGAAGTAGTGGCTTGTATAATACTGTTAGTAAAATGGTATCTTTCCTTCTCTTCAGGAAGAGGGTTTGGGATCTAAATCATTATGGAGTGCAAATTGCAAAGGCTTTTTTCTTTTATTTTTTTCATTGTTCGGGGAAATGAATTTTAGTTAAGAAAAGCATTTTGCTT
Source organism: Quercus wislizeni (assembly GCA_023055345.1). Taxonomy (NCBI): domain Eukaryota; kingdom Viridiplantae; phylum Streptophyta; class Magnoliopsida; order Fagales; family Fagaceae; genus Quercus; species Quercus wislizeni. The sequence goes on along the minus strand of JALGQJ010000029.1, from coordinate 3,422,082 downwards.
TGCTAGGATAAATGAGTGTGGTACTAAATCTCATAAGGATTATTAGCAGCTGATATCGCAATCACTGATTCTCATTTAAACTTCCAAGTATTTCAATATCTGACAGTAAAAAAATCTCTAGCATTGTGTAGACTTAGGCGCATGGGAATATTGATGGTGACACACAACCTTATCACATGACATTAGAAATTATTGGCCTTAAATATGAAAAAAGCTGATGCTTGGTTGAGATTGTGGCTGGCTAAATTTCCATACTGTTGAGAATATCCATGCCACAAGAACCAAAAGGTTCCAAGTTATACATAGAAATCTACGATAATGTTTGGTCAGCAATGAGATGGACAGCAAAAGGGGTCTAATATATGCTTGAAATTGATAGCCAAGATAATTTTCTGAACATTAAAATATATTTTTATATTTAAAAGAATTAACAAATGATTAAGGATTAAGTATTCTATACATACCCCCATAGGAGATGTACATGTACTGACCAAAACTGAAGGGAAAAAAGGAATGATTGATACAGACTCATATTTGAGGATACGAAGGCCAATAATGGGAAAGATAATTAGAGCAAAGAAGGAATATACATTAAGACAAGAAGCTTTGAGCAGAAATTAGCTATGGACCAACACTGCTCACTGTAATAAGTTTTCTGTGAAACTATGCTCCAATACCCCTTGGTACATTCTCTAGAAAACTCAAAACATGTAGTAGTAGTAGTAGTAGTAGTAGTAAGCTGTCTTTATCGTATATGTATGTCAGATAAATTTCTTCTTTTTATTCTACTCCATAAAATATTCATAGTGCATATGACTTTTTGCACGCTACCAGTGACTTGAGAAATTCCATGACCTGCATACCAGAAAAATACCATGGTTAAACCCTCCAAAAAAGAAAAATTAAGGTTATGTTCGTTAAAACAGGAGGTGATGTCATCAAAATGGCAGCATCAAGTCATCAACCTAGATAAGCATGAACTAATTGATTGCAAAGTAAGCGTGTTATGCAATTGAAGTAGTTGCACAATGCAAACTATTCAAAGTAAATATGTTCACCATTACCAAAGAAAGAGCCAGTTTCTCAAAATGTAAAGTTTTATAGAAAATATTCTAACTATAATCTATTTCATAATGTATTGATGGATGTTAATAATTTCATAAAAAAGTATTCAGCATCTCTGATACCAAAGACGATAAGAAATATATTAGATAAACAAAAAAGAAAAAGTGTACCTCTGATGGGTCCCTCAAAGAGTAATCTGCACTGCTTTCCTTTGGCGCAGAAGAGACTAAAATGCCATAACCTTGATTTCTCTCTCTTAAAACCTATGACAAGTTCAATTTGATTTGTTATACAATTCAGGACTCCTAAGAGCATTAACTTTAAGGTAAGTTAGAAATTACCTTAAATGCATCCTCATCTGTCCGGTCATCTCCAACGTATATTGGGAGCACATCATCACATTTGCTTAAACCTAAAACAATTTTTTCATTGTTACACAGAGTGGATGGAATCAAAGATCTGCAAAACGTATTAAACAATGGGAGTTCGCATCCATAGCCAAAAATAACTCACCAAGTGATTCCAGTAAAAATGTCACAGCTTTCCCCTTATCCCAATTGATCACAGGGCGGACCTCTAAAACCTAAAACATGAGGTAAATTCAACAGAAATTAAAGGCATATAAGTCTGCCTGGCTCGAGCAGAAAATATTCAAGGAAAAAATAAATAAAACTTGATCAGGCTGGATGTTGGCTCTAAAGAATACCTTTCGACCATGAGTCAATCGTAAACGTGGATAGTCTTTCAGAACATCATCGACACATTGTGCTACTACATTCCAATTCTGGATATAAAAATTCAAATAAAGTTCCAACAAAATAGTAAATAAATCAGCAAAAAGAATTCCCTCCAAATAAGTAAACAATACAAGCAACTGAACAAAAAATCAAAAGGTGTCTGCTTGGTAAAAAGCCATACCTTGTCGTCTACATTACGGTAATGTACAGACACACAGAACTTATTGTTCTCAACTTTTGCTCCTATAATATCTTTGGTAATTTCAACAAGGGATCTAAAAACCTGCTCAAACATTAAAAAGTCAGAATGCTGTATTACGAGAGATACTGAAAGATTGGAACAGCTTTCTAGCACTCCTAATAGACAATTAAGGACAAGACATTTACATACCTTATCAATCATTGGTAAAAATTCACTAGCAGGCTGGAACAAACTAACTTCCTTCCCCTATAATCACAATCAGATAAATAATCAATCAAATATATATATATATATATATATTTATATATCTTGATGTGTCTGTTTGTGTGTGTGTGTGTGTCTGAGAGAGAGAGAGAGAGACATAGGGATGCAAGATAAAATATTTATTAGCCAATTACCTGCTCATCTGTCGACCTAATACAATTTGGGTGGTCACCAGATATAGATTGTTTAACAGGGCCAATGATGTCCATCCCATGACTACCCGCATAATAGAGTTCTGTTAGTCCTACAAAATCATATACCTGGACGCACAGGATTATAGGAAACAATCGTCAAACTCAAAGACCACCATAGAAGTCTATTTGAATATAAATAAATGAATAATTGCAGAGGAAGATGTTATTGAGATAGACAGTTTATATAGAAGCCAATCAATTATACCTTGTCACGGCTTCTTCCACTAATTATTGCTGTTGGAAAATATTTTGCCACTTTTTTTACAACAGCACGCATCTGAAAAAGGTTGCAAGTCAGAATGACCAAATGATAGAGGAAAAAAAAGAGAAAAATATAATTTTCAAACAAAAATTTTCACATATGTTAGGAATGAGAAGAGATTCTTACGGCATCAGACATGAAGGCACAATCAGGGTTATCTACAATTGGTGAAAGAGTCCCATCATAATCCAGAAACAATGCTATTCTCTTTCCCTTTGCATGGTCTGCAATTTGCTCAAAAGACGCAATTGCAGATGGATACTTAACCTGCAAAGTTGAAATAGGTGCAGAGAAATGCATAAACAACTCACCTAGAAATTCTTGAAAGAAACAATCCACAGGATGAAAAAAAGAAAACAGAGGGAATAAAAAATACCAGCCAGGTGTTGTAAGCAACATCAGCGTCAGACAACGCATAATCATTGTTGAAAACCTTGGTTATCTTCTTATGAGGAGGAGATGATGATTTCATGGCATCCAGCCAACTGCTAGAGCGAACATCATCAAGTATTCCGGTCTTCTTCCTAGGGATTGTCAGGAGAAGGCCTGGAAGGCCTGCAGAGCAAGCTGTGCGAGAATAAGGCAACATACTGGAATGCACACCTCCTAGTCTTGACTTATTTATTGGTGCAGGATCAGTAAGAACAGGAGCAGTATGATTTGACTTCAGGTCCATCGGATCCAGATTTGTAGCACAACTTATAATGCAAAAACTATGTAAAATTTAACGGCAGAGTAATTTTATACGGATGCAAGGCAACAGAGTAATCTCAGATATCTTCTTCACCCAACCCTTTTATCAATAAAAAACCATTTCTTCAGTTGCTTCTTGTCACTAATACTTGGTGAGCAGTCCATCAAGCACAGGGCTCCTGAAATCTAATGATCATAAAAGTGTGTTAATTGCAAAGCAATTGAAACTGCAATGTCAGAATATTAGTTAAGCAGAGCCTGGGTTAACTTTGTGCACCTTATCATGTCGCTAGAAATCTTATGAATGAGATGACAGACTGTTATCTGCAAAAAAGGATTTTAGATTAAGAGAATGATTTAGCATGAGGAGAAAATTCCCAGCCTTCTAGTGCAACCACAGAACAGCTAAGAATTGTGGTCTTTACGGATCTAAAGAACTTATAGACATTGATCCCACACATTGCATTTATTGTAGCAACATAAAAAATTAAATATGCCTTACCTAACATTTACTAAAAATCAATTGATTAAGAAAAGTTATGAGATAGACACACAAAAGCGAAGGGTTTCATAGTAACTGGTGTTGCCAGATAAATAATCATGTGGCAAGGACGCAAAAGATTCTTTGAATGAAGCCATGCCACACAAAAGAGAACTAGAACCACTCAATTCAGTAGATTATAAAAAAAGTCACAATTTTTTGGAAAAATCTCTGAAAGTCTAAAACTTAACTGCATAAAATTTTGACTTAAAGAAAGCCAAAACAAAAGCTTACAGTGCATATGCTTGCCTCAGGGATAATGTATACACGTTCATGAAATGAAGAAGTATCTATTTCTACTTATGCGGCCTCTCACTCGCTATGCTTACTTTTGTTGTTTAATCGCCTTCCAACTAATTGAAGTTAGTTCCAAAGATAAGGGCTTTGATATAAATAAAAAATATAGTCCTCAGTTTTTTTCAAAGCAGTTAAATTTAAGGGGATTGAAATTTTGTAGCAGCTACTAGAATTAGTTATATATACAAATCTCACGACAAACTAATGGCACATGTTTTCGAATGTGAGGTCATGAGGTCAAGACCCATTGAATACATGAATAATTTACCAAAAAAAATAGAAGCACTTGTTTCCAATTTTTACTTCAAACGGTGGCACTTGTTTGCTTAGCTTTGAAATTAACTAGAATTCATTAAAAAGAAAAGAAAAAAAAAACAACATTCTTTTAACTGTGAGTTTGCTATGCCAAAAGTGTCAGTCAATGGGTTGGAAAAAATCTTAGTTGATCACTAAGATGAAGATTGTGATGTTGATAATGAACCTGATGAAAAGAATGTTTGCTCGGATGTTAACCTTACTAAAATTATTGACCAAATAAAAAAGCAGAGCAAATTTCATTGCAGCATGCATCATGGTCATGGGTAAACTTAAATTGTCACAATCACAATTCTTTTCAAACTCAAATTGCAGAAACTCAAAAATCAAGGGCCCGGTATGTTAATAATATCATAAAGAAAAAGAAGTTCAACATGAAAGAATATGTAAAAACTGTAAGCACATATGTCATGAATATCTTTCACTGTAGACGAAAGTACTATAAATAACCTGTGCTAAACAGAAAAATTAGAAAACATGTGGATGCTAGAAAATTGAAAATTGTGAGTATATATAGCAGAGAAAAATATAAATAGCCTACAGTGAAAGAGACCAGTCCAGAGAACCTATATTTGGTACAGAAATTACGGGTAATAGGTAAGGTAGTTGTATACAATAAAAGGCTCTTCTAAGTTCTACCCCACATAGTGGAAAGGAGACAATACCATATGCAACCACACCTTATGGGCCTACAAAGCAGAGCATGGGAATCATTAACCATATGGACCCACCAGATAAAGATTCTGCAATGAAATAAACCAACATAACTGCCAAAAGAAAATTTTAAAAAAAATTCAGACATCACATCCTTCTGTAGCTATCCCCATATCTACTGTGACCACCAAAAAGAAGCACAAAAATTTCCAAATTTTTTTTTAAATACTATTTTTGCAACCATGTATTGAACAATCTTTATTGTCATCTTCTTGGCATGACAGAATAATTAGTGGATTTAAGGTCAATATTTCCAGTATGAACAAGGATTACTTGTCAAGAAATATATATACACGTATATATATATATATATATATATCTATGAATAAGGATCGGTTTCTTCTTTCTTTCTTTCTTTTTTTTTTCTTTTTTTTTTTTTCTCTGGTTTAGAATAGTTCAACACCACGTCGAATCGAATAGACGTGATATGATCCATCAACAAACAGTAGTTGCCAAAAAAGTTTGACTAAAAAATCAAATATGAAAGCAAACAAAGATTTCACATCAACTATATAAACAGCTATAAGGCAGACAATTTAGAATCAATGTCGACACTATTGCAGGACAAAAAATAAAATAAAATAAAATAAAAAATAAAATAAAATAAAAAATACTGAATTAACCAATCATTATACAAGGCGACCAAAGAATAATACATACATACACATACAATCATACATACACCATATATGCGTGTTTGTAGATAAGGAAAAGAATGAAACCCAATATAGTACAGAGTATAAACCCAGAAATAAAATAAAGCTACTTTTGAAAAAAAATAAAGGAAAACCAGAGCAAAAAAGGACCCAATTCATAATTTCTCATTAAAAAACTAAACTTGGGGTCGAATTTAAAATCAAATTCGCATAGAATCCAAATTCTAACAAACAAGATTCTAAGTCCTTACCATAAGTAACATTGAAACAAAAAAAGATTCAATAACAACTACCATATTATCATTAGCTCAAAAAAATCAAAACTTTAAAAAGGCAAAGAACCCATAATCAACAAAAAGGTAACCAAACTCTATTCCAAATCCATTTCCAAACAGCATTGTGTGGGAAACTGAATAAGACCCTTCAAATAAACACACACACAAAATAAAAAAAGAAGACAACCCCACAAACGTACCTGACTTTAGAAAGAAGAAGCTCCAATCAAGAACCAACCCACCAATCTCCAAATTGCAAATTTTCAACCCTTCAAAACCCAAAAAACAAACAAGACCCTTTTCAATACAAACCGAGACAACAAAAAGCAAGCAATGCCCACATAGGCATTAGACCAGCTGAGGCAGTTTTGGTTGAAAAAACACAACAAAAAGATTCAATCTTGTTTAATGGGTTCTCTCACAGAGAAGATTTTTCTTTTGAAACCAAACTAGCCAAATAGAGAAAAAGAATGATTCATTTTACCTGAGGAAAGAGAGTGGTAGAAAGACCCAGTTGATTCGCAGAGAACAAGGAACGAGAATCAAGCGCAAAATCGATGCCAAAACCAATGAATGTGTGTATATGTGAGAGACAGAGAGAGAGAGAGAGAGAGAATATGAAGAAAATGAAAGAAAACCTTAAAATAGAGAGAGGAGTATATATAGAGAAGGGAATTTGACAATACAAAATACAAATACGTGTTTGCAAAGGAACTCTGAGTCTGAGCCAGCCTGCGCGGTTGGTTGTTCCACTGGGAAACATCACCAAATCTTCATGGTCTTTTAGAACCCACGCGCTGTTTCCAGGGCGTGGTTAGAGACTTAGAGTTTTCTAGTCAATTCTTTTTTATAAGTCCATTCCCATTCCTTTAGGAAACTTATTAGATACTGTCAGTTAACTACTATTTTGAGCTGACCTCTTACTTTTCATCTAGAAAAAGTTATATGGAGAAGATGGTAAATGTATAGACAAAAATGTTGGAAATATCGAGTGAATTTCCTTGTTGTCTCCATGAGAAATACAAGGAGATGTGAATTGAATTGCAGAACTTTTGATTTCATTATAGTTATAAATTGTATCAATAAGTTAAGGTGATTTTATACTTTTCACCTATATAAAGTCATATTAAGATTTAAAAGGGTTAAATGTATAGATAAAAATGTTGTGAATTTGAATCTACTGTTTTCATTAGAAATACAAAAATATACGAATTGAATAATAAAAGCTTTAAATTTAATAATAATCATGAATTGTATAAATAAGTTGATTTGAATCTTGACTATTTTCGTTAGAAATATAAAAATATATGAATTGAACTACAAAACTTTTAGCTTATTTGCTTATTTGTAGCCATGAACTATATTTAAGTTTTATCATGTATAAATAAATGTCTAAATTATTATTTTATTATTGGTGATACAATAATTAATAACAATCAGTGACAGAACTATACTTGGGCATGGGGTAGTCCTCCCCCCCCCCCAAACAAAAAAAATCAATTTTTTTTAGTATATATATATATATGACTGTTTCCCTTAGAAATATAAAAATATACGAATTGAACTACAAAACTTTTAGTTTATTTGTAGCCATGAACTATATCTAAGTTTTATTATGTATAAATAAATGTTTAAATTATTATTTTATTATTTGTGATACAATAATTTATAACAATCAGTGACGGAACTATACTTGGGCGTGGGGTAGTCCCACCCCCTCCCCAAATTTTTTCAATATTTTTTTAGTATATATGTGTGTGTATTAATTTTAACAATTTGTTTCAATAAATTTGCACTTTGCCCCCTTCAACAATATTATTTATTTTTTTAAAGGCTATAAAAATTTTTATTGATCTAAAATCTGAAATAAATTTAACAAGTTCAACAACAAAATTGACCAACAACAAACTTAAGCCCAAACAACACTCCAAAAGAAACCCACACAAGGCACAAACAAATAAAAAATTCTAAGCCGATTCTAACCAGTCTTAAGTGAACACTCACCCACATCTAACAACGCGCAAGACACCCAAAAAGAAAAAAAGACAAAGTCTAGACAGCTAAAGAGCAAGACACTATTAAAAAAATAAATAAAAAATTAACTTTCTAAATGAATACTTATTTGAAATTCCAAAAAAAAAATTATTTATACTTTTACTCCGTATCTCCAACTCCATGTCCTGACTCTGGATTTGATATCTATGGTCTAATAAAACTTATAGAATCTCCAAAGTTACTTTTCTAGTATTTCCCACATGTGTGAGAAGGAAAAAAAAGTAAAAAAATTAAATAATAAAAAAAGGAGGAGTATGTGGACATGTGGAAATTGACTGATCAAGAGAATGGGTAGTTTTGATTGGTTGGGAGGTTTGCAAGGATAAAGTAAAAGTACCAATAATAAATTAATAATAAGAAGAAAAGAGGGGGCTGCTATAACTTTTTGAATTAGGGGGAGTATGAGTATCTTGGAAAGAGGAGTCAGACGTGGCAGAGGGGAATATTAGAGGCCAAAGCGCGTCAAGACACGTGTGATTGAGGCGGGTCTGACCTTGGGCCACGTCTTTCACAGGGCCCCTCCACGTATTTGTGTTGGATGCGTGTGATTGTTTCGTCCTTTTCAACCCTTCACAAGTGGCTCTATGTACCTTTCTTTGCTTTTTATTTCTTTTTATTTTCTATAAAAAAAAAAAAAAACAAAACCCCATAATTTTTGTAAAATCTTAAATCCTGACTTTTACCGTACAGTTTTTTTTAAATACTTATACTTGTAGTCATAACGTCAAGAATACCGACTAAAAAGCTGTGATTATTTTATAGAGTTTGAATGCAGGGTAGACTTTGTGGGGGATTTGGTGGGACATAGCTGAGTTGGAGATAGGAAGTTTCTTTAGATTTTTATTTTAGGTGAGCAGTGGAGAGAAAACATTGTTATTTTTACATTGTCAAAGATGCCATGTATTGCTGACAAGCGAAGTGACAACAGAAACAAATGGGAAATGACTAATGAGCAAAGAACCGAAAACAAAGTTGGAGAAAAAGTAAAGGCCTTCTTTTTTGGTGGATCTGTACTGGGGATTAACTAATTCATTAATTAAGTGGGTGGGTGGGGCCCTTGACTGTTGGTTTCGTTTTGGAACCCACGGCGGAATCTTCCATTTCAACGCCATAAAACGTGGTCAAAGTCAGAGCAAGACTTGCTTTTTATAGTTATTAGTTTTTACTAGGGTAGGGCTTTTCTTTTCTTTTTTTTATAAAAATAAATAAATTACAAATGTGTTTTCAACTTTCCTAATGCATCTACAACCATAATAACTAATGTTATAAATATGGCTTTTGTTAACTATTGTTATCATGTTTCTGTTTAGGGAGAATTTATTCGGTTTCATTGTTGTTATTATGTTTTCATTTAGGGGGGATTTTATTCGGTTTTATGGCATTAGGAAATAACAAAAACAAATAAATAAATAATTTTTCTTAACTTATCTATATGTGACTGCATCCAAAAAGTTGATTGATTATAATTTTTTTTTAAAAAAATCAATTTTAACAACTGCATTTAAACACTTGTTACCTTTTTCCTTTTTCTTTTTTTGAGAATCCAAGCTCAATAGCACTTTATTAAGCTCTAGGAAAATCAACAAATACAAAATGATAAATATCTAGTAGAACATCCTCCATCCAGATTAAAACAGGAAAAGAAAGCCTTGCTCTCTGCGCTAAGGCATGGGCCACGGTGTTTCCCTGCCTCCTAACATGAGAGAAAGATTTGGTTTGTAACAAACCACTAATAGACTCAATGTCTTTTACAATGTGGCCAAAGCTAGGAACTGAGCAGTTTCCATTAGCCAATGCCTTAATAACCGTTGCCGCATCACCTTCAAACATGGAATGCGCAAAACCCAGTTCAAGCACAAACTGGACTGCTCTATGTGCTGCCAAGACTTCCAGTATTTCTGTGGACTCTGGTTTGGTTACCTTCTCTGCTAGTGCCGCCACAACCTATCCCCTATTATTTCTAACAACCACTCCTATCCCTGCCTGGTCCGATTCAGCAAACATAGCCCCGTCGAAATTGGCCTTCACTATCGCCCCTTCTGGTGGTTTCCATTTAAAGTTCCACAACGTCGAAACCTTCATACAAGCTCGAAATTGGCTTTGAAAATCCCTCAGTAGAGCAGCTGCAGTCTCCAAAAATTTTTCCAGTGGAACACTAGGTTCATTACACCTCACCTTATTCCTTCGGCCCCAAATAAACCATGCAATTGTAGCAAACAAATCCAGTTGGTTTGCGTGCTTAACAACAAGGGCGACAAGATCAGTGACTTGTGAAACACTTGGGTAGTCCTTACGAATCCATCCAAAGACCTTATCCCACACCGAACAAAGCTGGCTGCTCTTCTGGTGGTTTCCATTTAAAGTTCCACAACGTCGAAACCTTCATACAAGCTCGAAATTGGCTTTGAAAATCCCTCAGTAGAGCAGCTGCAGTCTCCAAAAATTTTTCCAGTGGAACACTAGGTTCATTACACCTCACCTTATTCCTTCGGCCCCAAATAAACCATGCAATTGTAGCAAACAAATCCAGTTGGTTTGCGTGCTTAACAACAAGGGCGACAAGATCAGTGACTTGTGAAACACTTGGGTAGTCCTTACGAATCCATCCAAAGACCTTATCCCACACCGAACAAAGCTGGCTGCACTCCCATAAAGCATGTAACGTGCTTTCACTTTCAATACCGCACTGTGGGCATGTCGGATCGTCCAGCACTTTCCTCCAAAGTAAGTTGCATCTTGTGGGCAGAGCTTCAGAGCACGCATGCCATAAAAAAAATTTTATTTTATTCAGTACCTTCATCTTCCATAGACGCCTCCAAAAAGCTTTCATGCTAGACATATCCGATCTCGATGCTCTGTTTTGATCATCCAGCTCGCAAAGTAATTGATACCCGGACTTTACTGAGTATGCACCATCCCTACATCTTGGCCAAACAATATAGTCAGCTTGGTTAGTGGTACACAAAGGAATGGATTTTATTTTTGCAGCCTCAAACGGCAGAAATAGGTGGTCTATCTTCACACCATCCCACTGTTTAGTGTCTTGGTCAATTAGTTCAGCAACTTGCACGTCTCTAGGGGCAATTTTTTGTGGTGAGCAAATCTTTGATGGAAAATTTTCAGGTATCCATTTATCCCAGTATACCCGAATGGTTGAGCCATCCCCTACTCTCCACATGAAACCGGCTTCTATGACTAATCTAGCTTTCAAGATGCTCTGCCATGCATATGACCTGGATGATTTTTTTGCATCAAACACCGTCCCATGGGGGAAATACTTGGCTTTGAAAACCCGAAAAATTAAAGAAGACTGATCATGCAGCAACCTCCAGACCTGTTTTGCAAGCATCGCCTCATTGAACTTCACCAAGTCTTTGAAACCCAAACCGCCTTAGTCTTTTGGCTGGCACATTACCTCCCAATTTCTCCAATGAATTTTCCTTTGCTCTCCTCTTTGCCCCCACCAAAATTTCCTGATTAGCATCTCTATGTCATGACAAAGGCCCACCGAAAGCTTGAAACAAGACATGGCAAAAGTTGGAATTGCTTAAACCACAGCTTTTAGGAGAACCTCCCTACCTGCTTGGGATAAAAGTTGCTCTTTCTACCCTTGCAATTTATTCCATACTTGTTCCTTAATGTAATTTAGGCTTGCTCTCTTATTTTTTCTCACCACCGCTGGTAAGCCCAAATATTTTTCATACTCCTTAACCTCCTCCACCCCCAAAAAATTAGAGATCTATTCTTTCCTTTCCTCAGTGACAGCCTGCTAAAAAAGATTGTTGTCTTCCCTCCATTTATTTGCTGACCCAAAGCTTGTTCATACAGAGTCAGAATCTCCTGTATTTTTACCAAGTCACCCATTACCGCTCTAGTAAAGAGCAAGGTATCATCTGCAAAGAACAAGTGGCTAATCCGTGGTCCATTTCTACACAAGGAAAAACCCCTTATCTCATCCTCCCTAGCTGCTGCTTGAATCATCCGATTTAAGCCTTCTAAGCACAACAGGAACAGATAAGGTGATAGAGGATCACCTTGTCTTATTCCTCTAGAAGGTTTAATATCACCCTTTGGTTTGCCATTCACCAGGATAGAGTATGAGACCGTACTAATACATTCCATGATCAACTTCACCCATTTTTCACCAAAACCCATTTTCTCCATGACCTTCTTAAGAAACCCCCATTCAACTCGGTCATATGCCTTACTCATGTCAAGCTTCAAAGCCAGGAAACCCTTTTTTTTTACTTCTGATTCTTCATATGATGTAAGGTTTCAAAGGCAACCAATATATTGTTTGAGATGGCTTTATCTGTTTGAAAAGCACTCTGAGACTCCGAGATGAGGTTAGGTAAAATTCCTTTCAACCTGTTGGCCACAACTTTTGACACTATTTTATAGAGAGTATTACAAAGAGAAATAGGCTGAAATTCAGATACAAGAGAAGGGCTTTTTACCTTAGGAATAAGTGTAATGAAAGTATTATTTAAAGATTGAGGGAAGGAACCTGAATTCAAGCAATTTAGAACTGCTGCCGACACTTCATCACCAATAATTTTCCAGTAGTGTTGGAAAAATAATGGAGGCATTCCATCAAGTCCTGGCGCCTTTAGAGCTTTCATTTGAAACACTGCTCTATCCACCTCTTCCCGAGTATACACCATTTGGAGTATATTGTTCATATCAGTTGTAACAGAATAAGGAATATCAGCCACGGCTTGATCCAAATTGCATGGAGAGGCCGAAGTGAATAAATCATGATAGTAACTGGTTAGGTTTTGTGCGATCTCTTCCTCATTCGTACACATCTGCCCCATTTGATCCCTAAGTTCACAGATTTTATTGTGTCGATATATATGAGTTGCCCGGCTATGGAAGTAGAGAGTGTTCTTGTCTCCCTCCTATAACCGTGGTGCCCTAGCCTCTGCTTCCACATTTTTTCCTCTTTCACCAACAAATCACTAGTCTCCCTTTTTAATTTCAACACCCCCTTCCATGGTTCCACCCTTAATCGCTGCTTCCTCTTCTCATCTTAATTTGTCCTTTTTTTCCTTCAATTGTTTAGTAACATTGCCAAAAGCATCCCTACTCCACCAAATCAGATTCAGTTGGCACTTTTTTAATTTGCATTCCACTTGGTCCATCAAATTTCCATGGACTGGTTGCCTCCAAGCCGACTCCATTGAATCTTGACACCCTTCTTCATCTATCCACATTTGTTCGAACCTCCATGGCCTTCGGGATTTCTTAGGAATACCAGATGGAAAAATCACAATCGGCTTGTGATCTAAAGTGCCACACTCCAAGTGCACTATTTTTGTATTCGAAAATTTTTCAATCCAATCAATCGTTGCAACTGCTCTGTCAATCCTTTCCCAAATTGTGTGACCATCCCTTTGTCCATTGCACCATGTAAATTTTCCTCCCACGTACCCCAAATCTATAAACCCACATTCATCTAAAACATCTTTGAATTCTTGCATCTGTCTAAATGGGCGTAAACGGCCTCCCAATTTTTCATGTGCTCTTGTAATTTCATTGAAATCACCTGCGCAAATCCAAGGCAAAGAGTGTCTAACTTTTAGGCTACATAACTTTGCCCATGAAATACAATGGTTTCGCGTATCCGGTTCACCATAGAAACCTGTGAACCTCCATGCATCCTCTTTTCCTTTGTTAACAATGGCATCAATATGGTTGGAAGAGAAAGTATCCACTGAAAAATCAAAATCTGATTTCCAATAAATAACCACCCCGCCACCTCTACTTTCTCTAGAGACTTCGATCATACCTCCAAACTTATAACTTGCCTGAATTTCCTCCAGCCTGGCTTTTGTTAGCCATGTCTCGGCCAAGAGCAAGATTGGGGGATCTTGTGCCCGGATTAAATCACCAAGCTCTTGCTCTGTCTCTGGGTTCCTAAACCCGCAACAGTTCCAACATAGTAGACTCATAGTGACTGGCGGGGCTGTGTAACAGCCTCCACCACTGAAATTGTTGTTGCATCACTTTCATTTTGTACCTCTAACTTCTTCTTCTAGTTGTGATCTCTCCAACCTACATCATTCTCAAACAGATTTCTTTTTGCAGGCACAGCGGCATGCATAGCTCCCTCATACTCTCCAGAATCTCCATTGGATGCTTCATGGCATAGCCTTTTCCACATTCTCTGCCTAGGGTTTTTTCCTTGGCTCACCTCACATGGGCTCATGTGTTCATTAATCCTAGGTGGCACTTTGATGCATGGCTCACTCTCCTTCATGTTACAAGCTGGCATCTTGTTTTGAATTCCAGGAGCTTTCGTAATTCCTTGATTCTATACCGGATGTGCACTAACAGTGGCAGTAATATTTTCAATTAAATCACATCTCCTTAATTCCTCATTATTTTCCTTTAATTTCCTTTCCTAGCTGTCCCTTTCCAAATTTGTTTTAGCCGTTTCTCTCTCTGATTGGGCAAAATTAACTTCACCAAAATTAATGCATTCATTAAATTCCTTCGCCAAATCCGCTTCAGTTTCTGCCTGCTGCATCTCCACCGTGTCTGGCAGTTTTGACCGCCCCATTGCCGCCCTTGAATTGCCAGCCCTGCTCCACTGGTTTACAGGTTGTTGTTTCTTTTTTCTAGCTTCAAAGAAACCTAGTACACGAACGATGGATTTTCAGTTTAGTGCTGCCGCGGTGGTTCATATCCAAGGTTCGTACTCTTTGTCTTCGTCCTTGAGACTTCCATCGCTTTCTATCCACCGATCACAATCCTTATCGCTATGGTTTAAACATCCACACTAGTAACATATGTTAGGCAGCCTCTCGTACTTAAAGGATACCCATGCTTCGTCCCTTTCATCAAATGAAATCATCCTACCTCAACACAAGGGAAGAGATACATCAATAACCACTCGCACCCTCATGAAACTCCCGCCCATCATCTCTGAGAGCTGTGTTGTCTTATCCACTAATCCAGCATTTCCACATATATCTTCAGCCACCTCACGTGTCATATAAGGTGCTGGAATTTCATGAATTTGAATCCATAAAGCTACATGCTTAAAAACCAACTCTTGGACTAGTACTTTCTTCTCGTATCGTTGTAGTAGCACTATGTGTCTATCAAAGCTCCACGGTTCAGCTGCTAAAATCTTTTCTACCTCCTTCTTATCCGAGAACACAAAAAGCATTATATGATCCCCTGCATTTCGAACTTTGAACCCCTGTTTTGATCTCCATAACGGGCTGAACGTACAAATAATTGCATCAATACTTAGTGCCTGCTTTGTTAAGAACTTCGCTGCAAGTATAAATTCATTCAAACCCCTACCCTTACCAAGACGAACCCCACCACCCTCTCTATCATTCAGCGAGAGATTACTCTAGTGCTTCGTAAGACTCTCCATCGTTGAGTTCACTTCACTCCCACTCATGTTTCCCCACCCCAAAAAAATCAACAGCCCACTAGCCTACAGATAACTTTGTTATCGTAGGGACCTAACACCTTACTAGAAGGGACACTCTGATTCTACTACCTAAGAGAAGCTGGGAGACCAATGCTTTTCTTAGTTGCAGATATATACATATACTATATTTAGAGAGAAGAGATTAAATTTTATAAGGATAGAGTGTAAAACCTATATTTTACACCATCCAATAAGCAATTGTCACATCAACATTTTACTTAAAATTCAATATATCCTACCACACCTAATAACTTCTCGATAGATTCCCAATTTGGTTGAATTTATATATGGGTATTAGAATTGATTGAGTGTAATTGTGTTTATTTTAAAATATGTGATAAGATGATGTGGCATGTTGGGATTGGATGGGTAAAACATGGGTTTTACATCACGTCCTTATAGAATTTAATATCTTAGAGAGAAATGGTACTTTTATGTACTACATAAAAGATTGAGGTGTGAATCACATACAGTGGGGTAGTAGGTTTTCATACACAATGAAAAATAGATGTGGTTATTTTCTTATGAAATTAGTTGTTTTTATATTATTATTATTAGTAAAATTCAAGTACATTTATTAATTTTAATGGTATGAAAGATTTGTCATTTAATATTCTATTCAAGTAATTCAAATAAGAACTGAAATTGAAATACATTTCTTTTAATACTTTTATTGAAACAAATAATTTTGCATGGATTTAAACAATACTTCATCCAACTCTCCTATTGACGAAATCTTTTTCTACGTTAAGATAGTAAGATAAAATGATAGGCAGTCACTTTTTCTACGTTAAGATAGTAAGATATAAAAAAAAATCTTACTCATTTCCCTTTAGTTTTTGACAAATTAAGTGATTTATTGTAAAATTTGTTAGCTATACCTAGGATAGCATACCAAACACAAAACCAATTGGATACACATAATTACACCAAATCACTACCTATAGTAGGAGATGATTACGAGGAATGCCACATTATTTTATGAGCATATCTTCCCTATTTGATTTCCTCTTCTCCCTTAAAAAGTTGGAAAGAAATATATGATACACCAATTGACAATTACTAATATTTAATGACTTAATTAAAATTATTAAGGAAACACTAGTTTTGTATTTTGATGCTCAATTTGTATCATTTCACACTGCACTAGCTACGAAATTCAGTGAAACCTACATATATCATAGTTCTTTACCATGTGACTCACATAAGATATAAACATAATGTGAGTAATGATGAAAAATTGAGAATGAGAAAATTATTAGGTACTCCCAGAGTATCATAAATACGTACTCCCTCATCTGACATGAATGATGGGTCCCACTAAATACAAAGCCATGAAATTATTTATTATTTACAGTAAAAATTTTCAACAAAATACTGTTAAAAATTTATTATTTATTATAGTTAGTTATGAGAAAATTGGTTGGAAGGAGTACTGATTTATCCTGTCAAAGTTGCACAATTATGCTTCATTGTTTAGTCTTTTTTTATGGTTTCACGTGAAGTACATATATTTAATTATATTGCTCAATCCTCACTTTTATATCTTGGTCACCTTTGTTATTATTATTATATTATGCTCCATACAAATCACATTTTAGTTTGGTTCCCTTAGTTTATTGTGCATACGTATATTGGAAGGGTAGGTGGGTTGATTACAGGAATTGGGGGATGGGTAGGTGTTAATCAGACTAGGAACTGGTTCAGCCAATTTTGTGTATGTTTGGTATAACTATTTTCATTTAGTTGAATAAAAGTACGATTGTACTTAAAAAATCAGGTTTTATAATTAAACTGTATAAACAGGAACTGTTGGCTGTGTGCAGTGATTTCAACATTTGATTCTACTAGTTAGCTGCTGAATTTTTTTTATTTTTTTTGGTAGGTAAGAACAAAGTTGTTTTTGTTTAGGATTTTTTAAAGGGCAAGGTTATATATTTTGGATAAAATTAATTAATTGAGCTTAATTTTGTTTTTAGTTTTACTGGTTTTTTTTTTTTTTGATTTTAGATCTATAAATTTTTTTTATGATCACGAAAATGAGGAAAATGCTAGAGCTGCAAGTTTTTTTTTTTATAAATTACTTATGTATAAGCGGTTACTGATAAGTAAAAAAATGATGTGAGTGGTGTGCTCATATGCGAACTAATAAGAATTTGTTACCGAAACGGTTTGTAAAAATGTTATAAAAAAGTTTGTGAGTATAGTATTAATTTTAAAGGAATTAATGATATTGTTATAGAGAAATAAAATGTAATTTTATAGAATAAAATTGCTAAAATTAATACACATATATAATAATATTTTTTTTTTAAAAAAATTTAGGGGAGGCCAATGCCCCCTAGTCCAAGGGTAGTTCTGCCCCTGTCTATTTATGGCCCCCCTAGTCCAAGGGTAGTTCTGCCCCTGTCTATTTATGGCCCCCCTAGTCTAAGGGTAGTTCCACCCCTGTCTATTTGTAGCCCTCCTGGTCCAAGGGTAGTTCCACCCCTGTCTATAAGTACAAATGAGGTATAAAAAGGTTGTGCTAATGAATTTCATTTAATTAGTGTGTAATCGTTATAAATGAATCCACCTTGTTTTATTTATTTTATTTAATGAATTAAAACAGCTCTATCATTGCAAAGAAGAGGGCTCCAAAAAAAGTGTAAAATTGCCTTGCATACCATTTTTTTGTTGAGAAACAAACATATACACATAAGGGAGAGGGAAAGGGGTTTTAATACAAAGGTACACCACAACTCCACTTAAAAGCCATGGTAACTTTTAAAGGAGGGTGGAGCAAGTTATACTACACACAATAAACTCTCTTAAGCAATGTTGGACAATTATCCATTCTTTTTTTTGAGAAATCAACACACACACACACAAGGGTGAGGGAAAGAGGTTCTAACACAAAGGCACACCACAACTCCACTTAAAAGTTATGGTAACTTTTAAGGGAGTGTGAGACAAGTTATACTACACATAATACATTCTTTTAAGCAATATGAGACAATTACTCTTTTTTTTTTTTTTGAGAAACAAACACACACACACAAGGGAGAGGGAAAGGGGATCTAACACAAAGGCATACCACAACTCCACTCAAAAGCCATGGTAACTTTTAAGAGAGGGTGGCCTTGCATACCAATTTCTGATATGGCCGTGTGAAAGAAAAAATAAATACCTTTTGAAATAGTTGTAGACTTGTAGATATCTGAAATTTTTTTATTAGTATTATTTACTATTAAGTTTTTGTTATGTTATCTTTGTTGTAATAGATAGTTGTTTTATGTTTGTTATTGCAATAGATTATAAAATAATTGATATTTAGTTATTGAATGATATTTTTATTGCAATAAGCTATCACTTTGAAATTTTCATTGTAATAGATTACAAAAATAATTGGTATTAAGTTATTACAACAATATCTTCAATTTAAGTTATTACAACAAATTTTCTTAATGCAGTTTTGTATTAAAACCTTTTTTTGCAATTGAAGATTATAAGTTATTGCAACTAATTATTATCAATGTAATAATTTATCACTTTTAAGTTACTATTACAACGAATTTTAACTTGTAGATGTAATATTGTGTCTAATACCACTATACTAACTTTGTTGTATAATTGATGTAATAAATTTATATTGGTGTAATGATATTTATCATAATGTGGACTGTTTAAAGATGATGGCAGCAAGAAGAGTAGTGATTTTTGCACAAGAAATTGGCCTTCAACAATGTCAATTTGAGGGTGATTCAGAGACTATCATCAAAGCTCTCAAAGCAGGGGATATGTTCTCTTCATCCATTGGTCATTTAGTTAGAGATACTTTAGTTATCGTTAACTCATTTTCGAGTTTTTCTTTCTCTCATATTGTAAGAGAAGGAAATGCTGTGGCACATGTCTTAACTCAGAAAGCTCGTTTATCTTTTCCTTTACTCATTTGGATGGAGGGTGTTCCATTGGATATTGAATCTATTGTTTTGGCAAATTACCAAAGTTCTTAATAAAGTATCTTTGCAGGCTTGGTCCTTATTCTCCAAAAAAAAAAAAATATATATATATATATATATATATATATATACACACACACACAAACTATTAAGTCGTCACGGTGACTGCAAATACCACAATAACCAAAAATTATTTTGATGAAGTAGCATGATACCATTATATCATTATTTTTATCAGTAGGTATGACTTATGAGGATACAATAATTTTCATTAGTTTTTTTTTTTACTGATTTTGCTAAAGAGGCATTTTGT
Source organism: Quercus wislizeni (assembly GCA_023055345.1). Lineage (NCBI taxonomy): Eukaryota > Viridiplantae > Streptophyta > Magnoliopsida > Fagales > Fagaceae > Quercus > Quercus wislizeni. Next base: position 3,402,105 of record JALGQJ010000029.1, on the reverse strand, counting down.
TATTGATGGGTGTTAATGAGTAATGACGTTGGTAACTTCAGTTCATATAAAAGTGAAGTTATTCTATTGGTAATTTATCACATCAATATAATTATTTAAAATGATAAATAAAAAAAAAAATTGTGTCATTAGACTATTAGACTAGTTGTATAATACTGTATGACTTTCAAAAGGCTGAAAGTTGTTGAGTGTAATGAATCTATGACTGAATCAGAGTCTTAACACAACAACCAAGAGCTATATCTTCAGCTACCGAATTTATGTATCTTTAATTGGCTTAAGAGCTAGTGCATAATTTGCTAGCGTATTCTGGAAAGTGGAAACACAGCCAACAAGCATTAAAAAAGGAGAGAAGAAAACAAGTTTGACTTTGACACGGTTGTTTATTCGTTTGCTGTATAAACAATAAAGGCCCTGAACCTTTCTTGTAAATAAAAAATAGAAAATTATTAGATACTTTCGGAGTACCATTAATACGTGTTCCCTCCTCTCACATAAATAATGGGTCTCACCATGAATTTAATTAGTGGGACTCACTATTTATGTGAGAGGAGGGAGCACGCATTTATGGTACTCCGGGAGTATACAATAATTTCCCATAAAAAATTGATCCACAGTTAACACGTGCTTTTAGTACATTTATTAATAGACCATTTAAAAAAAAAGTTTTAATATTATTTTTGTTGAAAATATTAAAAAAATTGTTAAATAATCAATTACAATTTTCTTTTTTCTTAATTTTTTTTATAAAAAAATATATAAACTAATACCCTTATGGTGCATTTGAATGACATGATTTGGGTATTTGGATTTGGATTTGGATTTGGATTTGAGTTATTAAAATCCAAATAACTTGTTTGGGAAGTTTAAAAAAGATCAAGGATTTGAATTTGACAAATCCACTAAGAATTTTAAACTTTTAAAATGCTTGAATTTGAAATAACTCCTAAAATCAATGGATTTGAAATCCCTTGATTTGAAACCTATTAATTTAAAATCAAAATCCAAATTCAAATCCAAATTCCCAAATGCAACCTTAAGGCATCCATTTAAGTGGTGACTTTAGCTATTGAAATTATGATCGAGGCATATTTCTCTAAAACACCAATCTTTTGAGAAGATCTCCAAAACACCAATCTTAATAAAATATAAGCATAGCACTGTCATCTAGGAATTGGAATTAAAAATTTTGGCATTGCACAATATGTATGTATGCCCTAATCCATGACCAGATACCACCTCAACCAACATTATTAAGTATTAACCACGGCGTGGCCCATATAAACTATTTGTAATCTATATATATATATATATATATATATATATATATATATATATATATATATATAACCGAAGCCTCTGAAGCTCTCACAATTTTCCATATCAGCACAATATTTAAAATTATTAAAATTATTTTATTTATATAAAATTATTTTTGTTCTATAAACCCTAGCAACACACGTTTAGGACTTTTCTCTTCCTATCTCAAAACCCTAGCAATTATCTCAACGGCTTAACACTCTCCAATGGTATTTAGCCTAATTAATTTTCCTGTGTACAACGTTCTTCTTCCACAAAACATGACACACTAAAAGATTAACAGAGGGAGAAACCAGTCATATAAAAGTCATTGTTTGAGCGAGCTATTCGGCTATTGTGGCAGCAAAGAATCGTGAGACTCAGGTTCCCTTCCTATTCCTTATTTAACTTTTATGCTTTCAATTTGGTTAGGAAGATACTTGAAGCTTTCTATAAAGAATATATTATAAACTACTTCGCTTCATAACAAACCATAGATTCGGTATTTAGTGTGAGAGGTTTAGACTTTAGAGAGAAAGTGATCAGGAGGGGGGATTCACGAGCTAATAATTTCTTGGTGATTTTTATTTTGTTTATTAACTTCTCTTTACTTTTTCCTTTTCTTGCCTAAGTTTAGTATGTAATTGTAAATAGTTTGATAATATATATATATATATATATATATATATATATAAGCTTTACATATATACCATATTGTAGGGATTTGCGTTAATAATGTGTTATCTAAGCTTCAGATGATAGCTATTTCTATTTCTATTACTAGTTTCTATAGGAAAATATAGTATTCTTGAATTTGCAAGCTATATACTTTTCTATGTATTGTTGTGGCTGGTGACATTGGAGTAATAACTATATTTTATATCAATTTTATTTACATGACAATCACACTATATATATATATATATATATATATATATATTTTTTTTTTTTTACTTTCAACCTTGGTTGGCCTACCCAAATTAAGAATTAGGTATATCTCTTTGTGAGATAATAAATTTTTTTGAAAGCACTATTAGCACTCAAATTATTTTTCTTGCAAAATTGACATAAAAGCATTTGATGTGCCAACCTTTTAGCATTATAAATTTTCCGTGCATTGCACGGGTTGGCGACAAGTTATGTTAAAAACATTTAAAGAAACTTCACATTAGTCTATGTAAATCATATTGGTTAAATCTATTTTTTATTTTATGGGAGGTTAAAACTAATTTAATCATGCTAAATCATATGAATGTACGATGGTTGATTCCCACTTTTGTTTATCTTATGATATAACAAGCGAAAAACCTTGCTATTACTAGCAAAAATGAGTTTTTTATATTCACAATTTATCCTTTCCACAAAAGTAGGAGACAGTTTTTATCTATAAGACTATATCTATACTATTATTTAAGGGGTTTCTCCTGTTTGGATTCCTCATTTTTTTATACTATTATTTAAGGGGTTTCCCCTGTTTGGATTCCTCATTTTTTAGTTTAAAAATAACCCTACACCCCTATATTTAAGTAGAGACAAAACTAAAGGATAATCTGGTAAAAATGCAACTCTAACTTCTACTAAAATATTACCTAAAAAATAGGACCACTCTCCTGTTAATTTTCAAATTACTTTATCTATTTATAAATTAGATTCACAAAATAAAAATTATATATATAATAAAAACATAGATTTTTTTTTTGGCTAAAAAAGCACACTCCTGTTAATTTTCAAATTACTTTATCCACTTATAAATTAGATTCACAAAATAAAAATTATATATATATATATATATATATATATATATATATAAAATAAAAACACAAAATTTTTCTTCTTTTTTTGCTAAAAAAACCCTCATTGCACGCGTGAAGCGTGTATGATGAGGCTAGTAGTAAATGATCCGGATTAGGATTTTGTTGGAGCACATGTTGAGAGACCTTGGTTAGAACTTGAAATAGATCAAGGTCTTTACAATAACATTAAGACCTTTGTTATTTGTTTTCTAAAAAAATAAGACCTTGTTAGTTGTTACTCCATTTGTTAATTTAAGAGTCTGTTTGTAATTTTTTTTTTAAAAAAAAAAAAATCTAAAAGATGAATAAAAATATATTAAATTTGGAACCCATAAATAGTGATATTACCGTTTCAAGAGACAATAATGTTACCGTTGCCTTGACTTAACGCGCGTGGGACCCAACAACTATACACACGCTACAAAATTAGTAAGCTAAACGCAAGCATGCTAAACAGAAAAAGCAAATGTTGACGTATGATCCCAAATGCACACTTAAGCTAAACGCAAGCATGCTAACCAAAAAAAGCAAATATTGACGTAGGATCCCAAATGCACTTTCAATCTAGATAATTGACATAGAAGAAAAAAGACAAACGATGGCTAAATAAGTGGATCTCAAATGTATACTTAATATCTAAATAATCAATTAAATTGATGTGAATACTCTAAAATTTTGGGATGAAAAAATGATTCATAAAATAAAAATTGATCCCTCAACTCATCAAGTACATATTACTTCTTCTAAAAAAAATAGAAGAAGTACAAAGTACTTATCTAAGTTTCAATTAGTTTAGGTGATAAATTTTCTCTGTTGTGAACAGTGAACTAAAATTGAATCCTAACTGCACCAACCAAAAACTATAAAGTTATTTATAATAATGTTACATTGTTAGGTAACTAAATTATTTTAATTAATATTAGATAAATAATATGGAGATATGTTTTATTTATTCAAATAAATTAGTTTGGATTAGGATTTGTTAGATTAGTTTGGATTAAGATGAGTTATGATTAGTTTGGTAATCTATTTTGTATAAATTCAAATGTTTACAATGAATAAAGAACGGTCTGGACTTTCTCAAAATAGCCTATTTATCAAATTATTATTATTATTATTATTATTTAAAGCTTATTCTAAAGAATAATTGAGAAAGTTATGACAAGGTTGACGCCTTTTTTACTATGCGTGTAGTACATGTAATTTTCATCACACGACCCACATATTTTACAGGGGAGATTGCATATAATAGTATTCTATAATGTTTCTTTCAACAAATTGACTGTTGTTGGGGAAAGCAGTTGAGCCTAACTATGTATTAACTGAATTTTGGACTACCTTACATGGTTTTAATTTAAATAAGAAAATTTCAAGTTGTATTCTTAAGTCTTTACTTCCAAGTTATATTGTCTTGGTTTGACTCGGCCTATATGTTATGTTTCCCACGTTAAGATATACATAATCTATTCCTTATAAACTAAGCATAAAATGAATCTTTGCCAATAGGCAAATAATGGTTCAAATTATAGGGTTGAAAAAGTATAAAAGAAAGATAGCACATTAACAATGATAATAATAAAAAATATAATACAGTGCTATCATGAACCATTTATAATATCATGAAAAATGAAAGCTCAACTTGTCGGGCTACCTAAACTTCAAAAGCATTGGCTTAGCAAAAAAAAAAAAAAAAGACTTCAAAAGCACTCACCTTTTTTTATGTTCATGTCAAGTTAACATATTGTGATTTGTGGATTCTTTTTTTTATTTGATTTATATGCTTTTGGTGTTTACCATACATTTATTTGGTGTAAACTAAGGGTACTAAAATTGGACACTATTCACGAATCTGACACGGCAGTGACGACACGACACAAATTTTGTAGGTTATGAATTGAGACTTAGGTTGAGTTTGGAATTAGAGTTTAAAGTCAGCTTATTTTACTATTCAGTTTATTTTTGCTACTATTCATAGGTCCCACTACATTTTTTGGTACTATTCATGAGTCTCACTGTACTATTTTAGCTAACTTTTATTTTTATTTACGGTACTTTCAGCAACAAGTTTTTAGTTTCAATTGAATAAGCTGTTTCCAAATAGACCTTTAATAGATTTGTGTCATATTCGAGTTGACACAACTGACCCATTTAATAAACATCAGGTTCATGTCTAACCCATAAACTCTAAACATAATTTGTACATAAACTAATTAAATAACCATTTCTTGTTTTTATTGAAGACAAATAGGCACTTGTTAACGAGTGTTAAGGTTACGTTACATACACTATAATACCCTTATTTTTTTATGGGATTGAGGAAAAAAAGAGAGCCATAAGTACGCAGAACTTGAAAGTGATTTACATTTTCTTCATTTTTTTAGTTTTAGTTTGCTCTTTGCCGCCCAACTTTTGGGTCATTCCAAAGTATGATTGGTAACTCATACAAATAATCAAACAATCAAATGATCTACGCAAATTGTATTAGCTCAACTTTTCACGACAAGTAGAGAGACCCTTTCACTCTTCCTATGCATGATTTCATGAGTGTCTACATCTTGGTCAAGTTTTCTATATTTTTTACTTTTGAGTCCAAGTCGTGAAAGGCAAGAAGTAATGAAACCATGGTAAAATGGAAAATAAACTTTATATTTAATATTCTTGTTTGGCTTTTATTAGTAATTATTATTTTTGTTTGATAAATGACTACTTGTCCTATATAATTTAAGTTTAAGAGTTCGTAATCACGATTTTAACAGATTTTGTTAAGCTAAATTGTCAAAACTAGACAAATGTAATAATATATATATATATATATATATAAAATAAAAAAAGTTAAAAAAAAAAACTATTATAGTTTGTTGGAAATAAAGGAGAGATAAAACTTGAATTTTCCTTAGAAATTACACAATTTGATTTTACCAAAAAGAGGTGGTAGAGATGAGGCATGGACCAAGTCACTGTCTTGAGACAAATCGTGTCGTCTATAGTATATCCGATGTAGTTAGACAAATAGTTTCTGCACGTTGTCCCCAGGGTATAATAGCTCAACCACCTTTGCTAATTATCCTTACGAGCCTACACTGCTCGTAGGATATAAGCTCTCTCTATAGTACTTTCTTTTCCCAGAAAATTTTGTAAAAGATAGAATATTTTTGTGAGTAATAAGAGACAATAGATGGTAAGTATTTAAGACAATAAAATTTTTTTTTTTTGAAAAATCTATAGCTTTTTAATTCAAAAAATAAAAATGTGTGTATTTGAAACTTTTATTTCTTTTCGTATATATAGAGCCAGACATGTTGTTTGTCCTTAGCAAAAAAATAAAACGTTTGATATCAATTAAATAGTTATAAAGTTATTAAAATTAATATATATATATATATATATATATATATATATATATATATATATATATATATCAATAGCTTTCTTTATATATATAAAATATAATATAATATAATATAATCGGATATCAAAAGTTGTCTTAGCCAAACTTTGTACGTTGAGAACAAAAAGAGAGGATCATAATGCCATGCATTTAATGGCCCATTATTATAATATTTTTTCAAAAGTTTTTGAATATATGTTACAAAAAATTGATAGCTGTCTGACTGTTTTCCATTAAACCAAATAGTAAACATTTGTGTATATATGATAACTTATTATAACATAAAATAATTCAGCAATAGTTGTACATTTAAATGCTGAAAAATCTTTCATATATAATGCTATTGTGTCATATTTAAAAAAGAACGTTTGAATACAAAACGTTTAGAATGGAAAGTATATATTTGAAATAAAACCAAATATGCTGGCAATTATGGTATTAATATCACGTTAATGTTCATAAATTTCCTGATTAAAACCATTGACAAAAACTATTTAAATTTTGAATTATATTTGAATTTCAAAATTTAGCCATCAATGTATCTGACATTAAAGGATAATTGATAAACATAAATAAGTATTAAAATAAATATAATATTTTTTATAAAAATATCCAACAATGCCCCACTTATTTTTATAATAAATAAATAGGTAAATATATATATATATAAGAAAATTTTATGGGTTAAATAGAATATTATGCATAATGGGAGTGCCAATGGCTTGAACCCTCATTTAGTGTTTTAGCAACATTGTTCCAAAGTTAATAGTGATCAAAGTCTTGAACTATAACTTTTTCTATGGATACAAAATATTACATCACACACATAATATTCCAGTACTCTACTATGAGCTTCTAAGCCAGCGCGTTACGACCTTGTGCTTTATCCCATCATCCATGAGCTATTTAAAGAACTAGCCCCATTCTCAAAGGAAGCGGCCTCACTTCCATGCTCACTTAGGTGTGGCTATCAAGGATGTTCTTGTAACTCTAACATCCCACTCATAAGAGCTATAGTCCACATTAAGAGTTTTTATTTTTAATAAAAACCCATCCTATATAATGTTACAAGATACATGCACGCACACCATAGGGAGGGACATGAGTATTATTACTCATATATATATATATATATATATATATATATATATATATATATATATATTTAGTGCAAGTTAATCAAACTGCTCTATGATTAGTTTGACCCTTTGAACCTAGTTCTTGGGATCTCCAGTCCCTAGGTAGGGTATCCTCATAGGTAGTTTATTCTTCTTTGGGCTTAAGTCCCATCCCCCTCGATGTTATCCAAATCTTTTCTCTAGCTAGAGCTTTAGTTAATGGATCCACAATATTATCATTTGTACTAATATAATCAACATTTATGGTACCATTGTTAATGTATGATCTCACAATACTGTGTTTTTTTCTAATATATCTGGATTTACCATTATAATATTTATTGTGCATTCTACCAATAGTGGCAGTACTATCACAATGAGTTAAGACGGGTGAAATAGGTTTCTCCCACATGGGAATTTCAAATAATAAATCTCGTAACCAACCCACTTCTTCACTAGCTGAAGATAGGGCAATTAATTCTGCCTCCATGGTGGATTTAGCAATAATTTGTTGTTTTTTAGATTTCCAACTTATTACTCCACCACCTATTGTAAATACATAGCCAATGGTAGACAAAGAATCACCTGATAAGGTGTTCCAACTAACATCACTATATCCTTCAAGAACAGCAGGATATCTTTTATATAGTAAACCATAGTGCGCAATTCTTTTTAAATATTTCATTAATTGGGTCATGGCATTCCAATGCTCAAAATTAGGTTTGCTAGTAAATCTTGCTAGAACTCCTACGGCATAAGCAATATCAGGTCTAGTACAATCAGTAGCATATCTAAGACTACCAATAATACTAGCATATTCCTTTTGATTGTAAATATCATTTTCATCTTTAGTAGGAAAAAGATGTACACTAGAGTCAAAAGGAACACTTGTAGGTTTACAATCAAAGTAATTATATTTTTTCAAATTTTTTTTATATATAATGAGATTGATCTACAAATATGCCATTTGAAGTTTTAGAAATTTTCATGCCAAGAATCACATTAGCTTCTCCTAAATATTTCATATCAAAGTTTTTTTAAGAAGCATTTTGGCAGCATTTATAATATCCATATTAGGACAAAAAATTAGAAGATCATCAACATATAAACAAATTATAACATGAGCATCATCAAAAGTTTTATAATATACACATCTGTCACTTTCATTTGTTTAAAACCATTACAAAGCAAACATTGATCAAATTTCTCATGCCACTATCTAGGTGCTTGTTTTAAACCATATAAAGATTTTAATAATTTACATACCTTGTGCTTATTACCTGGCATTGTAAAACCTTCTGGTTGGTCCATGTAGATTTCTTCTTCTAAATCTCCATTTAGAAATGCCGTTTTTACATCCATTTGATGTATCATCAAATTATGAATAGCTGCTATAGCAATCAATAATCTAATAGACGTAACTTTAGTAATAGTAGAAAAAGTATCGAAAAAATCAATATCTTCTTTTTGTTTAAAATCTTTAGCCATAAGCCTGGCTTTGAATTTTTCAATAGATCCATCAGGTTTTAATTTTCTTCTAAGTACCCATTTACATCCAATTTTTTTACAACCTGGAGGTAAATCTACAAGTTTCCAAGTATTATTAGATATAATAGAATCCATCTCATCATTGATGGCTTCTTTCCAAAAACTTGAATTAGGAGAAGATAAAGCTTCTTCTAAAGAAGTAGGGTCACCTTGTAAATTATACACATAGTATTTAGGACCAAAAACCTTTTCAATTCTATGTCTTTTACTCCTAGGTTCAATCTCATATTCATTAACATCTTTTGACTTAGATGTTGAACATTCAAATTTCTCTTGTTGTTCAAAACCCCCACTATTTTTATATTTAAATGGAAATATATTTTCATGAAAAATTGCATCTCTAGATTCAATTATTGTATTATTATCAATATAAAAAAATCTATAAGTTGTACTATATAAAGAATAACCCAAAAATACACATGTAGAAGCCTTTACCCAAAGTTTAGGTCTTTTGGGATCAGGTAGCCTCACATATGCTAAGCAATCCAAAACTTTGAAAAAATTCAGATTTGGTTTATATTTTTTCCATAATTCAAAAGGAGTTAAAAAAGTCTTTTTATGAGGTACTCTATTCAAAACAAAATTTGCAGTTAAAACAGCTTCACCCCAAAAATATTTAGGAGCCCCAGAACTAACAAGCATAGCATTAGTTAAATTTATAAGAGTCCTATTTTTATGTTCAGCTACTCCATTTGAAGATGGAGAATAAGGGGCAGTAGTCTCATGAACAACACCAAGAGATTGAATATAATTATTAAGGCCAAGAGTATCATATTCTTTTCCTCCATCAGTTCTAAACCTTTTAACCTTTTTATCAAAAGTATTCTCAACTTCTTTTAAGAAAATTGATAATTTTTCAAAAGCATCACTTTTATTTTTCATAAGATAGACATGAATATTTTGAAAAATCATCTATAAAGGTTATAAAATACCGATTACCTCCATGTGTCAAATGTCCTTCAAATTCACAAATATCACTATGGATAAGTTCTAGTAATTCAGTATTTCTTTCAATTGATTTATGAGGCTTTTGTGTAATTTTAGTCATGCTACAAATTTCACATTTTTCAAGTTCATTATCAATTTTAGGAATTAAACCTAAACCACTCATATTTTTCATATATTTATTATTAATATGACATAATCTACCATGCCAAACATTCACACAAGAAACAATATAAGCAAAACTTGAATTTTCATTCATCTCAACATTAAATTTAAACAACATGTCATCACAAGCATAGCCTTTGCCAACAAACACGCCCTTTTTAGAGAGTACATATTAATCAGCCTCAACAACTTGTTTGAAACCAGCCTTATTCAACAAAAAACTAGAAACTAGATTCTTTCTAATGTCAAGAACATGAAAGACATCTTTGAGAGTGACTTCTCTTCCAGAAGTAAATTTGAGAAGCACCTCTCCAATACCACAACTTCAATGGTATGAGAGGCACCAAGCATAATTTTCTTTTTCTCATCCAAGATGGTGTAGGTCTTGAACCAATTTTTATCATAACAAACATGTCTGGTTGCCCCATAATCAATCCACCACCCTCCTAAGCCTTCGAGAATATTAATCTCGGTAACCATAGCCACAAGAGGCTCTTCAATGACATTGGCTTGCGCCATAGGCCCATGTTTTTGAAAACGACAATTTCTAGCCGAATGTCCAGGCTTTCCACATACAAAACATGCATAATTGCCATTATTAGTGTGGCTGCCATTATTTGGAGCATGCTTAGGATGGTGTGCTTGGTTCTTTCTTTGATTAGAATGGGTCTTATGTTGAGGCTAATTTCCATTTGGCCTACGTTTGAAATTTCTTTTCTTAGGCCTTACATAGTCATTATTTTTTGCATTGACTTTTGGCATGTTTTCATTTGAAAAGATAAAATTCACCTTAGGACCATTTGCTCCATGGAGTTCAATAGCTTTGTCTTGGTTCCTTGCCTCTTCCTCCACTCTCAAACGGGTGATAAGGGATTCAATGGAGAGTTCCTTTTGCTTGTGCCTTAGGACTTTGGCAAACTCCTTCCAAGATTCAGGCAGCTTGTCAATGATGGCTGAAACTTGCATTTGTTCATCTACTCGAATGCCTTCAGATCGAACATCTTGTGAAATCATTTGGAGTTCATAAGATTGTTCCACCACGGACTTGCCTTCAACCATCTGAAATCTGAAAAATCGGCTACATGCATATTTCTTGGATCTAGCTTCGTCTGTATCATATTTTTGATTCAATGCCTTCCATATCTTTTTGGCTGATTTGTAAGCTTGATCATAATAATCATACAAATCATCAGAAAGACAATTAAGTAAATAATCTCTACAATAAAGATGATCCTTATCCCATTTCTTAACATCTTTTTCATGTTGAGAAAGTTCTTCTTCAGTCAATTGTTTAGATTTCTTTTTCTTTGGTTTTTTCTCAGTTAACACATAAGCCACATTCAAGAGAGTAAGATAAAATAAAGTCTTTTGTCTCCACCTCTTAAAATTAATACCACGGAAGTGGAATGGCTTATTAAGATCACCCGTTCCAGAGGAATTAGACATAACATTACCATTTTCCAAGGATGATTTTGTGTTCTCTATATCGATTTGTCTCAAATTGTTGGAAATAAAGGAGAGATAATACCTGAATTTTCCTTGGAAATTACACAATTTGATTTTACCAAAAAGAGGTGGCAGAGATGAGGCATGGACCAAGTCATTGTCTTGAGACAAATCATGCCGTCTACGGTATATACGATATAGTTAGACAAATAGTTTCTACACGTTGTCCTCAAGATACAATAGCCCAGCCACCTTTACTGATTATCCTTGCGAGCCTACACTGGTCGTAGGATATAAGCTCTCTCTATAGTACTTTCTTTTCCCAGAAAATTTTGTAAAAGATAGAATATTTTTGTGAATAGTAAGAGATAATAGATGGTAAGTGTTTAAGACAATAAAAAAAATTGTTTTTTTGAAAAGTCTACAGCTTTTTAATTCAAAAAATAAAAATGTGTGTATTTGAAACTTTTATTTCTTTCCATATATATAGAGCCAGACATGTTGCTTGTCTTTAGCCAAAAAATAAAACGTTTGATATCAATTAAATAATCATAAAGTTATTGAAATTAATATATATATAATCAATAGTTTTCTTTATATATATATATATAATATAATATAATATAATATAATATAATATAATCGGATATCAAAAATTGTCTTAGGCAAACTTTGTTCGTTGAGAACAAAAAGAAATGATCATAATGCCATGCATTTAATGGCCCATTATTATAATACTTTTTCAATAGTTTCTGAATATATGTTACAAAAAAGTGATAGCTGATTGACCACTTTCCATTAAACCAAATAGTATACACTTGTGTATATATGGTAACTTATTATAACATAAAATAATTTAGCAATAGTTATACATTTAAATGCTGAAAAATCTTCCATATATGACGTTATTATGTCATATTTAAATAAGAACCTTTGAATACAAAACGTTTAGAATATAAAGTATATATTTGTAATAAAACCAAATATGCTGGCAATTATAGTATTAATATCACGTTAATGTTCATAAATTTCCTGATTAAAACCATTGACAAAAACTATTCAAATTTCGAATTATATTTGAATTTCAAAATTTAGCAATCAATGTATTTGACATTAAAGGATAATTGATACATATAAATGAGTATTAAAATAAATATAATATTTTTTATAAAAATATCCAACAATTACTTTAGAAGGTTGGCCCGTGGTATCAGCCAAGCTAGCTTTGGGGGGTATTTGACTGCATTTACAAGACCACAGTTTCAAACCTTTTTTTATTTTTTATTTTATTTTTTTAAAAGTCTTTCAATTTTTATTTTTTTTAAAGAGTTTTTAACTTATAACGTCCATTCCTGATAATAGCTATCATCAGACCAAGACATCAATTAGTTTTTGACGTAGGCGAAGATTGAACCTCAGATTTCTTATACAACCATCAGAATCTTTACCAATTGAACTAATTGAAACCCCATATGAAAGTTTTTCAATTGATAGAACATGATTCATCTATGTGTGCTTATAATAGCAGATTGAATGGTTACTCTAGTCTAAAAAGAATAAACTTCACAAAGCTATAAGATAATTATTATTGTCAAAATATAACTTATTATAAATTAACCATATTATAAGATATATTGCTTTACTAATTTTTTTTACAATTTATAGTCTTATTCTTTTTGGGATTGCTTTAATCACACCACTTTCATCCATTACTTTTGGAATATTATTATTATTAGAATTTACGTAACGTATAAACCAATAAGTAAGTGATATATTTCCTCAAAAAAAAGAAAAAGAAAAAGAAAAAGAAAAAGAAAAGCAAGTTATATGAGCTTAAGAAAAAAAATACATCATTTATATATATATATATATATATATATAATTAGAATAAGTTAAAGAATTATTCTTCCATTTTATATTTTTATGTTGTTATTTTTAGATTTTATTTCTGTAAAATAAAATTATAAAAGTTTATTATATTTTTCTTAAATCATATGTCATGTGTTCAATTCATGTGAATATTATATAAAACACTTACTTTAACAATTTGCTCACAACAAATTAGACAAAGATCCAAACTTGGTTTTCGTTGCCTTATGTGCAAAAGCAAAGCATGTTTAAAACCACGAGGATATTTCAAACATATTATTCTACATTTGCGATCACCCTAATGGAACTGTTATCCACGTTAGGGACCAACATATAGAACTAATTAAGTGGACATTGAGTTTAAATTCTAAGAGAGTGTTTGGTAGAGTAACTTGAGAAATGTTATTAGGGGTTTTTTGAAATATGTGTGTATAAAAAAATATGTAAAAAAATGTGTAATGTTGTTTAAAATGTGAAAATTGTTATTTGAACTTGATTGCTAAATAGGCCCTAAGATTCGGAAACAAACTTTTTTACATATATACATGTTATATATGATAATCACTTAAAAGACTATAAAATATTAAGCAAAAAAAAAAAATAATAAATAAAAGACTGTATAAAATAAATCTTTATTATTTTGGGTCCGTTTAGATTGAATTTATTGTTACTGAAACTGAAAACTGAAAAAACTGTAGCAAAATAATTTTTAAATGTGTATATAGTGTCGTGGGATCCATTTTTAATATTTTTTAATATATAAACAGTACTGATACAGTGACGAAACAGTGTATCAACAGTAAAAATTGTCTCTGAACAATAATATCTGTCTCTCCTTAAACGCGTGAAAAAAAAAAAAAAAAAAAAAAAAAAAAAAAAAAAAAAAAAAAAACGTGGACGCAGGATTCAGCAAACGCACGCAATGCAGCAGGCAAATTAACAAAAACAAAAACAAAAATTTTATGAGAAAATACCCTGTTTGACATGACTATGAGTTAAGGCTCCAGCCCCAATTATAAGCTTTCTTTACTTTTCCATCATTATTGTACCACAAGGCCCACAATAGCTTATTATTTTTTGGGAAAATTATTCTACGGCAATGCTCCCTCCTCATGCTCATACTATTAGTTTTTATCATGAATTTAATTGAAATTCACTATTATATTAGGTGAAAAGGAGTAATATTTCTGAAATATTAAATAATTTATATCGCCTAAATGTCGATTGAGATAGATATTTTAGTTGTGGTTGAGATTTGAAAGCTTTGCCCTTGTGTATACAATAGTTTCAGTGAGACTGCAATAAACCATTCATTTTGTGTAATTTTGAAAAGAAGGCCCCTAATATTTGGGTTTGTCATGATGATGATAGAATAACGTTTGATTCTCAGCACAAAAAGGATGATGGTCACCTTGAAAATCTATGACTGATCATGCAGGAGGAGTCGTTTCTGCATTTACTTTGGAGACCTTTCCCTTTCATTCTCTGAATCCTCTCAAATGGCCATATACAATGTACAGGATGAATAAGACAATTTTTGGCCAGGTGGCCATATATGACAATATCTTGAGTTAGGACGCTAAAATGAGAGAAGTAATGTTTCCAATTTTCTTTTCTTTTCTTCTTATTTTGGTAAAAAATGTTTCCAATTTTAGTTCAATGTATATGAAGATTCAAAATCCATCTTTGAAAGAAAGGTCACATGGCAGACAACATAGTCTGACATAACTTTCTCTGCATATAATTTTGGGCAGAAAAATATCAAAGTTGCAGATTGTAAAGCAGAACTGTTTTTAACGTGATGGGTTAAGAAAAGTTTCCAGACATTACATGGTGAGAAAGGATTATCCAAAGTTGGGATGAAAGCTTTACTAGGTTGAGAGCATTAATAAACATTACAAACAATGTAAAGCACAATGATCAGTATCTTCAAATGCAAAGCCATCTTCCCTGGAAGAAACTATAACACTACAAAGAAACAGCCAGTTAAAGTCTTTCGAATCCCCTTGAATCCAGAAGTAGTGGGTAAAGGTTCAAGCATTACACAGCTCAATACATGAGAGAAACAACCGGTTAAAGTCTTCTAAATCTCCTCCCTTAGATCACATCTTCCTAGGAACACAATACAATCCGAAACAGTGATTATTTGCTATGTTACTTAAAGGTGATTATTTACACACATACCTCAAAGGTCTCGGAACTCTTCTTCATCAAGCATTTGGATAACCTGTGCTACACCTTCTGCGATTTCCTTGTGAAAGGTACCATCGGGCATATCGAAAGTCCTCCTCCTCATAGAAAGTGATTTCCCGGGAGGCTGTGGGTCCACTACATCCAGCATTGCTTCCAACTCATCCACCATTGACCTCTTTGCAGCACGCACCATGACGTCAACTCCCTGTTACAATGTAGCATTGAGACTCCCTATTAGAAGATTGATATTCATGATATGTTCTGTTTGATTTCTAGGACACTTAAGATAAAGAGATGAAAACATGGAGTCTTAGGCCCTTGTTTGGATTATTTTTTTCATCACTCATTACTGCTTACTCAATTTTTGTTACTGATCACTCATCACACATCACTTATCACTTAAAATACCCCAACTCCCTACACAAAGTCTGTTTGGCACTATCACTCAACTTGTTATCACTCAAATATTTCTACTATTTTGTGGGACCTATGCCTGACTCGCTCACAGCCCCTAACAATTCTCTCTCTCTCTCATCTCTTTCTTTTTGGTCATTTCTGCATTGGGTTGTATGGAGACCTCCCTCCACACTCTTCGGCCGAAGAAGACAAGCCCAGCAACACCACTGTCTGGTCCAGCAGCGCCAAGATGGCTCCGCCGACTCTCCGCAAGTCCTCTTCGGTCTTCGCTCCGCCGCAGACCATTCTCAAATCTCAAACCAAGGCCAAAACCCCCATCCGGCACTGGTGGCGCAGCCTAAGAGCGTGATGTCCTTTGCAGCTTCGGCAATGTCATCGCTGATGCAGGAAGACTCGGTGCAGCTGGCATTAGTTGGGGTGACGTTGTCGGTGATTGAGGAGTACGATCCAGCGAGGAGCTCGAACCCAGTCAAAAAAAAAAAACCAGAAACCCAAACCCAGTGAAAAAAAAAAAGAAAAAGAAAAAAAAGAAAAAACTCCAGAAACCCCAACCTAGTGAAAGAAGAAGAAGAGTGTGAAAGGAAAAAGAAAAAAAAAATGATGAAGAAACCAAACTCACCGAACCCAGTAAAGGGAAAAAAAAAAGGGTCAAAAGTTGCGGCTGATTCTGACCGTGGGACCCATATATAGTTTTAATTATAGAAATACCATTGAAAATAGAGTTATGGAAACTGAAAACACATTCTAAAATGTGTTTTCAGTTTTTATAACTCATTACTCAAAAATCAGAGAATTAAGTGATGGAAACAGAGTTATGAGTTATGGAAACATGAAATCCAAACACCCCCTTAATAGCTGTGAACTTTCAGGGGTTTTGTGTGTGTGAGTGCACGTACGCTACTTGGCTGTCAAAGCATTATCGAAACAAGGATCAAAATATTTCTAAGAACAGATTTTCACAATTCATCCTAATGAAGGTCAATTACTCCCTCAATCAACTTCATAAAGTGTCTTTTGAAGCAATTTCAAATAATATGATGGAAAATTATAATAATAGAAAGAATCAATGAATGCTGTTGAATGAGGTTTGGATGATTTTGATAATTATAGGCACCATCATAATAGTTGATTCAGATACTAAGTAATGTCCATCATTTTCCAAACAATTAAAAAGTTTTTTTGCTTTTAAAAAAATAAAGTAAAAATCATAAAGTTTATCCATTTATCAGAGTTTGCTTTATTATCCTTGAAAACTAACATATGAAATCACTCAAATATCAAATTGCGTGAAACAAGGAGTAAGGTTTATCAATGGCCCAACAACAAGATATGAAAAAATGTCTCATTAAACTCCTGGCATTTGATGAAGAACAAAGTTAAGATCTCATCCAACCCACAATGTGAAGATTTATACGACCATCCATGTTTATTATTTAAACAAGCCAAATGACTAAGTCGTGACTAAAACTACACATGGATGGTCTCTTCCATCACCATATAGTGGGTTGGAGAAAGATAGCTCCAAAGTGGTTTGGAGCTAAACTTTTTCCTTGATGAAAAGTTATTAAGAGTTTTATCAGATTCATGACTACGGAAATTGAAGTGATTTAGTTCAAGTTACCTCAATGGAATCAACCGTAAGAAGCAGGACAATAATTTTTTCTGAAAACCTCTGACGCTCCCCTGCGTCTTGAGCTACACGACTGCGATAGGAGAAATTATTGAACAATGCTCTGATCTCCTTCAACTTGGTCTTGGCAACTGCCAGATCTCTAAGAGCACGAAGAGCCTTTGATCTACGGATTAGATAAGCTCTGAAAGTCAGCTGAATCGTCAATGCTGCATCTTGAGGGGACAATTCCTTCTCCTTGCCTCTGCACTTTTTGACAACTCCAGCTCTCCTGGCAAAGGCCTTCAAGATAATGTAGAATACAGGAGCTCAACTTATTAAAATGATTCACAAAGCGCAAAACAATGTGGAAACAAAGTTACCAAGCATAAAACCAAACCAACCAAATATCAGATTTAAGTTAAAAAGATTATCAACAGGGGAAAGGAAAGACAGAAAAAGAAAATCAAATTCCTTTACATTACTACTCAAACTTGAACATTCAGCCCAAAGAAATAAAAGGGACCCCCCTCCCCTCCCCATTTTTAAAACTTGACCATCGACAAGCACCAAAAATCCTTTTGTTTTTGATTGGTAAGTTATGCACATGCCCGATAGGTCTTGAACCCACAACCTTACCTTCCACCCAGCACTTACAAGGGGAGGTGGCGGCTGTTGAGCTAGAGCTCATTGGCGACAATCAACAAAAATCATTTTTGTTTTTTATTTGTAAGTTATGCATATGCTTAATGGGTCTTGGAGCCACAACATCACCTTCCACCTAGCACTTGCAAGGGGAGGAGGTGACTGTTGAGCTAGACTTCATTGGTGAAAAGCACCAAAAATCAAGATACTAAGTTCATTAGCTCAAGTATATTCTCCTTGCCCTTGAAATGATGTTGTTTTTATCTTCATACACAAGTTTTTTACACCATTTAAACTAACTTCTTCATTTTAAAATAACTCCCACAAATCACAACATAACAGAATAACTATTGGTGGTATCAGCCATCCATTGACAAAGGTCAGGACACCAATAAGTTTGGACAGAAATATAAAGCAAAGTCAGCACACTAATTTAAAAAATACAGTTTTGACAACAATAAGCTCTAGTTCAAATGACACCTTTGCCCCTCGCCCTCCCCAAAGAACAAGGTGGAGCATGAGATAGCAATAGAAAATACAATAAAACATTACTTTCGACATTGAAACGTAGCCCATTTATCTATTTCAACGATGAAAAGAATTTTTTAAACCCAAAAAATAACATATAGTAAGTATTTTAACGAGGGCAAAACTTCGTCACACTATTCACAAAGGCATTGTACAGCCCTAGCTCATCTAATCTAAGTATTGCCCTTTTAAAGCACTCATTTTCTCCTAAAAATACTAACAACTTAAAAACACACTTTTTTTTTTTTTTTTGGATAATTTGATTTGAACTCATTTCTATTGAAAACATGAGGAAGTGCAAATTGAGGTACAAGAATCTTGGCAAAACGGAATATGTTAGTACACTGTACACTACACAAAATACAATATTACCAAGTTTCACACAGGTACCAAACAACATCGTTTTCAGTCAACACGGTAACAATAACAAGAAGTGCCGCTTACATTTTCACAACCAATCATAACCGTAATTGTTATTGGTTTTAATTTGAATCAGCAAATTAAATTACTTTTTTGCCCCCCATCACAACCAATCTAACGCATAACTAAATTTAAACACAGAAATAGGAGCTAAAACGCAAAAATCGGAGCAAGAAAAAAAAAATCAAAATCAAAATACCTGTCTTAAAACCACAGCCCTGTGATCTCCAAGCTCTTCGATCTCCACCGTATGCTTGTGACTCTCTCCCTTCTTCTTCTTCTTCTTCTTCTCCTCCTTCTTTTCTTCCTTTTTCTTCGATTTAACACAATCACTATCATCATCAACATCTTCATCATCACCGTTCGCTGCTTTGAACGTGTACGTCTTCGTGATCGGACGGCCCTCCTCGCCTCTCCCTTTAATCTCAGCCGTCCATTTATAGTTCTTCTCAACCCCTCCTCTCTTCACCACCACTTCCTCCTCCTTCTTCTTCTTTCCGTCCTTGATCTCCGCCGTCCACTTGTACTTCCGTTCCGAACCGTCCTTGATCTCCGCCGTCCACGTGTACTTCCTGTCGACGCCCTTGACCAGCCGATCGAACCGCGACTCCAGCTGGCTCACTTTGTCGCTGAGGCTCTGCAAGTAGAGAGACTCGGCTCCGTGCCTCTCCACCTTCTGGATTCTCCTGTACGACGAAAACGACGGCGTTTCGTCGATTCGGACCAGATCGGTCACCGCGTCGAAGAACCCGAACGGACTTGGGCTCAGAAAATCGAGATCGAGATCCTCCTCTAGAAACGAAGGCAGAGCGAGGGTTTTTGGCGCGAAAATCGAGGTTTCTCGGATGGAGAGCGAAGGAGGAGAGTAGTAGCACGGCTCGATGAGCTCGAATCGCCGGAATCGGCTCATGGTTTCGCTGAGTTGAGAAAACAGT
This sequence comes from Quercus wislizeni, assembly GCA_023055345.1. Classification (NCBI taxonomy): domain Eukaryota; kingdom Viridiplantae; phylum Streptophyta; class Magnoliopsida; order Fagales; family Fagaceae; genus Quercus; species Quercus wislizeni. The sequence continues at coordinate 3,381,787 of JALGQJ010000029.1, read as the reverse complement.
GTGTAAACGAAACTCGGTGAGTCAGATTGAGAAATGTACAGGTCAGAGTTTCACGAGTTTTTGCTTAGTCAGTGACTCATCAGTGATTGATGTTGATCTATAAAAGAAGAAAGAGAGAAAAAGAGAAGAAGACAACAGTTTTGAAAGAAACGAGGAATGCGAAAAACAGTGGACGGTGGGAGGGTAAAATCGGAATTTGAAATTTGAAAACAACTATTCCCAGTGGAATTGGATAAGGTTCGCCGCGTAATGGAGTAGTTTTAAGAGGATGAATTGACGGAAATGGCCATGCGGTTGTTGGAAAATAACGGAAACAGAGAGAATCTGGTAGTGGTAGTGCGAGATTACGCTGTATTGTTGTGAATAGTGCGCGGGCATGTGAGGGTCTGATTTGGTGGAGCCCCATGTGATGTGATTGACGTTGATGCAAACTTTGGATGCCTTTACGTATATAATGTCTGTCGTTTTCTAAAAGCAATGCATAACAAAATCCACACCAAAGTGACTTTTCCACCGCTCTAACGGGAAAAAATGGAAAAGAAAAAACAATACAGCAAAACAAAGTGGCTTTTCCCCCGATCTAAGGAGAAAAACAAGGAAAAATTAGTTTATGAACCAGTTTTTTGAGAGGGTTATTTTCTGTTTAAGAGATTCTCTCAGAGTATTGCAATGTATTTTGATTTATTTGGTTTAAAAAATAAATCTGATGAAAAACTGTTGTATTTAAGTTTATTTTCAAACAAATTGTATGGAAAAAGTTTATTTTCAAACTTGTTTAGAAGAATTTTTCTCCTACCTGCTATGACTACGAGGACCGTTTGTGTATTTTTAGTTATATAATATTTTTAATAAAATATGTGACTTGTTTAAATAATATGTATAAATTGCTATATAGTAGATTAAAAAGATTTCTCCAAATTGAAAACATTGAACTAAAGTTATACATTCTCAAATCAGTTACTTAAAAAAATAAATTGTTATACACTCTCAAGCTTTGATGTGGTTGGAAAAAGTATCTCCTAATCCCATTTCATAGAATGAGCATATAAGATAATTTTTGATATGGTTGAGTCTATTTGATCAATCCTCTTTTTATGGTGATTGTCAACTATGATTCAACTAAAACCAAATCAGAGTGAGGAGTGCTTCACATTTACATCATGCTTCGAGTGCAAAACTCATAAGGGAATGCAGGAGATGGATTGAGGGTCCAAAAGGAAGCCCAATTGTTTACTCAATGAGCTAAACCATTTTCCAATCTTGTTGGATATAAGGCAATTACTTTGAAATAAATCAAGAACATTATAGATCTATACCATACCTCGAATTCATTGAGGTTCTAATACTCCTTCTCTACTTAATAATTAAATTATTAACTTTTTTTTAAAGTCAAAAGAAAGAATATCCACTCTCACTTTTGTATGGTAAAATTTAAATAAAGAAAATTTGTATTCACCTAGCACAATAAATATATTAGCATTGATGTGTATATCATGTTCTACATGTTAGAGTAGATGCAAAAAATAAAGCATAAAATAGGAACACTAGAACACAAGGGTTACATGATTTAGCCTTATTGGTCTACGTCCATGGAGAAAATTCTTAAAGGTGTTACACCTTTATTGTATAAGAGTGTGGTACAAAACATGTCTTAGACTGAACCATAACATGAGTATATATAGGAGACTAAACCTTAGACTACTAGTACAAGTAGGAGACTTGTCTTCACATATAGTAGGTGTGGGCTTGAACCTATTGATGAAGCCAAAAATGATCGTCAGTCGAAGACCTCATCAAGGCCTTGACGAGGTTTTGTTCCCTACAAAGATGACAGAGAAAGGCACCAGAGTGGCATTAGCCCGTGGTTCTCCGATAACTAAGTTAGTAGAGTTCTCTTTATCTCTTAGAGAATCATAATGTAATTCTGTGTGTTTGAATATGCATACCTTTCTCTTGGTACTTGTTGGCTTATTTATAACCTTAGTTGTTAGGAGGCTCATTATAAGTGTAACTGATGGCAGCCTCTTAATGGCTTTCTTGGTTGTTTTGAGTAATGTCTGCCTGAGCTTAAATGGAGGTTTAATTGGCTCATGATTGTCCTTTCTGAAAGTTGAAGCTCATCGATTACGAAATCATTAATGATTGCGCCATTAATGCTATATGGTTGTCCATCTTGTTGATGACACTGTAGATTGAATGCTCATTAGCTGTATTACGAGCCTGTAATTTTAGTACTCGTCAATTGCCCCCTTTTCATGCATTAACATTTTGGACGACTGTAGGAATATTGATGGTTTACACATGTTTTGACGAAAACTCCTATTTTTGGATGCCACTTATATCACATGCTTCTTGCTAATCTCGATAATTAGGTAGAACTTTTGATTTGTTAATCTTGCCTACTTCTTTGAGAATTTCGTCAAAACAGTTATGCCCTTCGGTTTTTATACTTGTGACTTTAATTATACGACTTTATTCTTGTTTTGAGAATTGGATCATTTATATGATTTTGTTCATTGGTTTTAATCTTACGAGTTTGATCAGATGACTTACTCTTGTATTGAGAATTTGTTGTCATTGATGTGATTTTTCTCGTTGATTTTAACCTTGTGGCTTTACTCTCATGATTTATCGTCAACGTGATTTTACCTTTTGGTTTTTAAACTTATAATTTTAATCATACGACTTACTTTCACTTTAAGAATTTGATCGTCATTATGATTATACTCATTGGTTTTTAAACATGATAATTTAATCATATGACTTATTCTAACTTTGAGAATTAATTAATTCGTCATTATGATTGTACTTGTTGGTTTTTAACCTTATGAATTTAATCATATGACTACTTACTCTCGCTTTGAGAATTTAATTGTCATTATGATTGTACTCGCCGGTTTTTAACCTTATGGATTTAATCATATGATTTACTCTTACTTTGAGAATTTAATCATCATTATGATTGTACTCGTTGGTTTTTAACCTTATGGATTTAATCATATGACTTACTCCCTTTTTGGGAATTTAATTGTCATTGTGATTGTACTCATCGGTTTTTAACTATTAATCATATGACTTATTCTTACTTTGAGAATTTAATTCGTCATTATGATTGTACTTGTCAGTTTTTAACTTTATAAATTTAATCATATGACTTACTCTTGCTTTGAGAATTTGATTGTCATTACAACTGTACTCGTTGGTTTTTAACCTTGTGAATTTAATCGCATGATTTACTCTCACTTTGAGAATTTGATTGTCATTACGATTGTACTCGTCTGTTTTTAAACTAGTGAATTTAATCACATGACTGACTCTTGCTTTGAGAATTTGATTGTCATTATGATTGTACAGTTCATTGGTTTTTAACCTTTTGAATTTAATTATATGACTCACTCTCGCTTTGAGAATTCAATCGTCATTATGATTGTATTGGTTGGTTTTAACCTTGTGAATTTAATCATATGACTTATTCTTCACTTCGAGAATTTGGTCATCAATATGATTTTACTCATTGGTTTCAACCTTGTGAATTTAATCATATGACTTAACTCTCGTTTTGAGAATTTGGTCATCAATATGATTTTACTCCTTGGTTTTAACATTGTGAATTTAATCATATGACTTACTCTTGTTTTGAGAATTTGGTCTTCAATATGATTTTATTCATTTATTTTAACCTTATGAATTTAATCATATGACTTACTCTCGTTTTGAGAATTTGGTCGTCAATATTATTTTATTCATTGGTTTTAACCTTGTGAATTTAATCATAATACTTACTCTCGTTTTAAGAATTTGGTCGTCAATCTAATTTTATTTATTTGTTTTAACCTTGTGAATTCATATGATTTACTCTCATTTGAGAATTTGGTCATCAATATGATTTTACTTATTGGTTTTAACCTTGTAAATTTAATCATATGACTTACTCTCATTTTGAGAATTTGGTTGTCAATATGATTTTACTCATTCAAATTTAACCTATGTGACAATTTTACTCTTATCGAGATTTTCATCGTCTACTTGGTTTTACTTGTTGGACTTCAATGACGAGCTTTCTTCTTGATTTTTTTTTTTTTTCCTTTTGTATAGTGAATAAGACTTTTAGATCTTCCAAGAGAACGACATTATTCATGTGGGGAAAAAAAATCTCCTTATTCATTCCTGCTCATAAAACAGTTTGATGAAAGAAAATTGAAAACATCATCTAACTAGCAAAAATACATCTTGAGGTGCTCTAAATTCCATGGATGAGATAACTGTTTGCCGTCAAGTGATTCAATAAGTTCCTCTTCTAGAATACTTGACGATCTTGTATGGGCCTACATGCTTTTGTTGTCATTCTTTCTACTGGGGGAACTATCCTTTTTCTCCTTCTTTTTGTGCTGGGGCTTGTCGATTTCTTCCATTTTTCACTTGCAATCTATCCCCTTCGCCGTTAACGTGTCCTCTCCGTTCATGTACTTTTGGGTTTTGAATAGGAGGTCTGTCATTGAAGTCGGTAGGGTCTTGGCTAACGAAAAGATGAAGTCTTTGGTCCTTTATCCAGCCTGGAAGGCCGTCAATTGAACTTGGTCATCAGCTTTGTTTACCTCCAGGATTGCTCGGTTGAAACGCTTCACATAAGCCCTCAAAGTTTCCCCTTCTTGTTGTTTTATCGTTAGTAGATGCGAAGTTGGCCTTTTGTGTCTATGGCCACCCATAAAATGCTGTACAGAGGAATCACTTAATTGTTCGAAATCTGCTGTGTCATTTGCATTGGATCAAGTGGGGTTGATGAACTTGGATCCATTGCATCGTTTGAATGGTAGAGTTATGAAAATCTATATGATTTAGATCTACATTCCCCCATAGACTGCGCCAAATTGATGAAGCTAAAAATGGTCATCAGTTGAGGACCTCGTCAAGGCTTTGACAAGGTTATGTTCCCTGCAAAGATGAGAGAGAAAGGCACCGAAGTGGCGTTAGCCAATGGTTCTCCAATGACTAAGTCAGTAGACTTCTTATTATTTCTCAGAGAATCAGAATGTAATTTTGTGTGTTTGAATGTGCATACCTTTCTCCTGGTACTTGTTGGCTTATTTATAGCCTTAGTACAGCTGTTGGAGGGCTCATTATGAGTGTAACTGATGGCAGCCTTTTAATGGCTCTCTTGGCTATTTTGAGTAATGTCTACCTAAGCTTAAATGGAGGTTTAACTGGCTCATGATTGGCGTTTCTAACTGTTGTAGCTCGTCGGTTATGAAATTATTAATGACTATGGCATTAATGTTGTATGGTCATCCATCTTATTGATGACATTGTAGATTGAATGCTCATCAGCTGTATGACGAGCCTGTAATTTTAGTACTAATCACCTATATTACATTGACCTAATATCTAATATATCTCTAACTAGTGCAATCGGGCTTTTTTAACTGATGAAATGTAGATAGTACAACATTAAGAATAAAATTATCAAGAGAGTACTTCTTACTTCCTTGGAGGCAAGGAGAATAAACCTCCAAGCAAATAGGAAGCATTTTATCTATTTATTTATTGTATAATTTGATAGTTATAAGAATGTTATAGATGGAATTTGAATATTGATTCTACTTATAAAGGAAACAATTTTTTCAGTGATCATTAAATGCAATAAAAACTGGATTCGTGGTTATGTTCTCTTAGGCCTTAGCTACCCCCTCCATGTTTTGCCAGAGGTTTGTTTGGCCATTTCAAACCCACAACTTGTCTAGGATCTTCATTTTGGCATACTATGCCATTTCGATCGTCCTGAAACTATAGAAGTAATGTGTAGTTTGGAGTGATCATATATCATGCATCTTTGGATTTACGATGAATGATAACATTTGGGATGAAGATAGGGATATACATTTTTTTTTATATAAAGAATTGACATGTATTTGAGTATTTTCGCTGGGTGATTTTGTTATCAAGGAAAAACCGATATATGTTGTCAAATCTTGAACTTGAAAAATTGAACAGTGAAAGACTAGATCACAGAAGAAGTTTTTACATGTAACTTGAACTAAGAAATGAAATCCAAATATCCCTTAATCTTCCTTTTTTGACATTCACAAAACGAGAGGAATTATTTCATAGAATGATAGAATGAGCATTCAAGAGAAAAATCAAACCAGGAAGTAACAATTAATTAGAAGAAGATATTATGGAAATAGCAATGATATGAAATTGTTTGTATTTAATTGTTTCTGGTCTTTTTGTATTTTCTTCTCAAAGACCTTAATTAGGAAGGATATATATTATCACCTGCAGTGGAAATTTGAAATACCCCACCTCTAAGGAAGAGAAGGGGATAATTTTGCAGAATATCCTAAACAATTAAAAATTAGTAGAAAGGCAAGTCCTATAAATTATATCATATGATAATTGAGATGTGACATCGCAAAGAATTGTTTATTTCTCTACTCCCATATACACTTTATTGCTTTCAGTAAAATAATCGTACAAGAGAGAAATGGAGGTTCACTAAGCAAGATATTGCTTTTGATTTACCACACACAAGCATCACTCACAAGATAAACAATACTTCATCAAATTGCTTTCTTAAATAAATTAAAACGTTATCATGACCATTTTATGTCACACTCGTGAAATTTCTTCCAAAAGCCACCCAATTGTACTCAGTCAAATGTGAAAGAAATTTGAAAATTTGGCATGCTAGCTTGATTCATAGAAACTATTGCTACAAACATAGAGTACATAAAACACATATATATATATATATATCAAATCCAGTCTAAAACAAATTTAATAGTGAAAAAAAAAAAAAAAAAAAGAGCTACCATATATTTTTTCCTAAGAAATTGAGATAAGAGTAAGACTATCTACCAATTATCTTTTTAAAATAACACAAAAGTGGAAGCGGTGTAGAATAGATACGATCTTTAGGTAGGGGGAGGAAAACCTCCTTGTTCCATATAATGAAAGCAGCAACAAAACCTTCCCATCACACAACCCATCAAAGCCATTCCAAACACAACCCCACTGGCCATAGCCCAACAAATGCTACCAATACTCCGAACACTTCTTTGTTCTTCCTTCACATCCCTCTCAAACTCAACCCTAACCTTCTCATCCTTCGCCTTTTCCACAACCAAAGAATCCAAATATTCCCTCTCTTCATTCAAACCCGGCCCTGAAAACTCCACCAGAGCCTTTTCCTCAACCGAACTTTGCGGAAACCTTTCTGGGTCTTCTTCATGAACACGCGACGTGAACAAATCATCAGCAGAGTCCTCACCATCATCATCACTATCATCGCCGAGTAATGACTCGGTGTGAGCACGTGGTAAGGGATTGAGATTAACATCATCAGTAGTGCTCATGAGTGCTAATGTGGCTTTGAAATTGTCCCAAAACTCGTGGTTGAGTTCAATGAGTCTTTGTTCCAAGTGTTGTAAATAACGGGGTGGATTTGATGCATGGGATGCAATCTCGGCTGCTAGGAGGTTCTTGAGGAACTCAAATTTTTGGAGGACTTCGTCGAGAAGAAGTTGAGGCCATGGGGTTTTTAGTTGAAGAGAGAAGAGATGGTGGAGTTCAGACTCGAATTCTTGAATTTTTTTCTCCAAAGTTGTTGAGGATGCCATTTTTGTTTTTCTGGAACTCGTTGTTTATGTTCTTAGTTGGTTTTGTCTTTAGGAGTTATGGGTTTCGGTTATTTTTCTTTTGGATTAATGGGGGGTGACGGTTACAAAGTCTGGGAGTTATGCGACGGTTGACATCAAGTTTGCCAAAGTCAGATAGGTCGGATTACCACGTTTCATACTCTGGTTATTCAATAATCAAACTTTGTTTGTTTTTTCTATCATTTCTTTAAAAAATAAAAACCAGAAATTTACACAGTTAATACTTAAAAGTTTACTAAGTCATTGCAAAATATAAAAAGTCCAAAAATTTACACAATATAGCATAAAAAATACTTGTATCAATTTTTCTAAATCTTTGTAAATATACAAAAATGCTACAGTAATTGTGTAAATATACACAATTACTGTAGCTTTGTAAATAATATTTTATTAATTTCTCTCTTTCTCTCTCTTCTTTGTCTGTGACTGTCCCAGTTTGCTGCAAATCCAGCCAACATCGCCCACTATTCTGGTGGTTGAACCACCAGACTTCCAGCACAACTGGCTTCATTGGCTGAGCCACTGGTTTTGGTCGATTACTTAAAATATAAGTTTAAATTAAAAAGTATGACCATTAGAGAAAATAATAAAAAATTAATGAGGAATGAATATTTTATTGAAATATCTTCTAAAATAGATTGACTGATGTGAATGTTTTGAAAAAGTGGTTGTATAAAATAAAAAAAATAGGTTCTTATGCTAAAATAAATGGAAAATTTTATATAGACTAATGTGAATGCTTTTGGTTTTCCCAAAATAAAAAAAGTTTACCAAGTGGGATTTTTTTTAATCTATCAAATTTCAAGTGAACTCTATTCCAATCAAAAAAAAGAAAGAAAAGAAAAGAAAAGTGAATTCTATTGGTCACTAAAATTGTTTTTAAAAAAATAAAATTTTTTGTCTCTAAAATTTCAAGTGAATGCTATTGGTGGTCTCTAAATTTTGTTTATATATATATATATATATATATATATATATATAAAAGCACTATTATTCCGTTAGGCACATAAATGAAGAAACTAAAAAATGTTGACGGAAGAACTAATAATATTTAAATTTTAAACTTCAAAGACGTTCACTTGAAATTTTAAAAGCCAAAAATGCTCATTGTTTAAGTGCTTACTTTAAAATTTAAGGACCAAAAACATTTAGTTGGTAAACTTTATGAACTAATAAAAAAGTTTATTTTATTTTATTTTATAAAATTAAATGTCTCCCTCTTCCTAATAAAAAAGAGTTGTGTTAGGACCATCAAATATTGCACAACTTTGTGTCACAATTCGCCACGTGGCTAGTTGTGACCGGTGAAGGAGTGTTTGTGGGCCATGTAAGGACACACCTTCACCAATCACAACTTGCCACATGGCGAGTTGTGACACAAGATTGTGCTATTTTTTGTGGTTCCAACATTTTCCAATAAAAAAGTGGGCAGTTATTATACTCAAATTGTTAAATACTAAAATAATCTCTTTTTTCTTGACAGAGAAGAAAGAGAAAGCTGATTGCTTCTAGTGCACAATCCGATATAAGTTTAAAAAAATCCTAAGGATGCTCGGATTTTGTGTTTCATACCAAAGAAAATAAGGGTGTGTTTGGTTATGTTGTTTAAACAACAGTATTCATTGTTTAAACAACACAACACGTATTTGCACAACATTTTTTCACTTATACATATTTTCAGAACAATTAAACAACGTTACTAGAATAATATTACCAAACGACCCTTAAGAAATTGAATTTTAAGTTTAAAATAACTAAGCACCAACTCAACCCAAAATAATTAAGAAATTAGGTTGAGTTTAAAATAATTGAATTTTGGATATGTTAGCTGACTCAAGTCTCCTATACGAGCATAGTGCTATTATGGCAAAATTAAGAGTGTGAGAAAAGATGCTTTCTCTTGGTTTGGTTATTTGATATTTGTGGGTTGCAATTTGAAATAGTGAGAGAGGTTTTGTTATCGCTTGGTTTTGGTTCTACGGTTTGGAGATTTGCTCTCTCTTGGTGTATTGCAACTTTTGGATTTAATTTTGTGGCTCTTTTTTTGGTTTGTGCGCAATTCGTATTTGATATTTGATACTTGTATTTAGTATTTGTGAACTTTTGATTCTTTAGTTTTGTATTTGGATGTATTTGGGATTTGGGCTTGTGAGAGTGCCTCTACACTAATTTGTATTATCTCAAATTTGATATAGTGAAATTTTTTTGTCATCGTCAAAGCACATAATTCTTTGTGTTTTATATCTATTTTTCATTTGAATTAATTTTCTTCGTACTTATTGTTTGTTTGGAGATCTTTCTTAGGCTTAAAATATTTTCACAATCAATCTTTGGTAATTTGAATTTCCGCTAATTTACAACAACGATTATGATAAATGATACATATCATACCATACATATCGTATCGAATGAAAAATTTGATATGATATAAACATATGTATCGGCCATACTTATGAATTATACAATACATACATATGTGTATCGTATGTACTGTACAATACATGATTAAGATGAGAAATGCAATCAAAACTCCATGCAACCGAAGCAACAGAAGCTGAACAAATCGACTGAAGCTGCACCGGTGACGATCCGATTTCTGAAATTTTCTTATTCCTAGTATCCACATATTCCTCCGTTTTCAGCTGGGCAAGACCACAAGGCATGAATGATCGTCTCATCTTTGTTGCTTGCAAATAGGACATCGCACATCCACAGGGACTCTTTTTTGCAGTCAGATTCACCATTATAGGAAGTAGTGCTCTTTTGAGCAAATTATAAAAACGCTGCTATAACTCCAATTTTTTGTAGTGCAACCATTATTTGGTGTGAAGCAAAGTGAGCAAAAGTGTGTTTTTAAGAAAATTTTGAAAACAAAATTTCTAAATCACAAGTTGATACACTCCTAGCTTGACCCAAGCTAGAGACGTGATCTCAACCAAAGTTTAGTTTACCCCAAAAGTCACCATATTTTCTCAAAATAGGACAGTAAATTAAGCTTCTTCTTAACGCTAAACCAACTTCTAGACTCAATAAATTAGCTTTGTATCCAATCACTTTTGCTATGAAATAATAAAAACAATGGGAGTCACCCATTATTTTATATCAATGAATGCTTTGTATTCTATTTAACATTGATAGCATCATTTTTTTCTATCATATTTGGCTATAGTTACCATGAAATATTGCTTTGTTTTGGAGGGGTTGGGACAAATACCACTTTGGACAGTTGGACTTTAAACAGTTTGAGCAATAAATCTCTTGGATGATAGATGATAGGTAAACTATAAATCAAACATTTTGTTAATTTTTTTATTTATTTATAAATTTTTTACTAAAGCTTGTCTAATAAATTTAATCACATGATCTACATATAGTATAAAACTATAAATAATGGATTTTTTTTTTTTAAATTATTGGTGATTTTGAAAAAGTCATGCATACATCATGTGATTAAATCATTTAATCTTCAACCAAAAATACTAACAATTTTTTTTAATTTTTATTTTTTTATATAGGACTAACAAAAGTTTTGATTTGTCATAAACCTAATATCCAAGGGATTAAATGTTGCACTTGGGGTTTTCTGGGAGTTTTGTAGCAACCATTATGTCTTGCATCAACTTAGTAATGTATTCGGTTTTGCTCAATGGGGTTCCAGGTAGTAATATCAAGCCTAGTAGGGGCTTGAGACAAGGTGATCCATTATCGCCATATTTGTTCTTGGTGTGTGCTATGGGGCTCTAAGGCTTGCTTCACAAAGCTAAATCTAACGACTTAATTAGGGGTGTGTCAATTTGCAGAAATAGTCCTCATGTTTCTCATATTTTCTTTGCAGATGATAGTGTTCTTTTTTGCCATGCGAAAGACTCAGAATGCCAGGTTATTCTTGATGTCCTATCAGTTTATGTAAAGGGGTCGGGTTAGAAAATTAGCAGAGACAAGACCAACATTTTCTTTAGCACTAACACCCAACATGATCTTCAAGCAAGAATTCAACACTTTTTGGGAGTGCCATCCATTAGAAAATATTAGAAATACTTGGGTTACCGGCTTTTGTGGGTAGAGCAAAGAAACAAAGTTTTGTCTATATCAAGGAAAGAATATGGAAGTAGCTTTAGGAATTGAAGGAAAAACTCTTATCACAAGCAGGGAGAGAGGTGCTTATAAAGTCTTTGATCCAAGCCATCCCAACCTACTCTATGAGCTGCTTTAAACTCCCTGAAGGTTTGATAAAGGAGATTAAGATTATGATATGTAAGTTTTGGTGGGGCTACAATGGTGATTGCAAGAAGTCCACTAGGTAAAGTGGGAGTGCCTTTGTCAAACTAAGGAATCCGGAGGTATGGGTTTCAAGGAGATTGAGAAATTTAATGAAACTCTACTGGCCAAGCAAGTATGGCGCATATTAAAAAATCCGGAGTCACTTTGCCATAGAGTTTTTAAAGCTAGATTTTTCCCAAATTGCTCTATTCTTGAAGCTACTAGTTCGACCAATGGTTCTTATGCATGAAAGAGTATTTGCATGGGATGTGGTGCAGAAAGGCATGATATGGAGGATTGGTGACGGTTTTATAGTGAGTACAAAGGAGGATAAATAGCTACCGGATCAAGTTTATAGACCAGTGAGTTAACCGCTCCCTTCTATTCCCCCTGATGCAAAGGTGAGTATGTTTATTGATGCTGAGATTGGGGCCTGGAAAGAGGAGGAAGTCAGACACATGTTTCTGCCTCACAATGCTAACAAAATATTAAGTGTCCCCCTAAGCACTAGACTGCCCCAGGATAGTATCATCTAGTCAAAAACTCCTTTGGGTGTATTCTCTACTCAAAGTGCATATCAACTGCTAGCTAGTGATGCTTTGGCTAGCCGTCCAGGTAGCTCAAACCCGCACCCCCAGAGACTTCTTTGGAGAGGTGTTTGGACGCTATGAACTCCGAACAAGTTGAAGCATTTCATTTGGTATGCCTGCAACTATTCACTCCCAACGATGGACAATCTCTTTCGCCGCCAAATTGTTTCTTTTGATTGTTGCAATCTCTGTAAAACCAATCCCGAAGACATCTTGCATGTAGTATGGGGCTGTACAGAGGTGGCCAATCTTCGGAAATCACTCAACTGGGCTCAACACTCGGTCTCCCCCACCCCCCCCCCCACCCCCCCACCCCGCTAGGGGACTTCACTAACCTTTTCTCTAGTTTTTTGCAGGTACGGGATGACTACAGGGTGGAGTTTTTTGCCATCACATCTTGGTTGCTCTGGAATCGACGAAACGCTCTTTGTCTTGATCGCTCAACTAGTCCATTGAACCAAGTGTTTTCTGTTACTGGTGAGATGTTGCATGACTTCCTCGAAGCCCAAGACGAAGCTTCTATGACAACTCAAGTTCCAGTTCAACCTCACTGGATTTCCCCGACTCAGACTCAATATAAAGCCAACTTTGATGGTGCTCTGTTTAAAACTTGTGACACTGCTGGCTTGGGTGTGATTATACGCGACAATGTAGGTGCAATCATTGGTGCACTATCGATGCGTATCCCTCTCCCTCAGTCAGTGGCAACAGTGGAAGCATTAGCTTGTAGACGTGCAGTCCAGTTTGCAGTTGAGATCGGCCTCCATGAAGTGATATTTGAAGGTGATGCAGCAGTGGTCATCCAAGCAATTAAGACTAGAGTAGCAGACCAGTCCTCACATGGTCACATAGTTGGTGACATCCAAGATCAAGCTTCCCTTTTAGCATTTTCTGAGTTCGTTTTGCTCCCCGTTCATGTAAAAGAGTAGCTTATGCCTTGGCTAAATGTGCTAGTGTAGGCCCAGACTTTCAAGTTTGGCTGGAAAACTGTCCTGAGGACATAGCCCATTTGGTTTTGGCTGATGTAATTCCCTAATTTTTGGATTTTAAATAAAGCTCAGAACGGTACCCAGGTCTGGTTTCTCCAAAAAAAATAAAAAATAAAAAATAAATTTTCAAATTGAAATTTCGTGAACCAACTTGATACAAGTCAAAGTCAAAACTTTCAAGTTAAAATTTTTTTTTCATAAAGATAAAGAAGAATAAGCTCTTATACAGATTTAAGGCCCCATGTGTGTGATAATTTATACGTCAATGAACACAAAGTTGACCAAGATAAATAATGAGATATGGCTGGAACCAGTTAATGTACATGGAAGAATATTAAACAAATCCATCAACAACTTTTTCTTTTTTGATATTTTGATAGATAAGCGATGATGGGAATTATGGTAACTTCATCTAATGAGACTGGAAATTGAAGACCTACTGAATTTAGGAGTGGCATGCCCCTACCGTGGCTAGACTTAATTATCCCAAAAGCCTAGCGCGTTTAGGGCCACATAACTCAAGGTCACATTAAACTGTGCCCAGCTCTTACTTATAAACCATTTTTTTTTTTTTTTTTTTTGGTTAGGGGTGATTCTTTTCACAAGTGCAAGTAAATTTGTTTCTGCGATAGAACGCATGCAATGCTACAAGAAAGCTGTATGTCCAAGAACAATCAAATTCAAGTATATGTGCATAGGTCAATCCAATCACGCAATTAAATTTAATTAGAAAATCCTAAGAAATTATTCCTAAATTTATTATTCTATAAAATAAACTTGCAAAAGTTCAATGGGTTATTATTCATCCAATAAATTGCTTAATATATGCACACAGATGTTAATTAAGAATGCTGGATACTCCAATCAAAACTGGTAACCTTAGCATAGCTAAAATGGGATTATGGGAAGGTCATGCACATTTTAAAAATAATCACTGTTAATAAGAAGATAAGGGAGAAGAGAATGAGTGGATGAGAAAAAAAGTGAAGGAAAAAGAAAAAAAAAGTAAAAAAGAGATACGTGGAAGACATGCATTCAGGTAAAAAAAAATGTGGAAGACATGCACGGAAGCAAATAAAATTTAAAAGATAAAATTTTAAATTACAAAAATTTAAAACAAAAAAATATAGCACTACAAATTATTTTAAAACTTTTTTGCCAAAATTTTAATATGACACTGTGTGAATAATGCTATATACACAAATTATTATATAACATTTTTACAAACTGTTAATGTGGTTTTAGTATTTTTCAAATAATTATTGGTAAGTAAAAATATGATATTAGTGGTGAGTTCGAACTAGAACTAGTAAGTATTTGCCACATCAATAGTAATAAAATAGAATTATGATAAATAAATAAAAAATCTAACACAAACATTATTAAAATAATACCAATAATATATTATTATTAATAAGTAGTTGATTTAAGTACGAAATAAACTCCTTGTATATATATTGTTCTTTTTGGTAATTTATAATTCAAACCGTCACTTTTATAAATGCTAGCCAAACACTCAGCTTTTTCAAAACACACTTTTTAACTGTTTTTACCAAACACTCAACCTTTTTAAAAAACCTAATTTCATACCGCAATTTTTAAAACTGCAACTTTTTCAAAAAGTACAGTATCAAAAAGTTAAACTAAACTCACCCAAAATTGAAAAATACCCCATTTTGAAATCGCAAAGTGCTTTTTCCCCCTAAAACGCTAAACCAAACAGCACTTAGACTCCTAAACATTTTGTGTATAAGAAAATGTCAATTAAGTTACAAAGCTATTGGATGATAATTTGGGCCTTGGATTGGTTTTGAAACTTTTTTTTTAATTATTTTTTTTTCACTCGATCAATTGCCTCTACCACATCACTTTTAAATCTTTTCTGCCTCAATGTTAACAACAGGTTATCAATTTTTGTACAAAAACTCACAAGACTTGCAATAATTCTAGGACCACAATCTTTACTACATAATTTCTCATAATTATTTTGTGTGATTAACTATAAGTGATGAAAAAAAAATGGTCAATCTATGTAAAAGTGATAGCTAACTGGTTACAATCTGACACATTAATAATTGTGAGAAAGGGCATGCTTCTAGAATAACTCTAAGACTTGCAACATTCAATATGGATCATAATTGACACATTTTTGGAAACACAGAGACTAAAGTAGCAATAAATTTTTTTTAGGGAATCGAAACTCAAAAGTATAGTTTGGCCAATATAAATTCAAGCAATTTTATAAATAAATAAATGATATCTATCTATCTATCTATCTATATATATATATATGGTCATGTTAACGAGTGCCGTACGGCATTGGTTAAGAATTCATTTCAGGAAAGTTTTTATATCACTTTTATAGAAAATAAAAAAAGCTATCAAAATATTAATTGCTTTTTTTTCTTTTTCCATAAAAACTTTCTTTAATTAGATTCTTAACCAATGTCATACAGCACTCATTAACATTTTCCATATATATATATATATATATATAGACCCCAAATGTTTATTCAGCAAAAAAAAATGTTAACATTTTCATTAAATTTAAATTTTATCCCATAAATCCTTTCTCACTGATTTTTTCCTTCAAGCCCATCCATGCACCCGACCGAAATTGTTTAAAAGAAAAAATAAGAAAATGAAACAATACCAATTATTATGATGATATTCTGGAAGGAATTTATTTTAGGTTGCTTCTCGGAGTCTCACCCCATGCACATCTCTCTTTAAACAACCAAACCCACTCATTTTTACTGGTTATCTACAAGATTTTAATGTTTGAAATTATGAGAGTATTTAATCATAGTCGATAAATCATTTAAAAACTCAGCTAAATTCCTTGAAAGATTTGGATAGCTCTCCTCAGAACTTTTTTTTATATAGCTTAACATAAATTTTGCAGATAAAGAAGATAGAAGAAGAAAAAAAAAGGACTAAATATCCCCTAATTTCCATTTAAATAACTACATGCAGGGCACATAATTCCTTTCACAAATGAAATTGAATTGAATCACATTGATGGTTTCGGTTAACTTAATTGGTAAAATCTCTGATAGTTGAATAAAAGATCCGGAAGTTCAATTCCTGCCTATACAAAAACCAATTGGTATCTCAATCTGATGATAAAGAACGCAACTATTAAAAGCAGATGCAATAAGTTAAAACTTTATAAAAAGAAATAAAAAAGAATCACATTGATAATGAAAATGTAAAAACTTATTTGAAAGCACAATATAATAAGGAAGGGGAAAATAACTACACACACAAGAAACAACGGTGGCAAGATTGAAACAAATGGGACATTCATCAAATATGAAAGCAATATATTTGATTTAAAATTAGTAACTGAAAGAACAAAAACATAGGAAATTAAACAGCATAGAAAATTGAAAGACAACAAAAATATCAATCTAGAACAAACACACGTACGTAAAGCCCCATCAGTCGTTGTTGTCATTTTATTACACCACAAACAAAATCAAGCCAAACATTAATTTATTGGTTTTGGTTGGTCTTGGTACACTCCTTGATTCAAGCTAAGAGGCATTACTACTTCAACCAAAATTTACTTCACCCCAAAATTCATAGCGACTTCTCAAAATTTTCCTTTCGTATCAACTAAAGCTTCTTGTTAACTTTAAGCCTTCTATTTAAAAATGTGAAATTTTCAACGTCTTTTTCATGTCTATACCTTATAAATTTGCTTTGAATCCAATATATATATATATATATATATTAAACATAATAAAATATCCCTAGAGAGGGAGTGAAATTATGGGTGGATATGGAATTGGAAAACTTGTAGTGAAGATAATGGTGATAATTATGGTTTTGCTAATTCCAGTGTATGCTGATAAGCCAAAAATTGATTGGTATATAAAAGATCTAGGGTTCAATCTCTGCCTACACCAAAAACTGATTGGTGTCTTGATTTGATGATAAAGAACTATCATCAGAAGTAGACGCCATAAGTTGAAATTCTCTAAAAAAAAAAAAAAATTCCTCATTCTTTCCCTCTCTCTTAGATTGTTTCCCCTCACTTTTCCTCTCTCATCTCATGTGAAGATAGAAAACCCAAAAACACAAAAAGATGCACTGAAATGTGCAAACAAAAATGCGAAAAAATGCCCGTTCAATAGTTGCATGCGTATTTGTAAAGATGAATTGTAGGAAAGGATATTTGCAACTTAGATTTGGATATTGTTCTCTCTCTCTCTCTCTCTCACATAGGTAACATGTTGAAATGATCATAAAAGCTCTAATGAGATCTATATAGCATGCGAATGATTTCAATTGAATCAAAATAGAATATAATTTTAGTAATTAAAAAAAAATATTTATGTGTTATGAAAAACTAGTATGTAACCTATGCTTGTGCACGAAAATGATAAATTGTAGTAGTGCTATTAATGTTAGTTTGGGTTATAAACATATAGGATATTAGTTCAATCAAGACATTTGGAGGTACTAAAATAGTTTTTACTTGAATTTTTCATGATATTGGTTATGTCAAGTTTCTCATTACATTGTTATTATGTATATAATTTTGAAAATCACTATTAGATACTATATATACAATATCAATTCACAATCATTATCCATGAAATTCTATTAAATATAACATAAAATAAAAGAATAAATTGGTTCAATAATATTTCCTAAATTGTATGAGGATAGGTGCATTGGATCATTCAGCTCAATTACAATTTGTTACTTTCAAGATCTTGACATACAAAATATCTGAATATAAACAGTATTAAAAAAATGCTAAAAAAATGCTTATTAGTTCAAAGAAAAAATAACAGCAGAAAGCTAAACAATTTAATTTGTATGAAAAACTAATAAAAGCAAAATCTAATTTTGATTCTAATTGAATTTTCTCTAAATATTTGTTTATATATATATATATATATATATATATATTACATAAATGACTTATAAATTTGAATTATTTTTAGTTATACAAAAAAAGGTTCATAAATATAAAATCATTCAAACTCTATCTTCCTCTAATTTTATATATATAGTTAGATATATGATTATATATATATATATATATATATATATATTTGGGTTTATTTATATTGAACTTCTCGTTTTCTACATTGAATTAACTCGCTTGAAAAAAAAATTAAAAAAACTTAAATTAGATGAGACTCGTGGCACAAAATTAAACTCTAATTAAGTTCCATTTTTTACACTAAATTAGCTAACTTGACACAAAAATTTAAAAACTTAGATTAGATGGGATATGTGATGCAAAATTAAACTCTAATTGAATTCCAATTTGAAACATAATTGGATTTTCTCCTAGTTTTGGCTTTTATATATATATATATATATATCAAAACTTGCTGAAATTTGAGTTAAAGATGCATCACTTATATATATATATATATATATATATATATATATATATATATATATATATCAAAACTTGCTGAAATTTGAGTTAAAGATGCATCACATAAACATGTGATATTATGGATGAAAGCCTAGATCTAAGATGCATATAATTAAATTGAACCTCTAGATGTATCTGATAAAATTTCTAGATCTATATGGTTAATCTTCTAGATCTACATGATTTAAGTAATATAAACATGTGATTGCATGAATATACAATTAAGCACATGAAACCCTGAAAACTACATGATCATGTGAAATATATTCTTGATGTATGTGATTGATATTCCAAGGAAGAGAAGTGAGACCAAAGAGAGAAGAAAACATTTAAAAAAATATGTACGTTTTTCTATTAAAAAGAAGTTTAGTAGTTAATTTCTCCAATTAAATATTGAAAAACAAAACACTGTAGAATTTTAGAGAGGGTGAAAAACTTTTTCAAACTCGTGCAGGTACATAGGTATTATTAATTTTGCAATGCACTTGTGCCAATATTACTCTTAATAAACAAGTAGAGTTTCAACTTTCAAGTCCTACCCTAGCCATTGAGTTTTGTTTGTTTGATCAGTCAAGTTTAGGCAAGCAATAGCATTGTATCACTTTCTGGTATGGAAGATTATGATTTTATATGTACATGTATATATACACATTGAAACTACTTGAGTGTATGTATGTTATTATTCTTAGATTTGTGGTGTTGTTCTCAATTTACAGTTATGAACCAAGCGTTAGCCAATGCGGCAAGCTGAGTATACTACAATAATGCTCGACGCATCAAGAAAAAAATGACTACTTGCAAAGCCAAAGTATACTACAAGAATTTATCAAAAAAAGAAAAAGAATACTACAAGAACACTCGTGTATCCAGGAATTAACTATGTTAAAAGGGAAGAAGAAAGGTTTACTCACAATTAGGACATATCTCAAAGGGAGTAATTAGTATATTGAACCCAGCAACAGAACCAGAAGTTTGCGTTTGAAGGGGGATGAGATTATTATTATTTTTTTCCCTCTATATATGTATTGGACGGAATTTCATCATTAAAACTCAAAAGTATATTATTTTTCTGAATTACCATTTTTCTTTCTTTTGAAGAATCAATTAATAATTTTTAAGTAACTTGCCTATATATGTAACTAAATTTTCAAGTTAAATTATAATCAATAAAGTACAACGATTAACATTAAATAAAAATTTACTACTAGATTAAAGATTGTTGAAAAGTAGAGAAACAATCCTGGATGCATGGAGAGAAATCTAATCTTTTTTTTTTGAAAGGGGAGAGAAATCTAATCAAATAGCCATAATTACAAATTATATTATTTATGTAATTTATATGATAAATGATGCTATATTTTATTTTTTTCGTCAGTTTTAATAATAGCTTATTAAAATAATAGCTCATTTATTATTTATATGTAATAATAAATGATACCACCCAGTTTACGTAATGCATGTAATGGCTCATACCATGAGGTTTTTGTTTTTGGGCCTCGGTTACTGTATACTTATTGGGTGTCAAAGCCCATTTTTTCAATACAATAAAACTCCTATCTTCACAGTCAAACAAAAAAATAATAGCTTATTATTAATTTTTTTAGAAAAATGATTTAGAGAAACGATTGAGGAATCAATTGCTTGTAGGAGTCAGAGGCTCAAGTACGTTGTTTACTTCATAGCTTGGAGGGTTTTGTATGTAAGATGTACTACAATTATTTTCTCTAGTGGATCATTTAGTGTTGTGACACCACAGAGAGATTTTTTGCCCATTACTCAAGTTTTCCTCTTCATAATAAACACCTTAGTGTGTTCTGGATGTGATTTTTTGTGATTGTGGTTGAATTTATGTTTATCCATGCGTGCTAATGTTAATTGGCTAATTATGTACACAATTGGGCTTTAAATTTTTTTAATTATCTTAAAACTGACATTAGCAGTAAAATATGAGGTCTAAATAACTAGAGTCTACAACTCTCAATTTTTTCAATGAGGAAGGAGAAAAAATTAGGACTTTTTTTTCTCATTTATTTTTGAGATATTGCTAAAATAACTATGTTTTTTTTATCATTAATTTATGAATAACCAATTAATTTAAGTTGGTGAGACATATAATTTATCATTAATAGGATTGTAAACTTATTTAAATGAACGTGAAATGTAGCTTTAAACTCTCTTCTTATAAAATTATATATTTTTAAGAGGATGAATTAAACCGGGGGATTGGGTTGGGGGGAGGGGGGGATGCATACAGGGCTACGCCTGCCCCAATGTTGAAAAATTACTCGTAATCATTTATATAATACATATTGACCTAGTATTAAACCTGAGACTCAACAGACAACTATAAAATATGCACTCATATATACAATCCAAATAAACTGGCTTATCACAATATATGCTTAATTGATTGAAGAAAAAGAAAATATGTGATTTTGTATATACTATGAAATGATAAAAACAATAGATAGGATTTGTCCATTACTTTGTAAGTTTCTATCTATGGGCAGTTTGTATACTATATCATATTGTGGCTATAGTTTGGGAGTATCATAACCAAAGAATACCACTTCTTCACTTTCTACTCTTTCTTAACATGAGCTTCAGAGTGTTAATCACTGCCCAAAGCGGTGCCGTACTCTGTCTATGCAGGAACCTGAGGTGCCGGACTTCAACTAGAGCTTCCTATTTCCAAACCCGTACTTACCAAATTATCCCTATTCTATTCTCATTTCTCACCACCTACACAAAACATAATATACATAAGAAATAATTGGGGAATAAAAAGAGCAAGTACTTGTAGGAATGACAATGAATCGTTTTTTTTTTTTTTTTTTTTGGCTGAACCCGTCCCGCGGGCCCGTATCCGTTACCTGAACCCAGTTTGTTTAATAAACGGGTTTTTTTAATAACTTCTTATCATGAGTTCAAATCTTTTGTCTCATTCTCTCTGTCCCACTCTATGTTTCTAGTGGCGGAGCCACATTGGGACCGAAGGGGGCCTTGGCCATCCAAATTATTTGGAAAAAAGAATTAGTGTGAGTGTATATATATATATATATATATATATATATATATATATATATTCTGAAATTCTCCTAACCAAATTAAAATTTTTTAAAGAACACTTATCCTTTTGGCCCCCTACCTTGAATAATATTTAGGGATAAAACCCTTTTTCGTCTCTACATTTTTACACGATTCTCACTTTGGTCCCTAACTTTTTTTTTCACCGCTTTTAGTCCATATCCTGAAAAACGCATCTCATTTTAGTCCCTGATGTTACATCAGAGACGGAAATTGCACAGCTAGCAAACGGAAAAAATTAAAAATATTAAAATAATACCCACAAATGCCACGTCATTTTTTAAAAACAAAAAATTAATTTGTAAATTTCAACTAAAGGAAAAAAAAAAAGGAAAAAACTGAAATAAAAATAAAAACCCAGAAAAGTAAGAAAATTCAACAACCCAAAAAATTCAAAACCCAGAAGGAGAACAAGAACAAGAACAAACCCAGAAAATTATTTTTTAATCTCACTCTCTCTCTTCCTCTCACTTTCAGAGTTTCTCTCTTTCTCCCACGCTCTCTCCTCTCTTCCTCTCACCTTGAAAGCTTCTCATCTATTTCAATATTGGCTTTTGGGCCTCAGATCGGTGTGGCACAGATCAGCATGGAGGCTTTGGGTAGGTGGGATTCAAATCGCATGGTTCGGTGTCTGCTCATGGGTAGTCGTGGGTCGTCGTGGGTGAGGTGGTCGTGGCTTGTCGTGGGTCGCCGTGGGTGGGGTGGTCGTGGCTCACCATGGGTGGTCTTGGCTCCCTGTGGGTCGGTTGGATTTGATGGGTTGGCTGGGTTGGATTCGATGGTGGCTGGGTTGGCTTTGGTGGTTGTTGGGTTGGTTTAGCTGGTGGGTTTGTGGCTTGGTAGAACTGAAGGGTATGGATCTTGGGTCTTGTATGGGTCTTTGAAAACTGAAAGGTATGGATCTTAGTGGTTGTTTGTGGCTCAGTAGTGGGTTTGGGTATGAATCTCAGTGGTTTGGGTGTGGAGGTTTGGTAGTGACAGTGGTATGAATTTTCTAGGTTTGTTCTTGTTCTTCCTTCCCCTTCTGGGTTTTGAATTTTCTGGGGTTTTGAATTTTCTTACTTTTCTGGGTTTTTATTTTTATTTTAGTTTTTTCCTTTTTTTTTTTTTCATTTAGTTAAAATTTACACAAAACATCAAACACAAAAATCAAATCCAGATTTTTGGAATATGGGTTTGAATTTAAATTTTTGGGTTTTAAATTTGCTGGGTTTGTGTTTTGTTGATCTTGTTCTTCTTGGGTTTGTGTTTTGTTGATCTTGTTCTTGCTAGGTTTGAAATTTGTTGTTCTTGCTAGGTTTGGTTTTTATTTTTTTATTTAGTTAAAATTAATAAATTAATTTTTTTAATTTAGAGGCTAATGTGGAAAGCCATGTGGACACAAGGTGCATTATTTTAGTATTTTTAATTTTTTCTGTTTGCCAGTTGTGTAATTTCCGTCTTGATGTAATGTCAAAGACTAAAACGAGATACGTTTTTCAGGATAGAGACTAAAAGTGGTGAAAAAGAAAGTTAGAGACCAAAGTGAGAATCGTGTGAAAATGTAGGGATGAAAAAGGGTTTTATCCTTAATATTTATAACAAAGTCTAAAATTACATACAACTTTCATTTAAATAGGACACGATCCAATTAGTGATAATAAATGTCAAAAACATTAATGCAATAATCAGATATTTAGCATATTATTGGAGCATTTTAATATTAATTAATTAAAATGAATAAATATTACAATATAAATATAAAGATGTAAGAGTGAATATGAAAAATGAAGAGTTAGTAAAAATATTTAATCCCACATTAAAAAGAAGAGATACTATTTTATTCTTTTTAATTGTGGTGATTAATAGATTAATATGTAATGATTCAGATATTGAACTAGATACGTGCGCATGGGAAAAGTGAAGGAAAGATGTGTCAAAAATAGAAATGAATAAGCTTTTTGGATCCTCCTACTTAACAGCCCATCCAGAATAATTATTATATTTGTTGGTGAGTAAATGGCCCAAATTAAACACTTCTAGGGCTAACTTGCAAGGGTGGCTCAACAGTAGAAGCAACTGAAGTCACTGCCTAAGGCCCCCAAATGTTAGAAGGCCCCTAAAATCAAGCCCCAGGTCAGCAAAATTTAAAAATATAATCTCAAATATCAGTCAATACGTATCCAATATTATATTTAAAAAACAAAGACCGGTAGAAGAAAATTTTGGATTATTAATTATCTTGGAGAGTATTAATTAAGCCCCAAAATTTAGCCAATAGATGAAAATTTCAATCTCAATATGCATGTATTTTGTTTGACTCTCTTTCAAACGGTTAGAATTCTTTAAAATTTTAGACTAATTTAAGTCTCCTAGACACACTAAAAAGTAAAAACATAGACCAAACTCTTTCTATCTCTCCAAAAGTCCTAAACTAAAATTGATTACTTGAAGTTGCTTAAATATTCTCCTAAATAATAAAAAATTGCCGCTAGATCTTTCGTCTCTACCTAATATGGTAGTCAGTTATAAGCAGCTCCCTCGGCAATCGACAGTCCCTTGAAGAGGTAAAACAAAGCCTCTCCTTTTCCATAAATGTTTCTACCTTTTTGTGACATAGCTTTCTTATTTTACTTTCTCTAGGTTATTTAGAAAAGAATGGGAGAAAGAAGACAATATTTTTTTCTTTTTAAAGAACATGGTAGAGGTTCTCTGGTTTTTGAGGCAAATGTTTGGTAAAGAGTAAAGACTCCTCTAGTAGTTGTATTACTGCGACCACACTCTTCTAGATTTATCGTTTTGTTCATTTTTATTTTTTTAATTCATAAATTCTTATTTTAAAATATAAAGAAAAGTCTAACACTAGCTACTGAATTTGTTGTTTCTTGGTCCAATTAGGCTTTACTTAATCTATATTTTTTTGAAAAGTATTTATTCTATTTGATTTTATTAAATAAATCTGTGAATTTGGATATGAAAAAAAATTTTAAGTTTTTTTTTTTAAAACCAAATCTCATAACAGATCTCTAGATTAATTTGTCACTAGCAATAAAAAAATTTAACTGAAAATTCAATTAAAAATCTTACAAATGAACAATAAATTTATAAAACAAAGTTAGGAGATAACAATGAAATAATTGCACTTATTATCAATTAAAAAGAATATTTTAAAAAAGGTTGAATACAAAAACTTAATTAATAATTTTGCATCTTAACCAGCAAGAAAAATAAAATTTAAATAAAAATATTTTATATAAAATTAATAATATAAAGTAGATATTTAAACAAAAAAAAAGACCCATTTAAAATTTTCGCTTAAGGTCTCAAAATACCTTAGGCGAGCCCTACTTACTTGCCTGCCTCTTTTTTTTTTTTTTTTTTTTTCCTCTGGTTGTCTGGTTCTTCTTCGTCATTAACAACGTAACAATACATTGAGAACTCATCCAATCCCTATCCTCTTCCACTAAACAACCACGTGTGTGGTTAAAATTCAATTTACAAAAGTAGTGTGTAGCCGTGTAAGTAAAGCAGTGTAGTGTGCAGACCTCATTCTCACTTTTCAAGGTAGTTTTCTTTCTTCATTTTTTTCATTTGACTTTTCATACATTAGTTATCATATGTAATATGTTTATTTCAATATATCATATAACATTATAAAAAACATTATAAAATATAATTGTAACTAATTAAATATACTACTTTTTATTATTTAATTTATAGATAAAAAAATATAACATGTATTTGGTTGTAGTTTATTAGTGTTTTTTAATGCATCGAAATTTGAATGATTGTTTGTTTATAATTTAGCAATCATTAAATTATTAGTATTTTTTTAATCTTAGTTATTATACTTAATGGGTGATAATTTAATTTGAAAAAATCTAGGTTTATGGGCAAGTTTAGGACTTGTAAGGACCAGATTAACCAGCAGCCCAAGCCCAATTAGAATAGTGACTGGATAGGTCCAATCGTGGCCCAAAACAATGAATTTATAAGAGATGGAAACGAACAACTAAAGGGGGACTCCACTCGATGAGGAAAATAAGGAGAGAAGGGCTGATCTTATTAAGAGGATGAACCATTTTCTCAATACAAATTGGCCTGAGGAGACCACATTTACATAAGAATTATTATTATTCACTCTCTTATCTCTTAGTGTTCTTCTTGTTTCTTCTTTGTCTCTTGATACTTGTGTCCTGCCCCTCTCTCTCTGTGAACCTCACTTTTCTTATATACTTCGCATTTTATCACATCTTAACCATCCATCCTTACCTAACATCCCTCCTCTCATGACACTTGTTACTTTTTACATCTGAAGAAGGTAGTGGAAAGAGTCCGCTTAGCTGTGACTTACACTATTCAGGTTACTTCCTCATCAATGCAGCCGATAAAACTGTTGCCCACCATTTAATGTGGAAGCGACATGCTACTCCAAACTAGAAATTTCCCCTATGACCACTTATTCTCTCTCTCTCTCTCTTCAGATTCTCGCTCCCACTTGGAATGCCTTAGAGTACTTTGACTCATCTCTTCCTCTCCTCGGGCACCTTTCCTCCTTGAGTCTGTGGACTGCGGCATCCTCACAGTTATAAGGAAACTCTTCATATCCATCCTTGGTTCTCGGGTACCCACAAGACTATTGACTCATTCTTTTAAAAAAAATGAAAAAGAAAAAAGAAGATGGTAATTCAGAAAATAGTATACTTTTGGGTTCTAATGTTGAGGCTTCAACTTCCTACAAGCAACCTTCCAAATCTCCAAGGATTGGACTTGAAAAACATCCTTCTAGATAGTCAGCGATGGAAGCAAAACTTGAAGAAATTCACTTAAAATTTTTACTACTTACTTCCATTAAGTTGATGTTAGATTTTGCCCCCCACCCCCCTCCCCAAAGATATATTAATCTTGGCTCTGCCATTGTATGTTCCACAAATAAAACCTTGACACATGGCCATCTATATAATTAATTGCTAATTTTTTATCTTTCTTAACGCAGTTACCTAAACTAAATGAGAAAAAAAAAAAAAAAAAAACAACAACAATAACAACAACAACAACAACAACACAACAGTAATCACATCGCTACCACCAACACCACTACCATATTTTACCAACACCACTAGTTAGTAGCAACAGGTTGCAAGAGAAACAAAATAAAGAAATCCTTACTAGCAACAGTCTTTTGTCTCCTGTTTCTTCTTTATTCGTTTTTTACAAAGTGTGCGTTTGGGAAGCGCATTTTGCTCTTCCCAGCGTTCATGTCTGCGTTTTCAACTTTTATTTATTTATTTATTATTTTTTAAGCCGTGATTGTTGACTTTGGGGTGTGAACAGTGCACACACAGTAACTTTTTTAGCAAATTTTCAGTCACGGGACCCACAAACCTCACATTTCAGTAACTTTTTCATTAAAAATGGGTCTCACGGTACTATTCACACATTTAAAATTTATTTTACTATAGTGTTTTTCAGTTTTCAGCTGTATCCAAACGGACCCAAAGTCTTTATTCATTCTTAATCAATACGTTGACAAGTTGTACGCCATCCCCTACCGACGGGAAAAAATTGGAGCATGAAATTACCATATCGTATTCTAAGCAACAAGTTTCTTATTCAAATCTATGATGGGTACCCACTGCCTCCTTGTCTTCTTCAAATCTCTTAACATGTTTTAATTATAGATGATGGCATCCGTCAATAATAACAAATACCAATACCCAATAATAGCGGTAGTGAATGGTTGTTTCTGGTGGCATTGAAAGTGATGATACTAGGAAAAATTACAACTCTTTTCTCGTCCATGATGGGTCGTCCTGATCTACGACCTCAGCACATGGAAGTCAGGACGAGTAAACTCGTCCTGAGCCTAGCGGGAAGGACGAATTTCAGGCATCCTCGTCCTTAGCCAAACCTCGTCCTTAGCCAACTAGGCGGTGAATAGTACAAACCAGACATTGGACATCACACCTTTCCGTAATCGACAAAGTTGATGGGAACCGTTGCCAACGACGGTTAGATGAACTTGGCCAAACGATACGGTGTTAAAAACAGTTAACTTACTGTTAAAACCGTTGATTCACATGAAGGGAGACGACTGTTCCGTGGGTGTGCTATAAAAGCACTGATCTACGAACAAGGTGATTCATTCAGAACTTCTGTAAACTTTTCCTTCAAACCAAAATCACAAAAAGACTAACTTTGTCATCGGAGGATTTTTGGCTGGCCTCCACCGGTCACCTTTGATTTGTCTTTGTTTTCAGGACTTGTTAGCAACCCTTGGCAGTGTCGAAGACAGTTTCAGCCCACTGATCATCCAAGCATTATCAGAAAGTATCTGTGATTGCTAGTGGAGCCAGCAATGGTTGGTGGGGGTGGTAGTGGGGCATGTGGTGCCAATGAAAGATGGTGGTGGTGCCCGTGCCTGGTGGTGGGGATGTGTTGATTGTTCTGTTTTAATTTTTAAGCTTTTATTTAATCAAGGTAACTAAATTAAGAAATGTAGAAATTTAGTAATTAACTAAATAGATAGAAGTGTGTCCAGTTTTTATTTATGGAACATAGAATGAGATAAAGAGAGTGAAACAGAAGATTTGAACCCATCTTAGAGATTCACACTAATTAAGCTCTAAATTCTCAACATGATCATTTTTGTATCCCGTATCTATTTACATTTTACAAGTCTATGTTGCCATGAGACTACTGAATAACCCCTATAAGGCATGCATTTACTCTTTTCATTCCACATGTTAGAATACTATTTACTCTTTTCATTCTACTGCGTAACCCCTAAATCGGCTATGCATATTTCTTGGATCTAGCTTCCTCTGTATCATATTTTTGATTCAATGCCTTCCATATCTTTTTGGCTGATTTGTAAGCTTGATCATTATAATCATACAAATCATCAGAAAGACAATTAAGTAAATAATTTCTACAGTAAAGATGATCCTTATCCCATTTCTTAACATCTTTTTCATGTTGAGAAATTTCTTCACTAGTCAATTGTTTAGATTTCTTTTTCTTTGGTTTTTTCTTAGTTAACACATAAGCCACATTCTGAAGAGTAAGATAAAATAAAGTTTTTTGTCTCCACCTCTTAAAGTTAACACCACAGAAGCGGAATGGCTTATTAAGATCACCTGCTCCAGAGGAATTAGACATAACATTACCATTTTCCAAGGATGATTTTGTATTCTCCATAACAATTTGTCTCAAATTGTTGGAAATAAAGTAGAGATATTACCTGATTTTTCCTTGGAAATTACACAATATGATTTTACTAAAAGAGGTGGTGGAGATGAGGCATGGACCAAGTCATTGTTTTGAAACAAATAGTGCCGTCTACGGTATATCTGATGTAGTTAGACAAATATCCCCATGATACAATAGTCCAGTCACCTTTGCTGATTATCCTTGCGAGCCTACACTACTCGTAGAATATAAGTTCTCTATAGTACTTTCTTTTCCGAGAATATTTAGTAAAAGATAAAATATTTTTGTGAATGGTAAGAAGTAGTAGATTGTAAGTGTTTAGAGCAATAATATATATATATATATATATATATTTTTTTTTTTTAAGTTTGTAGCTTTGTAATTCAATAAATAATTTGATACTCAAACTTTATTTCTTTCCATATATATATATATATATATATATAGAGCCGGACATGTAACATGTCCTAGCCAAAGAATCAAAACGTTTGCTAACATTTAAATGGTCATAAAGTTGTTGAAATCAATATATGATCAATAGGTTTCTTTTATATATATATATATATATATATATATATAAACCGGTCATCAAAAGTGTTTGCCAAATGTATATACGTTGAAACAATTAATAGCCAAATCAAATTGTCTTTTGGTGTCATAATGCTATTGAAAGCAAATCAACAGCCCATAACATGGCTGATTTTTAAATATCAATAAATATTTTCCTTTGAACTTTGACTATACATAATAATTACAACCAAGAATGGAAAGCAAGTTGTAATGCTATAAACGGGTAATTATTGGATATTCTCGGAGTACCATAAATGCGTACTCCCTCCTCTCACATAACTGTGAGTCCCACTAATTAAATTTATAGTGGTACTCACAATTCATGTGAGAGGGGGGAGTACACATTTATGGTACTCCGGAGTATTTAATAATTTTCTACTATAAACCATCAACGGTAAATTATATAAATATATAGTTGTATAATTTTCTGATACTTTCCATCTATAACGTTATTATTAAATATATTAAAAGAAATATTTTAAAGCAAAAGTTTATAAAGGAAAGTATACTAAAAGCTAGCAATATATGGTATTAAAAATCACATTAATTTTCAGAAATTTTCCTAACTAAAACCATTGACAATAGCTATTCAAATTTTGAATTATATTTGAATTTCAAAATTTAGCAATCAACATATCTTATATTAAGAGATAATTGATTTCTTCAATTCACATAAATGAGTATTAAAGTAAATATGATATTTTTTAAATAAAAATATCCAACAATTATAGAAAATTTAGGAACAATGTTAATGCCTAAATCTAAAACAAAATTTTTTGAACAAATACTTATTTAGGATAATGTCAATGCTTTTTTTTGGATAGGAGGACAATGTCAGTGCTGAGTAATCATCTAGATTGGCCAATGCAACCTAAATTTCTAAGTAAATATTTTTTGAAAAATGTTAACCAATGCTCTAAGTATATTTATTTAGAAACTATTTTTAGAAACATTTTATGAGAAGATGATAAAATAATTAGGGTATGTTTGGTAACTATTTTTTCCCTTTATTTTTTGTTTTCAAAAACAATTTTCTATTTTTAAGACAAAAAAACTTGTTTGACAATTCAAAATTGACAGAAAACAAAAACTATTTTCAAAACTCAATTTGTAAAGGAAACTGAAAATATATAAAAGGCTGTTCTCAGTTTCTAATTTTCAAAAGTCAATGAAAACATGCATTTAATTTAATGAATCTGTCTCATTTAATGAATTAGCAATTAGAGTTCAAATCCTAGGAACAACATATTTTAGTATTTTTTTTTTTCAAAACTCTATCTTTTTAATTTCAGTAAACCAAATATGTTTTTGATTTCAAAAATACAAGAAAATTGTTTTTTCTTTATATTCCTCAAAACAAGTTTTTGAAAATAGAAAATAAAAATTGTTACCAAACATAACCTTAATTTTTTTGACAACTTTTTTTATTTCTCAAGAAAGTGATGTTAAAACTTTTCTAATATGATATATTAACAATTGCCCTAAGGGCACAGTTAACATACCCCTACTTTATTTAGGATAATATCAATGCTTTTTTTTTGGACAGGAGGATAATGTTAGTGCTGAGTAATCATCTAGATCAACACATGCGACCTAGATTTCTAAACAAATACTTTACTTAGGATAATGTTTGTTAATGCCGAGTAATCATTCATTTAGACCAGCACTTGTGACCTAACTTTAGAGTATTAAATGCAAAATTGACTCAATAATTGTATAAGAGTGCGAGAAATGGTCTACAATACTTCACAATATTTTTGCAATAAATCTTAAATGGCAAACTATAATTCTATGATTTGTTATGAACATGTTATAGAAGTTATCTATATAAACTACACTATTAAACTATCTTTCTTCAACACTTGATCAACAAATTCTCAATACCATGTCTGGAGAAGAAATTGCAAAGCCACTTGATCCCTTTAAGTTTCACCATGTTGTCGAAAACGATGACGGTACAATCCAACGTTGTTTAGAATTCCCGAGGGCAGCTGCCGCACTTGATGACAATGGTTCCGCCCTTGTATGGGCACCTAAGCCAGTTCTTAGAAAATTAATTGAATGGTTTATGTTTTTGGTGCTTCTGGTGCAACCAAAATAATCCAAGTTACTTGGGCCATTTGGATTTTATATCTTTACATTTCAGAATTTGGATTTTATTCCCTAAAATTTGGGGTGTTTGGATTTTACACTCCCAAATTCTAAAACTTTAGGGTGTAAAATTCAAATATTCCTAAACTTTAGGGAGTAAAATCCAAACACCCCTAAAATTTATGGGGTAAAATCCAAATTCTGAAATGTTAAGATGTAAAATCCAAACAACCCCAAACTTTAGAGGGTAAAATCCAAATTATGAAATTTTAGAGTATAAAATCTACACCCCCAAACTCTAGGGGTGTAATTTGCAATTTACCCTTACTATAAAATAAAACTTGGAACCTATCTTGTTTTCTTTTATTTTCCATGAATATATTTTTCTGGTTTTTGTTCAAAAATGCTCATACACCCTTATATTTAAGTAGAGACAAAACTAAATGATAATTCGGTAAAAATACAACTCTAACTCCCACTAAAATATTGCCTAAAAAATAAGGTCATTCTCTTATTGATTTTCAAATTGTTTATCCACTTATAAATTAGATTCTCAAAATAAATATTATATATATAAAATAAAAAAACACAGGTTTTTTTTTTTGGTTACATAATAAACGTGTAATATATTTGTTCATTTTTTTTTTAAACTAGCCTCATGGCACTCCTGGTTGTATTAGTAACTTTAAATACATGATATTAATAAGAAAACATGTAAACCTCAATTTGGAATGAATCAAAAATTATGATACTATAAAAAATAATAATAAAAAAGCCTCATCGCACACGCGAAATCCGTGTGATGAGGCTAGTTATTAGTTATTACTATTATTACAGTAAAAATAATACTATTATTAACTAGTCTTATCCTAATCTTTTAAATGTAACAATTACTATCGTATCTTCAAATCAGACTTGGTGTTTGTTTTCTAAAAGAAAGAAAGAAAGAAAAAGACTTGGAAGTGTTTATTTAAATGTTGGCGTTGATATCTGATTCCGATTGGGGAAGGATGATACACAATTGAACAATAGCGGTTGTATTACTTTTTTTTTTTCTTTGCTGTATATACATTTGGTATATTACAGTCTCATCGTGTGTTTTCTTTTTTTGCTATGACCACTTATCGTGTCTTCGCGTAATTGTATATGTCACATTTCATGAAATTCAATACGACTCTTTGTATCACGCATTTTGAATTATTATTTTATTCCTTGCATATTTCTAAAAGTGTTTAAGCTTCATACATATTGACCATTGGATTCCATCTTTTGCTTTTTAATGTTTAAATCATACTATATACCTACTAGATTGAATACAATTAGAAGTATGTGTGAATTTTACATTTAAATAATAGCTATTTCCTAAATACTCATATAGTGGAACTAGAATTTTATGAATGGGAGGCAAAAATAATAGCAAATATAAAATTGAATCAATTTAATAGTCTCATACAAAAAATATGAAGAGTTTGGAGGCTAACCATATTTCTTTTGAAAATTTTCAGTAAATTTTAAGGGTAAAAATTTAATATATATTTGAAAAGTTTGGGTCCTTTAGGGGGACCAACCATATATTATTTTGAAAATTTAGGGGTAATTTTATAACATTGGAAAATTTTGGAGGGCTCAACCATATATTAATCAAGGGCTTAATTTTGTTGCACACACCATTCTTTGCAAAAGCACGTTGCTATCTCATGACACAATAAATAAAAAAGATAGCTTTGTCTCATTCATATGTTTCGACTCAGATACTGCTGTATTTGGCCTGCATTTGACTCTACTATTGGATTCATATTATTTAACAAATAAAAAAACGAGAGTTTTTTTTTCTTTTTTCTGTTTTCTTTTTTATGGGAAGAATGAAATCTTTATTAATAATGCCAAGAAAATACTCCATCTTAGAGAAGAGTTTATTCTAAGAAATAAAAATTGTCTTCAATCCAAGCTGAGAAATTAATAACGCCTAAGGCATATTTAGCTAGTAGGTGTGCTAGTCTATTACCTGTTTACGTACATGAGAAAAATCAATCCGACTAAAGTACTTGCATAAAGCGCGAAGGTTGAAATTGTCAGCACGTTACCCAGAAGGGTTCTTACCACATTCACAGCAAGTTACCCGAAAGGGTTCTTGTTTCTAAAGCATTACAGCTTTTAATCATCAACTTTAGCTATCCCAAGATGGCATCAAAGCTTGCTTATTCTAGACCCATTTCATGGGTTTCTGAATTGGGTTTCTTTGAGGATTTCTCTTATCACAATAAATCCTTAATTAAATTTTAATTTTATACTTTTCTTATTCTATTACTTAAAATAAGTAAATAAAACTCAACACACCCCAACTTCCACCGACAAAACTAACAAGAGATCGCCAGCGTCATCAACACCCACCTTGTTTTCAAATATATAACTGAGTACTACTTTTGTGACCTTTTGCGTGTGGGTATCCATGACCACCTCTTTGTCTACTCCAAATCCATGTCTAGGAGGGCCGGAGTATAAATAAATAAATAACTCTAAATAGACATCTATATAGTATTAAAAAATTATAAATACAAAAAATCGTTGTTTCTAAATACATTAAGATGCAATCATTTACAACAAAAATAAAAACAAAATAATGTTTTTTTAATACTAGACTAGCTAGGAATTTTTTTTTTTTTTTTTTGGTTGAAGTTAGAGAATTTACAGTAGTGATGCTAAAAATTTTAGTTTTTAGTACCTCAAAAAATTATTTTATCTATTTTACCACCTCACATTACAATACACCAAATATTAAATGTTCTATTTTTTATCACTTCATTTAAAATAATATAAACAACTCATTAAAATAATAAATGAAGAGATAATTTATCTATTTTACCATCTCACATTACAATACACCCAATATTAAATGTTATATTTTTTATCACTTTATTTAAAATAATATAAATAACTCATTAAAATAATAAAGGAAGAGATAATTTGAATTTTTTAATTAGAGAAAGAGATATAATTTTAATAAAATATTGTATTTTATTTTTAACAACTTGTAACAGTTAACTGGTATTTGTACTAGTTGACTATAGTTGCAAAAAATTTAGCTTTAGTTTCTCCAATAACATATGATGTTTTGGTTCTTTGGTAGTAATATATATATATATATATATATATATATATATATATATATATATATATTTATATAATTTGCTAAAATACAATCGTCATTGTGAATGTTTTTATTATTTTTGTTAAGTTTTTGGGTTGGATAACTGCTATTTGAGTGAAGCCAACTAAACTTATTGAGGAAAATAGGCCTAAGGTTTTGGAAAAAGGGCTTAATTACAAAAATGGAATATGATACGGGGACAAAAAAAGGTAAACCGATGACCACATAGGACGACGGCGACGGTATTGGCTAACGGGAATGTCCCGTCAGCCAAGCTCCCATCTATTCGTTGTTGGCCATGGGAAGCCTTGAAGAGCTCCCGAAAGGTGACGTTTCTAAGAGGCTGACACCTTCAGTAGGCTGACGCCTTCATGAAATGACGGGATTGGAGCTGGAGGATCTTTTCAAGACTGATGACATTAATTAAGTATTTTCTTGTCACCCACGCATCATGAAATAACTTGCTCCCCACGCTTCACCAAATCCAAATGGATTCTCATAAGGAAAGGATCCCGTAAATCACGCTCCAAAGAGGTTCCCAAAAGGAAAATACTTCTAATCTGACTAGGGAATGTTCATGCCCTACTACTATAAAAGCCCCAATACCCTTATCAACCAATGTACGCATAATTTATCCCTCTCTAGCACTCTAGAGTTGTGAGAAGTTCAAACTTGACCTTCGGAGGGTATTTGGCTGGCACCACACCCGTGCTCCCTGTTAGGTCCTCTCTTTTTGTGTTGTGCAGGTGTCGTTGGATCGTGTGTCTACCGTGTACCTCACTAGTGATTTTCCAAGCATCATCAGTTGGTGCCGTCTGTGGGGACGTTGTGTAGTCTCATAAGCCACAGCTAACGTTCCCCTACAAAAGAGTTGCATGGTACTCACTCGATCGATGGCAACCATCAACAATGTTCAGGACGATGAGCCGCAACCGACTGCTCTAGAAAAGCAGGTACAGGTCCTGACTGCAGCCGTCGAACGCCTCACCAAGCAGAACCAGGCCTTGGAAGAGCAACTACATCAGAAGGCAGACAATAATGTTGCAGAAGACCTGGGAGATTCCAGTGCTGAGCGGCGAGACCGCGAAGGACCGAAAGGAAGTAACGCCCCAAGCCGACTTGAGCGGCGAAACGTAAGCATCCCATCCCTCGTAGATGTGACTCCACCCCCTGTCTTCACGGAGATGCAGGCGATGAAGGAGCAAATGGAGGTAATGATGAATGCTCTCAAAGGACGGGTATCCAGCGATCTTGACGATCTCGTCAACCGCACTGATTCCCCGTTCACTACCGTCGTCAACTCTTTCCCCTTGCCACACAAATTTCGCATGCCGCACAGAGATAGCTACGATGGAGTCAAAGACCCTCTAGACCACCTAGAGACCTTTAAGACATTGATGCACCTTCAAGGCGTGGCCGACGAAATCATGTGTAGGGCCTTCCCTACGACGCTGAAGGGAGCAGCTAGAATCTGGT
This sequence comes from Quercus wislizeni, assembly GCA_023055345.1. Taxonomy (NCBI): domain Eukaryota; kingdom Viridiplantae; phylum Streptophyta; class Magnoliopsida; order Fagales; family Fagaceae; genus Quercus; species Quercus wislizeni. Next base: position 3,345,323 of record JALGQJ010000029.1, on the reverse strand, counting down.
TCAGCTGACTAACGCCCAACTCAGTAAGCACTTTTAAGGAGTTGAGCGCTCAGTTTACTGTGCACTTCATTGGTGGACACAGATACAAGAAGTCCACAGCTTGCTTGATGAGCATTAAACAGCGAGAGGATAAGATGCTACGATCCTACATATCTCGCTTCAATAAGGAAGCGCTCTCGATTGGCGAAACCGATGATAAGATACTTGTGGCAGCCTTCACGAATAGGCTGCGAAAGGGTAAGTTTTTGTTTTCCTTATACAAAAATGATCCAAAGACCATGTCAGAAGTACTTTACAGGGCCACCAAGTACATGAACGCTGAAGACGCGATGTCAGCTCGGGAAGAGAAACCTAGAAAAAAGGAAAGGCAGGATGATATCTGACAAGACCAAGGGCGCAAGAAGGCCCGGACGGGAAACCGACGGGACGAATGTCGCCCCAAGCCCCCAAGGGGAAGATTTACGAGCTTCACCCCACAAACGGCCTCGGTAGATCAAGTCCTAATGCAGATTAAAGACGAAGAAGCCCTGACTTACCCCGAAAAGCTGAAGGGAGATCCCAACAGACACTCGAAGGATAAGTATTGCCGCTTCTACCGGGATCACGGCCGATTGTTACGATTTGAAACAGCAGATTGAAGCCCTTATTAAACAAGGAAAGTTACAGAGGTTCGTCAGAAAGGAGAGAACGGATCAACCCCCTCAGGAGCAGAACCCCCGACGAGATAATGAGCGACCGAGACCCCCCATAGGGGACATAAGAATGATTATGGGTGGAACGGCAGTCACTGGGTCGTCCAAAAAGGCTCGGAAGACTTATCTCAGGATGGTCCAGAATGTTTAGTTGACAGGCTCGGTGCCGAAGATAGCACGAAGGGAAAGCCCCATAATCGGATTCTCGGAGGAAGATGCAAGACGCCTTCACCACCCGCATGATGATGCGCTGGTCGTCAGCATACGGATAGAATATTACAACATGCACAAGGTGCTGATTGATAATGGAAGCTCAGCAGACATCTTGTATTATCCGGCATTCTAGCAGATGGGAATCGGCAGGGAATGGTTGATCCCGATGAACGCTCCTCTCGTCGACTTTGGAGGAACAAGGGTGCTCCCCTTAGGTGCAATCACATTGTCCGTAGTAGTAGGCGACTACCCACAACAGATCGCCAAGGACGTGACATTCCTGATGGTCGATTGTTCATCTGCCTATAATGCTATCCTCGGGCGACCTACCCTCAACTCATGGAAGGTCGTAACTTCGACCTACCACCTGATGATTAAGTTTCCTACCGATTATAGTGTGGGAGAATTGCGAGGAGATCAAGTGGCCGCACGTGAGTGTTATATAGCCATGATGGAAATAGATGACCACCTACAAGCAATGAACATAGAAGAACACCGAACTACGACGGAACCTGTGGAGAAACTTGAAGAGGTGCTTCTTGACGACTCGAACCACGAACGAACCACCAAAATTGGGACTCTCGCCAGTCTCGCCATCCGCTAAGAACTCGCGGCTTTTCTGAGAAGCAATCGAGACGTATTTGCCTGGACCCACGAGGATATGTCCGGAATAGATCCGTCAGTCATCGTACATAGGCTGAATGTATCGCCTTCCTTTCCCTCCATCTGACAGAAAAAGCGAGTGTTCGCCTCAGAACGAGACCAAACCATTGCAGAAAAGGTCCGCAAACTTCAGGAAGCAAGCTTCATAAGGGAGGTGTACTACCCTAACTGGCTAGCGAATGTAGTAATGGTCAAAAAAGCTAGTGGGAAGTGGGGATGTGCGTAGACTTTACTGACCTCAACAAAGCATGCCCCAAGGACAGCTATCCTCTCCCACGAGTCGACGTACTAGTAGACTCTATAGCCAGAGATCAATTGCTAAGTTTATGGACACCTTCTCGGGTTATAACCAAATTCGGATGCACGAAGATGATCAGGAGAAAACTTCATTTGTAACCAGTCAAGGCCTATTCTGCTATAGTGTAATGCCCTTCGGATTAAAGAATGCAGGCGCGACATATCAAAGGCTCATGAACAGAATGTTCGTACCACAAATTGGAAGGAATGTACAGGTCTACGTGGACGATATGCTAGTGAAAAGCCGACGGGAGGAAGATCACTTGAAAGACCTCAAAGAAACATTTGACACCCTCCGCTCTTATAATATGAAGCTTAACCCAGGAAAATGCACCTTCAGAGTGACGGCGGGGAAATTTCTAGGGTTCATGGTATCGCAAAGGGGGATTGAAGCGAACCCAAATAAGATTCGGGCCATAATGGAGATGAAGCCCCCTGAGAAATGTGAAGGAAGTACAAAGCCTTAACGGGAAAGTAGCAGCATTGAATAGGTTCGTATCAAGGGAAATGGACAAATGTTTGCCCTTCTTTCGCACACTGAAGAAGTCCTTTGAATAGACAGACGAATGCCAGCTGGCGTTCGAAGAATTGAAGGCTTACCTCTCTGCCCCACCGTTGTTAAGTCCATCACAGCCAGGTGAAGAACTTTTCCTCTACCTAGCCGTATCACCCGCCGCCGTTAGCGCAGCTTTGATCAGGGAAGAGGAAAAAGTACAAAAATCCGTGTACTACACCAGCCGGGCGCTTCGCGGAGCAGAAGAAAGGTACCTGCCCATGGAAAAACTAGCCTTTGCGCTAGTGACAGTAGCTCGCAAACTCAAGCCATACTTCCAAGCCCATACGGTAGTCGTCTTGACTGACAGGCCCTTACGGCGAGCTATAAGCAACTTTGACGCTGTTGGAAGATTAGCACTCTGGGCCATAGAACTAAGCGAGTTCGACATCCAATATCGTCCCCGAACCGCTATCAAAGGGCAGGTCGTCACTGACTTTATAGCAGAATTTACTCATGACGAGGACAAGGGGGTAGAAGAACCTAGTCAGTGGAGTGTGCACACGGATGGATCATCTAATAGACAGGCCGGGGGGGCCGGCGTAGTATTACTGTCACCTGAAGGAGATGTAGTTGAATGCATGATTCGTCTCGACTTCCCCACCACCAATAATGAAGCAGAATACGAAGCATTAGTAGCAGGCCTTGACCTCACCAGAGTTGCAAGAGCCACAAGCGTAGTTATCTACTGTGACTCCCAAGTCATTACCAACCAAATAAATGGGGATTACGAGTGCAAGGGCGAAAGGATGAAACTGTACCTGGATCAAGTGAAAATGAGGGTAGATGACCTACAGGCCAAAATCATCCAGATCCCCAGAAGAGAGAACGAGCAAGCTGACCGCCTTACCAAGGCTGTTTTAGCAGAACACATGATCACACATGGTAATGTACTTTCTTTTGTTCAACTTTCTCCACTAATAGACTCAAGCGAAGTGCAGGAGATAGGTCCTGAAAGCTATTGGACCACAACAATAGCCTCATACTTGAAGGACGGCATTTTCCCGAACAATAAAGAAGCCGCAAGAAAGATAAAGGTTCGGGCAGCGAGGTTCGTCTTGATAAAAGACGTCCTATACAAAAAGGGCTTTTCCCGCCCATACCTGAGGTGCTTAGGTAATGAAGACGCGGATTATGTCATGAGAGAGCTACACAAAGGGATTTGCAGAAACCACTAAGGATTAAGGTCGCTGGTACACAAGCTCGTGCGAGTGGGATATTATTGGCCTACCATGCAGGCGGACGCCAAAGCCTATGTTAGGGCCTGCGACAAATGTCAGAGGTTCAGCAACATCATTAGAAAATCAACCGAAGAGCTGACTCCGATGACAGCCCCCTGGCCATTTGCCCAGTGGGGACTAGACATTATGGGACCATTCCCTACAGCGATCTGACAGCTGAAGTTCCTGATAGTAGGCATTTGACTACTTCACAAAGTGGGTGGAAGCGGAGGCCCTGGCCACCATTACGGAAAAGAACATACAGAGTTTCATTTGGAGGTGCATCATATGCAGATTCGGCATTCCTAGGGTCTTAGTCTAGGATAATGGGAAACAATTTGACAACAACTCATTCCGAGACTTTTGCTCACAGTTAGGAATCAGCAACCACTACTCCTCTCCCGCCCACCCACAAGCCAACGGGCAAGTCGAGGTTACGAACCGATCCTTGCTCAAGATCATTAAGACTCAGCTCGAGGGGGCAAAGGGCATATGGCCTGAGGAATTGCCGAATGTACTGTGGGCAAACAGAACGACAGTAAGGACACCTACAGGAGAGACACCATTCCGACTGACATATGGAAATGAAGCGATCATCCCAGTCGAAATCGGACTCACAAGTTACAGGATAGATAACCACGACGAAGCAAGGAATGACGAGGCCATACGCCTTCAGCTAGATCTGGTAGATGAAGTAAGGGCAACAGCAGAACAAAGGCTCGTGCGGTACCAAGATCGCATGGCAAAGCATTACAACTCCCGGGTCCGACATAGAGATTTCAAGGTAGGAGACCTCGTCCTAAGGAAAGTCATGGGTGCTACTAGAGACCCTACGCAAGGAAAGCTCAGCCCCAACTGGGAAGGGCCTTACCGAATCACATCATGGCAGAGGAAGGACACTTACCACCTGGAGACGATAGACGAATAGAAACTGCCATATCCATGGAACACCGAGCACTTGGGAAAGTACTACCAATGAAAAGGATAACATGAAGAAGCAACACCCCCTTATTTCTTAATTAGTTACAGCTACACTCCTCAGTTTCTTTATTTTACTTTAGTTTTCGCTACAATAACTTTTTAAAAGCCCAAAAGGGCAGGTTTTTGTTTTTAAGGAACTACTTTTTATTTTACGGATGTATGGCAATAAGAGGAATTTATTCAGAAAATAGCCAAAGTTTCTACTGACAAAATTCAACATACAACAAGGCTTAAATAAGCCAACAGCCTTGACAAGAGTGACGGACCCAGAAAGCCAATACTTTGGCTGACGGCTAAGAAGTGACAAGATCACTGATAGCCTCTAATAAATACAAGGCTTAAATAAACCGACGGCCTTCACAAGGGTGACGGACCCAGAAAGCCAATAATTTGGTTGACGGCTAAGAAGTGACAAGATCACTGATAGCCTCTAATAAATACAAGGCTTAAATAAGCCGACGGCCTTCACAAGAGTGACGGACCCAGAAAGCGAATAATTTGGTTGACGGCTAAAAAGTGACAAGATCACTGATAGCCTCTAATAAATACAAGGCTTAAATAAGCCGACGGCCTTCACAAGAGTGACGGACCCAGAAAGCCAATAATTTGGCTGACGACTAAGAAGTGACAAGATCACTAAAAGCCTCGGATAAACACAAGGCTCAATAAGCCGACGGCCTTCGCATAAAGTGACGGACCTATAAAACTTGCATTTAGGCTGACGACTAAATTCACTAAAAAGGCCTAAAAAGCAGACGGCCTTCGTATAAAGTGACGGACCTATAAAACCTGCAATTAGGTTGAAGGATAAATTTGCTGGAAGCCTCGAATAAACACAAGGCTTAAATAAGCCGACGACATTCACTAAAGCAACGGACTATGAAGTCTATTATTAGGCCGACGGCTAAGCAGGCTAACAGCCCCTGTGAAAGTAACGAATTAATGGAATCTAGCTGGGTAAAACCTTGAAGCCGACGACCCTATAAAAATAAAAATCCTAAACAGGGATAAGTCTAAAAGCCAATGGCCGCTCAAAGTCTATAATGGCAAGACCGACGGATTCACAGAATCTTAGCCACAACATCAAACGTATAAGAAAGCTAATAAAGCAGACGATTCCATAAGCAAATAGAAATAAAAGCTAGTAAAAATAATACCACGGGCAACATATCAAAACAAGAAGAAACATAAAAAACATAAGAGTGTTTACATACAAAAGCCCAAAAACAAAAAGGGCACTTAAAACAATATTCTTAAAATTCTTAAAAATAAATACAAAAACGTCAGACGTCAAGAACATCAGCAGGGGTCTCGCCACCACTTTGGAAAAGCGTGCCGTCAGCATCACCAGTTGGCTCTGGGGTGTTGGAAACAGGAACTTGAGGGGTGACAACAGGCTGGGCTAGAACGACATCACCGTCAGCCAAGGGCGAAGCCTAGGATTCTATGACAACGTCATCGTCGGTAGCAACGTCCCTAGCGGGCGTCACCGGCTCAGGCGCGTCCATTGAAATCCCAGACAAGTCCAGCTCCGGGAAAGCTGATGCCACTTGCTTGAGGCAATCATCAAAACTAGTGTCGTAGTAGTCAGCACAGGAGTTAATGAATGACTGCGACGCTTTGAACTTCTAGACGGCGTCAGCCCCAGCCGTCTCTGCCTTCTCTTTCAAAGCCGTCACCTCCTCCTGGAGCTTCTGCTTCTGAGAGCCTGCCTCTACTAACTTCTCCCTCAGCTCCTTCACCTCCTTGTTGAACGTACGCATGGCATTCTTGTATTGGCTTTGCTCGTTCATCAAGGTAGCATTATGCTTCCTGACACGGGTGACGATCACCTCCTGGGCAAGGCAACGCTCTTGGAGAGCCTTGACGCGGACCAAGGCCTAACAAAGAGAAGAGCGTAGACGTTAGTTAAACAGAAAAGGAGATAAAACTAAACTAAGCTGGTGGAAAGTAAACATACCCTGGTAATATCAAAAAGGGCTGACGCCCCCAAACCCTCCGTCCCTACCAAATCACAGGGCTCAATATCTATCGGCTTCACAAAAGAGCCCACCTCCCTGACGGCGTATGCCTTGTGAGTCAAGAGGCAACTTGGGCCCTCGGGGACGGGGCCAAAGGAAGTCATTGCCCTCTTGCCTTCACCATGGCTTGGCTTAAGGGCCGACTTCTCCTTCGAGGAGGCATTGCCTGGGATGGTGATGGTCTTTTTGGATGGACGGACGCCATCTCCGTCAGCCTTTCTCTTTGAAGCTTTATTGACGGTTTTGGGAGCTGACGAGTCTCCCTCTTCTGCCCCCTTCGTTAGTCTCTCCTTCTTCTTATGGGCCGCCGTCGCCCTGATCCTTTGCTTGGCAATGTCCATCTCTACAAAATAAACCAACAAACGTTAGAAAAAACAAGACGTTAGTTCTAGAAGTGATGTAAAGAATTCACTTATGCCGACGGGAGTACTCGCCTAACTTCCGAGGTTCAGGTGACGGATCAGAACCTCCGCAGTACAAATGAAGAGTGTCGAGGTTGATTAAGTCCCGGCACTTTCTCTAATCCAAGGGGATTTCAAGAATCCGTTGGATATATCCCAATTGCTCGTCAGATATGTTGGTACGCGCAGTAGCTGCAATCAAGAAAAAGAAGACGGTGTTAGAAACATCAGAATAAAACAAGTAAAGGGGTAGCTGACATTTTTAACCTGATTCTTTGACGTAAGCCCATGTATTATCAAAATAGTCATGAGGCATCGTTGCCCACTCTTCCTCACGACATACCCAGTCTGTCTCTTCAACAAAGAAGAACCTGTTCTTCCAATTCCTATTGGAATCTGGCATATCAGACACCACTTCAAGTCCTTCTCCTTGACGGCAAAGTGGTATGTCCCCTTGGAATAAGATATGTGATGAGACCCGTAACAGTAAAAGAACTCATCCAACATGAGCTGACGGTTCCCTCCATTAAGACTTCCCCACAGTATCTCTGCTCCAATAAAAGTCCTCCAAGTGTTGGGAGCGATTTGGCTGACGAACAAACCTAAGTAGTTAACTAGCTGACAGTGAAGTGTCGTCAGCGGAAGCCTAAGTTCGGCAGCAAACATAGCGTCATACATCCCAACGTCCGATGTCCTCCTCGTGTAACACTTTTTGTTCTCATAAGGGAGACGGATTGGGATGTGCTCTAAGATCTGATACTTGACGCGCAGTTCACTAAAAATTTTATCGCTCATCGACGGTAGAAATTTGTTGACAGCCCACTCCGCGAGAAGAATAAAGGGACGGTTATCTCCAGGACCTGCTGAGGCCCCCTCGCTAGACCCTTCCCCATCGTCACTCTCGTCACCGTCATTCTCCTCCCCGTCGGGGGCATCTCCACCGTCAACTCAGCTCTCCTTCCCTACTTCAATTTCTAAGTCCTCAGCATAACACTCATCCTCACCGTCTAGGGACTAGGCTGACGTCTCTCTCCTTGATGAAGGTGAGAAATCCTCAGATTCAACACCTGAACCGAAAGCCTCGTCGTAGCCCGCTCCTTCTCGGACTGACGACTCCTCACTCATCGCGTCACTTGACATCTGACTACCTACAAGTGACGGATCCAATTTAAGTACCTAAATTGACGTCCTCACCAAAAGAATTATTTAACTACAAACAAAAAATGCAAGGAAATGGAAACTTACTTTTAAAAGATACTTTGAAGGAAGGTCTGAATACTGATGGAGTGTGAGGTAACGGAAGATATGTTGACAGAAGCTAAAAACGACGAAGTAACAAACGACAGTCTCTCTCTTTGTCTCTCTCAATAATCAGCAAAGATGAAATAAGGAAAAAATGAGGAATGAGCACTGTATATATAGGAGGGAAAAACGCACGGAAGATGAAGCGACGCCTTCGTCAGGAACGGGGCCAACAAGTGGACGACACGTGTTCGAAGCAATAAATGCATCTCGGGACGAGGAGTTCATAAATTGATTTTCCCGCTTCTCCAGGCCCAAAATGGTAATTCGACAAAACTCCACAAAACCGTTAGTTTATAACCGATGGAATTATGGAGTAGGGGGAAACTAATACGGGGACAAAAAAAGGTAAACCGACGACCACATAGGACGACGGTGACGGTACTGGCTGACGGGAATGTCCCGTCAGCCAAGCTCCCATCTGTTCGTTGTTAGCTATAGGAAGCCTTGAAGAGCTCCCGGAAGGTGACGTTTCTAAGAGGCTGACGCCTTCATGAAATGACGGGATTGGAGCTGGAGGATCTTTTCAAGACTGACGACATTAATTAAGTATTTTCTTGTCACCCACGCATTATGAAATAACTTGCTCCCCACGCTTCATCGAATCCAAAGGGATTCTCATAAGGAAAGGATCCCATAAATCACGCTCCAAGGAGGTTCCCAAAAGGAAAATACTTCTAATCCGACTAGGGAATGTTCATGCCCTACTACTATAAAAGTCTCAATACCCTCATCAATCAAGGTACACATAATTTACCCCTCTCTAGCACTCTAGAGTTGTGAGAAGTTCTAACTTGACATTCGGAGGGTATTTGGCCGGCACCACACCGGTGCTCCCTGTTAGGTCCTCTCTTTTTGTGTTGTGCAGGGGTCATTGGATCATGTGTCTACCATGTACCTCATTGGTGATTTTCCAAGCATCATCAGAATATATAATAACTATATATATATATATATATATATATATATATATATATATATATATATATATATAAACTGGACCAAAGGGGCCCCACATGGGTCCGTCCCTACAATTCCCACCTCTTTGCTAGTGGGTATAAATAAATGATGGCATTGGCGAAATCTCATAAATAGGATCGACGAATATAAATATCTCCTTGATATGTATGTTTTATTTTTTGATGTACATGTTTCTTTATTTTTAATATTGTTAAAATTATGTTTAAATAAATTTAATTTTTCTAAAATTATGCTTTAAGCTTTTGAAACAAGTAATTTATAATTATTTTAAAAAGAGAGTATCAAGACCTAGCAACCCCTGACCGTTGGATTTTTTATTTTATTTTTAATATATAGTCAATGAGACCAATAGGATTGGGTGAGAGCCTCAACGGAAGCATTTTTATTTACAACTCTCTCTATAATTTTGCCACCCAAATTGAGAAACAAGTTATAAGGAGGCAATTATTTTGAGAAGAGAATTCCATTGGAAACTCCATGTGAGTATGATAGTTATGTTTCTCTATACTATTAAAAAGCAACAATGACACTAATTAGTTTTTTGTGTAGGTGGGATTGAATAAATTCTAATTATAAATATTTTTAATAAACTATATGGATTAATGATTAGCTTAATTATTGAGTAATGTTAGCTTATTTATAATCATATAAATAATGATTTTTATGACTAATGTTAGCTATCATACTTTGAACGTTAGTTAATCAACTAACGTTCTAATTATTGAGTAAGTATAATTATGACTAATGTTAGCTTAAAATTTTAGCCTTTTAATAATAATAGACAGTTGATCTCCTTAATAATAATAATAATAATAATAGTGGGCTCACAACACGTTATCAATTTCACAAATGGTAATGAAGTTCAAAAGGTGGTGCCAGCGGGATTCGAATAAATTATATTATAAATATTTTAAAGAAATTATATGGATTTATAATTAGCTTATTGAGTAATGTTAGCTTATTTATAATCTTATAAATAATGATTTTTATGACTAATGTTAGCTATCGTACTAAGAACATTAGTTGATCAACTAATGCTAGATAAATTAATGTTCTAATTATTGAGTAGGTATAATTATTATGACTAATGGTAGCTATCGTACATATTCACATGAAATGTTCAAATAATTTATTAAAAATTCATATAAATAATGTTCTATTATGACTAATGTTAGATTTATTATTTTATTTTTTAGAAACAAACACACAAAAGAGAGAGAAAGGGGTTCTAACACACACACACACACACACAATGTTAGCTTATTTATAATAATATAAGGGGTGTTTGGTACAATTGTTTAAACAACAGTTTTCAGTATTTAAATACTGAAACACGTATTTTCACAACACTTTTTAACTCACACATATTTCCATAACACTTAAACAACGATACTAGAAATCTCTAATCAAACGGACTAATGTTAACTTTTTTTTTTTTTTTTTTTTTTTTTGAGAAACAAAACAGGGAGTCAATACTATACCGAAGATCGTTTCGGTTTGGTTAGGAAAACGAAATATTTCGGTACCGATTAATACCTGTTGGGTGCAAGCTGGCACCAAAGTCCAGCCCACATGAAGCTCCTTAATAACCTAAGCCCAACTGATGAGGAATTCTATTTCAACTTGAAATAGAAGACACGTGGAAAGTCAACACTCCATATGTTCCTAGGAGTGTGAGGCAGCAGAATTGAATATATAAAAGGCATGTGTGTGGTGTGCTAAAGAGCAGAACACAAAAACAAGAAGAAAAAGGAGGTGCCGCATAGTGAAAAAAAGGTGGGTGCCGCATAGTGAAAAAAAGAAAAGAAAAAGGATTGCCACTTTTAGAAAGATAATTTGTGTGTGTAAAAGCAAAGAAAAATAAGAGATTTTTTTTTTTTTTCTTTAGCTATGAGGCATACACAAAAATTATTGTAATTGATTTGATAATGGTGAAATTATTCGGAGTTTGTCCCGTGGTTTTTCCTTTCAAAGAGAAAAGGTTTTCTAGGTAAATATTTGTATTCTTGCGTGTGATTGCTATTTTGAATTGATAGTTTTTTTTATAATATTATTTGGGACCCAACAAGTGGTATCAGAGTTAAGGTTAGAGTGGAAGCGATGGCCGGAGAAGAAGGCAAGGGTTCAGGAATTGAGAAATTTGATGGAACAGACTTCGCGTATTGGAGGATGTAGATTGAAGATTATCTCTATGGGAAGAAATTGCATCTTCCACTTTTGGGGATGAAACCTGAAACTATGAAGGATGAAGATTGGAACCTTCTTGACAGGCAAGAATTGGGAGTTATTCATTTAACTTTGTCAAGAGCATTTGTGCATAATGTTGTGAAAGAAAATATTACAATGGATTTGATGAAGGCTTTGTCTAGCATGTATGAAAAGTTGTCAGCTAATAACAAGGTATATCTGATGAAGAAGTTATTTAATTTGAAGAAGGCAAAAGGCACTCCTGTAACGCAGCATCTGAATGAGTTCAATACAATCACAAATCAATTATCCACAATGGGAATTGAATTTGACAATGAGGTTCATGCATTGATACTTTTGGCTTCTTTACCAAACAGTTGGGAAGCCATGAGAATGACGATGAGTAATTCTGCAAGGAAAAGCAAATTCAAATATGATGATTTTCGAGATTTGATTTTAAGTGAAGAGGTTCATAGGAGAGATGCAAATATAGATAATGCACAAGATCAAGCTTTTGTTATGGAGAACAAATGTAGAGGTAGAAGCAGAGAACCTAATGATTGGAAATCCAATGGTAGGTCACAATCAAGAGATAGATCTTAGTTCAAGGAAACTAGAGAATGCTTCCATTGTGGGAAAAATGGCCACTTAAGAAGAGATTGTTAGCATTGGAATAAGGAAAAAATGAAAAGAATTATAGTGAGAAAAATACCACAGCTGTTGTGATTGATGAGGATGTTATGGTGCTCTCTGTTGAAGAGCAAAAGTGTGAACATGTTGCTAATAATGATGTTGAGTGGGTTGTCGATTTTGCAGCCCCCCACCATATTATCCCTACGAAGGGGTTGTTTACCATGTATAAAGTATGAAACTTTGGTACAGTAAAGATGGGTAATTCTAGTTACTCAAAAATTGTAGGAATTGGTGATGTTTGCATTGAAAAAAATGTTGGTAGCACTATGATGTTGAAGGATGTGCGACATGTTCCAAATTTAAGGATGAATGTGTTTTCTACATTGACTATAGATCAAGTGGGTTATTGTAACTACCTTGATAATGGAAGATGGAAACTGACTAAGGAGCCATTGGTTGTTGCAAGAGGACATGCATGTTACGGTTTATACAGGACTCATGTGAAGACCTATAAGAAGAAGTTCAATGAGATTAAAGATTTTGAGAAGACTCCAAAGATGAGTGTTGTGATTAATGGCGTTGAAACCAAGAATGTGAAATTCTCATTGCCTAATAGTGCTTTAGAAGAGGAAGTGGTAGGTGATGAAGAATATGAAGATGCTAAGGTTACATGGGATGATGATGAAGTGAAAGATCCTAGAAGTCTTGAGCAGGGGGAGCAATATCCTCCACTAGATATTGTTGAACCTCATAAGAAGAGGATTGCTTGAGAACATCGAATTGTTAGTTTTGAGTATAATTGGGCTTCTGATGAAGGGGAGCTAAGAGATTGGATTAAGGATATCCAAGATGAGATTAATTATTTGAGAATGAAAGGGATTGACGTTGATGAAGTGTTCTCAGTGTTAATGAAGATAATAAAGAAAGTCAAGCTTGGAGTCAGCTTAACCGACATGGAATTGAATTGAAGAGATAGATTGAAAATCTCCTCTTATTGGTGGGCTGGAGGGGGAGATTGTTGGATGCAAGCTGGTACCAAAGTCCAGCCCATGTGAAGCTCCTTAATAAGCTAAGCCCAACTGATGAGGACTTCCATTTCAACTTGAAATAGAAGACACGTGGAAAGTCAACACTCCATATGTTCCTAGGAGTGTGAGGCGGCATAATTGAATATATAAAGGCATGTGTGTGGTGTGCTAAAGAGCAAAACACAACAACAAGAAGGAAAAGGAGGTGCCACACAGTGAAAAAAAGGTGGGTGCCACATAGTAAAAAAAGCAAAGAAAAAGGATTGTTGCCTTTGAGAAAGATAATTTGTGTGACGGTAAAAAAAAAAGATATATATATATATATATATTTTTAGCTGTGAGATATACATAAGAATTATTGTAATTGATTTGATAATAGTAAAATTATTTGAAGTTTGTCTCGTAATTTTTCATTTCAAAGAGAAAGGATTTTTTATGTAAATATTTGTGTTCATGTGTGTGATTGCTATTTTAAATTGATAGTTTTTTGATAATATTATTTGGGACCCAACAATACCAATATACTGTTTCAAAATTGCTACTAATTTATACATTATGTATATAATTATTTATTTCTATCATCGTCCATCAAAGTCCGTACAATTTATTAATAATATTTCAAAATATAATCCATACTTTATTTAATATCTTAATTTCTAACTAAAACGTTATTCCATTGTTGATAATAATATAAATATTAATATACTTAAATAGTATGTAATATAATAATAATAATGATAATGATTATTATATGTTCAAGTGCCGTTAATTAGGCACACCAAAAAAAAAACAGTGTAGTTTGTGGTCAGTAGCAGTTGCAACTGGACACGTTTCCGTATTCAAACATGTCGGCAATTTCCAAAAAAAACAAAAACTTGAAGTTTGAATTTTGAAGTGACACTCACGTGGGTTGTCGGGCACATTACATTACACAAAACTAAAAGCCAAGAATGCAAAGAAGCCAAAAAGACATTTGAAGAAGCAAAAGAAAAAAATACTACTCCCTCCATCCCACTTTGTTTGTTCTCTATTCCATTTTAAGATGTCTCAAAATATTGTCCTGTTTCTAAAAATAAAAGTCATTAATTTACTAATATTCTTATTATACCCCTATTAATTTACTAATTCAATTTTTTGATAAATTTATTTAATGGTAGTTTTGGAAACTTATATATTTTTAAAAGGTAGATAAGACAATAAATGATGTTCCCTTAAAAAATTTGACTTTTCAAACAGGACAAACAAAGTGGGACGGAGGGAGTATTACAATCTGGGCTGGGCGAGCCAAAGAAGAAGGAGAAGAAGAAGGAGAAGAAGGTGGAGCTGTGGAGGAGATAGCAACAGCAACGTGGTGGCCACAACTACAACAGAAACGAACTGAAGACAACAGCAACGCGAGCATGAGCTAGTAAGTTACAGAGAGATTATTAGATCTGAAAAGTGAAACTTGATTTTTTTTTTTTGTTTCGGTCCGGTATAACATTTTCGGCCAAAATCCGATACGTATCCTGGTATAAACGAAATGATCCGGTATGGACCGGTATTTAAACAAGAACGAAACATAAGTGTTTCTGTAAAAATTTTGGCGGGTACGGTAAGAAATTGAATCCCTTAAAACAAACATACAAGAGAGCAAAAAAGATTCTAGCACACACATGTTAGCTTATTTATAATAATATAGTGAGGGTTTAGTAAAGATGTTTATATAATAGTTTTAAATTTTTTTGAAAATATGTATGAGTAAAATGTGTAAAAATACATATAATTTTGTTTAAAAACTTAAAACATGTGTTTAAACTTGCGTACCAAACAATCTTTAAACACTAAAACACATATTCTTACCATACTTTTTAATCTACTCATATTTCTACCATACTTAAACATTTATACTAATTTGACCAACCGGCCAATAATCATAAAGATAATGATTTTTATGACTAATGTGTAACTATCGTACTTTGAACATTAGTTGAAAAATTAATATAGGGTCCGTTTGAATAGAACTTATTTTGTTGAAACTGAAAACTGAAAACACTGTAGTAAAATAATTTTTAAATATGTGAATAGTACCATGGAATTTATTTTTAGTGAAAAAGTTGTTGAAAAGTGAAATTTGTAAGTCCGTAAACAATACACGGATGCACTAATCACGGAACACTTGGTAAAAAGTTGTGATTACTATTCATAAATAGTAGTTGCTCATGGGAAAAAACGCGTGAAAAAAAAAAAAAAAAAAAGAGAGAGAGAAAGGGAAACGCAGGAAACTATACGCAACGTGGATCCAAACTTCTTCGTACCATTGGGAACCACATGTATCTTATCTATATATAAACTAACATAGCATTTGGGAAATACACTTACTTTATTTATATACATAAACTACATTGTTAAACTATCTTTCTTCAACACAGTACTTGATCAACATATTTCAATATCATGTCTGGAGAAGAAACTACAAAGCCAATTGATCCCTTTAAGCTTCTCCATATCGTTGAAAACGACGATGGTACTCTCAAACGTCTTTACGAATTTCCTCGAACCGCTGCTGCTCCTGATGATCACGATGGTTCCACCCCTGTGATCACCAAAGATGTAATTCTCAACCCAGAACACAACACCTATGTCCGCATATTCCTACCCCGTCAAGCCCTAGATAATAACACTGGCACCACAAAACTTCCTCTCATCGTGTACTACCATGGTGGTGGCTTTATTGTTCTACATGTTGATTCCACACCTATTCATGACTTTTGTTACAACATGGCACATCAACTCTCCGCCGTGGTCGTCTCCGTTGAGTACCGCCTTGCTCCTGAGCACCGCCTTCCCGCGGCGTACGATGATTCAGTGGAAGCGTTACATTGGATCAAGACTACACACGAAAAAATGATACGTGACCATGTTGATTATTCCAAGTGTTATCTAATGGGTACTAGTGCTGGTGGCAATATTGCCTATCATGAGGGGCTACGTGTATCTAAAGCCGTAGATGATCTTGAACCATTGAAGATCAAAGGGCTTTTGTTGCACACACCATTCTTTGGTGCGACACAGAGGAGTGAATCAGAGCTGAGGTTGATTGATGATCCAGTTTTGCCACTAAGCAGTACTGATCTGATGTGGAAAATGTCTTTGCCAATTGGGTCTGACCGTGACCATGAGTATTGCAATCCAACGGTGGGTGATGAATTTGATCAAATGAAGAAGCTGGGTTGGTTGGTTGTGGTGACGGGCTGTGATGGAGACCAATTGATTGACAGTCAAAAGAATCTGGTAGAGATGTTTAAGAAGAAAGGTATTAAGGTGGAAACACAATTTACTGAAGGAGATTATCATGCGGCGGAACTAGTTAACCCCACCAAAGCTAATGAACTATTTGTGTACCTAAGCCACTTCCTAGAAAAATAATAGGATGGTTAATTTCTGTTTGGTACTTCTGATGCTACCAAAAACATGTTCTAATTTACTGCTATAAATAAAACTCGGAACCTATCTTTTTTATTTTATTTTCTATGATTAAATTTTTGTGAACCTTATTCTTATTATTTTTTTTTTTAAGGACAAATTTTGGATACTAACTGCATTAGCTTAAAAGTTTCTTATGAGCATTCTAATTTTGTGTATGCTAAAAGTTTACTACCTTATCTTCAAGTCAGACTTGGTGTTTGGGATCATCTTTGTTGAGACATTTTATCAAACATATACAAATGAATCTCACGTCCAAAGGAACGTGTAAGGAATTTAATTATAAAAGCTAAAACTAGTGAGAACGTAGAAATGCATCTATAAAAAAAAGGTGGGAAAGCAGGAATACAATGTTAAAAATCAGACACGCGTGTTATTACGTCGGCATCCTTGCGATTGTTCAAGATTCCTTTTCTACACACAAATGTGCATCTGGATTTTTTTTTTTTTTAAATTTAAAAAGCCACCTGTAATTTTAGAGAAAAAAGAAGCATACAAAAAAATATGTTAAAAAAGAAACTGAAAGGCAACCGAAAATTAGAGAAAAAAAAAACTTTCTTGCATGTCTGGTGTTGGAAGTAGCAAGGGAATCAGAAATAAATCTAGAAGGAAGTGGCAATGGAGGCCGCTAAAAATAGAGGAATTAGGGTCGGTCTCATAGGAATTGGAGATGTTGGATAGTGTTGTGCACCAACGGCACAATCGGAGTTTGGGTGTTGAGAGAGAACGGAGAGGATTGCGGGGAGGGAGATATAAAGTGAGAGGGAGGATGAGAAGAAATTAAGCTTTTTTTTTTATTATTTTTAATTCAGAGGTGAAAAGTGGAGAAGGAGGCGGGGCTTTCAAAAATTTTAAGGGTGATTTCGACATTTTATTGGTGTTGTTCAGTAAACTGATGTGTTATTTTTTAAGCTAGTGTCAATTTATTATTGGTTTGGAAACGCCAATTCAGATGCTGAGTTCATAATACTGAAATACCTTATACTTTTGCCTATAATTGGGTATTGGTTTTGTCACCTTTGGCTAGTGGGTATTCGTTAATGCCGCTTTGTCTTTCTCCAAATCCATATCTGGGTAGTGGGTATCCACCGTTTCTGTCTTCTTTAAATCCCATACAACGTTTAGCAAGTCAAAAGGTTTTGCTAGTAGTATTTTAGGGCTTGTTTGGATTTTTTTTTTTTTTTTTTTATCACTTATTACTCCTCACTCATCCTTCATTACTTAAAATACCCCAATTTTTTAATACCCATCCATTTGGTTTTTGTTTTCACTTCACATCACTCAAATATTTCCACCTTTTTGTGGATCCCATTCCTAAGCATTTGGTCAAAGACCCATACATGATTTCTGTTAGCCTACCCGCCTCACTCCGCCTCTCATAAAATACCATACTAGCTTTAGCAAAGAAAAAAAAAAAAAAAAAAAAACCCAGACCCAGATGCGTGAAGAACAGAGCAGATGAAGCCTAGCAAACTTTTCTCATATTTTCTCACCTTTCTCTTCTGTGACAAAGCCTCTCAAATCCTCCACGAGCTCCAATCCCTCATAGCCACAAAATCTGACATAGACCGCCGAATCTAAGCCCTTGAATCCTAGCTCCACCACCTTAATCTCCAAAACGGCACCATCGTCAAAACCTTCGCCCTCCCAAATCCAATCAAAGCCGCCCATCACGATCTCACCCCAGAGATGATCCACCAATACAGCTGCCACCTCTTGCTCTTGTCGTTCGGAGTCAAAGCCCAATCAAACCTCATCAACTCCTCCATCCTAGTCGTCGGAGCCGGCAGATAGGCTCCTCGGCTTGCAGCGCTGGCCAATTAGGCATTGTGGACCACGACGTCGTCGAGCTCAACAATATGCACAGGGTTCTATGATTAAGAAAAAAAAAAGCGCCTGAGACCATCAAAGAAAGAAAAAAGAATTGAAGGCAGCGAAGACCAGAGAAAGGAGAGAAAAAAGAAAGAAAAGTGGAGAAGAAAGCAGTACCTGAAACCATCAAAAGTAGCACTCACGTGTGTTTCTCTGACAGTGGGTCCCTCCATGTAGTGTTATTTATGAAAATGCCATTAAAAACAGAGATATGAAAACTAAAAATAGCCAAAATGAGTTTTCAATTTCCATAACGCATCACTCAAAAATCAGAGAATTGAGTGATGGAAACAAAAACTGGGAACAACTGAAATCAAAATCCAAACAACCTTATAACTTCTTTCCATCATGGGTCCCACCATTTTTGAGTTATAAGTTATGAAAACAGAGTTATGACTCATAACTCATAACTCATAACTCATAAGTTATGAGTTATGGAAATCAAAAATCCAAACATCCCCTTAGTATTTTTCATTAAATGATGGCATCGGCAAAAACTCACAAATGGGAGTATGGGACCAACCATTATAAATATCTCCTCGATATGTTTTATTTTATGTTGTACATGTTTCTTTATAAGTATCTCCTTGCTGAAATTTTTGAAACAAGTATCAAGACCTAGCAACCCCTAATTTTTGGATTTTTTTTTTTTAAATATCTAGTCAATGAGACCAATAGGATTGGGTGAGAGCCTCAAACAGAAGCAATTTTACTTACAAGTCTCTATATAATTTTTCCACTCAAATTGAGAAACAAGTTGAAAGGAAGTAATTATTTTGAGAAGAGAATTCCATATGTGAGTATGATGGCTATGTTTAATTTTACAATATACTTGTTTCTCCATACTATTAAAAAGCAAGTACGACACTAATCTTTTTTTTTTTTTTTTTTTGGGTAGGCGGGTTTGAATAAATTCTAATTATAAATATTTTTAATAAATTATATGGATTTATGATTGGCTTATTGAGTATTTTTAGCTTATTTATAATCATATAATTAATGATTTTCATGACTAATGTTAGCTATCATACTTTGAACATTAGTTGATCAACTAACGTTCTAATATGGTAGCTATCTATCGTATTCACATGGAATGTTCAAATAATTTATTAAAAATTCATATAAATAATGTTCTATTATGACTAATGTTAGCTATTTTTTTTTTTTTTTTAAGAAATAAAAGCACACAAGAGATAGAAAAATGGGTTCTAACACGCGCGCACACACACAATGTTAGCTTATTTATAATAATATAGGGAGTGTTTAGTACAGTTGTTTAAATAATAGTTTTTAGTGTTTAAATGCTGAAACATGTATTTTCACAACATTTTTTAATCCACACGTATTTCTACAACACTTAAATAATGATACTAGAAATCTCTAACCAAACGGGCTAATTTTAGTTTTTTTTAGTATTTTAGTTTTTTTTTTTTTTTTTTTTTTTTTTTTTTTTTTTTTTGAGAAACAAACATACACAAGAGAGAGAGAGAGAGAGGAGTTCTAACACACACGTGTTAGCTTATTTATAATAATATAGGGAGGGTTTGGTACACTCGTTTAAACAATAGTTTTTAGTGTTTAAATACTAAAATACGTATTTTCACAACACTTTTTAACCCACACGTATTTTCACAATACTTAAATAACGATATTAAAAATCTTTAATCAATCGGGCCAATAATCATATAGATAATGATTTTTATGACTAATGTTAACTATTGTACTTTGAGCATTTGTTGATAAACTAATATAGCATTGAGATCCACATGTATCTTATCCAGTGCCGACCCTAGGCCTAGGCCATTTAGGCAATCGCCTAGGCCCTCTACTAGATAAAGGCCCCAAATTTTGGGGCAAAAATTGAAATATATTTTTTTGAGATATAAAAAAAAGAAAAAATTTTACATTTTTCCTCTACTTTTATGTAGTTCCAAATAATTGAGTAATTCTAGAAATAATACAACTTTAAATATATAGGGTTTACAAATATGTGTCACTAATCACAAAAAATAATTCAGATAGGAAAATGCTAGAAATACTGTAGATTTTACTTCAAAACCTTTACAAATTGATGTGACAATTAATATGATTTGTGGATGTCAACAACCTATTAAATACATTTTTAAATTACCTTTTGTGATTGATGATACATCTTTATAAGCCTCATGTTGTAAAATTTATAATATCCCTAACATCATTCATTTAAATACTTATTTATTATTTTCTTAAAGTGTTACTAATCACATTCATTGCTAAATCGTTTGTAAGTTTTTTGTAGTAAAATTTGTTATAACTTTGGCTTTTTTTCTCCAAAAAAAAAAAAAAAAAAGCATATTACAAGATAAAAAAAATGAATTTTTATTATAAAAAAAATTATGATATTAAAAATTAGTTAAACATTATTTAAATAATATCAAAAACACCTCATTTAAATATATCGCCTTTTACCTCAAAATTTGTTGGGCGTCCTTGATCTTATCTATACATAAACTAACATAGCTTTGGTAACCACATTTTATCTATATATAAACTACGAATCACACTTACTTTATTTATATAAAAACTACACTGTTAAACTATCTTTCTTCAACACGGTACTTGATCAACATATTTCAATACCATGTCTAAAGAAGAAACTACAAAGCCAATCGATCCCTTTAAGCTTCTCCATATCGTTGAAAACGACGATGGTACTCTCAAACGTCTTTACGAATTTCCTCGAAACGCTGCTGCTCCTGATGATCACGATGGTTCCACCCCGGTGATCACCATAGATGTAATTCTCAACCCAGAACTCAACACCTATGTCCGCATATTCCTACCCCGTCAAGCCCTAGATAATAACACTAGCACCACAAAACTTCCTCTCATCGTGTACTACCGTGGTGGTGGCTTTATTGTTCTACATGTTGATTCCACACCTATTCATGACTTTTGTTACAACATGGCACATCAACTCTCCGCCGTGGTCGTCTCCGTTGAGTACCGCCTCGCTCCCGAGCACCGCCTTCCCGCGGCGTACGATGATTCAGTGGAAGCGTTACATTGGATCAAGACTACACACGAAAAAATGATACGTGACCATGTTGATTATTCCAAGTGTTATCTAATGGGTACTAGTGCTGGTGGCAATATTGCCTATCATGTGGGGCTACGCGTATCTAAAGCCGTAGATGATCTTGAACCATTGAAGATCAAAGGGCTTTTGTTGCACACACCATTCTTTGGTGCGACACAGAGGAGTGAATCAGAGCTGAGGTTGATCCACGATCCAGTTTTGCCAATAAGCGGTACTGATCTGATGTGGAAAATGTCTTTGCCAATTGGGTCTGACCGTGACCATGAGTATTGCAATCCAACGGTGGGTGATGACTATGATCAAATCAAGAAGCTGGGTTGGTTGGTTGTGGTGAAGGGCTGTGATGGAGATCCATTGATTGACAGTCAAAAGAAACTGGTGTAGATGTTTAAGAAGAAGGGTATTAAGGTGGAAACACGATTCACTGAAGGAGATTATCATGCGGTGGAACTAGTTAACCCCACCAAAGCTAATGAACTATTTGTGTACCTAAGCCACTTCCTAGAAAAATAATAGGATGGTTAATTTCTGTTTTTGGTACTTCTTCTGATTCTACCAAAAAAAAAAATGTTCCAATTTACTACTATAAATAAAACTTGGAACCTATCTTTTTTATTTTATTTTCTATGATTAAATTTTTGTGAACCTTATTATTATTTTTTTTAAGGACAAATTTTGGATACTAACTCCATTAGCTTAAATGTTTCTTAGAGCATTTACAGCAGTGAAGCTAAAAATTTATTTATTTGGCACTACAAAAAGTTACTTTATCTATTTTACTTACACTCATGCTGCAGCAGTGGATCTATTTTAGCTTTCAACACAATAAAATAATATAAACATCACAATAAAATAATATATGCATTACATAAAATAATATATGCATTACATAAAATAATATATCCTTTACAATAAACAACAATCACAACTACACACACAACCACAACCACCACCACCACCACCACAGCCCATAACAAAAAAAAATCAACCAAGCCCACACCCACCTGACCCACCAAGCAACACCCACACCATGGCAATCAAATTCACGCAATACAAAAAAAAAAAAAAAAAAAAGCCAAAGCTTGGATCGACGGAAAACCAAAGCAATGGGCTGAGGAAGGCAGAAGCGGCTTCGACGATGAAACCCAGAGCTTGGATTAATGATGAAACCCACGAAATCAAGAGAAACCTATGCTTGTTGGCGTTGGGTGAGCGTTGAGGTGGAGAACTGGGCAGAGGCGTGAGTCGGAGGTATGGATTGGCGGCTTAGGGCTTAGGTTGGCTTGGGCCAGTGACGTTGAGGCCAGTGGAAGCATGGGTCGGAGATGTTGAGACAGAGAGGTGAGGGTGACTAAGAGAGAGAGAGAGACACACACAGTGTGAGGTGAGAATAAAAGAATGTAAAAAATGGAACCAGTTTTTATTATTTTAATCGAGCCGAGAGTAAATTTTTTTTTTTTTTGTTTAGCTCTCTACTATAATGCACTTCTATCTATAGATGTGCACTGTAGCAATGAAGCTAAAAAAAATAGTTTTAGCTCCACTGTTGGATGGTGGTTTTTTGTGTTTTGGTGGAGCTAAAATAACTATATAGCTATTTAACTCCACTGCTACAAATGCTTTTATGAGCATTCTAATTTTGATTATGCTAAAAGTTTACTATCTTATCTTCAAATTGGACTTGGTGTTTGTTTTCTTCTTAAAAAAAAAGAAAAAAAGAAAAAGAAAAGACTTTAGTGTTGGTTTGGATGTTGGTGTTGATATCTAATTTTGATTGAGAAAGATGATACATAATTCAAAAATAGCAGTTGTATTACTTTTTTTTTTCTTTATTGGATATACATTTGGTATTACAGTCTCATTGTGTGTGTGTGTGTTTTTTTTTTTTTTTTTTTGCTAAGACCACTTATTGTGTCTTTGCATCATTGTATACATTACATTTCATGAAATTCAATATGACTCTTTGTATCACTCATTTGAATTATTATTTTATTCCTTGCATATTTCTAAAAGTGTTTAAGTTTCATACAATATATTGGATTCCATCTTTAATTTGCTTTTGTGGGTTCTTTTTTTGATAATACCAGGCCCAAGTAGAAATAAGGATCTTAGGCCTTATACTTGTTATATGGTGGACTGGACTTGGTTCACCGCAACTATATTGGGCTGATTACGAACTAAGTTGTGCATAAAACATGGATCCTACAATACATACACACTTATACATACAAAATATATATGTATTGCACAGTAGGGAACAATAAAGAATGATATAAGTAAAAAATAAAAGTAAATAAAACGTTAAGGGTCCTTAGAATAATAAATAAAGCTTCATTATTTCTTGAGTTTCTAATACATTATGTCCTTTCCGCATTGGGATATGTTACAAGGTCCAAATAGGTTCAAAAGTCACAGACTTAGATAGCTATTTTAGGCTTCTAAAATTTGTGAGGTTTGAATCCCTTTGAATCCAAGTGTATACTCTAGTGTTTGTTTCAGGATCTTAGACGGTGTTTTCCCCCTTTTCTCCTTTTTTGAATTTTAAGGAAGTTTTTCAAAGCTTTTTTAGGCTCTGATCAGTTATTGCTTAATGGTTTTTTCTGATGGCTTTTCCCCATTTTATAGCACCTTCCTAGGGTTTTTGGTGTACCATCGATTCCTTTCATTTGCTGCCCATGGTACCAGAACCAATGTTATGTCAGCAACATTGGTGGCTGGTCCCTTCATTATTTTCTCACTATTTTCCCCTTTTGAAGTTTCCCTCCAAAAAAGTCATCAATTGACTTTCCTCTTTTAAGGGTCTTAGGGATTGACTTTTAATCTCTTTTTCCAAAGTTTCTAGAGAAGCTCTTCAGAACCTCCCTTTTGGCTATTGTTAATAGTCATTTTTGCGACAATTTTTATGGTTCGACAAAACGGCTAAGCTCAACTGCTTAGCAGATCTGTCTAATGTACCTTATCAGTGTATTTTGCTTTATTGCATGGCCCAAGCCCATGCAAATAGTTGGGGAATTAAGTAGGAATGGTTTGGTGGGTTTAGGTTTAGTTCCAATTGGACCCTTTACATGGGCCCAGTCCATATGTGCCACGAAGTGGGCTAGGGACACTGAGGGCACTTAGGGCGCTGGAGGATCACTTTGACGAGCTGAACATAGAACACACACAAAGATCGGACAACCGCCATGCCCATACCTTAGCCACGCTTGGGTCCAAAATCATATTCGAAGGGGAAAGCACTAAAGTTACCATCCTCAAAAGAAGCATCCCCATTACACTACTCTTGCAAGAGGAGTTTAAAAACAGGACCGCAGGAGCTGAAGATTGGCGAGCACCTTTGAGAGATACCTTATTGGAACAGGGAATAGAAATTGATGCCAAACAACTCCTAGACTATACGCTTGTTGCTGGCGAGCTTTATAAGAGGCTACCTAGAAGAGTGTTAGCAAAGTGTGTAAATTTAGAAGAAGCAGCGAAGAGGTTGAGCGAAGTCCATGAGAGGACCTACAGAGCCGAGAACGAAATCCCCCTCTATCGACACCTCCAACGCTTGGGTTATTTTTGGCCTGATATGAAGACCCAAGCAAGTGAAGTACAAAGCCAGTGCCCAAAATTTCAACTTGTGTTCAATAAGGCAGAATCATATGTTATCTTCTAGACGACTGATTAGAGAACACCATTTTTGGAATTCAACTTGGAAAGAGTCCTCCATTTTTGGAATTCAACTTGGAAGGAGTCCTACCTACTAACAAGAAGGAGGCTTATTACCTCAAGAAGCTAGCCAGGTGCTATTTTTCTGAAGGGGGCATTTTGTTTCCTAAAGGATACAATGGTGAGCCGTTGAGATGTTTGGGCCTCACAAAATCACAAGCCATAATGAAAGAAGTACAAGGTGGAGAGTGTGGAGAGCATCAAGGGGGAAAGAAACTCCACGAATGACTCCTATCTATAGGGTATTATTGGACTTCGATGAAGAAGGACACCGCTGAGTTTGTTAAATGCTGTCACACTTGTCAAATGCATGCGAACCTCATCCATACCCATCCCATAAGCTTGCAAGGCATGAGCACACCATGGCCTTTCCACACTTGGGGGCTTGATTTTATTGGCCCCATCCATCCACCATCGAATGGCTACATTTGGATCCTTGTCGCCACCAAATATTTTACAAAATGGTGGAAGCTATTCTCCGCTCAAGAGAGCGATAGGGCCGACTATGGCCAATTTCATCAAAGAGCACATCCTTTGCCGTTTTGGGTTTCCATACAAGATTGTGAGTGACAATGGAACTTCATTCATAAACAAAGAAGTTCGAGCAATCATTAAGTATTACAAAATCAAGCATCAAAGGTTGAACTCTTATTACCTTCAAGGGAATGGACAAGCGAAGGCAACCAATAGAGTCTTATTGGGAATTCTTAGTAAGATGGTGTTTGACTAAATTGGAGGTTGGAATACGCATCTTCTCGACACACTTTGGGCCTATAGAAGCTCCACTAAAACGGCCACTGGCTTTTCACCATTTTCTTTGGTATATGGAACTGAAACCATCTCACTGATGGAGTTGATGGTGGCAACAGTTCACACATTGCAAGGCCAAGAGCTTTAAATAGATGCGAATATGTATGCTGAGGCACAAATGGTGGACTTAGAAACAATGGATGAAACGCGTGGCATTGCATGTGAAAGGGTACGCCAATACCGGCAATGAATAAGCAACATGTATGAGCAAAATGTGCGTGAGCGGATCTTCGTGGAAGGCCAACTAGTTCTTATAGTAGCAGATTACATAAGAAGAAACATAGCGGCCCCTTCCAAGTTTGCGCCAAATTGGGAAGACCTATACGTTGTGAAGGAAGCTCATGGAAACAGGTTTTATCGCCTTTGTAGGATGGACAAGTCTGCCATAACGGATCCCGTCAATGGCAAGTGGCTCAAGCTTTATCACGCTTAGTGAAGTCAAGGAGTTCTGGTCTATTTTGGAAACATAGGTATCATACGCTGCTTGTTTTTTTTTTTTTTTTTTCCCCCTCTAAGGCAAGAAACACCATCTCACTTTTGAGGTTGGGCATCATCCGCCATGTGATTTGCAATTTATTTTATTATCTTGCACTTTTTTGTGGGAGACATGATGTATGAGTGTAACAAATCAATGAGAATGCCCAATTTTTTTTTAAAAGGCATCATCACATGCTCATTTCACCTTTTCCCTTTTTCTAATACACACACACACACACACACACACATATGTAAGCACATGTCTCAAAAGAACATGAATCACTTTTTTCAAGCAACAAACCTTGCAAATTCGTAAGGAAGCTCATGAAAACACAATCAAGGCAAGACCCCTACATGCAAGACTATTATGCTCTCAAGAAGGTAAGAGAAGCCAGGTGGGTACCCCTTCAACGACAAGCCTTACAAAGTGGAAAGGAAGTCAATGAAGTAATGCCACGGCTAAATCCTCATTCGCAAGAGGGAGCTTGACATTCGCTCAAAGGTACACCTTACAAAATAGTAAGGGGACCAACAAAAAAAAGAAGAAAAAAAAGAAGGGAAGGGCGATGATGCACGTTCATACCTGAATCCTTGCAAAAACAGCAAGTGGGCTTATGAATCAAAAGCTAGTGTTATGTACTCAAACGCTATAAATTAACACATGATACATTTAATTAGCGATGACTGATTGCTGCTCCAATAGAGCTACTGAGTGTGAGGATACAAATGGTGCCACAGCCCGCCATAGGTAAGGATGGTAGGTGTACTATTTAACTACAAACATAGGAAAAACAAAACCATCCCCCTAGACAATGGCAAGCTGGCATGATCTGCAATGCACATAAATACAGTCCAAAAAATGCCAGCATGGTGGGCTTGCGTACTATACAGGGGAGGCAACCACTAAATGGCGAGCCAAAAATATATATAATGCGTACAAAGAATGAGGTACGAGAAGGCCTAAATTACCCTTTAAAGGCCACAATAGTCAAGCACCATGCTCATTGAGACTTCTTTGGATTATGGAGTAAGGGTAAGCTGACTACCTGACTAATTGTGACTTGCTTCTAAGTAGCAATACATAACTTGCAAACATACATTATCTCAAAGGAAGGTATGAAACTACTTTAATTTGAGTATTAAAAATAGATGCATATGCACCCATAAAGCATGAACAACATTTTTCAAAGCTAAGCGCACAAACGCGTTTGATAATATATTTTGTACATAATATGTTTAGATACAAAATGCGGGTCGTATTAACCATGCTAGGTTAATCTAAGCAAAATACCAAATACAGAGCCAAAGGGGTTGTTTAGTACATGTACACAGCCTAAAACAAAAGAAGATGTAGGGTGTCTCCATACATAAAAAAAGGCATGTGATAAAGAGACAGCGGAAACTCAAAGTAGGTCGTGAATGGCAGTGTTATCCAAGATGACGGCATCTGGAACACTTCTTTGCAATTGGACCATCTTTGACTTCAGTATTGCGAGCTCTATTTCCAATTCAGAAATCCAACGTATAATATATGCCAATCAAATCTTCACGTCTCTACGAAACCACAATGTAGCAACATCTCAAAAATGACGGAGAACAAAGGAAACTTCCAAACCAGCCTTATGTAAGTCTCTCACAACATCCCTCCATTTAAACAACCGCTCTTCAGTTAAGGCATTCACCTGAGTTTCTTGCATATCTATAAGCACCGCAACCAAGATTCTCAATAAAGGATTCCCAACAACTGAACCGATTGTCAACTGCCCGATGAAATCATTGTGCTTGGTTCGTAGATGTTCCAACAATGGCCATGGCCACTTGCAACCCACCAACGGCAATAATAAAATTTTCTCTACATCCTCTAAAGTTACAATAGCCTCACTCCAAGCAAAAAAGAATGTGTGGGTTGTTGAGTTCCACCTATGAACCAAACGTCGCAACCCGGCAATGCCTTTTTTTTCATGTTCAGACTGCGGGACACCAATACACTACCATAGATTTGAGACCGCTTCAATAAATTCACAAACTCAATATCTTGCAAATCCCTATTGACCCAACGATCCCAATCAACAGAGTGGCCACATTCCATACTAAAAATGATAGGAACGGGAAGTACCTCTTGGCAACGAAGTCGGAGCTCTGTCATGCCATCCAGCGGTGGAAGATTAAACTTATCAGAATCCACAATGTTAGACACAGTCTCCATTTTTTCCTCATTCAGAGTCACGGGAACGAGCAGCTTTGGAAAGGCAAAGTTGTTGTGACCCATGGATCGTAAAGCGGTCTCAACGGTGAGTAAACAACCGTCGACCCACCAGATGACGGCAAAGAACCACCACTATCTTGGGTCTATGACTGCTTTGAACTCCTGCTACCACCCTTGGAGCATGACCGTTTTGAACCCATTTAGCTCTACTCATATGGTAGAAGGATAAGGCAAGACTAGGAAGATAAAAATCAAACCATGGGAAGAGTTGATCTCTTCACTCTCGCCCTTGTACTCTTTCTTTCTTGACCTTCTTCTTGCCTCACTGGTCAGTCACGATGATAGCAAAATGGAGTGAAAGAGTGCCTAACATAGCAAAGTGGAGACCCATTCAACAAAAAAAATATATATATATATATATATATTTGAGAAATTCGTGTCCCTTTTTCTAAGGTGAACCTAATGTTGGTGGGTGCAAACAAGTGGTGGGAGGCCACTCTTTTATGTGGGCTTGGCCTTAACTCACCTTTTACCCAAGGAAAAGGTGTGGACCAAAAACAAAAGAAGAGAAGAAATGGCTTGACATATATATATATATATATATATATATATATATATATATATAAAAGACAAAAGTCATAAAGGAGTCTGACTTTGACACGCCTATTACTTTAAGTAAAGAAGAAAAATGAAGACCAAGGAAACAAAGGAAAAGGCATGGACCAAAAAAAATAAAAAAGGAAGAAAAAGAAAGGGAAGGGAGAGTGAGATAAATATATGTATGTGTATAGGACAATAACAATGATGGCAGCAACAACATGAGATGAGGAAGAGGGATTTTAGAAAGAAAAAGAAATGCGCAGGCAATGTACTAGTCCGTGCAACGTACGAAGATTTAATGGACCATGCTATCATCAGGTGTGGGCCCATACCATGATTCATCAAGTATTCGAAGCTTGCGAAAATTCTGTGAAGCTCACACGCATGCCGCAAGTGTCACTCGTGCAAAGGGGGCTAATGTTAATAGCCATTTTTGTGACAATTTTTATGGATCGACAGAACAACTAAGCTCAATTGCTTAGCAGATCCATCTAATGTATATTATCAGTGTATTTTGCTTTGTTGCATGGCCCAAGCCCATGCAAACAGTTGGGGAATTAAGTAGGAATGGTTTGGTGGGTTTGGGTTTAGTTCCAATTGGACCCTTTACATAGGCCCAGTCCGTATGTGCCACGAAGTGGGCTAGGAATGCTAGGGGCACTTAGGGCCCATGAAGGAGGTCTAGCGTTAAAAATTTCTACTCTAGATTTGACTCCATACTCTTGGTGACTGTGATCCTAATTTTCAACCTAGCTCCATTTTCCACACCAAAGCATAGCCGACTCTAAGAAAAATGGTGAACAACCTAATCCACTCGATCACCCAAATGTAGTTTTCTAAGGCCTGCAAAGACTAGAGACAGTATCCATGAAGAGGAAACAACTTTATTTCTAAAATCATGCCAAAAGCAACCAAACATTTCCCTAAACATAAAACATAATACACAAAGTCATAGAAATAGCATCTAAAAGGTCCAAGGCCTTCTTCCCAACTAAAAAACTGGTTACAAGCATCCCCTAAAACTTGATATAAATATTCATCACCAGCCCACAAGAGGGATCAACGTTTTCCTACAAAAAACCCAAAACTTTGACATAAAAATCCAGTCAGTTACCCAGTGTATGGACGATTTAAAGGCTTAGATGTGAAAATATTGATACAGGGGAACTCTCCATCTCTTGCTTTGGACCTCCCTTAATTTCTCCCTCTCGATGACTGCGGGCTGAAATTTCTGACTTATGAATATATAGTTTTTACACTTCGTTATGTTTCATTTTGTGTTGGTTTTCTCTTTCCATTAAGCACCATTAGCCTTTGTGTACCTCACATTGCGAATTTTAGGCTTGGCTCACCAAATAACAAACAAATTTAATGAACCCAAGGGGAGTTTTTGGGCTCATTTCTACAATCTTGGCCTTTGTCGCAAAAATTACCCTGACAACCATCTCATCCTTTGTCTTTTTTCTCTAAATAGGAAGATTCCCCCCCCCCCCCCCCCACCACGTCAGACTGAAAGATCTCCAGCCACCTTTCTTAATTGTTCACCTTGCTGCTTTTCCCGAGGTACCAGGCTTCCCTTCATAAGTGTTGGTTCCTAAGTCATTATCTATTTCCAAAGCCTTTTTTTCTGGGTTGCAAGCAGCTAATGGGACATGTCTTTCTTTGTTCCTTGTGCCCATCAGCATGCTTCTCTGAGCTGCCCATCTCCCAACTGATTCTTTCCTGCACTTCTCGAAGATCCCCTTCCTGGTTCTGGCAGCTCCTTAGTATCCTGGTCTATTCTTTTTCTGAACTCCTTGTGGGTTCTTCTCATAGAGGCTAGGCCAAGCTTTCTTTACTTTTTTTTCTTCCTTCTCTAAGGCCTAAAACTTACCCATTCATGAGCTTGGGCTTCCTTTTACTTATTTTAAATGGGCCTTGGCTTATGGATTGGGGCTTTCTATCCTTAAGGGCTTATTAGTTTTGGATTTCAATACTTGTAATATTTTGGACCTCAACAGTTTTTTAATGTTTAAATCATACTATATACCAACTAGATTGAATACAATTAGAATTATGTGTGAATTTTACATTTAAATAATAGCTACTTCCTAAGTATATATAATAGCTCTTTTAATAACTCTTGACCTATGCTAGGGATGGAACTAGAATTTCATAAATGAGGGGCCGAAACAATAACAAATTTAAAATTGAACCAATTTAATAGTTTCATACAAAAATATGAAGAGTTTGGAGAGCAATTAAACCATATTTCTTTTGAAAATTTTAGATAAATTTAAAGGTAATAATCTAATATTTGAGAAATTTTTAGGGGGGGGGGTCATGGCCCCTCACCCTTCTAAGCCACCCCTAACCTAAGCTAAAAACATGATATTCACCTAAAATTTCTTACTCCGATCCAAAGGACAATGAATCTTCTTGCGAAAAAAAAAAAGAAAAAAAAAAAGGTGTAGATCCTATAAATTAGTTTTTTTTTTGGGTCCAAATTGTAAACGTAACAAAATGTTTAAAGAAAGGGAGGAGAGTTATGGGTGGAAATAGTATTAATAAGGAAAACCAGTGGTGAAGATCATGGTAGCATGGCCTTTGTATGTATATATACTTGTGCTAATTGTAGTTCAAGTTAATAAACCTCTCCCGTCTTCTCTAATTCCTCATATGGAACACTTTCTGGTTCTCCAAGCTTAAAAGTATAGTCTAATGGGAAAGTACTTAGAAGTTATCTATTGAGAAGTTTATAACTCCTAACCATCTCTTCCAATAAGGCTGGTCTTTTGGGCTTGAAAGACTTGAGGTATTACCAATAGTATCAGAAAATAATGTCTTACTTGCAAGCCTTGAGTCATATGCACGTGTGCAGAAGCGTCGATTCCCACATTCAGTAGTGACGGAAAGGTAAAGAAACCTTATATACTTCTTAGACACCCCTTACCCATTTGGATGATCTTTCGAGCTTGAAGGGCTAGCCCAATTGCTTTTCTTTGTTTCAGCCCATGTGAAGATAGGAGGAAAGAAAAAAAAAAAAAGGAAAAAAGATTCATGAGAAGTTGGAGAAGGATTTGCAAAAAGTAATGCTAGGGACAAGAGTGTGCATCTAACCCACAAATCCAATGAAACAAGCCTGACCCAACCCAACCCAACTCAACTTGGTGCCTCGGGTTGGTTTCATAGGTAGGGTTGACTTGGATTTGAATTTTATCTTGAGTATTGTGTTGTATTGGGTTCAAGTTGATGATTTTTTTAGTTTATATGACATAACCCAACTCATTATATATAAATATATATATAAGTTTGTTTTATTACTTTTATTTTTAATGTTTTTTGTTAGGTTTGTTATGGTATATAATTTAGGCATATTATTTAAATAGGAAATGTTAATGAATACTTTAAGGGCATTGGTTTATAAACTATTTTTAAATATATTTTATGAGAGAATGATAAAGTATTTAATTTTTTTGACAATTATTTATTTTTTTCCAAGAAAGTGGTGTTAAAAACCTTCCTAATTAATATGGTTTAATAACAATTGTCCAGTTGTCCTAAAGACACCCATTAACATAACCTTATTTAAAGTGTAATAATTTATTAAATTTTTTTTTTTTTGAAATAGTTAATAGATATCCAATTTTTACAATGCATGAAACACGTAACTATTGGCCACTGAATCACTTAGACCCATAAGGATGAGGTTGGGTTGGAATCTACAATTTACATACATGTGATGGGTTGAATTAGATTAGAAACTTATTTACCCAACAAGGTTGAAAAAAAAGAAAACCCTCTAACCCAACCAATATCAATTTAGACATTTCTAAAAGTTTAGTCAAATTAAAATCACAATAGTCAGTTTAATTTTGACAAAAATTCATGGATTATATTCTTTTTGTATTTTTTTCATTTTAAAAATAGTTAAAGAATATGTAAGTGGTCTCATAATATATTTATGTTTATATGTACTCATCTCCTATGTATTTATATTTGTGTGTATTCATTTTCAGAGTACAATTCTAAAGATTTGATAAACGAAAGATAATATGTTATGACAGTAAATAAAATTGTCCACTCGATAGATGACCTTTCATGTTAAAGGACAAATTGTCAAACCACTCGTGGAAGTCAATAGAAAGGACATTGTTATCTTTACAAAAAAGGAGACCACGAACACACAAAACTTGTTGAGGTCTCTTCATTTGTACTTTCTTAGGAGATCTTCTAGTTCTTTGCGTTTGCAAAGGATTTATGCTAGTAAGTGCTTTCTTTGAACTTTGTAATAAAGTTTAATCAAATTGGATTCAAGTAATTAGTTGTTAGTTATGTTTAATCTAGATTTATGCCTGCTTTCATTTAGTTTAGTGTTAGAATGGGAAGTGTTTAGGAAATAATTTTATGCTCTCGACTCATGCTCACTAGCATCTTAGATTAATAGGGTTGAGTGCATAGTTATGGCTCATTCGGATTCCCTGCTTTCGTATGTTTGGGTCTAGTAGGTAGGGTGTCATTATAGTCATGCCTAAGTGGAATACACCAACTCAAATAGTCCCCTACCCCTTCTTTTGTTATCAAAAAGAAAAAAAGAAAAGAAAAAGAATGGTATATAATAAATGCAGTGCAAGCTGATCCTTTTCTTCCTTTTTCTCACTTAATTCTCTATTTCCACCTTGCTTTCCCTCTCTCACCCAGTGTGAAGATAAGGCGCAGTTAAGGAAAAAGAGATGCACAAAACGCTGCAAAAAGCGTTGCAATGATTTGTACAATTACACTGAAATTGTATACAGCGGTTGCCTTTCATGAGATTGTAAATTATACTGCATAAAGGGACATCCTACATCAACATGGCTGTATAAGTAGAATTCGAATTTTGCTATGACTATCTCTTTGTTAAATTCTTTTGATCTTACTAACAAAACTCCTAACACGACCCTTCTCAGATTATTGTCACTCTTCAGTCATTATCGTCTTTGTTGCCATCGCCTTCTACAAGTGTGTCTGGCCTAATTATTCTGAGTTTGCTTAGTATTTGGATATTTCTTATGAACTAGATTAGTGTTAGTGTTAAAATTAAGGAGAAAATATTGTAGAGAAAATTGTGTAGTGAGAGTGGAAGAAAGTAAAAAGACTAAGAGAGACCAAACACGTTTGAGTCATCAGTTTTATGAAGGTAACTTTTCGAATCGAACAATGTGAATTCTGTACATTGAAAATTTATCCCTTCTGTTTAATTATCTTATAGAGTTCTATCAATTTTTTTTTATAGTTGAGATGACCCATATATCCTGACTTTTCCTGGGGTTTTAAATAGCTTCCCAACTATGTGAGTATTTACAGCTGAGCTTGCAAATGGGAAATGTAGGGGGAAAGTACAATCAAGGCACAAAAAGATGTTGGCAACCGGACTTGTAAAATGCCAAAATTGCAATTTTTTTTTTGCAATTGTACTATAGTGTCATCCTAAATGTAGGATGACACTGTAGCACAATTGTAAAACTAAATAATAGTTTTTTATTAACCCATAAATGAATCTAACTTTTTCTCTCTCTTTATTTCCTGTGTTTTTCATCTCCTCTCTCCTTCTCCACAACAACCTCTCTTTCTCATCACATCTCTCTGTCATGGTGGGCATATTCTAGCGTGGGCCCAGCATGGGTTTGGCAGTGGCGTGGGTTGCTCAAGCTCGCCGATGATGGGCTGTGATTCTCGCCGATGATGGGTTGCTCAAGCTCAGTGAAGATGGGCTGGGTTTTGTGTGTTGTGGTATGATGGAGGAAACATTGATCTAGCAGCAACGGTGGCTGTGTTGATCTAGCGGCAGTGGTGCAATGTGTGTTGTGTTTTGTGTGTTTTGATCAGCTATGATCTGGGATTTGCTCAACAAGTGTGTTTTTTTAATATTTGGGTTTTGTGTGTTGTGTTTTGATCGGGGTTGATCTGGGTTTTGCTCAACAACTCTGTGTGTGTGTTTTTCGATGGGATTTTGGTCAAGGTTTTGCTCAACAACTGTCTAGGTTTTGATTGAGTTTGTTCTAGGTTGATCTGAGGTTTTTTTTTTTTTTTTTTTTTTTTTTTTTTAATATGGGTTTTTGTTTCGGTGGGATTTTGGTGGGCAGTGGGTAGTGGTGGCATGGTGGAGGCACGAAGGTAGTGACTGGATTGTATGGTTCTTTTTTTAATGGGTTTGGTGGGTATTTGCTAGGTTTTTTTTTTTTTTTTTTTCTTCATTAATTTGGATTTTTTGTTCCGGTGGGATTTTGGTGGGCAGTGGGCAATGGTGGCGTGGTGGTGATTGGGTTGTTTGGTTGTTGAAAGAGAGACATAGAGGCAGGGACAAAAATGTGAGAGAGAGAGAGAGGAGTGATAGATAATTGTTTATTATTTTGTTGTATAATTTATATTATTTTAATGTATTGTAGTATAAAATAAAAGTTGGGATATTTGGTGTATTGTAAAATAGTATGGTATAATTGATAAAATAATTTTTTGAGATAGTAAAATAAGATAGAATGACATTTTTCATTATGAATTCTCTTACTATGATAGTATTTTGTGTTAGCTATGCAGGCCAAAAATGGTTTTAAACTTTAACATATTCGAAGGATGTACATGTGGGGCCAAAGGATCTAGGGACTCCGGCCCATTTCATATCAAGCCCAAGGCCCATGCCGAGGGGGAAGAAATGCCCGAGGACAAATAAAGGGAATCCAGATTGCCAAGATATACTGCCGAGGACGACCCTGTCCTCAGCAGACCAAAATCACAGAAGGGGAAAACGCCACGTCGCCAGAGGTAGTCCCCTCGAGCATCCCAAAGGAAGTTCTGAGCCCAATGGGCCAGCCATATGAGCATGGTAGAAAAGCAATTCTAGGAGAGGCTGTCACATTCGCATTAAATGCCCCCAGCTGACAGTCTGGCCGCATTAATGAAGAAATGACCCCTGAATAGTACCACCTTGTTTGTTGCAACTCACAGCAAGTCAAGGAAGGCAGCGGATGGGACAGGCACTCCAATAGCGACCTGTGTGATCAACAAATGGACGGCCAAGGTCAATGAGAAGGAGATATATAATAGAAAATGCCCTCCTAAAGAGGAGAGAGGGAGAAAAAGCAAAGGGAAAAAGAAGGAAGACGGTTGCAATTCCTACCACCCTTGAAAGCTTTCGCCATTAAGCACCAAAGAACCGAGAAGAAGAAGAATCATTCATCGGACAAAGCCCGAGGATAAACTTTTACCCTTCCTCCATACGTTCGATCATCCTAGCTCCTTATGATCATGTCCGGCTGTTGGAGCTCTCACTATAGCCCAATTCTTGAGCTCATTTTCTCTACCAAATTTATTGTATCAGGCCCGTTGGATTTGGGCTCATTTTCCTAACAGTAAAGAACCTCCCAAAAGTGGACCCTACAATTGGCGTCGTCTGTGGGAAAGTTGCTTGTGCGATGATGAGTGCAACGACTTGTTAAGGCAAGATCCAATCCCCTAGGGGAGGTTATGGTGGCCAATATACTGTACCACAAAGGGAGAACTGCTAGGTGGTTCATAGCTCAACAAGCCTCTGGCACCATGTACGTGGCCCTCGCCCCCACCAGGGGTTAGACCCTCGCGAATCTAGTGGCCGACCTCGTTGGGCCTCGATTGAGGAAAGTGGCGGCCGCGCGAAGCACTTCAAGGGGGCTCCGCGGCGGGACTAGTTCTAGAAGATAGGTATTGGTGCCTTCTGACCCACTAGAGCGGTTGAATAGGGCTTTAGCAATGGCGAGTCCTTGGAAGGAAGAACTAAGGTCTTGCACAGTCCTCGGACTCAAGCCTATAGGAAAACTAATAACTCTTGACAAGTATCTAAGTGTTAGACTGAACCAAGGTCTTGTACGGTCCTCGGACTCAAGCCTGTGGGAAAACTAATAACTCTTGACAAGTATCTAAGTGTTAGACAGAACCAAGGTCTTGCATGGTCCTCGGACTCAAACCTATGGGAAAACTAATAACTTGTGTCAACTATCTGGGTGTTAGACAGAACCAAGGTCTTGCATGGTCTTCGGACCCAAACCTATGAGAAAACTAATAACTTGTGACAACTATCTGGGTGTTAGACAGGACCAAGGTCTTGCATGGTCCTCGGACCCAAACCTATGGGAAAACTAATAACTCGTGACAATTATCTGATTGTTAGACAGAACCAAGGTTTATTCTTGCTAAGTATTAAGTAAAGCCTTGACTGCGCCTGGATCCTTGGACCAAATGATTGGGAGAAATAAACGCTCTGGCATCCCTATGAGTGTCGGACAGAACCATGGCGCGCCATGGCCTCCTCGGATCGTTTGTTTTAAAACTAGCATTTTCCAACAGTCGCACGGTTTGCAACATGAAGCGCATTGTTGTATGCTCGGCCGTTCCTACATAGTTAAACTATTTAAAGAGGGCAGCTGGGCGCCATCACCGATCGTGTTAAAGTCACGATGCCGATGTCTCGCTGTCGACGGTGGCAACAGCACTAGATCCTAGGAGAGGTAGAGGCTATGCAAAAAAATTTCGTCAAGCAAGCAAAGAAAATTTCACCAAGTAAAAGTCACAAGTCCCTTTTTATTAAATAAAATAATGGTAACAACTAACTACAAAACAACCGAGGAAGGCTCGTTTTACATCAACTACAAAACAGCCGAGGAAAACTCGTTTTACAACTAACTACAGAACAACCAAGGCAGGCTTGCTGCAAAGCTAGCAAATAAAATGAAGAAGGCTGGTGGTGATGGTGAATTCACAGTCTCGCTCCAGCGGCCACCAAGCCCGTGTGCTTGGTGCAGGCGGTAAGGAGGAAAAAGAGGCGGGAGCGCCTGAATTGGTTTCCACCTACTAAGGCTGTCCTGAAGCGAACTCTGATCCAAAATTTAATATTGGTACTCCTAAGAAGTCGCCCTCCAGGGGTCTCGCCAGCTGCCTGCAATGGCGGAGACGGCCCCCTTTGATATCTTAATTGCTCCCCTCAACTTCGCTTCACTTTCTTCCCTTTCCTCTTTAGCCAACTCCTGCACATTCTTGGTTGGCGTTTGGAGGATAATCAAGGACCTGGCACGATCTGCACTAGCTACGGTTCCTGGTCGAAGGAGGAGAATACTCTTTCTTGTCCGATTGAAGAATAGGAGGATCTTTAGCCTCCGCTTTCTTTGCCTTAGCTGCAACGCCCATGATTCAAGCGGCATTTTTAGTTCAAGAAAGTGGAAAAAACTTAGAACTCCTGCAGGATTCTAGGGCTAATAGATGTGGAAAATAGTCCTCCCAGTGCGCCTTATATAGAAGACGAAATCTGGGGGAGTTCACCGCGCACAAAGCTCAAAGAGGGAATGTCAAGCGAAATGAATTTTGCCCAATTCCCAAAGGAACCCTCAACCGCCAAATCCGCGCTACTTCATAAAGGCGCCATTGAATACACATTCTGTATACCGAAGCAATCCGCGTCACCCCATAAAAATATTAATGACAATGCACCTCGTACGCCGAAACGCTAGAAGCATGCCTTGGGCAGGCGAAGAGGTCCTGGCGCCCATAGGATAACAAGACTCAACCGGCCATGATATAGGCCCGAGAACATCAAAATCCTCCTCCCCATCCGAGGAGCTGGGCAGCAGGATTTTGAGGGGTTATTGTGGGGCCAAAGAATCTAGGGACTCTAGCCCATTTCATATCAATCCCAAGGCCCATGCCGAGGAGGAAGAAATGCCCGATGACGAACAAAGGGAATCCAGATTGCTAGGATATACTGTCGAGGACGACCCTATCCTCAGCAGACCAAAATCACAGAAGGGGAAAGCGCCACATCACCAGAGGCAGTCCCCTCGAGCATCCCAAAGGAAGTTTCGAGCCCAATGGGCCAACCATAGGAGCATGGTAGAAAAGCAATTTTAGGAGAGACTGTCACATCCGCATTAAATGTCCGCAGCTGATAGTCTGGCCGCATTAATGAAGAAATGACCCCTGAATAGTACCACATTGTTTGCTGCAACTCACAGCAAGTCAAGGAAGGCGGCGGATGGGACAGGCACTCCAGTAGCGACTTGTGTGATCAACAAATGGACGGCCAAGATCAATGAGAATGAGATATATAACGAAAAATGCCCTCCTAGAGAGGAGAGAGGGAGAAAAAGCAAAGGGAAAAAGAAGGAAGACGGTTGCAGTTCCTACCACCCCTGAAAGCTTTTGCCGCTAAGCACCAAAGAACCGAGAAGAAGAAGAATCAGTCCTCGGACAAAGCCCGAGGATAAACTTTTACCCTTCTTCCATACGTTCGATCATCCCATCTCCTTATGATTATGTCCGGCTGTTGGAGCTCTTACTAAAGCCCAGTTCTTGAACCCATTTTTTCTACCAAATTTATTGTATCGGGCCCGTTGGGTTTGGGCTCATTTGCCTAACAGTAAAGAACCTCCCAAAAGTGGACCCTACAGTACATATATCCCAAATTTTGCTATCATATTGATGTGACATTTGGTTTTTTTTATATATATATATATATATATATATATATATATATATAAAATTTTTGATAATTAAGGATGAGGTGTTAAAGCTGTGCGGAACTTTGATCTTCTTGGCGGAAGAAACTAAAAGAAAAAGCTTTCCTTTTGCCTTTTAAGTTTCCTTTTAGAAAGCTTTAAAATTTCGGGGTTTCGTACTTTGGGTTCTTTTGAGCTTTATCAAGATATTGTTGTGTGTGATACCGTATCACCAGTACTAGTTGTTTGGTATTGAGGAAATTTTCACTTTGCTTAAAAAAGTTTTATGCTTTTAAGCTTATCGTTTTTTTTTTTTTTTTCTTTTATTGGCAATTGATTCTTAAGGATAATGTTAGTGCTTTGATTGCACAAATGAATAAGACACTTGCAAGATATTATACTCCTTTTTTTTATTTTTGCAATAATTATTTATGTTAACTAGTTACTTTAAAAATCTCTTTTGGGATTAATATATGCATAATTAGAAGCTAACTTTTAGATATAATAGAAGAAGTGCCAGATGAATAGAGACTTCATAAAATATTTTTCTGGAATAAGATATTCTTATGTTTAGGTATAATTATTTAAATTAGATTGTCGAGTTGCGTTTATGTTAAAGTAAATTTATAGGATAAGAGATTGTCATTTTTAGGCTTTTTCTAAGTCAGATTGTACCATTGTATTTTTTATATTGGAACGTATTTTGGTATTGCCTTTTATGAAAAACTAATTCTTTTTCCAATATATTGGGTTCTGACCCTAAAATATGAGCTGAAAAAAAAAATCGTGCTAAAAGCTATTATCTCTAAAAAAGAAAAGAAAAGAAACTCTTTCAAATTATGGACCGATTATGTGTGTCTTTAGTCATCATTGAACGTTAAGCTTTTGTTCTTTTTTGAGAAACTTAAACGTAAAGCTGACCAAGATAAATTCTAAAAATTTAGCTAAAAAAAAAAAAACCTATATGATACCATATATCATAGAAATCGATCAAAATCTTTGTAATGCAAATTCTAGTCTACCATATAGATGGTACAAATATCTGAATGAGAAAAAGAAATAACCAATCACGTTTGAGGTGGGGATATAATTATCATCCAACAAAACGCAATTAACGTGCGTCGCCGATCAAAACTAGTCAAGCCAAAGTTTCTCATAGATTTTGAAAATAATAAATTTTATTTGATGTTACAAAGTTTTCACAAGCTTGCATGGCATGTTGTGATCGATACAAACCCATTTGAAATATTGTTTTGAAATTACACTTTTTCAAAGTACAATTTTTTATTTTTAAGAGAAATGATATCCACAATATTTTCACAACATTTTTACAACAAATCTTAAGTGGTAAGTTGTTTCTGATTGTTATTGTTGGGGCAAAAAAGTAATCTTGGTGTTAAATTCAAATTTGAACCACTAACAACTAACCACTTATGATTTGTTATAAAAATGTTGTGGATGTAACACCTTTTTTTTTTTTAACTTCATTTCCCCCCCCCCCTCTTAAGTATAGTTTTCTTCAATTAACATATTTCTAAAAATTAAAGTAATAAGTTATACTAAAGAGACACTAATAAAATTGACGTCAATGGTGGAATAATATGAAGGTGATTCTAATAAAAAGTTAAAAACTCATCGCTCTAAGCAGTTGAGAATAAAAAAGTGAAATATTTTGTATCTCACACTATTGACGGTTATATGTAGACCTGACAAAATTAAATCCAAACCTGTTAACCCATCCAAATCCAAACTTTTGCACAAACTCAAACCATTTTGCTAGGTGGATAATGAT
Organism: Quercus wislizeni; assembly: GCA_023055345.1. Taxonomy (NCBI): domain Eukaryota; kingdom Viridiplantae; phylum Streptophyta; class Magnoliopsida; order Fagales; family Fagaceae; genus Quercus; species Quercus wislizeni. The sequence goes on along the minus strand of JALGQJ010000029.1, from coordinate 3,303,664 downwards.
TTTTTAGACCCCTAAAGGAAATTGAGTCGGTTTAAATCCAAACTTCCACAAACTCAAAACATTTTGCTAGGTGTAGCTACATAATAGTGTATATAAAATACTAGTAGTGTCTCATATCGCTCATGCAAAAGTTCAACAGGGGCATTTTCGGTAACTTGAAAAAAAATTTCCCAAACCGTTTATAGGGGACCAAAGGTCACGTGAGGTCCAACACGTCTGATAATCATTGCCTCTCTCTCTCTCTCTCTCTCTCTCTCTCATATATATATGAAATGGTGACACTACGCTCAATCAGATTTCACTCATAACAAATTTTCGCTCCCACTTTCTCGAGAAAAATATCACAGAGCAAAAGGAAACAAAGAAAGTAAAAGCAACTTGTTGATACAACAAATTAATTCTCATCGATCAGAATTAAGGTCTGCTTACTCTTAGGTAGCTATTTTCTCTGTTTGGTTCTTACATGATAAGTTTCATGGAACTAAGTCTGTGATGGAAATTTGACACAATGAACTTGTTTGGTGATGGTTTTTTTTTTTTTTTTGCAGGTTTTATAACTTTTTTGTTCCAAATTCCACTTGGGTTTTCAGTATATTTCACAAAGGTAATAAGTTAATAACCCTTTTTTTTTTGCGTTTTTCTTTTCTTGCATTTCAAGTTTTCTTGGAGATAAGAATGTATAAGTTGTTTGGCTTATGAGAAAAATCGTAGGAAACTGAAGGGAAAATGTAAAATGGGTTTTGGAGTTCTTTTAAAAGCTTGTACTTGTTTTCTAGGAAATGGGTTTTCTGACTTTCAGTACATGGAAATCTTCTTTTATGTAACCAATAGGAAAGTACCTGGAAATCTTTTTTGATGTAAACCCATAGCAAAGTACCTGGAAATCTAACCCAAGCAATTCAAACTCATTTTTGCCGAATCAAACTAATCTGGGTCTTTGTTTCAATTCAAAATAAGCATAGATACAACTCTTTGCTAGTTTTACAAGCTCCTTCATAGTCTCATAGTTTAAACTCATTGGGCAATATTATTATTTTAATGTGACTGTTTGTTTCTAAGTTCGGGTCTGCATATTTTGCCATGTTTATACTCTAAAGCTTTTTCTTACACAGCCACAGTGTTTATTTATATAATATACATAGAACCCTACATGAATCCAAACAAATAAAAGCTCCAAAGTACATTATATTGAAAACCCATTTCAACATTTTGCTCAAATGCCCATCTTAGTTTTTTATTTTAACCATATTGTTAGTTGTACCATGCACATTAAACATTTTGGTCTGTATTTTCTTTACAGATTCACAACCATGGAGGAGCTAGATAATGTAAATGCCACAGCTAAAGTAATCTCTCTCTCTCTCTCTCTCTCTCTCTCTCTCTCTCTATTACTTTGCCACAAATTGTTCACAGCTCATTACTTGGAAAATTTTTAACAAAAGCTACGCCAAAAAGTTATGGTTTAGCATTCTTTGGTGATCTCTATTTTGTTAGTTAGGGCTGTCACTCACTCACACACGCATGGTGGTCTGAGTCTCAATTTTTTTTTTCGTTATTCAAGTATGTTTCCACTCACGCGCTGTGAAATTGGGGTTGATATATTTATTTGAGTTGATTTGATGCTAAAGCAAAAACAATCCAACGTAAATATTGCTGAGTAGTAGCAATTTATTGTCTTAGCACGCGCCTCAAAAGCGCGTGTAATGTTGTCCAGAACCTGTTAGAGCAAATCAGCGATATTTGTGGGGTTTGTGTGCATGGACGTGTAGTGGAGAAAAAGAGAGAAGATTTTGGTTTTTTATAATGATGAAATTTGCTAAAACCCGCATGAATGGCAAAGCATGTATTGTATATCAAAACCATTATCACTGACTGACATATATATTTGCAATTGCAGCTAAGCAGCGTATATTCTTTGCAGATTGTGTTTGTGTACGTGCATGTGTGATTTGTGCTTGTCAAAGTGCGAATTATTAGCCCAAATACTCTAACATTTGATTGAATAGGCTCTCTAGTATTTTGGTCATGAATTGGAGAGTAAAATGGTACATTGCAAATTTATTTTGTGATTTAGATCATATATTACAAATCTAAAGCGTATTATTTTAAATATTCAGAATTCAGATTTAGGAAACTTGGAATAGAGAAGACCATATTTGTATCTAGTATACTAAAAAAAATTAATTAATTTGTAAAATTTAATCTAATCTATAAAATAAATCTATTTAAAACGAATGGCATAGTAATGTCAGGTTTAGGAAATTTAATATAAAGAGAAAATTGTAGGTGTTTAGTGTACTAGGCAAAAAAGACACTCTTTATTATTGGTGTATCTAATGCTAAATTATTTAAAAATTTAAATGATGTAGTCGACTATTAGAGTTAAAAAAAATAAATTTTGAACCATATATGAAAATAGACTTGATATTGTCATGCAACCCCAATACAACAAGCGTCAATTTTGTGTCTAGCACTGGACCGGACCCGTAAAAGTTAGTATTTTGGGTAAGATAAAAGTGTGTATTTTTTACTATTTTTTATAATCATAAAATCAAATCAGAATAATGGGTATGTATAATGATTGTGTATAATTTGTTTGTGACTGCGTTTTTTGTTTTTTGGCTTTTGGTTTTGAGCAGGAAATGATGTACTTGGAGTTGGGGCAAACAGAAAGGCCATCTTTGGCTAGACATTCGCTGTCCAAAATTTCTTCCAATTGTACCCCTACTCGGCATCTTTTATCACATCCCTGATATGCCCTCATCGTTTTTTTAGATTTACTGATTTACACCCATGTCCCTCAAGTTTATCCAGTTGCACTTTTCTGGTAATGCAGATGCTATAGAGCACATAAAGGTGGGATCTTTCTATGAAATTGATCACTCCAAGCTCACACCACAAACCCCAGAACAGCTCAACTCAATCAGGGTCGTCATGGTACATATTATACACAAAAGTTCCACCATTGTTATTGTTGTTGTTTTATTTTTCATATAACATATTTTCTGGGTTCTTTTTTGTTATTTTTTTCAATTGGGTCAGTTTGATGACTTGGATTTTTTTTTTTTAGGTGAGTGAGAAATCTGAATTTAACGTAGCAGTGAGGTATCCAAGCACTTGCTCTCTTAGTACACATTTTAGCAATGGGAATTGTGAGAAACCAGAGGGGAAGAAGCTTCCTGCACTGAATGAGAAATACATAATGGATTCAGAACTTGCTGGAGAGGTGCTTTATAGAAGACTAACAACTCAGGAAATTGCAGAAAAGAGAAACTCATGGAGCTTCTGGGTTGTGCCTTGTATGGAGGCTGAGAAAGACTCAGACTCGGGCCCAGCCTCGAGGACTAGGCTCAGGGATGCAGCTTCTAAAAAGGGTATGTGCAGCTCTGAGGTTAATCTCACTGGGATGGTCCGGTGGGGTAAGCGTAAGAGGGTCAGGTTCCTAGGCAGGCATGAAGAGCAAAAGGTTGAAACTTTATCGATGAATGTGAAGGATAAAGAAGTAGAAGAAGAAGGGAAAGGGAAAGGGAAAGGGAAAGAGAAAGACGAAGGTCATGATGTTGATGAAGAGGATGAGGTAGAAGAAGTTGATGGTGAAGCTGTGGAGCTAGAGTCATCTAAGGCAAAGAAGAATCTCAAAAGAAAGTGCCATGGTTCTAGAAGAGCTCAAATGCCCAAAAGAGCTAAGCGAGAGAAGAAGCAATCTCAAATTCAGGTTCACAATCAGAGTAAGAAGAAAAAGATAAAAAATTCCATAGAAAGATGGTCTGTGGACAGGTGAGGACACAAAGAACTGTTCCAATAATTATGTCAAAAAATTTATCTTTTTACTACGCAAGTCTAATAGTAAATTGACAGTAGTTTTAGTATTTGAATAGATTTGGAAATTTCTTTAAATTGATGCATGAAATTGTATTTATGAAGGTACAAGCTGGCTGAGGTAAACATCTTGAAAATTATGAAGGACCAAAAAGCTGTCTTTGGGAATCCAATACTAAGGCCAGCACTGAGAACAGAGGCAAGGAGGCTCGTTGGTGATACAGGTTTATTAGACCATTTGCTAAAGCATATGGCTGGAAAGGTGGCGCCCGGTGGGGAGGAGCGGTTCCGGCGGCGGCACAATTCTGAAGGGGCCATGGAGTATTGGCTGGAGAGTGCTGATCTGCTAAATATTAGGAAAGATGCTGGGATTCAAGACCCTTATTGGATTCCACCACCTGGGTGGAAGCCAGGAGATGACCCTTCTAAGGATGCTATTTCTACCAGAGAGCTTGGGGAGCTCAAGGAAGAGATGGCCAAAATGAAAAAGTAATGACCTTTTTTCTTGATAGTATTGATCCTTTATATATTTGGCCCTGTTCTTGTTCTTATTGATAATAATGCCATTTCTCTTTCCATTTTTTATTTCATTTATCACTTTTGTGGATTTTAGTACCTTGTGCCTTTTTTCTTAACAGTCACTTTTCTGAAATGTAGTTTAGTCTTATTGCGTCTTTGATCATGTTGGTCAAACAGGAATATTCAGGAGCTGGTGACCAAAAAGCAAGAGGAGAATCTTCCCATTGCCACCACCCCAAATTCTTCTGTGACATGTCTGAACTGGGACCATGAAGAAGGTTCACTGATTCCATTGAAGGTGAACATTAACAGATTTTGCTAGTATTCAATTCAGCTTGACGATGCCTGTATTAACTATTTGATTTTTTTCCCCCCTCCAAATAATCAACTATTTGCTTAATGATTTCACAGGAAATGTATACAGATTGGATGAATAGGAAAGCTAAGGTTGATAAAGAAGTCAAAGAACTGATGAAAATTTCACAATATTTGAGTGGAATGGAGGTACCAACCATGAACCTATCCTCTAATCCTTGTGTTTTGTCGATTGAAAGTGTGTAGGTATATTGCCATGATTACTATTTTTTTCCCTGAAGCGCCTGACAATTATTGTCAAGACCATAGTATCCGAACTTTGGAAATGACCCACATGCTGATCCATTAAGAAATAAAGGACACGTGTAGTTCTAGCTATGCTGTATAAGGTTACCCAATTAAATTTTATATTGTCACTATATTGGCCAATTAATTGTCTTTAGGAGAAAATAATAACTTTTATGTTATATTAATTAATACAAAAACATGATTGAATTTAATTAGAAAATCTAAAGTATAATATTTAATAAATTTTTTTTTAAGGCCAAGTATAACATTTAATAAATGGATTAACAATTCCCTTCCGGGTAATAATACTTGGGATAATTTTGAGATGTACTAAACATGAATAACACCTGAGCAGTTGTCTTAATATTTTGTCAGTTTTGTCATGTTTTGATTTAATGGAGGAATGACAATAATTATTGCAAACAACATTATAACATGGGAGCAACAACATATATTTCAAGAATAATGGTGCTGAATTAACTACTAAGTAATAAATGAAGTGGGTTATAAAAAAAAGGAAATGCTAACTGATACTGTTAAGGTAATGATTAATAATTTATTTAAAGAAAATTTTTATGAAAAAAAAAAATTAATATTTTAACAATTTCTTATATTTTTCATAAAAATTGTGTCAAAACTTTCATAAAATAGATTGTTAACTATTGTTCAAAGGACACCTGCTAGCATAATAAAAAATAAAAAATAAAAGAATAAGGAGTAAATGAAGTGGCATTGATGGACGCTTATTAATGCAGGAGAAAATGGGTATGCTGAAATCAGCTGCAATGGAGGAAACAATCATGCCAGAATCAGAAGCACCACCACTATTATTGATAGGATCTCCAACAACACCATCACACACTGTAAGAGAGACAAAGGATCAGTTGGAACAGAAGAACAAATCAGGTGAAGAACAAGAGGACAAGGGAGGAGACAAGGCAGCAGTAACAACAGCAACAGAGGACAAGGCAGCAAAGATAGAAAGGCTGAAGAGTGGGTTCAGGATATGCAGGCCACAGGGGTCCTTTCAGTGGCCAAAGTCAAACATGATCACATCCCCGCAGTCTATGGTCCACCCTGAAGACCACCTAGTGATCTCAACTCCACCTTCAGCCTCTTCCACAACCTTAAAATCCCATCTCCTCCCTCCATATAAGCCTCAACTTGACCCACGCCCAACATCACCTGTCAAGCCATTGGCTGAGAGGCGCGCTGTCAGCAATGCCATCCTTCAGTGTGTGATCACTAAACCCTCTCCTTCTCCTCCTCTCCCACCTGAGACCCCCCAGACCCAAAGTATCACTACAACCAAAAACTCCCTCATTAACCTCAATGAGCCCCCTCAGACACAACATAGTGACACTGACACTGCGTTTTGTGGGACTATCACCTCTCAAAGAAGGCACTTTAACCTGACCTCCATTGCTCCAATGCCACAGGTGAGCATCTCTTAGCCCTCATCTCCTCCAATTGTGTAATCGTAAGGATAAAAAAAAATTCACTACTGATATATAGCCCTTCTATCATTGACATCATTTTTATCATATATCAATCACAATAAATCATGCCAATGGTTGCGAAAAATAGTATCCATAGACTTATTTCTATTTTTCCCTAATAAGTCTAATGGTATAAAAATTTTCACAACTTATAACGTAACTTATCATCGATGTATTATAAAAGTGGTGTCACTCATGAGTGAGTGCATATGAAAGTTATATTGTTCCAATCACAACTCATAACCTTAACAAGACATGAAAAATATTAGTACTTCTTGCATTGTTCTGTTTAACTTAGTTACTATATATGAGAAAAATGAATCTGTTTTCCTGCGTTTATGATGTGCTTTTTTGTACCTCACAGTTCGAAATGGTTGAGAATGAGGAAGAAACAGAAAGCAAGGATATGAAAAGAAACCTTGATGAGCAGAAGCAGAAAACTCCTCGAGGTAGCTCCTCTTCCACCTCCAACTCCTCGTGGTTGACATCAGGAGAGGGGTGGTGGTTGGGTCTGGCTTCTCCCAAACCTTCTTTGGACAAGTCTAACTAGGGTTGATTGTTTTGATTTTTATATTGTTATGTGGAGAGGTTTTTAGGGGTTAAGTATACAAAGAGATTCTTAGTAAAGTCATATTTACACGATTGAACAATACATATATAACTTGTAAGAAGGGGTTTTATATAGACAGCATATCTTTTGGAGGCTCTGGGATTCTCTCTTTTGGAAGTAAAGGTTAAAAGTGAAAGACTTCAGATCTATGTAAGACAAGGTGATTATCCTGTCCTTTCTGGTAAGCATTATAATATATAGTAAATTAGTAATAATGCTGCTTTGTTGGCTCTTACTTGCATGTTGGTGGTGACTACTTCTAAAACACATGCCCATGCAATGCAAACACGCTAAACACACACACACACACAGATATATATATATATATATATATACACATATATATTTGACGATTACACAATGACCAGGTGCCAACCTTTTTGAAATTCTTCCCACAAGGTTCATATAGTTTCTTTGCAAAAAATGAGTTCCTTTGTATTACTTCAGAATCGCTTATGGCTCTAGCTTAGAATTCAAATGAACAGGCAGACTCAAGATGAGAGTAAATTGACCTAGCCAGATCATTCACTAGCAATAAAAGCTTATGGCTGAAAATCCATTAGCCAGATCATTCACCAGTGATTAACTGAGCAAAATTTACAACATATAAATTATTATCCTAGAAATGAATCAATGCTCTAGCAAAAAAAAAAAAAAAAAAAAAAGAATCAATGCAGTCCACAGGAAGGGGGGGAGGGGGAATCGAAATACTAAAGCCTTGCATATCCACTTGAGTTTTGGATGCCAATATCTTGGAAATCAATGCACTGTGACAATGCAGTGGTGAGCTTCTTCAGATCATCCATTGTGTGCACTGCAGTGAGAGTCACCCTAAGCCTAAAAGGAAAAAATCAGAATAAAAATTCAATTTGTGCATATGATAAAACATAATTACTCCTAAATCTGTATCCAGTGCCAACTTGTACATATCTCTATGTATATGCACTCTTACTGTATTCATAATTTGTAAACACTGATATTTATTTTACATAATCAGATTGTTTATATTTTTTGTCCACCTCAATACAGCCTGACCAGAATAAACCATCCACCTGTCATATTCACTAACTAGCAATAATTATTTTGTACATCAGATATATGCATCCTCCTCACAGCAGGTCTTTCCAACACAGTTGTGGACCCAAACTGTGAGAGGGAGGGTGCATATATCCAATGTATGAGATAATTGTTGCTACTCAACAGAATAAGATGGGTGGATGGTTTATTCTGGTCAGATTGTATTGAGGTGGGAGAGAAACAGAGATGCAATGAGTGAATCCACTATCATATTCAGTCAGGGGCACACAAAATTCTTAATCCCAAAAAATACCACTAGGCAACAAGGTTCTTGGCATGAAGCTAGCAAGATATATACAACTAATGCTACACTCACATAGGTACTAACAACCCAAAAAAAAATCAAAAATAAAAAATAAAAAAAACAAAAGCATCACAAATAGTACACAACAAACCTGCATGAGTTGGGAGGCACTGTTGGGGGTCTGATTGCAGTTACATGGAAACCAGATCTCAACAAATGCCTGTTCTAGAATAATTGGCATATTCAGTAGCTGTCTTAGCAATGACAATAGTCACATAAACACAAAGAGAGGAGAGAGAGAGAGAGAGATAAACCGGCTGGACTGTAGGGCCTTTTCTTCACTCCCCACAATAAGAGATATTATGGGACTTGTGATGGGGATTCCAGTAAGAGCATGAAAGTCTTGCACCCGTTTCCAAATTTCCCTTCTACGCCATGTCTCCTTTTTTGCCACAATAACAGCAGCTGCATGTCATACTCAAGTAATTAAGGAAGATGGTATTTCACCAAGGAGGGAAAGGCAACAATTAGTTGTGGCAACTAAGAATTTGAATTTCTCACTGAGCATAACATATAAAGATCACTCAATTATGTCTCATACTATCAGCAAAAAAATCATACATACATGCATATACGCACCACCATAACAACACAAAAACATTGGGTGTGAAAGTGTCAAAGCTTAGAATATATTTAAGTATGCTCTTTTTTCTATATATTACAAGTGGGGGGAGGGGGACTTGAACCTAGATGTCACGGTTGGAAACACTAGGAAATGCCACTTGACCTAAAGGTCATTCACTATTTAGTTATTTTCTTGAGAATAATATAATTCCAATGGTTTTATGAGGGTTCTTACTTAGAATACCAAATAATCTGTTATTACACCTTTATGTAATTACATATATTTAACAAATATCTTGAGGCTTTGATTTTTCACACTTTTGAATTCCATAAATGCATCAGCAAGAGTAGGCAAATGAGTTGGTAAGCAACAGCCTATCAATTTTAACTGTCAATGCACAGGTACGGGTACGAGTACGACATGGATACAACAGGACAAATCTATTAAATAACTATTAAATTAATTTTTATTGTTATCTTCTATATATTATTAACCCTTTTTTTCATATAATGTTAAATATATATATATGAGATGAGTTCAAGTTACACTTGGTATAACTCTTTTAGAGTTACACCTTTTTTAAACCATTGGATTTAAGTAGATCCAACGGTCAAAAAAAGACTCTCATTAATGCTAATATTCTGATTACGATCTCATTAATTATCTCTTATTTATTATATTTTATGTCCATCTCTAAACCCAAAAAAAGTGTTATATTTGACTCTCTCTCTACATTTCTCTCTCTTGGCATTCTAGGAACTCTCTTGATTCAGTGGCTTTATTTGCTTATATTGAACTGCTGGGGATGGGACAAGAATCATGGTGAGATACTGCGTTCTAAGGCCATATCTGTTTATGTTTAAAGCCATCTTATCCTGTGAGGTTGGCAATTTTTGGGTCAGAGTTTGCAAGTTAGTGGCACGATGACATTTATTTTACAGTAGCTGAGAAACTGAATGAGGCTTGACTGAGCGAGTTATTCTTTGTAACTATACCGGGAAATTCAGACTCCTTTTTCTCTCACAAAGTTCACCATTTTTTTTGTACGTCTACTATTAATACAATCTAAAAGAAGGTTTTTCATGTATGCAAAATTGCATGCCATTTTCCCTTGTTATAATTGTCTATTTAACATAAATTTGAGTTGATTTGGTTTGACAAGAAACGTCTATTTAGCTTGATCAATGAACTGCCTACCGCTTTTTGAAGTTGTTACGGAGAGGAAGCCTATAAAAGACAAGCCCAGTGTGGATAGCGGAAGCAAGTCTCGAGGCAGCACAAAGGTTAGAAAGATGGAACTCAAGCTTTTTTTTTAATTTGTTGATTCTTATCTATCATTGAGGAGAAATAGATAGAGAGAGAATCAAATATAACACTTTTTTTGGGTTTAGAGATAGATATAAAATATAATAAATGAGAGATAATTAATGAAATCCTAATCAGAATATTAGCATTAATAAGACTTTTTTTTTTTTACCATTGGATCTACTTAAATCCAATGGTTTAAAAAATGTGTAACTCTTTGGAATTACACCAGGTGTAACTTGAACCCATCTATATATATATATATATATATATATATATATATATATCAAATTAAGAGTAATAATTGATAATAAAGCAAATCCATGACTATTACAGGATGTTTCGAAATTAGAATGCAAACCAAGAATAAAGATATTTATTAATTTTCAAATACAATATTAAGATTTATGGCATGAATGCTCTTTTTGTTCTGTGAAAGGGTATTCGATTCCTTTTGTTTACGTGTCTCAGCCATGTCCTACATTCTTTCAAAAAAAAAAAGGACACGGCTAGGATACGCATGCAGAAAAGTCCTAGGCGTGTTAGGTATCCAACACAGGTACTACACCCTAAATGAAGTATGTGTGCTTCCTACGGCACAACAGCACTGTGAATTGGGATAAAAACTGTCACTTCTTTCTTTTATGTTCTGCTCTCACTCTTCCCTTCACTCAGGATCCTTTATTTGGAATAAACATAAAAATGATAATTATCAATAATTTGTCCACAAAGCTTGCATTTGAAAGGAAGATATAAGGTGTACCATGAGCAGCTGCAGCAATGGGGACTGGCATGGCAGTGGAAAATATAAAGGAGCGACCCCTTGATTGTATGAATTGCTTCCACCTTTTGCTGTTCATATAGCATTCAGATAATGGCATAACTAAATCAAACATATTTTCACATACAGGAGATAAAACATTCAAGGAACTCATGGTATAAATGCTAAAGAAAAATTTGTTTTGCTCAGTTCCAATAAAATGAAAGTCTTCCCAGGAATTGTCTAGATAAACCTAATTATTTCTATTATTCTCCATCATACCTAGAGGGAAGAGCACACAAGAGGAATTACCTGCATGCTATGAATCCACCATGGCAACCTGCAGCCTTACTTAAAGTGCCTATGCATATGTCAACATCTCCTTCACAATTGAATTCTTCAGCCACTCCACCCCCATTTTTACCACAAACAAATGTTCCATGAGCCTGGGAATAAAAATCTCAACAAGAGTAACTCTCTATTCTTCAGGGCATATAATGCATTGAAGAAGGTAAACAGGAAGAAGCCATTTTTGCCCCTACCATTCATGAACTAAACCAAGACGCATGTCGATAGTTGAAAGTTAAAAGAATGAATATGATTGTCAGAGATGTGATCTAGCCATATTCTCCATACTTTAGCCATCAATAAATCATAGACTTCATGTTGGGGTTAACCATAATCCCAAGATGAGTTTATGTGCACAAGACTCATCTTCTTTTGATATCATAAGCATCAATACTTAAAGTGACTTACATCATCAACGACTAACAAAAACTGGTGCTTCCTGCGAAGCTTCACAAGTTCGATCATTGGTGCAAAGTCTCCATCCATACTAAATAGACTGCAATAAAAAGAGATTGAAGTCATCCACCAAATCCAACAATGCACAGACGCACACACACATGACACGTATATAGAAACACCCTCTTTTTAAATGATGAAATAACACAAAAGTTGAGAAGATGAACCTAATTAGTACACCAGACATAAAGTCTGTCAGAGAAAAAACCAAGACGTGGACACAATTAGCTAAACAAATAAAGACTACACTGTTTCCCACTGACCAACAAAGCCCATCCTAGCACAGTCATTTACATGGTGATAAATGTGAACCACTAAAGATTAAAAAGACATCTCGGAAGTCCCCTATCTAAACTTCATTTATTTATTTTTTTTTATAAGTATCTAAACTTCATTTATTATATCATAATTTGTTCTCATTATGATCTGAATGAGAAGAATGATATATAATACAAGCCTCAGAATATCCCATGTGTGTCAAAGATGGCCAGCTTTGACTTTGATGTATATGCCCAGAGGAATGCAAGAGAATTTTTTCAACAATTATTCTCAACCCAATCAACAATAAAAGTTTCTTAAATGCACACTTGACAACATAATAAATGGATAAAAGAGAATTAAATTTAGAATATCAAAAGAAAGCATTAAAATTTAAAACCATGCACTGTGCTTTTCTGGAACTCATTTTTGCCTAATTTTCTCAGCCACATGGAGCTTGCTAAAGTGAAATTGTAAGTAACGCATATTACAACATGACTAACCCATCAGTCACAACGACTTTCCTCTTCATTTTGCAATTCAATCTGTCAAAACACAAATGCATCAATTATATTATTATTGGGTAGAGTATGCTAAACAATGAAGTGAGACTGAAAATTTAAGACAAAATGTTAAAACCTACAACAGTGCATTAAGGTGAGACATGTCACAATGTCTATAGATGAACAATTCCACACTTTTTTGTCGCTCAGCAAGACGAATACCATCAATTATTGATGCATGATTCAGTGAATCAGAAAATATGGCAATCCTTTCTTCCTCCAAAGGTGTCCTGCCTGCAGTCAAGAGAGCACCAATGTTTCCTAATGCTACCATCACGGCCATATTCGCTGCAAACCCTGTAGGACAAAGAAGGCAATCCTATAGCATAAATATTAAACAAAAATGCATCAGTTTTCAGTTGGAAAAACTAGAAAAGGTCAGATGATTTACAAATGGTGATCAAAAGAACACAACCCAATTTATTAAACCTCCAAGAAAACTACATAATTGCTTTATGAGTTTCAATGTACCATAGTACATCTTGCAAAACCCGTGATCAGGATAATTATCATCACTAGAACCAAGTCAATCATGAATGTAGTATTCCAAAACCCTTATTGGCATTCATTCAAACCCTGGTTCATGCCAACATGTTATGAATTTCTTAATCATACTTTTGGGTTCTTATACCATGAACAACTTGAATTTCTTGAGAAATGGTTAGATATAATAACAAGAACAAATTTATAAAAAAGAAAAATCATATAAACTGCTCAAGTCATTTTTATAATACATACCTCTTTCATCTTTAGATCTGCCAAGCACGACTCCAATAGCCTATGGTAATTGGTATAGCCACATATTAGAGCAGAACCCCTTGGGCCCATTCCAAGTTCTAGGGCAGCCTGGTTTACAATTAGCAGTCCTTTTAGGAAAAAGAGAACTATTTAAAAATAAGAAATAAAAATAAAACCTATTAACTTGGGGAAAGTATACTTTGAGTAAAGAAATATCATTAAGCACACCTTTGCAGCAGCCTTTCCAATTGTAGGATGTGAACTCAAGCCCAAATAATCATTTCCAGAGAACAAAAGTAGCTTTTTGAACTGCTGAGGGCAGGACTCTGCTTCATTACCAGTTATTTTATCTCTGCAGACAGCCTCATCCCCTGCTTTGATCAGTGTCAATGTGAATAATGAGATGATATATATTTGTAAAATTCAACAACAAATAAGGCCCTGGAGAGTCTAAGATACATGCAGATCTTCTTAAACTAAGACATCTTATCATGCCCAATTGACACCATATCGGTACTTGGTGAGAACAAAAGATAAGACACCGGATTGTGATAAAAGTTCCAATAAAATGTTTCATAACTGCCGTGCATAATTGACTTACGTATTCCTGTTCACCATATTCTTCAATATCATTTGCCCAAATTTCACATTACATCAAACTTAACCTCACTGTCCTCACCAGACCTTATTTGTCATCCGTCAATGCATCATTAGGAAGCCAATATATTTATCCAACACACACACACTAAGAGCATTAGTTTCTCCCATTCTCATTCCACTATTCCCATATCTCATCATGATTGCCCGCTTAAACACACACCCCAGCCAAAACAGAACATTCATTGACCCACAATAGTTGCCTACTTGCATGTAAGCTGTAACAATGAAATAAGTCAAACCCATTTTGGCATACAACCCTCACTAACCCCACACTAAAATTCACACACTAAATTTTCTCACCAGACATAAATATGTCCATATTACACTCTTGGTTTTACAATGACTTACAAACACAATAGTTGGTTTTGGTTTACAATTCACTATTATTACTTGCATGCATAACCAATGAAATCAAAAGGCAAAAACTTTATTAGCTTCATAATGCAAATACGCAGAGCATATTCAAATCTCAAACATCACCCACAAATTTTTTTTTTTTTTTTTGTCAAAAACCAAAGCAAATAAAGATAGGATTTTGGTGAGAAAAGAAGAAGGTTACCAGTACTGGGAAAGTCACAGACCCATCTCTGAAACGTTTCTTCTGCAATCTGGACCTCCACAGAGGACCGGTCCCACTGTTGCATTTCATCGTACACCTGGAAGAGATCTTTTCCTGCTTCTTCATGGTCGGATATGGAGGAGCTTTGAGCTTCATTTTCAATGGTTTTTGATTGTTGGTCATTGGGGAGGTGAATGGGTCTCAGAGACCGCAGGAGTTTCAGATTTTCGAGCTTTACAAGTGCCTCTTCGACCAAGTTGTCCCACAAGTTCATTGTTTCCATTAGCAGAGAGAGAAGAGAGAGAGAGGTAGTTATTAGATTTGGAGTGGAACGAGGGTAGTTGGCTTGGTTAGCTGCCATTAGTACTTAAAAAGGGTGATCACCTAACCCACGATACAAACGTCGGCTGATTATTACAGGTGGGAGAAAGGTTTTTGTATCAAATGATGCCATGATAACGGTGTCAAAATACTATTCCACTCATAAAAGAAAGAGACGTGCTAGTGGTATTTATTTTTATCCATGTACTCTTATTTATTAGATTTTGATATCACTGACGTGGTATCATTTAACATAAAATATTATGGACAGAGTGTATGTATGTGACCTTAGTTCAAATCGGGTTTTCAAAATAAACATGATTTCAAAATTATAAAAGTGTTTTAAAAACACGATTTGTAAGAGTATTCACATTAAAAATGATATATGTCATATATAGGGAAATTTTAGCATAAAAGTCCAAAACTCCCCACATATCTAGACTTGTAAAACCAACTATTGCAAAAAATTTGCAATAGTGCTATAATGCAATTCTAAAGGTAGAATTGCACTGTAGCTCAATTCTACACACACACACCAAAAAAAAAAAAAATTATTCACTTATTTTATCAATTCCTCTCTCTCTCTCATCGGGTTTTTGGGTTTTGGGTTTTTGCTTTTATTTGGATTTTAGGATATATTATTTTATTGTGTAGAAATAATATTTTAATGTGTTGTATTGTAAAATAAAAGTTGGAATGCTGAGAGTATTGTAAAATAGTATGATATAATTGATAAAGTAATTTTTTTGGATAGTAAAATAGGATGGGATAGAATTTTCCAATGTGAATGCTCTACGGTTGTGAGTACAAACATGTGGAACAAATATTAAGGTTTTGAAAATTAGTTTTGATGAATTTGAAATTTTGAAATACCATTTAGGAAATTGTGTGAATTTTAATAACTTTTTAAAAAATTGCTTAAATAGTTGGTGCACACCCAATTTTTTATAAGCTATAAAATATAGGACAAAATTTAGTTACAAAATTAGTTGTAGTCTTAGGTTACAAACTTACTTAATAAAATAAAAATTACTACATATTTTGAAAATCTAACCGTTAAATTTCATATTCTTTACTCTCTTAATACACATGTCAAATTTTGTGTCAATCAGATATTATTTACTATATGATCTATAAGTTTATATTTTATGCATAATTTTAAACTACAAAAACTTGTCATTTAAACAATTTATTGATGACATAGCTATTGATCTTTAACTTTCTAGAAATTTTGCAAGTATAGAGGTTATAAGAAAAAAATGTAATCCAACAGTGGATTTGTCATAATAAAATGATATTGAGTAAGGTTGTAGTCTTAAGTTACAACCAATTTTGTAGCTAAACTTTATCCGAAAACATATAAACACAACTCATCAATCCAATCCAATCTAATCCTACCCATGTGGGCAAGATTGGATTTGTTTCTATACTAGTAATGGGTTGGGTTGGTTAGGAGAAATTAATCTAAGAAGATCAAGTTAGGTTAAAAAAAAACCATGTCATGCACACCCCTATCTGCCAAGTTGGAGTGTAGTTGAGTAGTTCACTCTTTGGTGGGACTTGGGAGTGTGGGGGGAGAGTAAGATATACCATTTGGAAAATACTAAAACTAGTCTAAATTTTATTATAAAATACTTACATACCTATGTAGCAATGAATGTTATATTTGTAGATTTCGTAATCTAATGATTGTTTTCAATTAATTTATTATGCTTGGTGACACATATGTTTATAATATATATATATATATATATATATATATAAATTTTGTGGTATTTTCAACATCACTCAAATAACTTTGCTAGGAACTCAACTCTTGTACAATTTGTTTAGGTGGTTGATTGAGTGGGGAATAATAACTTTCACATGAACTCATCACTTACATTGTTTTTATTTTCACCACTCATGACCTACCACTTTAATAAGTTGCAAAAAAATAGTGGCCTTTAGACTAATTTGTGAGAAAAAAAAAAAAAACCAGATATAATAACTTTGGTTCTATCACTAAATTTAACCATGTTGTTCCAAAGATAATTGAAGTTATTAATGCAACAACTCTTTTTTCTTCTAAAAATAATGCTACTTTTACTATATCAATGCAACAACTCCTTCCCATTGCTTAAAACCCCACTCTATTATTATAAGAGTTAGGACATTTTGTAATGGTACTTTGGGTTAAATAATGTGTTTGATCTTGGTGAGAGAGCTTAATTAAGTGTGTGTGTTTAACTGTTAGTTTGTTTCTCAAACAAATTGTTCATTACACAACTATACGGTTGAATTCAATACAACTATATGTTTAAATCAATTATAACATAATATAATCTCGTTGAAAAATATTTATGAAAATTAAAAAGTAAAAATCATTAGATCTATAAAAATGGATAATGTAGGGCTAATTTTTGTGATCATTTTGATTTTTAATTTGTGTTTTGGGAGCTATAGAAGAAAAATGTATCAAGTTTGATAATACAATCCAACCCTAGATTTATTAAATAATTTTTCTAATGTAAAAGGAAAATTATTGTTTTACATTGGAAGTGTACACACATGATATCCATACTTTAATTAATATTAGGTGTCAATAATTTTTTAGAATGTCTATATTTGACACATGATATATTTGACGAGTGTAAGATGTTATATAAAGATTAAAAAAAATGAAGTGTAAGACAACATGATATTTTGTTAAATCTTTAACTTTTGTATGTAAAATGTGACGGAGCCAAGAATTTAGGTTGGAGGACAAGATTGAAAGTAAAAAATTAATCAATATTAATAACAAAATAAATAAACAATTATATGCTAATGTAATTGTCATATAGAATCTACTTCGATACAAGTTTGTTTAGGAATTGATCCGGACTCATTATTATGATCAGAATTCTCCATAATCTCAATTAACTATAAATATATATGTCATATCATTAAAATAAAGAAAAATAGTTATCAATTTATTTTTAAGAATAATAAAATCTAGAGATCAATCTAAATATAAACAGTTTAAACATATAATTTGATTCTTCAAAATAAAAAATAAAAAATTAAATCAAAGGAAAAGTATTAAGAGTATGCAATATACATGTGAATATTTAAATGTAACTCAATGGCTTGAATGCTTTTAAAAATTCAACAGAAAACTCTAGGATACAAACCAAAAGAGATCGGTAACAAAAGAAAATTTTTTTTTTTTTCCTTTTTATGGGAGGCGTCAGGCATGCTTGAAAGTAGATGTTTATGTGTTATATATATATATATATTCAATATTTTCTGGATAACTATGGCGGCAGTGCCGACCAACTTGTTATAATAAAAATAGTAACTTACAACTGACCGGGCCAAACTTGGCTCTGATACCAAAAGGGGGTAAGTTACAATCAACTGAGAATCAGGCGACTGGGCTCTGAAACCAGGTAATGCGGAAGGTATCTTAAAATAAAATAGCCAACTGTGGCTTACAATAAAGGACTGTGTTTAGGAGACTATTCCTAAAACTTGGCTGGACTTCTAAGGTATTTCTGCTAAGAAAACCTTTGCTGGAGAAGGAGGGTATTTCTTTGCTGTGGCTAAGTCTGAAAGCCAGAAAAAGAGCCTGCTGAAGACTGAGGGGTGAGCTCCCTTATATAGGCTGAAAGGAGCATCGGATGCTGCTGAAATCACGGAAGAATTCTGCTTTCACTTGGGTGAAATGCTTTTTCCACCGACTGCTACAGTGAAATCCCATTATTGCTGTGACGGTAACTGTTGCTGCTACAGTAACTTGTCCCCTTGCTTTTCTGGGGTACTGTAGAAATAGTAAATTGTGGATACTATTCATAGTGCGGGTACTGTTCATATCAGTGGCTGGTGCTGATGAATAGTAATCGGATTTGTTTTTATCCTGTTTGCTGGGTCAGGATGCTTTAGTCAGTATCATATCCCGAGGGATATCCTTCATAAGGATCAAATGCTGGATCATCATCATCATGGGTATGTTCGTGGTATTTGTCGTACAGATTACAAAACCCGCAGTACATGAGAGGTTCATAGTCTGTTTTGTCTTTTGTGTACTCAGGAAAGCCTGTGTAATTAACCCTCAGGGTGCTGAAGGCTTCTGAATATGGCTTGGTGGTGAATACAGTAATTCTGCCGGTATTTCCTACGAAGTGGTATTTTTCCCATAATTCGCTGGTGACATCTCGGAGTTCATTGTTGAAATAAT
The DNA here is from genome assembly GCA_023055345.1 of Quercus wislizeni. Lineage (NCBI taxonomy): Eukaryota > Viridiplantae > Streptophyta > Magnoliopsida > Fagales > Fagaceae > Quercus > Quercus wislizeni. The sequence goes on along the minus strand of JALGQJ010000029.1, from coordinate 3,284,499 downwards.
TTGTCCAACAATATACGAGTGCCAGGGGATCTTTATAGGATAGGTAGGAGTCACCATCATACCAGGGGCCATTGTGGGTGTAACCATCAATAAGAACAAGGTGGTGGGAAGGCTGAATAGACATCCAGTTGTTAACGTCCCATTGCGGGAGAGTGCTCCAGCACCTGATTGTTACAAAAGGACTTTTGATCTTCCTGACCACTTGTTGGATTATCTGGGGGAATTGGCTGATCTGAATATGGTCCGTCAACTTGATGAGTCTAAGGAAACCATACTCGAGCATCTTTGAAAGCCAGCTTGGGTTTCTATCTTCATCATCAGCTCCGTCTTCATAGTTCACTATTAAACCAGGAAAAGGGTGCTGTTTTTCATAAACCCTGTGACTACTTCCAAAGTATTGATTCCAGTTGGCTAGGATAGAGGCAGTGACTCTGGGGTCTGCTTCTTCTCCGGGGACTGGGAAATGACTGGTGACCATAATTTGAAAATGCCTGAACCACTGGTCGTATGATTCAGTCATTGCCTTGCTTCCGAATATACGCATTTGTATATCAGAAGGCAAGTTGGCGACAGCACTTCTAAGCTGGTTTTGAGTCTTAAGGCTCAACCTAGCATAGTCTGTGCTCATAATAGTCATTTTATCCATGGAATGGATATCCTCTTTGCCATAGAGTTGACTAGTGAGAACCATATTTCCTTTTTCAAGTTCAACTAGATGTAATTCTAGTGCTGTAAGGGTTCTTTGGAAAAGGCTCTGGTGTTTTTGGGTAAAAGCTCTTTGGAGATTGTCAAGGATGAATTTAGTGCTGTGGGGAAGTTCTGTATATATTCCTCCTCTAAATTGCATGGTCCTGTTTCTGACTCTCTCAAGAGTTATAGCCATGAAACCGCTTGAATATGTAACCATTTCTGGATACATTGGTTGAAGGGATGCTGCTCCTCTATGGCTGGTAGAGGAAGCGCCTTCATGCTTTTCAAAAGACTGTCCCATTGCTGGTAATCTTTTGTCTTGAGTGTAGTCCCTTGCGGGTACTTTCTCTTTGCCTTTCTTCTCTGCTGGAGAAGACATAGTTGTTTCCTGCCAAAAATTTTTTGAATGAAACAAGATTTTTAAGGGCTGGTTAAAAATCCTTTTTCTTTTAAAACTGATGGATGCAGGGATGCAAATATTTTTATAATGCATGCATGATAATTGATTGTGGCTGAAGGGACGATCAATTGCTTTGGCTGGATCAAGATTTTGGGCTTGATTATAGGCTGTGAGAGTAGTGAGAGTTTTGGCTATGGAAGCTTTCTGGAGGGATTTGATTTCCCAAGGGGATGGGCTTCGCACAAACTCAAATTTGATAGGCTGATTGAAGGGATGGGCTGTGATTCCTTCATTGTCTGTGGTGAAAGGGTATAACAAACATATGAATGGGTTTCCTAAGATGACCCTATCTGTTATATTCTTGTTTATGACAATCCTGACTTTGGAATGCCATCTTTGGAAGTTAATCCGACTGGTGGTTTGCAAGAACGATCCATTGGATGGTTCTGGCTCTATTTCTGCAGTAGGGTTAACTGTTTCATTTTCTTCAACATCGAAAGGATTTAGTGATGGTGTTTCCCCATCGCTTTGATGTGAAGTTGATACTGGTTTCTTGATTTTGAGATCCATGAGACCACGATCAACCCTAAGGATGGTTAATTCCTGCTTTGGGTTTCTCAACCCAACTTTGTTATCCTTAATTCCCTTTTGAAGGTCGTCGATCGTAATTTCCTTCCTGGATTGGGTAAACCTATTGTAGATTTGCTCTAAATCTACTCTGGGATACTGGATCTTAATCACAGGCTTGCTGGTATCCTTAACCAGGGCTTGGTGGAAAAGGGCTTGCTTCTGGGTCTTAGGTTCTTCTATAGCCTTTATGAGGTCTAAGAGAAGCTGTTCCTGGCTTTTTAATGCGTTGATGGCTTTATTTCTACAACAACCATCTCTGCATGGTGTGGGTTCATCCTGGCTGCTAGAAGTACTGGTTCTAGAGGACTCTGAGGATGACCTGTATATTTGCTTGAAATCAGCACCCGAATCAATTAGGGCTATGAACTCAAATTCAAAATCTTTACTAATGACAACCCTGACTTTGGAATGCCATTTGTGAAAGTTAATCCTAGTGATAGCATCTAGAGCTAAACCTCTGCTGGGCTCTTGGATGTGATCAACTTTAGGGTCAACTATTTGATCAACCTTATTGTCTGAGGGACTCTCCTCATTGCTTTGACAAGAAGTGTTCTTCAAGGATTGGTTTAATTGGAAGGCTTGAAGGTTTTGCTTTAAGGCTCCAATTTCACTTCTGGTTTCCTTGGTTTCTCTTTGAAGGTCGTCAATTTTGACTTCCTTTTTTGGCTGGACAGACCTATTGTAGATTGGTTCTAAATCTACCTTTGGTTGTTCCATCATAGTCCTAGGATTACTGGTTTCCTGGACTAAAGTCTGAGTTGTACTAGGTTCCTGAGGCCCAGAGTTATCTAACTTTGGGCGGGAGGTTCTGGCCTCACAATTTTTTCTGTAATGGCCACGCCTGCCACAATAATAACACTTTTGAGGCTTGTTTGGCTTTGCCTTTTTGTGGGCTTTAGTAATGGGTTGAGACTCAGTTTTAGTGTGTCTCTTAGCTTCCAATTTCTGGCGTGCTTTTTTGGCTTTTAAAGTCTCTTTGACTTTAGGAATTTCTTCATCTGTTTCAGAGGAAGAACTGCTAGAAGTTGTTCTAAGCTTTATTACTTTAAGCTGGCTAGAACTCTTTGGTAAAGAAACGGCTGGTTTCTTTGCTAGTTTTCCAAGTTTCTGGACAACTATATCTAAGGCTGTTTTGCCTTTAGAGCGGCTGGGGTTGGCTGGTAGAGACTTGACTAGAGGCTGCCTAGGATTGGGATTGCTAGCTTCATTCCTAGTTGGATTGGGTTTAACTATTGTCCAAATTTTGGTGAGGACACAAAACTGCCTGTGCTGGTCATAATACCTTTCGAAGTAGATGAAGAAGGGGACGTTACGGGATATTTCCCTCATGAACAGTACCCAAGCATCATAAACTTTCTTTTTCCGATCTTTGGAATAGTTGGCTTTGTAGGCTGCTCTTTTAGCCTTGTTCTCCTCAGAATTAAAGTCCTTACCTAATTCTTCTAGGTCGGGATTAAATCCTTTTGATGGTTTCTGATCTGGAGGCTGTTCCATATCAGTAACTGATGGGGATGAAGGGGATTGCTCATGATCGTCTTGGTTATTGACAATCAAATCCTCTTCGGCTGTATGGTGAGGTGTGCTAATCTGGGAGTTGATTCTAACTTCCTGAAGCTGGACACCTAAGTCTCTTCTAGACATTGGGAATGGTGATCCTTTAGGTCTAGTTGAGCTATGCTGGGAAACTGTTCTATCTTTCAAATAGATAGGTGACTGGTTATGAATCGGAGATCTAAACTGGGATGTATCCAGAGGCTGTTTACACTCGGGAGTGCTAGGCCTAGATCTGTCGAAACTTAACTGGGGTTGGGTCGGAGATCTAAACTGGGATGTATCCAGAGGCTGTCTGCACTTAGGAGTGCTAGGCCTAGATCTATTGGAACTCAACCTTTTAACTGGAGATCTAACCTAGGATGTATCCAGAGGTTGTCTATACTCATAGTTTAGAGGAGTAGATAACCTAGATCTATCAAAGCTGAAACTAACCTTTCCATTGGCTAGTTGCTGGAATAGGTCCAAATTTACTCTAACCGTGCTGTCGGCTAGTTGCTGGACAAAATCCAAGTCTGGATTCTGTACTGGGCTTTGGATCCTGGCTGTAGGATCAGTACTTGATTGCTCAGATTCTTGGTCCGAGACTTGACTGGAATTGCTAGATGATTCCTGGATATTTAGAACTTCAACTGAAAGGGTGACTGGTTCCCTCTTCACAAGTTCTTCTGGGTTTTGGGTAGCTTCATCCGGGCTACTAGAGGTATTATCATGAACTTTAGGAGAGGATGAATCTTGATGGTTCTGACAGATTTCTCTGTGGCTAGAACTATTGAGACTTTCAAGTTCTAGGGCTTTTGTGACATCTCCAGAGACTGAGGAATGGGTAGGGGTTTTCCCTAGACATTCGGTTTTTTTTATAAGTGAAGGAATGACTGGTTTTCCTTCTATAGAATGCTTGGTATTGTTTGGCGGGATTTTGGGTTTTTCACGCCATTTGAAATGTTTCTCAAAGTATTCAAAGAAAGGATAATTGATTTTATATTCTTTCATGAATGCTTCCCATTTCTCCAATACTTCAACTTTTTGTTCACGGGTATGGTTTGCTCTGTAGGCTTCTCTTTTAATTCTGTTTTTATCAGAACTAAATTCCTTTCTGAGCATGTCCATATCTGGGGTAAACTCCATGTTCATCATAGGGGACTGATGGTCGTTCCTAGTTTTCATTTTCATAGGATCCCTAGAATTGGATCCTGATGTAGATGGAGGGTTAAGATCTTTTTGATCTAAAGGGGATCTATGTGAGGGTATACTATGATATGAGGGTATTCTAATTCTATGTATATTCCAATATCCTATATCATAATCTAAGGGTGATCTAGTATGTGTATTCCTATCCTCTCTATCTCTATATTCATGTATGTTTCTATCCTCTATATCTTGTTCTGAATCTGAAAGCTGGTATGACTCCTGATACTCATATTCATCATCTTCTTCTATGAACTCAGGTGGGTCAGTATTGCTAGAGCTAATGGAAGCGAAAGAGTCACTCCTTCTAAACATCCTATTTATCAATCTGGGTTTAAAGTTTAATTTAACAATTACAACCTAGTCACCTTTATATCCTCAAATTTAAACTAACAATTACAACCTAGTCACCTTTATATCCTCAAACTTCTGGATCTAACCTTTACCGTTCTGGAACAGATAATCACAACTATGGGATAGACACTTAACTGTTTTAACTCCTTTGTCGTCAGACTTCTCTTCCAATAATCGGGACCACCCTAACACGCCTCACCTGGGCTTTCAAACGGGCTGACCAACGAAACCTAGGAAGTCTTCTCGTCTTTCTTGACTGTGGAGAAACTAACAGATCCTAAGGTATCAAATCTCACAGAACCAATGTATCTGCAACAGAGTTCAGGGCTAAACACAAAATGGGAAGAATAGGGATAACTGTGAAGTAAAAGTCAATTAAAATGAGAAGAGTAGGGATAACTGTGAAGTAAAGGTTATCTTGAACAAATAATCACAGAGTAATAAACAGTTTGAATGAACGGGAGGCTCAGCCTACCACCAAAAGATAGAACAATATAGACTGGCTAAGATAAAGTAGTAGATGAAGAATGCAACATATGGAAGTGGTAATGCTATCAGAAAATAGATGTAAAACAAAATAATGTTTGTTAGAGATAACATACTTTCAATGTAATTATAATGCCAAAAATAATTCAATATTTTCTGGATAACTATGGCGGCAGTGCCGACCAACTTGTTATAATAAAAATAGTAACTTACAACTGACCGGGCCAAACTTGGCTCTGATACCAAAAGGGGGTAAGTTCCCGCGCCTTCGGTACCGTAGTACCTGCGGTGGGGGCTCAGTTGTTAGCTGCCACCCTGGCGAACAAAACGCCCTAGGAACCGCATGGTACCTATCAGAGTCGAGGTGGTTGCCTCTGACCGGCGGAGAGCCTCTCTTTATCCCTTGGAAAAGAGAGGGTATAACAAAAGGATGTCAATTAAGATCAGCGCTATTGTAAGCAAATCAGAAAGGACTGTGTTTAGGAATAGTCTCCTAAACACAGTCCTTTATTGTAAGCCACAGTTGGCTATTTTATTTTAAGATACCTTCCGCATTACCTGGTTTCAGAGCCCAGTCGCCTGATTCTCAGTTGATTGTAACTTACCCCCTTTTGGTATCAGAGCCAAGTTTGGCCCGGTCAGTTGTAAGTTACTATTTTTATTATAACAAGTTGGTCGGCACTGCCGCCATAGTTATCCAGAAAATATTTTGGCATTATAATTACTTTGAATTATTTTATGGATATATCTCCCATTCCCCATATTTTGTTTTACATCTATTTCATGATAACTCTTCCATTTCCAATTATTTATTTCTTCGTCTGCTATTACTTCATCATCTTCTTTTACATCTGTAAATGGTAGGCTGAGCCTCCTTCTAACCATTCTATTTGTTATCCTGTGATTATTTGTTCAAGTTAACCTTTACTTCTTCAGTTATCCCTATTCTTCCTATTTTTGTATCTATCCCGGAATATTTGTTGCAGATTCATATACCTGTGAGATTTGTTACCAAAATCTGTGTAGGTTCTCCGTGTTATAAAGAGGCCGAAAATCTTCCTAGGTTTGGTTTGGTCAGCCCGTGTGAAGCCGAGAGAAGGCGTGTAAGGGTGGTCCCCATTATTGGAGGAGAGTCCGGCGACAAGGAGTTTTCACAGACTAGGTGTTTATCCCATAGTTGTGTTTATCTGTTTCAGACCTGAAGGTTGAGAAAATACAAAAGTTTGAAGATACAAAGGTGACTAGGTTGTAATTGTTATTTTAAACTTATAACCCCAGAATCATGAATAGGATATTTAGAAGTAACTCTTCCACCAGTAGTAGATGTAATCAACCCACATCCATCCCAGATATCCCAGCAGACGTAGGAGCAATTAATTCGGAAACTTACGAGCTATCCGATCTAGATCTAGACATAGGAGATTGGAATATCCCAAAAATTGCCATTAACCAATTTTACAAATCTTCTTCATGGTCCTTGAAAACAGCTTTCAAGACAGACTACCATGTTAAAACCATAGAACAAGTTTATGGTATAAACAAGGAGTACGAAACGTGCTACTTGTTATCTCCTTCAGCTATCCAAAAGCATAGAGCCAAAGGACATAATTTCCTACACATAGGATTAGTCCAAATTGGAGTGAAACCACTCACCAGAAGAGGTTTGAACAGCTCAATCCTCATGGCCCTTAGGGACGCTAGACACATCAGGTTTAGTGATAGCCTGTTAGGTTCCATAGAAACCAGCCTTTCTAATGGTCCTATACATTTTAATTGTTTTCCAGATTTCAGCGTCTGTATTAATGACAGCACAGTCATTAAAGCCCTCACTTTAAATATCAAGACTCAGCAATTAGCCGATGGCACAGTCAGGTTAAGTTTCGATAGATCTAGGTTGAGTACTCCTCTAGACTATGAGTATCGCCAACCTCTGGATACATCCTAGTTTAGATCTCCGACAAATAGGTTGTGTTTTGATAGATCTAGGCCAAGCACCCCGTGCAGACAGCCTCTGGATATATCCCAGTTTAGATCTCCGATCCAACCCATTAACCAGCCATCCCCGCATACCTCAACTAGACCTAAAGGAACACCATTCCCAACGTCTAGAAGAGACCTAGGTGTCCAGCTTCAGGGAGTTAGAGCTAATTCCCAACTCAGCACACCTTGCTATACAGCAAAAGAGGATTCGATTGTCGATGAGCAAGACGATCGTGAGCAATCCCCACCAGTATCTATTACTGATATGGAACAGCCTCCAGATCAGGAACCCTTAAACATCATGGTCCTAACCAAAGAGTTTGATCCCGACCTAGAAGAGTTAGGAAAGGATTTTACTTCTGAGGAAAACAAGGACAAAAGAGCAGCCTACAAAGCCAATTATACCAAAGAACAAAAGCAAAAAGTCTATGATGCTTGGGTACTATTCATGAGGGATTTATCCCGTAATGTTCCCTTCTTCATTTACTTTGAAAGGTATTATGGCCAGCATAAGCAGTTTTGTGTCCTCACCAAATCATGGACCATAGAAGGACCCAATGCAACCAAGGAGGTTGTCAGGTCCAGCCATCCACCCCTAGAAGCCATAACTTTTGATCATCGCAGAAAGGAGATTATAGCCTCTCCCTTCAAGGTGACGATTGATAGACACCAGCCTGTCGACAAAGTTATTGAGCAAAACAATTATACCAACCAGGCCATCCATGTCATAGGTAAACAGCTTGACAGGATAGAAGACAAGATCGAAAACAAAGTTATCCTCCAGCCAGGAAACTCTAGTAAGCCGGTCCAAGTCTTAGAAAAGCCTTTGGTCAAGTTACCCACAACTAGGCATACCAGCCTCAGCCATTATAAGGACAAGATAGCCTTAGATGTAGTTGCCCAGAAATTGGAAGAACTAGTCAAAAGGGAACCAGTCACCCCTTCAGCGACTGTTCTAAATATCCAAGAATCTTCTAGCAACTCCAGCCAAGCCTCAGACCAAGAGTTTGAGCAATTAGAAACTCAGTTCCAGGATTTAGAGGTAAAACGGCTTTACCACCCTGATCCTAGCAGCTCAGCCAAACCATCACCCCCTGACCTCCGGTACGAGGAAAGGAACGTTGGTAACCAGTTCTCAGTAGCCTCTGGTAGACTCTATGAATGGAACATAGATGGTTTATCAGAACAGGAAATCCTAAACAAAATCCAGCATATGACTATGGTAGCAAACAACTACCTGGACGAAAGCCGTCCCCATAAAGAAGTCATAGAAATGATGGTGTTAGGATTCACTGGCAAACTCCAACAATGGTGGAACAATTGCCTTACTGAAGTGTCTAAAGAAGACATTAAGTATGCCATCCAAAAGGATGAGGAAGGCAATCCCATCATCAATGAGATTGAGCAAGGTATCCCTGATGGAGTCAATACTCTGATCTATACGATCATGAAACACTTCATAGGAAAACCTAGCAACATCACAGCCAGAATTTATGAACAGCTTAGCAACCTTAGGTGTAAAACCCTAGGAGAATACAAGTGGTATGAAGATGTTTTTACCACTAGAGTCATGCATAGAAAAGATTGTAATTCTCCATTTTGGAAGGAGAAATTTATCAATGGTTTACCTACCCTCTTCAGCCAGAAGGTAAAAGAAACCCTTTGCAGTCCTTTAGGTATCATAGATTATGATAACCTAACATATGGAGATATCTCTAGCACCATCCGAAGTGAAGGGATGAAGATGTGCAGAGACCTCAAAATCCAAAGCCATATCAGTAAAAGCAAAGCCAAGTACGAAATAGGACATTTCTGTACACAGTATGGCTTGCCCTCAGTCAGACCTTCCAAAAGGAAATCCAAGCACAAAGGAAAGGAATCCTTTGAAAAGTCCTTTAGGAAGAAGCCATCCAAGTACTATAGGAAGCATAGGCACAAGGCCGATGATTTCTATAAGAAAGGAAAACCCAAGCAATCCATTCCACAAGCATCCGGCAAATGCTACAACTGTGGAAAGCAAGGTCATTTTAAAAATGAGTGTAGAGCCAAGGCCAAGTCCCTGATAAACACTCTCATTAGTGACCAACCCAGCAAACATGAGATCTTCAAGTTGCTAGAACTTGACCGCTCAGATAGCGAGTCATTTAGCAGTGCTAGTGACAGTGAACTTCGGCAGTTATACAGGTCATCCTCTGAGTCCTCTAGAACCAGTACTTCTAGCAGCCAGGATGAACCCACACCATGCAGAGATGGTTGTTGTAGAAACAGAACCATCAATGTGCTTAGCAAGCAAGAGGAGCTTCTTTTAGACCTCATAGAGGCTATAGAAGACCCCTGCATTAAGGCCCAAAAGCTTACCCTTTTCCACCAAGCCCTGGTTAAGGAAACTGGCAAGCCTTCCATTAAGATCCAGCAACCCAAAGTAGATTTAGAGCAAATCTACAATAGGTTTACCCAGTCCAAGAAGGAAGTTACAGTCAACGACCTTCAGAAGGAAATTAAGGATACAAAATCAGAAGTCAGATCCCTAAAGCAAGAATTAACCATTCTTAGGGTCGATTATGATCTCCTTAATAGAAGAATCCAATTTTTGGAAGATACTTCTCATCAAAGCAATGAGGAAAGTCCCTCAGATGAAGAAGGCAGTCAAACAGCCAAGCCTACAGCCGGTCCTATCCAAGAACCCAGTCAAGATTTGTTCTTAGAGACCATCAGTAGAGTTAACTTTCATAAATGGCATTCTCAAGTTAGAATTGTCATTAGCCAAGAGTTTGAGTTTGAGGTCATCGCCTTAATAGATTCAGGTGCCGATCTTAATTGTATCCAAGAGGGAATCATTCCCCCAAGATATTTCAGGAAGTCTAAGGAAAGACTAGCATCCGCAAGCGGCGGAAGAATGCAAATTGAGTATGACATCCCACAAGCCATGGTTTGCCAAAGTGGCATATCCTTTATGACAAAGTTTGTCTTAGTTAAAAATATGACAGATAGAGTCATCCTAGGAAACCCATTCTTGTGTCTGTTATACCCATTCATCACAGACAATGAAGGAATCACAGCCCGTTCCTTCAATCAGCCTATCAAATTTGAGTTTGTACGAAGCCCATCCCCTTGGGAAATCAAATCCCTCCAGAAAGCTTCCATAGCCAAAACTCTCAGCACTCTCACAGCCTATAATCAAGCCCAAAATCTTGATCCAGCCAAAGCAATTGATTGTCCCTTCAGCCACAATCAATTATCATGCATGCATTATAAAAATATTTGCATCCCTGCATCCATCAGTTTTAAAAGAAAAAGGATTTTTAACCAGCCCTTAAAAATCTTATTTCATTCAAAACTTTCTTGGCAGGAAGAAGCAACAATGTCTTCTCCAGCAGAGAAGAAAGGCAAAGGGAAAGTACCCGCAAGGGACTATCCTCAAGACAAGAGACTACCAGCAATGGGACAGTCTTTTGTAAAGCATGAAGGCGCTTCCTCTACCAGCCATAGAGAAGCAACATCCCTTCTGACTATGTACCCAGAAATGGATACATACTCCAGTAGATTTATGGCTATAAATCAAAAACTAATTAGTCAACTCTCTGGCAAAGAGAATTCCTATTCAAAGGGAAAAATGGCTATCATGGGCACGGATTATTCCAAGTTCAGCCTTAAGGCTCGAACCATCCTTAAAAGTGCCACCGCCAACTTGCCTTCAGATATACAAAATCATATTCTGAAAAGCGAGGCAATAAATGGAAGCAGGAATCTGTGGTACAAGCACTTCAAAATACTTGTTACTACCACATTCCCTAATCCTTATGATTCAGATAACTTGGATGACATCCTAGCACAAGCTGAATGGGAAGATCACTTTGGTAGCAGCACCAGAGTATACGAAAACAAGCATCCCTTCCCGGGACTTATGGTCAATTATAATGATGAGACAGATGAAGATGAAAGAGATCCAGCCTGGCTCTCTCAGATGTTTGAATCAGGTTTCATCAGACTCATCCAGCTCACGAGTCATGACCAGATCAGCCAGATGCCCCAAATCATCCAAAAAGCTGTTAGAACAATTAACAGCCCTTTTGTTTCTATCAGATGTTGGAGTACTTTACCAGATTGGGATAAAGAGAGGTGGATGGAAGTACATCCCTCAAAGCATCTTGTCCTTATCGATGGTTATACTTATCAAGGCCCATGGTATGAAGGAGATACATACATTTCCTACAAATACCCTAAAGCTCTAGCAGAGCGTTGGAGGAATTACTTCAACAACCAGATTGTAGATATCAGCCATGAACTTTGGAAAGATTACCGTTTCATAGGTTCTACAGACAGAATCTACGTCTTTGGGAGAAGACCATATATCTCAGCTATCAGGAATTGGGAAAAGTTCGGTCCAGATTGCCCTAAAGAGTTTCTCACAGGGAAAAAGCCTATCCGTGAACCACTCCTCTACTGTGGACTCTGCAATACCTACGCCAGGTATCACGGGCACAACTGCGGTAATGACTCTCCGTGGGAGCCGTCTGATCAGAATACGTCAGATGATCCCGATACAGACTAAAAGTATCCTGACCCAGCACTCAGGATAAGTTTTATATCCGGTTACTATTCAAATTCAGCACCAGCCACTAATTTGAACAGTATCCACAGTACCAGCCATCAGCAGATTACTGTTTCTACAGTACCCCAATCCGGAAAAGCAAGGGGACAAGTTACTGTAGCAGCAACAGTTACTATTCACAGCAAGATGGGATTTCACTGTAGCAGTCGGTGGAAAAAGCATTTCACCCAAGTGAAAGCAGAATTCTTCCGTGATTTCAGCAGCACCCGATGCTCCTTTCAGCCTATATAAGGGAGCTCACCCCTCAGTCTTCAGCAGGCTCTTTTTCTGGCTTTCAGACTTAGCCACAGCAAAGAAATACCCTCCTTCTCCAGCAAAGGTTTTCTTAGCAGAAATACCTTAGAAGTCCAGCCAAGTTTTAGGAATAGTCTCCTAAACACAGTCCTTTATTGTAAGCCACAGTTGGCTATTTTATTTTAAGATACCTTCCGCATTACCTGGTTTCAGAGCCCAGTCGCCTGATTCTCAGTTGATTGTAACTTACCCTCTCGTCTTTCTTGACTGTGGAGAAACTAACAGATCCTAAGGTATCAAATCTCACAGAACCAATGTATCTGCAACAGAGTTCAGGGCTAAACACAAAATGGGAAGAATAGGGATAACTGTGAAGTAAAAGTCAATTAAAATGAGAAGAGTAGGGATAACTGTGAAGTAAAGGTTATCTTGAACAAATAATCATAGAAGAAGATGATGAATATGAGTATCAGGAGTCATACCAGCTTTCAGATTCAGAACAAGATATAGAGGATAGAAACATACATGAATATAGAGATAGAGAGGATAGGAATACACATACTAGATCACCCTTAGATTATGATATAGGATATTGGAATATACATAGAATTAGAATACCCTCATATCATAGTATACCCTCACATAGATCCCCTTTAGGTATCAGAGCCACCTTTTAACGGTGTGACCGGAACTCTCACTTTCATATAGGAAGGGATAAAGAGAGGCTCTCCGCCGGTCAGAGGCAACCACCTCGACTCTGATAGGTACCATGCGGTTCCTAGGGCGTTTTGTTCGCCAGGGTGGCAGCTAACAACTGAGCCCCCACCGCAGGTACTACGGTACCGAAGGCGCGGGAACTTACCCCCTTTTGGTATCAGAGCCAAGTTTGGCCCGGTCAGTTGTAAGTTACTATTTTTATTATAACAAGTTGGTCGGCACTGCCGCCATAGTTATCCAGAAAATATTGAATTATTTTTGGCATTATAATTACATTGAAAGTATGTTATCTCTAACAAACATTATTTTGTTTTACATCTATTTTCTGATAGCATTACCACTTCCATATGTTGCATTCTTCATCTACTACTTTATCTTAGCTAGTCTATATTGTTCTATCTTTTGGTGGTAGGCTGAGCCTCCCGTTCATTCAAACTGTTTATTACTCTGTGATTATTTGTTCAAGATAACCTTTACTTCACAGTTATCCCTACTCTTCTCATTTTAATTGACTTTTACTTCACAGTTATCCCTATTCTTCCCATTTTGTGTTTAGCCCTGAACTCTGTTGCAGATACATTGGTTCTGTGAGATTTGATACCTTAGGATCTGTTAGTTTCTCCACAGTCAAGAAAGACGAGAAGACTTCCTAGGTTTCGTTGGTCAGCCCGTTTGAAAGCCCAGGTGAGGCGTGTTAGGGTGGTCCCGATTATTGGAAGAGAAGTCTGACGACAAAGGAGTTAAAACAGTTAAGTGTCTATCCCATAGTTGTGATTATCTGTTCCAGAACGGTAAAGGTTAGATCCAGAAGTTTGAGGATATAAAGGTGACTAGGTTGTAATTGTTAGTTTAAATTTGAGGATATAAAGGTGACTAGGTTGTAATTGTTAAATTAAACTTTAAACCCAGATTGATAAATAGGATGTTTAGAAGGAGTGACTCTTTCGCTTCCATTAGCTCTAGCAATACTGACCCACCTGAGTTCATAGAAGAAGATGATGAATATGAGTATCAGGAGTCATACCAGCTTTCAGATTCAGAACAAGATATAGAGGATAGAAACATACATGAATATAGAGATAGAGAGGATAGGAATACACATACTAGATCACCCTTAGATTATGATATAGGATATTGGAATATACATAGAATTAGAATACCCTCATATCATAGTATACCCTCACATAGATCCCCTTTAGATCAAAAAGATCTTAACCCTCCATCTACATCAGGATCCAATTCTAGGGATCCTATGAAAATGAAAACTAGGAACGACCATCAGTCCCCTATGATGAACATGGAGTTTACCCCAGATATGGACATGCTCAGAAAGGAATTTAGTTCTGATAAAAACAGAATTAAAAGAGAAGCCTACAGAGCAAACCATACCCGTGAACAAAAAGTTGAAGTATTGGAGAAATGGGAAGCATTCATGAAAGAATATAAAATCAATTATCCTTTCTTTGAATACTTTGAGAAACATTTCAAATGGCGTGAAAAACCCAAAATCCCGCCAAACAATACCAAGCATTCTATAGAAGGAAAACCAGTCATTCCTTCACTTATAAAAAAAACCGAATGTCTAGGGAAAACCCCTACCCATTCCTCAGTCTCTGGAGATGTCACAAAAGCCCTAGAACTTGAAAGTCTCAATAGTTCTAGCCACAGAGAAATCTGTCAGAACCATCAAGATTCATCCTCTCCTAAAGTTCATGATAATACCTCTAGTAGCCCGGATGAAGCTACCCAAAACCCAGAAGAACTTGTGAAGAGGGAACCAGTCACCCTTTCAGTTGAAGTTCTAAATATCCAGGAATCATCTAGCAATTCCAGTCAAGTCTCGGACCAAGAATCTGAGCAATCAAGTACTGATCCTACAGCCAGGATCCAAAGCCCAGTACAGAATCCAGACTTGGATTTTGTCCAGCAACTAGCCGACAGCACGGTTAGAGTAAATTTGGACCTATTCCAGCAACTAGCCAATGGAAAGGTTAGTTTCAGCTTTGATAGATCTAGGTTATCTACTCCTCTAAACTATGAGTATAGACAACCTCTGGATACATCCCAGGTTAGATCTCCAGTTAAAAGGTTGAGTTCCAATAGATCTAGGCCTAGCACTCCTAAGTGCAGACAGCCTCTGGATACATCCCAGTTTAGATCTCCGACCCAACCCCAGTTAAGTTTCGACAGATCTAGGCCTAGCACTCCCGAGTGTAAACAGCCTCTGGATACATCCCAGTTTAGATCTCCGATTCATAACCAGTCACCTATCTATTTGAAAGATAGAACAGTTTCCCAGCATAGCTCAACTAGACCTAAAGGATCACCATTCCCAATGTCTAGAAGAGACTTAGGTGTCCAGCTTCAGGAAGTTAGAATCAACTCCCAGATTAGCACACCTCACCATACAGCCGAAGAGGATTTGATTGTCAATAACCAAGACGATCATGAGCAATCCCCTTCATCCCCATCAGTTACTGATATGGAACAGCCTCCAGATCAGAAACCATCAAAAGGATTTAATCCCGACCTAGAAGAATTAGGTAAGGACTTTAATTCTGAGGAGAACAAGGCTAAAAGAGCAGCCTACAAAGCCAACTATTCCAAAGATCGGAAAAAGAAAGTTTATGATGCTTGGGTACTGTTCATGAGGGAAATATCCCGTAACGTCCCCTTCTTCATCTACTTCGAAAGGTATTATGACCAGCACAGGCAGTTTTGTGTCCTCACCAAAATTTGGACAATAGTTAAACCCAATCCAACTAGGAATGAAGCTAGCAATCCCAATCCTAGGCAGCCTCTAGTCAAGTCTCTACCAGCCAACCCCAGCCGCTCTAAAGGCAAAACAGCCTTAGATATAGTTGTCCAGAAACTTGGAAAACTAGCAAAGAAACCAGCCGTTTCTTTACCAAAGAGTTCTAGCCAGCTTAAAGTAATAAAGCTTAGAACAACTTCTAGCAGTTCTTCCTCTGAAACAGATGAAGAAATTCCTAAAGTCAAAGAGACTTTAAAAGCCAAAAAAGCACGCCAGAAATTGGAAGCTAAGAGACACACTAAAACTGAGTCTCAACCCATTACTAAAGCCCACAAAAAGGCAAAGCCAAACAAGCCTCAAAAGTGTTATTATTGTGGCAGGCGTGGCCATTACAGAAAAAATTGTGAGGCCAGAACCTCCCGCCCAAAGTTAGATAACTCTGGGCCTCAGGAACCTAGTACAACTCAGACTTTAGTCCAGGAAACCAGTAATCCTAGGACTATGATGGAACAACCAAAGGTAGATTTAGAACCAATCTACAATAGGTCTGTCCAGCCAAAAAAGGAAGTCAAAATTGACGACCTTCAAAGAGAAACCAAGGAAACCAGAAGTGAAATTGGAGCCTTAAAGCAAAACCTTCAAGCCTTCCAATTAAACCAATCCTTGAAGAACACTTCTTGTCAAAGCAATGAGGAGAGTCCCTCAGACAATAAGGTTGATCAAATAGTTGACCCTAAAGTTGATCACATCCAAGAGCCCAGCAGAGGTTTAGCTCTAGATGCTATCACTAGGATTAACTTTCACAAATGGCATTCCAAAGTCAGGGTTGTCATTAGTAAAGATTTTGAATTTGAGTTCATAGCCCTAATTGATTCGGGTGCTGATTTCAAGCAAATATACAGGTCATCCTCAGAGTCCTCTAGAACCAGTACTTCTAGCAGCCAGGATGAACCCACACCATGCAGAGATGGTTGTTGTAGAAATAAAGCCATCAACGCATTAAAAAGCCAGGAACAGCTTCTCTTAGACCTCATAAAGGCTATAGAAGAACCTAAGACCCAGAAGCAAGCCCTTTTCCACCAAGCCCTGGTTAAGGATACCAGCAAGCCTGTGATTAAGATCCAGTATCCCAGAGTAGATTTAGAGCAAATCTACAATAGGTTTACCCAATCCAGGAAGGAAATTACGATCGACGACCTTCAAAAGGGAATTAAGGATAACAAAGTTGGGTTGAGAAACCCAAAGCAGGAATTAACCATCCTTAGGGTTGATCGTGGTCTCATGGATCTCAAAATCAAGAAACCAGTATCAACTTCACATCAAAGCGATGGGGAAACACCATCACTAAATCCTTTCGATGTTGAAGAAAATGAAACAGTTAACCCTACTGCAGAAATAGAGCCAGAACCATCCAATGGATCGTTCTTGCAAACCACCAGTCGGATTAACTTCCAAAGATGGCATTCCAAAGTCAGGATTGTCATAAACAAGAATATAACAGATAGGGTCATCTTAGGAAACCCATTCATATGTTTGTTATACCCTTTCACCACAGACAATGAAGGAATCACAGCCCATCCCTTCAATCAGCCTATCAAATTTGAGTTTGTGCGAAGCCCATCCCCTTGGGAAATCAAATCCCTCCAGAAAGCTTCCATAGCCAAAACTCTCACTACTCTCACAGCCTATAATCAAGCCCAAAATCTTGATCCAGCCAAAGCAATTGATCGTCCCTTCAGCCACAATCAATTATCATGCATGCATTATAAAAATATTTGCATCCCTGCATCCATCAGTTTTAAAAGAAAAAGGATTTTTAACCAGCCCTTAAAAATCTTGTTTCATTCAAAAAATTTTTGGCAGGAAACAACTATGTCTTCTCCAGCAGAGAAGAAAGGCAAAGAGAAAGTACCCGCAAGGGACTACACTCAAGACAAAAGATTACCAGCAATGGGACAGTCTTTTGAAAAGCATGAAGGCGCTTCCTCTACCAGCCATAGAGGAGCAGCATCCCTTCAACCAATGTATCCAGAAATGGTTACATATTCAAGCGGTTTCATGGCTATAACTCTTGAGAGAGTCAGAAACAGGACCATGCAATTTAGAGGAGGAATATATACAGAACTTCCCCACAGCACTAAATTCATCCTTGACAATCTCCAAAGAGCTTTTACCCAAAAACACCAGAGCCTTTTCCAAAGAACCCTTACAGCACTAGAATTACATCTAGTTGAACTTGAAAAAGGAAATATGGTTCTCACTAGTCAACTCTATGGCAAAGAGGATATCCATTCCATGGATAAAATGACTATTATGAGCACAGACTATGCTAGGTTGAGCCTTAAGACTCAAAACCAGCTTAGAAGTGCTGTCGCCAACTTGCCTTCTGATATACAAATGCGTATATTCGGAAGCAAGGCAATGACTGAATCATACGACCAGTGGTTCAGGCATTTTCAAATTATGGTCACCAGTCATTTCCCAGTCCCCGGAGAAGAAGCAGACCCCAGAGTCACTGCCTCTATCCTAGCCAACTGGAATCAATACTTTGGAAGTAGTCACAGGGTTTATGAAAAACAGCACCCTTTTCCTGGTTTAATAGTGAACTATGAAGACGGAGCTGATGATGAAGATAGAAACCCAAGCTGGCTTTCAAAGATGCTCGAGTATGGTTTCCTTAGACTCATCAAGTTGACGGACCATATTCAGATCAGCCAATTCCCCCAGATAATCCAACAAGTGGTCAGGAAGATCAAAAGTCCTTTTGTAACAATCAGGTGCTGGAGCACTCTCCCGCAATGGGACGTTAACAACTGGATGTCTATTCAGCCTTCCCACCACCTTGTTCTTATTGATGGTTACACCCACAATGGCCCCTGGTATGATGGTGACTCCTACCTATCCTATAAAGATCCCCTGGCACTCGTATATTGTTGGACAAATTATTTCAACAATGAACTCCGAGATGTCACCAGCGAATTATGGGAAAAATACCACTTCGTAGGAAATACCGGCAGAATTACTGTATTCACCACCAAGCCATATTCAGAAGCCTTCAGCACCCTGAGGGTTAATTACACAGGCTTTCCTGAGTACACAAAAGACAAAACAGACTATGAACCTCTCATGTACTGCGGGTTTTGTAATCTGTACGACAAATACCACGAACATACCCATGATGATGATGATCCAGCATTTGATCCTTATGAAGGATATCCCTCGGGATATGATACTGACTAAAGCATCCTGACCCAGCAAACAGGATAAAAACAAATCCGGTTACTATTCATCAGCACCAGCCACTGATATGAACAGTACCCGCACTATGAATAGTATCCACAATTTACTATTTCTACATTACCCCAGAAAAGCAAGGGGACAAGTTACTGTAGCAGCAACAGTTACCGTCACAGCAATAATGGGATTTCACTGTAGCAGTCGGTGGAAAAAGCATTTCACCCAAGTGAAAGCAGAATTCTTCCGTGATTTCAGCAGCATCCGATGCTCCTTTCAGCCTATATAAGGGAGCTCACCCCTCAGTCTTCAGCAGGCTCTTTTTCTGGCTTTCAGACTCTAAGCCACAGCAAAGAAATACCCTCCATCTCCAGCAAAGGTTTTCTTAGCAGAAATACCTTAGATGTCCAGCCAAGTTTTAGGAATAGTCTCCTAAACACAGTCCTTTATTGTAAGCCACAGTCGGCTATTTTATTTCAACTTACCTTCCGCATTACCTGGTTTCAGAGCCCTAGGTTGTAATTGTTAAATTAAACTTTAAACCCAGATTGATAAATAGGATGTTTAGAAGGAGTGACTCTTTCGCTTCCATTAGCTCTAGCAATACTGACCCACCTGAGTTCATAGAAGAAGATGATGAATATGAGTATCAGGAGTCATACCAGCTTTCAGATTCAGAACAAGATATAGAGGATAGAAACATACATGAATATAGAGATAGAGAGGATAGGAATACACATACTAGATCACCCTTAGATTATGATATAGGATATTGGAATATACATAGAATTAGAATACCCTCATATCATAGTATACCCTCACATAGATCCCCTTTAGATCAAAAAGATCTTAACCCTCCATCTACATCAGGATCCAATTCTAGGGATCCTATGAAAATGAAAGGTTAAGATCTTTTTGATCTAAAGGGGATCTATGTGAGGGTATACTATGATATGAGGGTATTCTAATTCTATGTATATTCCAATATCCTATATCATAATCTAAGGGTGATCTAGTATGTGTATTCCTATATATATATATATATATATATTTCAGCAATGTTGTCAAAATCAAAATCCTACGTAGAATCATGAGAGATAGGTGGGATTGTGGATTATAGGATCGAATCGTAGATTGTAAGATCCTATATTATTTGAGAAAAAACAAAAAATACATATTGGTATGTTAAATAATCACATAAATTATACATTCATTAATATAATTACCATACATCACTACATCTATTTGTAAGCATCATTTAAAGAGGCCAAAAACCTCAAAACATGACACTCTTTTGGGATTTTTTTTATTTGGGTTCAACTGACACTCTCTCTACATTATAGTGAAAAATCTTTGTCTATTGGGATTTTATTTTTCATTTGTATCCAACTAAGCCTTCTATTAAGTTAAAGAAGATTATAAGAAATTAAGGTCATTTGGGATCTTCAAAATCATACGATCCTACCGATCCTGAATAATTGCAAAGATCCTTGAAAGATCTGGATCGTAGGATCGTAGGATCCAAATCGGGATTTTGACAACTATGTATTTCAGAATTCTATTAGGTTTAGGCCTCTGAATTCTGACTCTTATTCTGTGTAATGGATTTATATATATATTTGTTATAATCATTACTAGGTGGGACTCATTAGTATAAGAGTTGTAGTAGGAGTGTAAGTCTATTCATTTAACAAATTAAGAATAATGTATGTCCTTATAAAATTAAGACAGATTACAAAACTGATGTGCAGTACATGTGTGTAGTTCGACCAGCCATTCTACATAATACAAAAAAAATAAAAACAAAAAGAAAAAAGATAAGAAGTAAGATCTAACTTAATTAAACTAATAAAATTTTGCAGATTTTATTTAATGAATAAAAGAATGAGGGTTTTTTTTTTTTTTTTTTTTTAATGGGAAGATTGAAAACTTTATTAATGGTGCAAAGAAGATACTACATCCTAGCTAGAGAAGAAATTTTTCTTAGAAATAGGGATTGTTCTTAATCCATGTAGAGAAATTAACATTCCCTAAGACATGTTTAGCTAGTAGGCGTGCTGGTTTATTAGCCTGTCTATGTACATGAGAAAAATCAATCTAGCAAAAGTCCTTGCATAGAGCAACGAAGGTTGAAATTGTCAGCAAATTACCGGGAAGGGTTCTTACCACGTTCACAACAAGTTACTCGGAAGGGTTCTTGTTTCTAAAGCATGGCAGCATTTTATCATCATCAACTTTTGCTATCCCAAGACAGCATCAAAGCTTGCTAATTCTGGACCCGTCTCATGGATTGCTGAATGGGTTTTCTTTAAGAATTTCTCTTATCAAAAGGGAGGTTTGATACTTGGTGGGAAAATCTTATACTATTTAGGCTTCAAATGCAAGAGTTACTTGATTTGGTTTCCTTTTTTATTTATTTTAAAGCACTGAATATTTCTCAACCAAGTCCAAACTTATGGCATTATGTTGTCCTTAACTCCTTAACCAAACAATTAACTAAGCCAAATAAACCAAAAACAAGACATAACCTTTATATTGAGCTTTGACTTTTGACTCTTGTAAATTTTATCACTACAAAGTTGGGCTACAAAGTTGGTTTTAAGGTGCTCAATTTTCAAAGAGTGGAGATTGGATTGCTTTGAGATATTAGCTTGAAAATTGTGTTATTAAGGTTTATTGGAAAAAGTGAATTGTTTATTTTGAGGGGGTGTTATATAGATTATCTATATCAAGCCATTTGATTAGGTTTTTTGTTGATCAAGAAATCAACCTAAGTTATTAGGTTCAAGCTATTGAGCTCCCTAAATTTGGTACACCCAAAGGAAATTACAACTAGTTAGCCAAAAAAGAAAGAATTTTATATTTTAAATAACTGAATGAGCTCCCGTTGCTCAATTATGAGGTTCCTTTCTTCATAGCAAATGTAAGTACGCTGCCCAAATTATAGCTTTCATTTTTACTTTTTCACTAGTCTAGTTCCCGCGTGATGTGTAGTGCATTTTGTTAGTTTTCTCTAATATTTCAATAATTTTACTTGTAAAATTTTTTAATCTTTACTATTTTATTTTATAGACAAAATAAAAAGCCAATAAGAATTTTGTAATAATTTGATCATACTATATGTGTTTACAAATTTGAAAATTGCATGATATTGTGACTGATATAGATAGACTTATTTCATGCCTACTAAAAAAAATGCAAATATCATTTTGATAAATAAAAATACAGATATAATTCAAAAATTCTTATTAAATTAATTTATTTATCTTTTTGGACTTTGTTTCCACTATTGCAAAAGTATGTAAATTTGAGCAAGAATATCATATTTCTAATCAATTGTTTCTCATATAAATTTTAACAAATCGACATCAAAATTTCAATATACTTAAATAATTAATGAACCACTTTAAATAATTAATATAAAAAATATATGTATTTATCATATACGTAATCTTTTTGATTACATAGAACAATGCTACAATGTTGGTTCCATATGTGTATATATATATATATAACTTGAATATTACACCACCCAATTACTTGTTAATGAATTTATATTTTGTAAATTTCACTATTGGATTACATGTTCTATGTGTTCTAAACATGCATGTCAAATTTCATATCAATCAGATGTTATTTACCATTCGATCTATAAACTCATCTTTTATACATTATTTTAAACTACAAAAACTCAAATTTATACAATTGATAGATAACATGAATATTGATCCTCGATTACCTTGAAATTTTGCAAGCATGGAAAATATATAAAGATAATGTAATCCAACAGTCGATTTGTCAAAATTCCCATCCAATTAAAAATATTGATTGGTGTAACATTGCTTAGAGTTTCACCAAGTAAAACTTGAACCAAACCCATATATATATATATATATATATATATATATACACACACATTCTTGATTGTGTATTATTATTTTTTTCTTTTGTTGGACTTTGTTTCCACTGTTGCAAAAGTAACTAAATTTGAGCAAGAATACCATATTTCTAATATATTTTTTTCCTCATATAAATCTGAGAAAGCTAAAATCAAAATTTCATTATACTTAAATAATTAATGAACCACTTAAAATAATTAATACAAAAAAAATTCATTTATCATATTAGTAATCAATAAATACTACAATGTTGATTTTGTGTGTGTGTGTTTTTATATATCACAAAAAAGCTAGGAAATCTAAATGGTTATGACTAATTTTAGTGAATTCACAAATATTTAATTTTTTATGGCTTTTGTGTCAATTGTTGTCAAATCTACTAAACATGAGGAAGAATGTCATATATATTATAAATCAATTATTATTATTATAAATAAAAACATTTTCATATAAAAAGTCCGTTCAAGTTTTATTTGTTTAAAAATAAGCCAAGTTTAAGTCTTTGTTTTTGGTTTGTTTAACAAGCGAGCCAAGCCCAAGCAAAAAAAAAATTGTTCATATAGGGTTCGATTAAAAAAAAAAAAAAATTCAAGCTTGGTAATAGTTAAGCTTCATATGTACTTGATAAATAAACTCATATCTTATTGAGACTTTTCTTAATTGGGTGTTGGAATCATTTGTCTAAATTAAATAAGCTTGACAATGTATTTGTGTTGGAACTCAAGCTCAAAATCATGATATTAAACTTGAGTTTGAGCTTGATATTTAGCTCAAGTTCGGTCTAAGTAACGAATCAAACTGAGTTCAGGCTTTTCAACTTTCTTACGAGCTCCAGCTTGAATATTATTTGCAAGCTTGGTTCGAGCTCAAGCCGAGTTTGAACATTATACTTTTATGTTGAGCTGAGCTCAAACCTTTATTACTCACTCAGCTCATTACAACCCTAATTTTAGCCCTATTTAAAATTAGGTTATAATTTTTAATTTTTTCAATTAAAATCCAAAATTTTATGAAATTATTTCAGTTTGAATTTTTTACTATCTCAGTTATTCATTATCATTATTATGGATAATAAAGCATCAAAAAAACACATTGCATTAAACTCAGCATTTCACCTTTTTTTTTCCTCTATATTTAATGCTTGTGTACTTTTGTAGGAAAATGGTGATATGCTGTGCCAATGTAGGTATACTTCAAGTTCATCCCCTACGTCATGTCAAAGGATTCTCAAAGGCACTCAAGTATGCTTGAAAAATCGATCGTGTTGCTTGATCTCATGGTGCTGCACAGGTTCCCAGGATCTCCTTTGTTGATATTTTTCTTCAACTGTAGCCAATCATTCTAATTCTCGTTGTCAAATCCAAAATATAGATAAGCTATTCTACCTATTTCTTTTCCTTGCTGACTGAAAGTGTAATCATGTAATAACTAATAAAACGTTAATTGCTTAAAGATGATTAATTTGTTCATCAATTCCATGCAAGGAATGATTAAATGCAATCATCATGGAAGTGAGATATTTGAAATTTAAAACACTCCTGCATGGAGACGTAGACGATGCTTGATTGTAACTCCCCAAAAATTTTACAATTCTTTTCAATTTTTCCTTTGTAAAAGGGTTAATCGGTAAGGATTTATTTCCACCTTTAAGGAAGTGATTAGGAAGTGTAGGACTTTAGGTTGCACTTAAGATTATTTTTTCTTCACCATCCAAAAATAGAGTAACTGATGCAGACTTTTATTGGCAATATTCAATTAGTGCAGTCTCTAGGTCCGCATAGGTCGAGAATATGTATGAAACCGCAAATTGTTTGATTTTATGGTATGAGAATAATAAACCATGACTATTTATAATTTGATAATTACTAAACAGATGTATGAGAATCAACTCCTTTAGGAATGTTTTATGTATGAGAATCAAATGTTATAGGAAAGTTCCTCCCCAAAATGTGTAGACGAGTATCTTTTTCTTCCACACAATTTAAACTAAGTGCAATATAAATAAACATAATTACGAAGTAGATCATAACTGATGAACACTATATCATAAATTATATTTCTAAAAAATCAACAATATATCATTATAAAAAATAAAAATTAAAAAATAAAAAATAAAAAAAGAAGAAAACTTTTTTGCTATGAAAACAGTGTTTATACATATTCGACTACCGTATCAACTCCAATTGACCAATCGAGCCTCGGGTAAACTACATTCTCAAGGCGAGGCCACATAATCCAATTATAAAAATAAAAAAATAAAAAAATCTTGAACAAAGTTCTGTACGCTTCGAACAAGGAAAAGAAGTAATGTTATACATTTTAAAATTCTTTTGCTCCTTTTCTGTCCACTTATATAGCTAATCAAATGGATATATTTACCCCAGCAGATCATAAGTTATATGGGTTCCTTTAATACCTTCAATTGGATCCTCATTTTGTTTTCGAGGACAATTGCCAGGTGCTAACTTTTTTCTAACTTCTCGGCACATGTGAACTAGTAGTTTCTTTGCGAGTCAAATTGTTTCATGACCAATGTTCAGAGACTTAAATTAATGTCTGTTTAAGTTAAGGATAGCTTATAGTTATAGTTATGGTCCAAGTTTTTAGATTTTATCATTTTACATGCATAGGTAGACTCAAGAATAGTGAATAAAGTGATGGCTAAAAGAAAAGAAAGGGAATTGTCTGGCTTAAGCTGCCCATAAGTATCTTAATCATCACTGTTTTAATATAGTAAACTTCAAACATTCCAATCCATATTGCAGAAGTGAATTAATGCAATCCAGGAGGGGAGAAAAAGAATCCAAACACTACAGCTTTGCAATTTTATTTGAGATTTGAATGTCAACATCTTTGAAATTAATGCACTGCGAGAGTGTCGTGGTGAGCTTCTTCAGATCCTCCATTGTGTGCACTGCACTGAGAGTCACCCTAAGCCTAAAATAGAATAAAAGGATAACTTCGTGACTTTGATAAAAACATCAAGCAATTCATCCAGAATAAGTATTAAATGAGAACAGAAACCCAAATCTGAGCATAATTGATAGCTTTGCTTTTGACTTCCAAACTTTAACCTGAATGAATTGGATCTGATTTTATTTGTTGTTCAATATCTTTACTCTACATTGTTTTTCATCTTTCATATATCTATATGTATATGCATTTTCACTATATACATTGATTTGACGTAGATACTAATTATGTTACACAATCAGTTTCTTAACATTTTGGCACAGTGACGACATCCTAAGCTTAGTTGTAGTGCAAGTATTATAACCTTGGTTTTGCTTAAAATTTAGCCTATTATAATTACCCTTCAACAGGTTCTTGAAATATATAGAACTTAATAGAAAGATGTAGCCATCAAAGGCTTTCTGCTGTGAATTAGCCCTCTAAACCTGAACCAAGTTAATTTCCTGCAATTTTTCTCTTCTTTCTTTATTTTCTTTATCATATTTTCTCAAACATGTTATCATGGTGTCAATATTATGTCTCACTTTTCTAACATGATATCAAAGGTATGTTTTATCTTTTTCAATAGCTTATGCAAACCATAGACAAATCTAGTCAGCAGAACAGATGGGTTACATACTGTGGAAAATGATAGAGCATGTAAAAAGCACCAAGGCATGAATCCAATGATTTCAGTCAGTGGAAACCAAAATTACTACTCCAAATTGGAGAGATAATAGCCACAATATTTTCAGATAAAGGTGTGTGAAGTGTGAACACTTGGGAACCACATCCCACTTTTTTGGGGGTGAGCATCAAACCACAATCCTATTGGTTAATGAGTGAGAGCAATAGGAGTGAATTTGTAAGATTGAGTCACCAAAACACAACCTAAACTAGAAAATTGCAGTCACACTTACAGAGAGACAAAAGTACAATGAAGAGTACACAACAAACCTGCATGAGTTCGGAGGCACTGCTGGGGGTACGATTGGAATTACATAGAAACCAGATGTCAACAAATGCCTGTTCCAGAATGATCGACATATTTAGTAGTTGCTTTAGCAATGACCTTAATCATAATAAGAGATACTAACTGGCTAGCTAGCAGGGCCTCTCTTCACTCCCTACGATAAGAGATATTATTGGACTTGAGATGGGGATTCCAGTAAGAACACGAAAGTCTTGTAACCTCTTCCAAATTTCCCTTCTACGCCATGTTTCCTTTTTTGCCACAGTAACAGCGGCTGCATGTCATACTCAAGCAGTTAACAAAGAAAGTGTTTCACCATGGAGGCAAAGTGGATAAATAGTTTATGCAAAATAAGAATCAAATTTCTAGTAGGGAGTGTAACATATAAAGATCACTCATAATATGATTTAATATTTTCTTCAGAAAATCAAATGACCATACACACACAATTAACCCCTCAAAGGTCAACCCTAGCTGTGTCCTATCACCTATGTCACAATGTGAGAATGTGAATGAGAGCATGAAAGCATCGAAGCTTAGAATATATGTAGGTGTATTTTAAAAATGATGTATTTGCAATTGTTACATAAGGGTTGGTTCTATAGATATCTCCTACAAAGTGATATGAGAGATCTAACCCTACATAACTGAGTTGATGATAAAAAAAAAAAAATGTTAGAATAATGGACAAAATGATTAAATTCACAATTTCCTAACAGCTTAAACTTCGGGGGAAATTGGTAATTTATCGATATAAAGTATAAACAAAGGAAAAAACATGCACACATACAAGAACACTAAATATATGTCATCCAGAACTAGGTTTATGTTCAGAGTTGCTCTAGTTTTATTATGAAGGCTACAAAAGTAGTTGCATGATTATGATATACACAAACACAACCCTATTTAGCCAGGGCTGCATATTACTCAATTACCATAGTGCACATAGGGCTTCTAATGTTTTCTGAAACATCAATAATATTGCCAGCGGTTCTACAGATGCCAACTTGCAAAGTCAAATAATAATAAAAATTTAAGAACTTCATTACCCTAAAAACCATAAAGGATCCTAATCCATGCAAGAACCATGAACAAGAAAGAAGTTTAATTTTAATTAAACAGTCAACATAAGCTTATTGTTTCAATAAATGATCCCCAACAAAAGAGAATGCTAAGAATTACCATGGGCGGCTACAACATCGGGGACCGGCATTGCAGTGGAAAATATAAAGGAGCGACCCCTTGATTGTATGATTAGCTTCCAACTTTTGCTTTTCATATAGTGTTCAGAAAGCAGCATAACCAAATCAGACATATTTTCACATACAAGAGATAAAACATTCAAGGAACTCATTATATTAAGGCTAGTTATAGAAAATAATAAGAAAAATAGTTTGCATGCTATGTCCAATACAGTGAGAAGTCATTATGTTCCTGAGAGTTGTCTAGATGAGCCCTACTTCTATTGATTTATTTTTATTCTTTTGTATCATACCACAGATGAAGAGTACACTAGAACAGTTACCTGCATGCTATGAATCCACCATAGCAGCCTGTGGCCTTACTCAAAGTACCAATGCATATGTCAACCTCTTTTTCACAATTGAACTCCTCAGCTACTCCACCCCCATTTTCGCCACAAACAAAAGTTCCATGAGCCTGAAAAGAACTCTCAACAACAGTAACACTAATTTTCAAAGCATATACAAGCATTAAAGTAGGTAACAGGAAGAAGCCATTTTTCTCAGTGCCATACATGATCTAAACCAAAGTACAAGTTGAAGGGGAAAAAAAAAAACGTTAATAGTAATAAATAATGTTTGGGAGAGTTCATTTTCTCTGGCTTGGTGTGATTAAAAATAAACTATGTAAAAGTATATCTGTATTTAGAAAAACTAAACCTTTAAAAAGTAGTACATGATCTGAATTTAGAAAATAAACTGTGACAAACAGATTAGTCCATAATCCTTATGCCTTAGCTGTCAAATCAGAATCACAGACTTTAGATTGAAGGTTTAACTTCAATCCAACAATGACTACCATGTGCACAAGACAGGTTCTTAAACAGCTTCTTTTGATTGCATAAACATCACTACATAAAAATGACTTACATCATCAACAACCAACAAAAACTGATGCTTCTTGCGAAGCTTCACAATTTCGACCATTGGTGCAAAGTCCCCATCCATACTAAACAAACTGCAATAAAAACAGATTGAAGTCATTTATCAAATATAAATAAAAATGACTTACATCATCAACAACCAACAAAAACTGATGCTTCTTGCGAAGCTTCACCATTTCGACCATTGGTGCAAAGTCCCCATCCATTCTAAACAAACTGCAATAAAAATAGATTGAAGTCATTTATCAAATATAACAATGTACATGCACATGCACATACACATGTTTGAAACGTTAGTTTTCAAAATAATGAAGTCACAAGAAAGTTTAGAAGACAAACATAAATAATATTAATGTTGAGGAATGGATCAGATAATATGATTCTCATTCAGGCTCAGGTGGCTCTAGTTAGAATTCATGGTGGGAAGGATAAAATCTTGTGGACTGCTACTTCAAATGGGGTATTCAGTTGTGGTTATGCTTGGGACGTGCATAGAGCTAAAGGAAGCAAGTTAAACGTTAAATGGTGAAGATTGGTCTGCTTTTATCAATTTGATGATAATTCAAGTTCAAATTGCTACAAAGGAAAGAATGGTGAAGTGGGGCTTCAATGGAGGCCTACTGTGTCAGTTCTGCAGGAGTAGAATGGAATCTAGAGAGAACTTTTTTTGTTCTTATTACCCCTTCTTAGAAGGATTTGGTCAGCCATTTGTAGAAGGTGCTTGTATGACAAAATGGTGGGATGATAGGACGCTGAAGTTTGGTGGGCTACAGATAAGCTTCATGGTGATTTCAAAAGCACCATAGCCAGGCTAACTTGGCAGCTACCGTTTATAGTATTGGGAGAGAAAAGGAGCACAAAATTCATGTTGGAAAATTCTTAACTGAAGAGGATTTGCTAGAAGTTATATTAACAATGTCAGGTATAGAATAGATTGCAGCCAAAGAAGATAACTAAAACTATTCAGAGCAAGTGCTTGTTGTATTTGGAGGGTGGAGATTCCCTGCTTGTGATCTTTCTGGCTTTTTTAACTCTGTTTTTTTATTTTCAAATTGCTCTGTTTTCTCATGATAATTAGTTCCATGTGTATGTGAAGTAGGTGGTCTAGTTTGCAGCTTAGCTACTTTATTCTGTTAATTTCTGCTGTAAATCTTTTACTGTGGTTTTGATAAGTTTTATCAATCATCTAAAAATAATTTTGTTGACAATGATTCTTAATCTAATCGAAGATAAAAGTTTTGCCTGTTTGAAAATTTAATATATTGATAAAAGACAAGAAAATTTAGAATTTCACAGAGAATTAAAACAATTAACTGTGTTTTCCTGGTTCTCAATTTTTGGTTTTTGTCTCAGCCACTTGGAGCATGCAAAAAATAAAGGAACACTTATAACATGACTAACCCATCAGTTACATCAACTTTCTTCTTCATTTTGCATTTCAATCTGTCAAAACACAAAATGCATTGCAATAATGAGTCCTGGGTAGAGAATGCTTAACAGTCATAGGGACACTGAAAAATTAGGACATAAGGTAACAACATACAATAGTGCATTAAGGTGAGACATGTCACAATGTCGATAAATGAACACTTCCACACTTTGTTGGCGCTCAGCCAGACAAATACCATCGATAATTGAAGCATGATTCAGGGCATCAGAAAATATGGCAATCCTGTCCTCCTCTGAAGGTTTCCTACCTACAGCCAAGAGGGAGGCAATACTTCCTATTGATATCATCAAGGCCATGCTGGCTGCATACCCTGTTGGGCAAAGGAGGCAATCCTATAGCAAAAATTTAAACAAGAATTCATCATTTTTCTGTTGAAATAGTAGAAAAGGTCAAACATGAATGACAGATTGTTATCATAAGAACAAAACCAGAAGTATTAAACCTGCAAGGATACCACATTATTGATATCTATGGTTTCAACCAACCATATTACATTTCGCAAATCCATACATAATCATAACCGCTACAACCAAATCAACATAAATGTAGAATTCCAACTCCCTAGTTTATGCCAATGTTTTATGAGTTTCTTATATACTCCTATATTTTTGAGTTCTATTGCTGTGATCAAGTCAGCTTTATTTAGAAATGGCTATATATAAGAACAAACACAGATGGAGGGAGAAAGAAAACACATAAAATGCTAAAGGAATTATAGTAATACAATTTCTACCTTTTTCTTCTTTAGATCTGCCAAGCATGATTCAAGTAGCCTATGGTAATTAGTATAGCCAGAAGCTAGAGCAGAACCCCTTGGGCCCATTCCATGTTCTTGGGCTGCCTGGTTTACAATAAAGTTCATAATGTTTTAGGAGTGTCTTACAAAAGTTTTCTTTAAGAGAAATATCATCAAGCACACCTTCGAAGCAGCCCTTTTAATGGTTGGATGTGAGCTCAAGCCCAAATAATCACTTCCAGAGAACAAAATTAGCTTTTTGAACTGCTGAGGATGGGACTCCTCTTCATTAGCAGTTACTTCTCCTGCAATGATCCTTGTCAATGAAAATGATAAGATGCTAGTATTAGTTGAAGAAACAAAAGAAACTAGTAACTAGAGAAGAGAAGAATAAAATTATTGTATTGTTACTTGTCTATTCCACTATGTACAACTCTAATTAAATAGAGAAACCCTAAACTTATAATAGGAATACAATAGCAGAAATAGGAAACCAAATAATCTCTAATTACTCAGTTTCATTCTCTGAATATTTCCCTCTCTGAATATTTCCTTCACCTTCACGCCCAAGATTATACCATATATAGCTTTCCACACATACCATACATAGAATCTGTCAACACTCCCCCTCAAGCTGAGGCGTAGATATCTCTCATGCCCAGCTTGTCCAGGATTCTATGGAAGTTATTAGTTGCTGTCCCCTTTGTCAAGATGTCTGCGAGCTGATCTCCAGTTCTTACATATGGAGTACAAATGATGCCTTTACGCAGTTTCTCCTTGATAAAGTTTCTATCAATTTCCATATGTTTCGTCCGATCATGTAGAACTGGATTATGAGCAATATTAATTGCTGCTTTATTGTCGCAAAACAGCTTGATGGGATCCTTACTGTCATATCCAAGCTCCCTCAATAATATCTTCATCCATAATATCTCACATATCCCATGGGCCATTGCTCTAAATTCAACCTCTGCACTGGATCTTGCAACCACTGATTGTTTCTTACTCCGCCAAGTAACCAAGTTACCTCCAACAAATAGACAATATCCAGAGGTGGAGCGTCGGTCTATGATTGACCCTGCCCAATCAGCATCTGTATAAGCTTCTATCTTCAAGTGATCATGTCGAGCAAATAGTACTCCTTTACCCGGTGAGGATTTCAAGTAACGGAGAATTCTACGAACAACTTTCATATGTGTCTCTCGTGGCGAATGCATAAACTGACTTACCACACTTACCGCATGAGCGATATCTGGTCTAGTGTGTGATAAGTAGATTAGTCTGCCAACTAGTCGCTGGTATCTCCCTTTGTCTACTAGGGGGCTGTGGAGGTCTTCTCCCAACTTGACATTCTGCTCTATTGGATTATCAATAGCTTTGCACCCTAACATTCCTGTTTCTTTGAGAAGATCGAGTATGTATTTCCGTTGAGAAAGAAATATTCCATGCCTTGATCTTGCCACTTCAATGCCTAGAAAATACTTCAGATTTCCCAAGTCCTTTATTTCAAATTCTTGTGCCAAGGATTGCTTTAGTCTTTGTATCTCTTCCTCATCATTTCCAGTTAGCACCATATCATCCACATAGACAATAAGAGCTGTTACTTTTCTTTGTAGTGAACGCTTAATAAATAATGTATGATCAGCCTGACTTTGATTATAGCCAAATTTCTGCATAGCTCGGGAAAACCTTTCAAACCATGCTCTAGGAGATTGTCTCAGTCCATACAAGGCTTTCTTTAATTTGCACACTTTACCATTAGAAGCTGGTAGCTTAAGGCCAGGAGGGAGTTCCATGTATACTTCTTCTTCAAGATCTCCATGGAGGAAAGCATTCTTTACATCCAATTGGTGTAGAGGCCAATCTTGATTTGCTGCCAATGAGATAAGAACTCGTATAGAATTCATCTTTGCTACTAGTGCGAATGTCTCCTTATAATCAATCCCATAGGTTTGTGTGAAACCTTTTGCAACCAATCTAGCTTTGTATCTTTCCACTGACCCATCTGCTTTATGCTTAATTGTAAACACCCACTTGCATCCAACTGCCCTTTTTCCATTCGGTAAGTCAACAAAATCCCATGTGTCATTTTTCTTAAGAGCTCTCATCTCTTCTTGCATCGCTTCTTTCCATTTTGGATCTCCTAATGCTTCCTGGAAGGTTTGAGGGATAGACATAGAAGATAACTTGGATAGGAAAGAATGAAATGCAGGTGAGATATGTTGATATGAAAGAAAATTTGATATGGGATGATGAGTGCATGATCTAACTCCTTTGCGTTGTGCAATAGGAAGATCAATATCATTTATGGTGGGTATAGAGAGAACAGGGGCAGAATTACCTGAGTCGGGTTCAGATGATTGCTCGGGAGCTTTAGGAGTAGTCTTACTTTTCTGGCGCCTTGAATAGACCCTTAGTTCTTTCACAGGTGTCTCATCCAGCTTATCATTAGTGGATGACAGCTCATTATTAGCCTCTTGCACTTCAACATCAATGAAATCAGTTTTCAAGTCAACATTAGTTGAGGTACTAGGAATAGGTAATGACACAGAAAACTCCTCATCACCATTATACTCCCCCTGAGGAGGAGTTTGAGGTGAGAAGTAAAATTGAGTCTCAAAGAAGGTTACATCCATTGACACAAAGTGTTTTCGAGAAGGAGGGTGATAACATTTATATCCCTTTTGAGTAGGAGAGTAACCTATAAAGACACATTTGAGGGCACGAGGGTCTAATTTACTCCTAGATTGACCATGAAGATGGACAAAGCAGATACACCCAAAGACACGAGGAGGGATGATAAAATTAGAGGATGGTACAGATGGAAAAAGTACCTCAAGTGGTCTCTTGAAGTCAAGGACGCGAGATGGAATTCTATTGATGAGATAAGTTGCAGTGAGCAAGGCATCTCCCCAGTAGGACTTTGGAACACTGGCAGTAAGGAGAAGAGCCCGTGTGACTTCTAGGAGATGTCGATTTTTTCTTTCAGCAACCCCATTTTATTGAGGGGTATAGGCACAAGTGGTTTGATGAATAATACCATGTGTATGAAGATATTTTTGAAGAGTACCAGACATATATTCCCCCTCATTGTCTGAACGAATTGTTTTTATTGAGGTGTTGAATTGTGTTTGAACCATTTTGTGAAACAGTTGAAAGACAGTAAACACATCACTTTTGTCTTCTAACAAATATACCCATGTAGTTCGTGAAAAATCATCAATAAAGGAAATAAACCAACGACACCCATTTAAAGAAACAACCCTAGAGGGCCCCCAAACATCAGTATGAATAAGTGAAAAAGGTGCAGAACTTTTATTACTACTAAGAGGAAAAGACACTCGATGGTGTTTAGCTAGTTCACATGTCTCACATTGAAATATGGAAACGTTATTATGCTGAAATAAAGAAGGAAACAATTTTTGTAACAATGTAAAAGAGGGATGTCCTAGTCTCTAATGCCATAACCAAATTTGAGCTGCTGAGTCATCTAATTGCACTGTATGATAAGCCTTTTTGAGCCATCCTTGTGCTTTGGGCTGTTTGTCCAGATAGTAGAGACCATCCTTAAGGCTACCACTGCCAATCATCCGCCCCGTGGTTAGGTCCTGAAAACAACAGTAGGATGAGTAAAAAATGGCTCTGCAATTTAACTCAAGGGTTATACGAGCAATAGATAATAAATTTGCTGCCAGATTAGGAACATGAAGCACAGAGGATAAAGGCATGGATGGAGTCACAACAATTGAACCTTTACCACAGATGGGTGATAAAGAACCATTGGCTACTCTAATTTTGTCCTTGCTGGAACAGAGGTTATAGGAGGAAAAAGATGAGGATTTACCAGTCATATGATCTGTTGTTCCCGAGTCAATTACCCAAGGATCATCATACTCCATTGATGATGCATTAAAGGTTGTAGCTAAATTACCTGAATGGGCAAAGGATGAGGATGTATCAGTAGGTGTTTCCAATCGAGCCATAAACTGACGCAGCTGTGCTAACTCCTCAGCGTTAAGTGCCCTTTCATGATTAGGAGCTGGAGTAGGTGCTGCAGTAGGTGCTGGAGGTATGTCCTCTGTGGAAGTAGTGTGATTTGCACGTGGACGAGAGAATCCACTAGAACGGCCCCCTCGCCCTCTTGTAGGACGGCCATGGAGCCTCCAACATGTCTCCCGAGTATGGCGTGGCCTATTACAATGATCACACAATAATTTGTCCTTGTCATCTAGAGCATTCTCATTCCAATGACCTTTGTCCCGATTCTTAGAATCTCCTTTGGCAGCACGTTGAAAAGTAGTGGCTAGTGCAGATTGTTCTGGAGTAGATGAATATAACATGACACCCAGACGACTTTCTTCATTCTGAACATATGAGAACACCTCTTTGAGTGAGGGAAGAGGATCCTTTCCCAAGATTTGGACTCGAACTTGATCATATTCAGCTCGTAGTCCTCCCAAGAATTCATAAATGCGTTCATCTTCAACAAATTTTTGAAAGTCTATCGCATCTTGTGTACATTTAGCTTTGAAAGTTTGATAGTGATCTAATTCTTGCCACAAACCAAGAAGGTTATGGTAGTAAGTTGCGACAGACCAATCACCCTGCGAAGTCGCTTGAATACGACGCTTCAAATCATAAACTTGTGCTTTATTTCCCATTTTGGAATAGGTTTGAGCTGCTGCATCCCAAATCTCCTTTGCAGTACGAAGAAATAAATATCCCTGACTGATCTCTGGTTTCATAGAATGCACCAACCAAGACATGACTGTAGAGTTCTCTGCCTCCCATCTGTCATATGTGGGATCAGTCTCCAAGGGCTCTATGATTTTCCCATTCAAATAGCCCATTTTCCCTTTACTCCGAATAAACATTAATGCAGATTGGGACCATGTTAGGTAGTTTAGCCCGTCCAACTTTTGAGTTGTAATCTGGAGAGTTGGATTCTCACTCAGGGAGGTCACCTGACTCTCTACCCCTCTAGTGTGAGTTTCGGAAGTCTTACTAGCTTCTGACTTTTCCGAATTAGCCATCCAAATAAAATAGCTCCACAACCGGGCTTAATACAATAAAAAAAAACTGAGTAGCACAAATCAAATCATATAGTAATGTTCAAATAAAGAGAGCACATACAGTACGATTTTGATTTTTTTGATTTTTTTTTTTTTTTTTTTTTTTTTTTTAAGAATAATTACATGTGGTAAAGCTGGGCAGGAAACAGAAAACAAACCAGATGGACGACATCACTGTTTTTCATGGACAGTGCCCTGCTGGAATCCACTGCCTCTGGCTGCCAGAAAACTACCCCTGCGCCAAGAGGCCCTAGTGTGCCCAGCAACTCAAGAAATACTTCCCTTAGGACCAGAGAAGCTCTGATACCATGAAGAAACAAAAGAAACTAGTAACTAGAGAAGAGAGGAATAAAATTATTGTATTGTTACTTGTCTATTCCACTATGTACAACTCTGATTAAATAGAGAAACCCTAAACTTATAATAGGAATACAATAGCAGAAATAGGAAACCAAATAATCTCTAATTACTCAGTTTCCTTCTCTAAATATTTCCCTCTCTGAATATTTCCTTCACCTTCAAGCCCAAGATTATACCATATATAGCTTTCCAAACATACCATACATAGAATCTGTCAACATTAGTTATATTCAAGGTCCAACTATGTCTTAGCACCAAGATTGTCCATAGAGTCCTGAGTAGAGAACTGAGATGGTAACGGGATAGAAATATGCATATCTTCTAGCTAAAACATCTTTTCATGCCCAATAGACACATAAGAGTACTTGGCTATAGCAAAATATATGAAATTTCTGATTATGAAAAAAGTTTTAATAACTGGTTCATCATTGTTCTGCATAATTAATTTAAATTAAAACATTCTGGTTCACCACATTCTTCAATAGCTTTCCCCCAAAAGTCACATTACATCTGTTATGGCTCATGGACTGCATGGATGCACGAGGCAAGGGACCAACACATGGGCAGATCTCGAATTGACTTCAGATTAGTTTAAGTTTATCTTCCTTCAAGTCATTATTCAAATAAAATTGTAGATAATCATTGGAGCTTATCTTTAACTATTAGGAGTAGAAGAGATTAGTATTAGTTCTTAAGGTAAACTTTATAATATACATTATATATATTTGACAAGTAACTAATTTCATTGAAAACCAAGAAAAAGGAGAATTGGAGAAAGCCCAAGAATACAGGCTGTATACAAGAGGCAATTCAAAAACAAAAGAGCAAAAACAAAGAAAAGAAAAATCAGCAACAAATGAGAACTCGGGGAATCCAGAAAGAAACCTATCTGCAGAGAAAGAGGAAGTCAAAGAAGTCCACTCATACAAAGTCTTTAGAAAGAGATATTTCAATTTAAACACAATGAGTTCTTCTCCCTCAAAGCATTGGGCATTCTGCTCACACCAGATACACCACATAAGACACAACGGAACAACACACCATATTGTCCCAATAATTCCCCCTCCAAACCAACCCTCCTTCCATGCCACTAACACTTCCTGTACCATAGAGGGCATCACCCAATAGACTCCAAATAATCAAAATATCAATGCCCATAGGTCCAAAGCCGCAGAACAGTTTAGGAATAGGTGGTTCATATCCTCTCCATTAGGTACATGAAATACCACACCATAACAATTATACCCCTCTTCCTTAAGTTGTTTGTCGTCAATACCCAACTCTAAGACACACACCAAGAAAAGAAAGCCACTCTTGGCAGGCACAAGCCACAAATCATGCCAAAATCTAGCTCTATTACTACACCTGACATCGTATTTGAGGACATGCCAAACTATCCCAATCCTCGAGGAACATACTTCCATAAACCCACTTCATGCGAGCCCCAAACCTCTCCAAGCACCAATATACACTGAAGACCCATATTTCAACTCAATAACCCTCCACCATAATGCCCATTCCTTGCTCCCACAACGCCACAACCACTCCCTCAACAACCGGATTTGCATTCAGATCTTTCAGGATTCAATGGCCGCTACCGGGTAAGGTCATAGACCTATTGTTTGGTTAGGAGAATTGGTTTAATAAGCATTCATCGGATATTTGGAAATTAGTTCCGTTGTGTTTAATGTAGACAATTTGGTGGGAATGAAATCATCATATGTTTGAGGATACAAAGACATCAAGAATTCTTTTGGTAGCTTTGTTTTGTGGCTCTTTATTTGATTGGACTAGAGAATGGGGATTCACTAGTTCTAGTTCCATCCTTGAATTTATATAGTCGTTGTCTCTCTATACGTAATTCTATTCTTTTGTAGTCTTTAGGCTCCTCTATGTCCATTTTCTCAACCAAAAAAAAAAAAAAACACACATCTTATTAAAAAAAAAATTTTAATAAAAAGAATTTTCTTTCAAACATATTACTTGGTCACTTTGGGAGATGGAATAATTCTTTGAATTCCAAAATTTTGCGGAACAGTAAATTCCCTGGCCGCATTAGCGCATATCCCCTTGATGATGAAGTGCAACTATGGTATCAACTAGCCAAAAAAAGAAGAAAATTTATTTACTTGGTCACTGCTTAAAACAGTCTGTATACCCGATAGGGACCAACAGAGATTGACAATTTTTTTGATGATATGACCAAACTCAAACAAGCGGGTTCAAAGAGTACCAAAACCAGTTCAGAAAGTCTCTCAACTGTGTAGGTGGGTTACAACCATCATATCAAGTGGGTTGTTTCATTAGTAGACTCAAGGAACACCGTAAGTGTTGATGTCCAAGCTCTAAACCAACCACTTTATCAGCTACAAGGGACTTGCTTGTCTCTATGAAGCCAAGTATCATCCGTAACATTGACTACTTTCAACTGGAGCAATTACATCACTTATAATTCACTTATAAAAATAAAAGCATTGACTACTTTCAGCTGAAGATTATAAGGAGCCTTGCCTCTATCTGTTAGAAACTTACATCCTACCAATAATTATAACAAGAAACATACTCGTATAGAGCTTAGGGAGAGACAAGACAAGGGTTCATGCTTTAATTGTGATGAAAATTTTGGGTCAGGTCATGGATGCAAGAAGCTTATCCTCATTGGAGGGCGTTGGCCTGACAAAAAATGATGGTGGTGCAGACATAATGCAGATCTTCTAAAACTAAGACATCTTGTCGTGCCCAATTGACACATATAGCTAGGTACTCGCTGAGAGCAAAAGATAAGACACACCTGATTGTGAAAAAAAGTTCCAATAAATGGCTTATAACTGCCATGCATAACTGACTTAAGCATTCTTGTTCACCATATTCTTCAATATCTTTTGCCCAAACTTCACATTACATTAAACTTAACCTTGCTGTCCTCACCCGACCTTACTTGTCATCTGCCAATGCAACATTTAGCAGCCTATATATCCATCCAGACACGCACCAAGAACATTAGTTTCCCCTATTCGCATTCTAGTATCACACCCTAGCCAAAACAGAACTCCGTTGACTCACAAGAGTTGCATACTTGCATGTAACAATGAAATAAGTCAAACCCATTTGGCATGCAACCCACTACCACCTCACTAAAATTCACACTCTAATTTTCTCACCAGACATACACATGTATATATAATACCCTTAGTTTTACAATGACTTTGATGTAGGGCAACCTAGGCTTCCCACCTAGATTAGTCCCACCGTAAAACCTTAGGCTTCCCACCTAAGGTGTTTGGATTCACCACCAAACAAATCAATGAAAATAATCTCAATAATAATAATAGTCTGTAAAAAAACAAAAGGAACCGTCTGGAGCTTTATATACAGCTTCCAGGAGTCATAATGATAAAGATAAACTCTCCTAAACAAATCCTAAACAATCTCAAATACTAATACGATAATCCTAACAAACTCAAATACTAATCCAATACTTAAGATAAATCCAAATAAAGATAATATAAATGATAAAGATAATCTCCACAGATGTGCCATCATGTGGTGTCCGCACCAACTCCCCTGGGGTGGGAGAAACTCGACCCTGTCGAGTAAGGCTCATAAGAATCAAGTGACCTCAAAATAAACTCCATCAAGCCACAAGCTCACTGGATCAGCATGGCGCCTCCGTCGACGCTCATATGTGCGGGTGATAGGAGGTAGAGATGAGGTGGTAGCAAGTGTATCCAAGTAAGCCTCCAAAAGAGCGGGATCAAGCTGCTGCAAGTCCTCTCTGGTGATCCATGTACAGTCAGAATCAGGCCGTCCTCGCCAGCGAACCAAGAAGCGCTGAACTGTTCCATCCCTAGTGAAAAGAGATTGCTCATCCAAAATAACATCAATAATATCTTTATGTGCCTTTTGGAAACAAGATGGTGTAGGGCTAGGGACAGGGTTAGCCAAAGAAGAAGAGAGAGGATCATCAAAAGGGTCATAGGGAATAACTGCTGGACCTTTAAAAGCAAGTAAATCAGCAATATTAAAAGTAGAACTAATGCCATAATCTGAAGGTATATCAATCACATAAGCATTAGGTCCAAGTTTCTTTAATACCTTGAATGGGCCAGCACTGCGAGCCTGCAGTTTCTTAACGGTTCCCGAAGGATACCGTTCAGGCCTGATACGAATCATAACATAATCTCCTACATCAAAGTCTAAATGACGTCGATGTAAATCAGCCTGAGTCTTATACTTAAGATTACTAGCATGAATTCGTTTGTTGATCTCTTTATGCAGCTCATGCATGTGACTAGCAAACTCTACTGCAGACACAGAAACCCTATCATGTGAGGACATTGGGAGAAGGTCTAAAGGTCTCCTAGGTGTATAACCATGGACAACTTCAAATGGGCTCATACCTATGGACCTATTGACTGAGTTATTATAAGCAAATTGGGCTACAGGGAGTATAGATTCCCAAGTCTTACCATTCTCACCTATTAGACACCTTAAAAGATTTCCTAGACTCCTATTGACAACCTCAGTTTGACCATCAGTTTGAGGATGGTATGCTGTGGAGAATTTCAATTTTGTTCCCATCATGTGCCAAAGGGTCTTCCAAAAATAGCTCATGAATTTAACATCCCTATCTGACACAATTGATTTAGGTAACCCATACAACTTAACAATCTCATCAAAGAAAATCTTGGCTACCTTGGATGCATCAGAAGTCTTAGAGCATGGAAGAAAGTGAGCCATCTTAGAGACCCGGTCTACCACTACAAGGATGGAATCAAATTTCCTAAGGGTACGGGGAAGACCTAGTATAAAGTCCATGCTAATATCCTCCCAAGGACGGTATGGAACTGGTAGAGGGGTGTAAAGGCCAGTATTTTGCTTGCAATGCTTAGCCAGTTGACACTGACGACATTGACCAATTATCTTGGCAACATCCCTCTAAAGACTTGGCCAATAGAACTGCCTCTCTACCTCTTCAATTGTCTTATCACGTCCAAAATGCCCTGAAAGTCCTCCCGCGTGCACTTCCCAAACCAAAAAGTCTCTAACTGATGTGCGGGGGATACAAAGCTTATTGGCTTTAAACAAGTAGCCATCTCGGAGGATAAAATCATCAACAACCTGAAGATGCTCAGTCCTAAGTGTAGTGTACACTTCTCCAAAATCTGGGCAAGATTCATACTCTTCTTGCAACTTCTCAAACCCTATGACTTTTGTGCTCATCACAGAAAGTAAGGTAACTCGACGACTCAAAGCATCAGCTACCTTATTCTCAACACCAGATTTATGTCTCAAAACAAAAGAGAATCTTTGCAAAAACTCGACCCAAGGGACATGTCGAGCATTTAATTTCTTTTGGGAATTGATGTGGCGGAGAGCATCATGATCAGAATAAATGACAAACTCATGGGGTGTCAAATAATGGCTCCAATATCTTAAAGCTTGTACCACAGCATAGAGTTCTTTGTCATATGTTGAATACTTCTTCTTAGCCTCATTTAATTTCTCACTAAAGTAAGCTATAGGGTGACAATCTTGACTAAGAACTCCTCCTATGCCTATACCAGACGCATCACATTCCACTTCAAAGACCTTATCAAAGTCTGGTAGGCGCATCACTGGTGCTTCTGTCATCTTCTTCTTGATTTCTTGAAATGCTTTACCAGCAGAATTTGACCATTGGAATTCGCCTTGCTTCATACAATCAGTGATTGGTGCCATGATTGTACTAAATCCACGTATGAAGCGGCGATAGAAAGTAGCAAGCCCATGAAAACTGCGAACCTCATGAATGTTCTTGGGTTCGGGCCAATCCACTATGGCCTTGACCTTTTGTGGGTCAGCAGAAACTCCTTTAGATGAAACCACAAAGCCTAAAAAAACGACACTATCAGTGAAGAAAGAGCATTTCTTTAGGTTGGCATATAAGTTTTCTCTCCTCAAAGTGGAACAAACTTGTTTAAGATGGTCCAAATGTTGCTCTTTTGAGTTACTATAAATGAGGATGTCATCAAAGTACACTACCACAAATTTGCCCATGAAAGGCCGTAGTACTTGTGTCATCATTCTCATAAAAGTACTAGGAGCATTTGATAAACCAAAGGGCATCACAAGCCACTCATATAGACCATCCTTTGTCTTAAAAGCAGTTTTCCATTCATCACCTGGGCGGATCCTAATCTGGTGGTATCCACTTTTCAAATCAATCTTCGAAAAGACTGTGGCTCCTGACATCATATCAAACATATCATCTAACCTAGGGATAGGAAAACGATACTTCACAGTAATCTTATTGATTGCGCGACTATCCACGCACATTCTCCAGGATCCATCTTTCTTTGGGGTCAAGAGTGCGGGGACTGCACATGGGCTTAAACTTTCACGCACAAATCCTTTGTGCAAGAGCTCATTTACTTGTCTAACCATCTCATCATGTTGAGGAGGGCTCATTCTATAGTGGGGCAAATTTGGGAGTGCTGCTCCCGGGACAAGATCTATGGCGTGTTGAATATCACGCATAGGAGGCAATTGATTTGGAAGCTCCTTAGGGAAAACATCTTGGAACTCTTGAAGCACTGACCGTACTTCTTTTTTTGGTTCTTCCAAGTTATCTAGTGCAGTTTCCTTAACAACTAAAGCAAAGATGATGGAGTCTTGATTGACAGCTCTTTCAAGCTCTTTTGGACTAATGAGGTTCATACTTTGCTTTTTGGGCTCTGTTCTAGCCTTACTTGCACTAACAAACTTTGTTTTGACTGGGTTAAGCTTAATCCTTTGTCCATTGTGCATGAAGGAACAAGAGTTCGAGCGACCATAAAGAGTGACATCTAAATCATAGAGCCATGGTCGTCCCAAAATTATGTGTCCCACATCCATTGGAATCACATCACATGAGATCTGAGCCTTGTATGAGAGGATGTGAATAGGAACAAGACACCTATCCTTGATGGTGATAGATGAATCATCTACCCAAGAAACCTTATAGGGCTTAGGATGGGCAACTAACTTCAAACCTAGAAGGGAGACAAGTTTAGAAGAAACTGCATTAATGCAACTTCCACTGTCAATGATAACCTTGCAATTTGTGGTTCCACACTTGACAAAGGTTTGGAAGATAGTATTTCTTTTCCAATCATCACTTTCTTCGGACTGGGCTAGAGCACACCTAACAACACTTATTACAGGAGTATCAAGACTACCTTCGTTGAGGTTATCAAAAGATGGTAGGGCTCTAATGCAAGCTAATTGGGTGGAATCATCTTCTCCTATTTCTACAATGTCTTCAATGTTAGGCTCATAGACTACTTCTTCTACCTCTTCCTCTCCGTCCAATTCTTCAATCAACAAAGTCTTATTAGGACATTGGGCAGCCATATGACCAAAGCCTTGACACTTAAAACACTGGATTCTAGAATTTGGCCTAAATATCTCTCTAACCACACCCTTCCCTTTGTCTTCTGGGCGCAAAGGCCTATTGTTGGGATTGGGTCTAGTTTGAGGACCTTGTTGGTATCTGCCCTGAGGATTTTCTTCTATGTGTAAGGGTCTATTGTTGGGATAAGGCCTATTTTGGGTACCTTGAAGGTATCTACCTTGGGGACCATCAAAATTGTTGCGAGGCCACATGCGATTGTCAACTCTCCTTCCACCTTGGGGCCTAGGGATCAGCTCTAAATCTTGTACTAAGGAATAAGCATCATCAAGAGTTGAGATCTGTCGAGCCACCAATTCTCTTTGAAGATCATAATTGAGACCTTTCCTAAATCTACTCAAGGTAATTGGCTCATCCTCAGTTGCATTGCTACGTATCCTGTACTCTTCAAATTGTTCTACGTACTCAGTAGCAGACCTATTGTCTTGTCTCAAATCATGCCATTGATCCAGCAAGTTACCTTGATGAGAGACTGGGAAGTACTTTTCATTGAGCTTGGCCTTCATTTCTTCCCAAAGAGTTATGGGTGGTTGGCGGGTCTTACGGAGGTGGTTGACAACACTATCCCAATGGAGTTTTGCTCTTCCTACAAGTTTCATTTTGGCAAACCTAACCTTTCTATCCTCAGACAGTTCATACCACTCAAAGAAATGATCCATCTCTCGCACCCAATCATTGTAGACCTGAGGGTTCCTAACACCATCGAAGGTAGGGGCCTCTACTTTGATATGCTTAGCGGAGTTGTCTTCATTGTCTCTATGGTCTTGCCTAGGGTGAGGGCCATGCCTATTATTATTTCTTCCATTATGTGCATTTTCCTCGTCATACCTAGCCTCTAAGTGGCCTAGACGGGCAGTAAGCTCTACAATGGCTTGTCTTAAT
Source organism: Quercus wislizeni (assembly GCA_023055345.1). NCBI lineage: Eukaryota > Viridiplantae > Streptophyta > Magnoliopsida > Fagales > Fagaceae > Quercus > Quercus wislizeni. The sequence goes on along the minus strand of JALGQJ010000029.1, from coordinate 3,239,787 downwards.
TCATCTTGGAGAGGAGGATCCATGTTTAGGTGAGATTGGGGACTAGATTGGGATTCAGAATTAGACTCAGATTTGGAATTAGACTGTTCTTCAGAACTAGTTACTAGACGACCACTACGCAAATGCATGCAAAGAGATCAACAAACTAATTCTAGCAACTGAATAGTAAGGATAATACTCAAGTTAAATTATATGTGAAGAGAAGTCATGAATTCCACAGGTTGTTGCATTCAAGCAATACTAGATTCAACAAGAATTAAATTAAAAAAAAGGACCTAATTATGACAATGTGATTAGGCTAGTTCAACCACTAATACTGAGAAGTAATTACTTTAAAGGATTTATTTATTTATTTTTTTTTTTGGATTTTTTTTTTTTTTTTGTGTTTTTTTTTTTTTTTTTTTTGGCTAAAATAAAATGCTGAAAGAAAATAAACCAGCAGCTAAAATAACAAAGTCATGTGGAAGTTTAAGCAAAACAAAGGATAAAGGCAGTAGCATGTAACTGAGATAAAATTGAGGCACATAGTAGACATATTGATATTAAATTTGAAAGTACATTTCAATTCATTAAGATAGGAAAGTTCACACCTTGGATGGGCTGACTTAACAACCTGGGCCTCACTGAACAGTGGGTCACACCACTAACAATGGTGAAAGTGGGCTTATGGTTCCTCACATGTAGTGAACGTGGAGCCTTTTTTAGAATTCTGCCTGCTTTGTGGACCTGACTTGACCTTTTTTTTTTTTTTTTTTTTTTTTTTTTTTTTTTTTTAATAATACAATAAAGAAACAACTAGAATATAAAGCAAAAGTTGTTCTGCCAAGTTCAAAACTAAAAAAAAAAAAAAAAAAAAAAAAAAAACGAAACTTATAGAGAAACACAGGGAAACAAAAAAGATGTGAAGCGGCGGAGCAAAGCAAGCCTCTTTGGAGTCGCCGGCGAAGAGATGGCTGGGCTCGTCGGCGATGACTGTCAGCGGCACTCGATGGTGGAGATCGGCGCTGGTGAGTCAAATCTCGGAGTCCGTGAAGCAGCACGGTGGGAGTGAAGGTAACGGCGTGTCGGCGGCGGGTTGTGCGACGGCGTCATTCTGTTGATGAAATCGGCGGCTTTGATGGTGGGCTTTCAACTTTCTTTTGTCTCTGCTTCTGATCTGGTGGAGTGAAGTTGTGAATCTGATTTTTTTTTTTTTTTTTTTTTTTTTTTTTTTTTTTTCGATCTGGTGGTGGTCCTCAGAGTCGGGCACGGATTAGGGTCACAGGTTTTGGGGGAGTAGTGGGCTTTACTGTTGGCTTTGGGATGAAGAATTCGTGTGGGGCTGCGGGGTATACACAGATTGCTGGGGTTGGTTTGCAGATCTCGTGAGGCAGGGACTTGGGTTGCTTCGGTTTGCAAATCTCGTGGGGTAAGTATTTGAGTAATGGCATGTCTGGTTGATGGTGAGTGTGGGTGTGGGATGTAAGTCGTGATTTTGGTTACTGAAAGGGGAGATCGGGTTTGGGCTCTGATACCAAGTTGATGTAGGGCAACCTAGGCTTCCCACCTAGATTAGTCCCACCGTAAAACCTTAGGCTTCCCACCTAAGGTGTTTGGATTCACCACCAAACAAATCAATGAAAATAATCTCAATAATAATAATAGTCTGTAAAAAAACAAAAGGAACCGTCTGGAGCTTTATATACAGCTTCCAGGAGTCATAATGATAAAGATAAACTCTCCTAAACAATCCTAAACAATCTCAAATACTAATACGATAATCCTAACAAACTCAAATACTAATCCAATACTTAAGATAAATCCAAATAAAGATAATATAAATGATAAAGATAATCTCCACAGATGTGCCATCATGTGGTGTCCGCACCAACTAAGTTGATGTAGGGCAACCTAGGCTTCCCACCTAGATTAGTCCCACCGTAAAACCTTAGGCTTCCCACCTAAGGTGTTTGGATTCACCACCAAACAAATCAATGAAAATAATCTCAATAATAATAATAGTCTGTAAAAAAACAAAAGGAACCGTCTGGAGCTTTATATACAGCTTCCAGGAGTCATAATGATAAAGATAAACTCTCCTAAACAAATCCTAAACAATCTCAAATACTAATACGATAATCCTAACAAACTCAAATACTAATCCAATACTTAAGATAAATCCAAATAAAGATAATATAAATGATAAAGATAATCTCCACAGATGTGCCATCATGTGGTGTCCGCACCAGACTTACTAACACAATAGTTAGTCACCCTCTTTTTTTTTTTTTTTTGGTTGGCAATTCACTATTATAATTTGCATACATAACCAATATATGCAGAGCATATTCAAATTTCAAACATCACCCACAAATAAAGATAGGCATTTGGAGAGAGGAAAAAAAAAGAAGCTTACCAGTGGTGGAAATTTCACAGACCCAGCTTTGAAACGTTTCTTCTGCAATGTGGACCTCCACAGAGGACCGTTCCCACTGCTGCATTTCATCGAACATCTGGAAGAATTCTTTTACTGCTTCTTCTTAGTCTGATATTGAGTTGCTTTGAGGTTCATTTTCAATGGGTTTTGGTTGTTGGTCACTGGGGAGGTGAATGGGTCTCAGATGCCGCACGAGTTTCAGAGATTCGAGCTTTGCTAGTGCCTCTTCAACCAAGCTGTCCCACAAATTCATTGTTTCCATTAACAGAGTGAGAGTGAGAGTGAGAGTGAGAGTGAGAGATGTCCATAACTATCCTCTGGGGTAGTTATTAAAGACGTGGGTAGTTGGCTTGGCTAACTGCCTAGTCGGAGAGTAGTTCACTTCTTGGTGGGACTTGGGAGAGGTCATGACCAAAATAGCCATATTTGGCTGGAAAATGATGTATGACAATGACAAAAGAATGTTTGTTTTGGTAAATGATGCATGAAAGATGACAAAATCTTTGTTTTTCAAAGAAATCCTACCAGCCACTATAACCAATAGCACACGCCGAGAGCAATAGAAATCCTCATTGTCAATCCATAATTGCCAAATCTCACCCACCACATCCCAATATGGAATTGATGTTGGGGATTATGCGGTGAACGCTGAACAACTAAAGACTCAAAAAAACTTTAATGTCTTAGAGACACAAATGAATTTGCTATCTTTAAGACAATATTATTGGCTCCTGTACAATAATTTGCTAAAGGGTTATTAGCAAATTTGTCTATAAGATACAACTAAGTCAGAATTCTCTAATATCAGGTAGCAATTTCTCTCTCTCTCTCTCTCTGTGGGTCTTGGCTAAGTGCCAATAGAGACTTTTGATTTGCCAATGAGCACTTATTAAGTGTTGATATACACTCCCTATAATTTACCCATCCCTATTTGCTACCTTTAGGGCCTCTTGCTCGAGCGAGCTAGTCTAGTCTAAAACTTTGTTTTTTTATTTCAATTTTTCTCTTTATTCTTTTCTTACAGAGTACGATCACACATATTACAATTTACACACTTTACTTATAAAATTAACCCACAAGAATTGCAGCTAAACAAGGAAATATATAGGTCAAACCCATGTTACCAAACAAGCCTTACTACGTGTTACTTTTTTCTCCTGATTAATTTTCTTACCATACAGACATATATATACATATTATATTCTTGGTTTCACAATGACACAATAATTGGTCAATCTTTTGAGCAAATTCAAAATTTCAAAATAGCTAAAGCAAATAATGACAGGAATTGGAGGAAAAAAATATATTACCAGTACTGGGAGGATAATGGACCAATCTCTGAAGCGTTATTTCAGCAATCTGAATCTCCACTGAACACCGGTCCCACGGCTGTATTTTTTCAAACACGTGGAAGACGTCTTTTCCTTATTCAATAGCTTTTCGTTGTTGATCTTTTGGGAGTTGAATGTTTCTCAGATGCAGAAGGAGTTTCAAAGATTGAAGCTTTGCAACAGCCTCTTCCACCAAGTTTTCCCACAAGCTCATCTGTCTGTGTTAGTGTATATAGAGAGAAAGAGATGGTAACTGACGTATTAGTAGTTCATGACTTCATGTCAGTTACGCATGGAGCAAAAGCACTTACAACACGTACGTGAGTCCCATGCATATGTTTCTGCATGTATCGGAAGTGCGAAACACTCACAACACGTGCTGGTGGGCTCAATGCATGTTGTGAATGTTTTGCATGCAGCATGCAATTTTGTTCTTAGGTTTCAGAGGGTATAGTGTTTTTGGGGAAACGGTGAGGTAAACATCTTGTCTTTATTCACGAGGAACTATGAAGTATTTTAAGTGTACCTCATAATTTTCCATAATTTGGTATAGATTATTTTTATTTATTTATTTTATCTTTAAAAATTATTTAAAGAATGTGTAGTCATACCTAGACAATAGGGATTACAATGGATTGATTTTAATGGATTGTTTGATCCAACCTAACCCTTATAATGAGGATTTACAATTTTTTCTTTGGGTTTAAAAAATGTTTGGGTTTAAATTTTAAAACCCACTAAGATTTGGGTTTTACACTATAAATATTTGAATTCAACTCAATTATGCATTTATATTATTCCTATTATTAATTTTAACTAGCATGTAGTCCGTGCTTACGCACGGAAATATTAACAATTGTGATGATAAGATGTTTATCTTAGTAGATTCAGTTTCCATATGGAGCATTATGAATGGAAATAACTTAACACCAACATTTAAAAATCAAATTGGACACATAGCACAAAATTAAACTACAATTAGAAATTAATTTGATTCAATTTGAATTCTAAAATTGAACTTCAACTTAATATAATATATATGATTATATTTTTGTCACTTTTAACAAATTAACAAAATCTTAATCCAGACACACTAAAAACTATTAAAAAATAAGAACTGATTATTGAGCTTAGAATCTTCTTGGAGGCGCCAATGAAGCGCTAATGTATGAGAGTGTGAAGCAAGAAAGAGTGGGATTGAATATTGTGTTTAAACCCGGCCTTACTCTAAGAAATCCGTAAGGATGAGGAGAAGGCAGTGTGTGGATCTAGTTGGTAGAGGTTGAGAGAGAAGGAGACATGGGATGACGATATGGAATTAGGAGGAGATGATGTTTTACTTTTATAGTCTTTCTCGATGGACTCCTTGGTTCTGTTTGTGGGATTAGAACAGCTCCAGACTTTATTGAGATCACCCATAAAAGTGTACAGATAAGATGTTCTTGCTTAGGCCAATGAGTATTATTATTGTGGTTTTCTTGGCTTCCGTGTTAAATGTTAATGCATCATTTATTTGAGCACAAAAATTAGAAAATTTAGATAAGATACATAACGCAAAATTGGAGTCCAATTTATAATCTCCATAAAAGTGTGCAGGTAAGATATTTTTGCTTAGGCCAATGAGCATTATCATTGTTGTTTTATTGGCTTCCGTGTTAAATGTTAATGCATCATTTATTTGGGCACAAAAATTAGAAAATTTAGATAAGATACATGACACAAAATTAAAGTCAAATTTATAATCTAATTAAATTTTTTTTTGAGTTTTGGTTAGGACAAGTGGTGTAAAATTGAGAATCCAATTGAAATCTAATTGGATTTTCTCTCTACTTCATCTATTATTATATATATATATATATATATATATATAGATTATAAAACACAATAATATTTAGGGTCATTCTACCGTACCCCCTTTTTTTGGGGGTACGGTACCCACCTAAATCTGAACCATTAATTTAATGTTGTTTTAATCTTGATCGGTGATGTAATTTTAAGGGGTTTTGGTTACCAGCTAAATAGGTTTTATATATAAACAAAAAATTATAACATTCATCTCTCCTCTCACATTTGATTCATCACGCTTTTCTCCTCTCACGTTTGCTTCTTTACCTCTGCTCTATGTCACGTTTGCCTCTCTAAACAAAACTCTCAAATCAGACAGCTACAACCATACCCACAATAGAAGAACCAAACAGCGGCACACCCACAACCTAAAATCGACGGCGCTTCTTCTCATCCAATTCAACTTGTCAACACTGCTCTCTAGCTTCTTCTCTTCCAATCCATCCTCAAATTGATGGCGCACTCATATCCAATCCAACTCGGCGGCGCTTCATCTCTTCCAGTATGACTTGCCGGCGCTTCTTCTCTTCCATTCTAAATCGGCAACACCACCCTCAATCTTCAGGTTCTCTTTTTACATATGATTAACTCTGGTATGGGTTTACATTATTTCTCTAAACTTTGTGGGTTTATGCTATTATTGTTTTGTTTGAGTTTCAGTTCTTATATATTTGACAAATTAATCTTTACACTAAAGGGCTTGACAGTCCACCATTGATTGCGTGGATCACTATTGCCATGTGAAACGAAATTGTAATAAGGTTGCCGATGCTTTGGCAAAGAAATCTTTAGTTGGGCTAGAACTTCAAGTTTGGGTTGAAGACTTACCTGGGGACATTATCCCCCTTGCTTTGTTTGATGTTCATAGTTTTCTTATGTTTTAATAAAAGCATCGGTCTGTCTCACAGACTGATTTCTAAAAAAAAAAAGAAAAAAAAATAATCTTTACACTTTTGAGTTTGGGATGCGAGACGTGAAACTTGATTGAGACGTGGGAATCCTTATCCATAAGTTGGGATAAGATTAGATTTGGTTGGGAGTGTAGGGAGGACACGATACTATGAACCTATGGGCTTAGGAGATTTTTTTTTTCAACCACCTTGGTAATAAGAACACCAATTTTAGAGTTGGTTTATGCTATATTAAAAAATTGAAGTGTCCTAAATATATACAGAAATTAAGAAGAAGAAGAAGAAGCATTAGCAGTAGTTTTGAGGCTTTGAGGTGTTTGTTGAAATGAGTTTGTTCATATTGAGCTGTGTATGCATATAACAAGTGTCTGTCTATCTTTAGGGACCCTATTCATCTATTTGGGCTTTTGTTGATTCATGATATATATAAATTATATGGTAAATAATTCATTGATTGGAATATATGAATTTATGAATTATCAAAGTCAACCGTGGAATGTATTTAAGAATTATCAACCATTTAGAGTTAAAAAAAACGTTTGTAGGATCTTTCAACTGTGAAATGTATTTACTTTTTAATATATGTTATTACTTACCCTGTATTTTTTTTTCATGCTATATTGCGATAGGAGTATGAGGAGAGTGAAGAACATTGAAGAGCAAGATGCTCTCCAAGTTAGGCCCCCGAAAAGACCACTTGGAGCATTTATAATTTATTAGTAAGTGTTAGGTTCTAAAGACTTAGGTTTTTATGTATTTAGAACTCTAATTTGTATTGTTGGCAAACCATGTTCAAAACAATGTATTTAGTTTGTTTTAGACTTGCTCAAAGTTGGTTTATTGTTGTAAAGTTGGATTAAATTATTGCAGGATTAAAAAAACAGTTTCAGCCTTTTTCGACCGATCGAAGCTTAGGCTTGATCAATCGAAAATCGGGTCTGACGTTTTTTTCTACAAATTTCCAACTCGGCCCTATGTGATTTAAAACATTTTGGGTTTCTAATTTGCCCTAGATATAAAAGGCATACCCTAGCCACGTTTTAGTGTTGCTCATATTGCGGTTTGTGTGAATCTCTTGTGAGATCTTTAAAGAGCTTTCCTTCATATAAACTTAGGGTTTTCAAGGAGAATAAGTTTTCTACACCTTGATGATCAATCCAATTGCTGCCATTGAAGCCAAAAGAAACACAAATGGGTGTGCTTGTATCTGGTGGTGAATCCAAGAAAGAAAGAGTCCGTGGATTCAGAGCTTACACGTGGTCGTGTCAGTAAGTTCTACTGGTGGGTAACAATAAGAAGTCGAGCGTGAGGGCTTGTAAGTCTTATTGTATGAACTTTGATTCTTTCAAGATAGTGGATTCAAGTTTACCTTGAGGATAGCTAGATTAAATCCTCCCTAGATTTTTACCGGTTTAGTTTCCTGGGTGATCATATCTTGTGTTTTTTATATTTCCACTGCTTTACATGATATGATTGTTTGTTTGTGATAACCTAGATCTATTTAATTTGACTAAGTAACAACTTGGCTAATTACCTAAGTTAATCCAATTGTGGTTTTAAGGGGTCTAAAAACTGTCAAGTGGTATCAGAGCAGGTAACTCTTTTGATCATTGAGTTGATCCTTGACCCCTTTGTTATGGATTTTTTGAAAAGTGTAATGCTTATTTATCAACTTGCTTACTTTATGTATTTGTCTCTTGTTGCATCTGTTAAATCTTTCCTTAGACTTCTTGATCTTATCACATGTGATAATGATTATTTGTGTTATACTATCTTAACCGCCTTAAAGGCACGTGATTCTTGTTTTTGGTATTTGGATAGTGGTTGTTCCAGGCATATGATAGGTAACAAAGGATTATTCAAGACTCTCTTTGAAGGAAAGATTGGGACAGTCACTTTTGGAGATAGAAGCAAATCTGTGATCAGAGGTATTGGAACTGTGGACATTCCAGGGTTGCCGGTTTTTGAAGATATTTGGTATGTTGATGGATTGAAGGCAAACCTACTTAGCATCAGTTAGATTTGTGATAATGGACTAAATGTTCTCTTCACTAAGTATGAATGTGAGATACTTGATAGTGGAGGTGACTGTATGTGTGTTGGTGTAAGGACAGTAGACAACTATTATGGATTGACACCAAGCATAAGCAACAAGTGCTTTAGTGCAAAGATTGATCAAGTTGATTTGTGGCATCAACGTTTGGGGCATGCAAGTCATAAGCAGTTAGAAAAAATTTCCAAATGTGATGCAGTTGTTGGTTTACCTAAATTTGAGAAGATAGATAAGTGCATATGTGGACCATGTCAGATAGGTAAACAGATAAAATCTAAACATCCGTCTGTGGGAAGTGTTCAAACTTCAAGACCTTTGGAGTTACTTCACATTGATCTCATGGGTCCTGCTAGAGTTCAGAGTTTAGGTGGAAAGAAATATATTTTGGTGGTTGTGGATGACTTTACTAAATATACTTGGGTTGTGCTGTTGAAAGATAAAGCTGAGACTCCTGAGAAGATGATACATCTGTGCAAAAAGTTGCAGGTTGAGAAAGATACTGTAATAGCCAAAATCATAAGTGACCATGGAAGAGAATTTGAGAATACCAAGCTGGCTACTTTCTGCAATGATCAAGGCACACATCAAGAGTTCTCGTCACCCAAGACTCCTCAACAGAATGGAATAGTGGAACGAAAAAATAGGGTTGTTCAGGAGATGGCACGTGTCATGCTACACAATGAAAAGTTACCCAAATCTTTCTGAGGAGAAGCAGTTAACACTGCTTGCCACACACTTAACTGGGTGTATTTCAGACCTGATTCCAAGAAGACTCCTTATGAACTTTGGAGAGGAAAGAAGCCTATTGTTAAGTATTTTAGGATATTTGGTAGTGATTGTTACATTCTACGTGATAGAGAGAACCTAGAAAAATTTGATGCTAAGAGTGACAAGGGATATTTTCTAGGGTACTCTTCCACTAGTAGAGCATATAGAGTGTACAATCTCAGAACCAAAACAGTGATGAAATCATCAAATGTTGTGATTAATGATGAAGTATGTTCTAAAGCACAGTCAGAAAATATTGCTCCGATTCAAGATAAGCCTGTGGAGGTTGATGACTCACTCCCTATTGATTATGTTGGAAAGCACAGTGATGAAGAGTTGATGGTGCTGAATGATGCTGTGTCTGTTCCATCAAGTCCAGAACCATCCACACCGGTACATGAGACTCAACAAGCACTACATGAGTTCAGTCCTTCATCGGAACAAAAAGGCACCTCAACATCTCTAGTCAAAGGCCCTTCCTTTAGAGTAAGGCTTAATCATCCCTCCTTAAACATATTGGGAAGTTTAAATGATAACACGAGGTTAAGGTCAAAAACTTTAAGTGTAATTACTCACTCATGCTATCTATCCCAATTCGAATTGAAAAAGGTAGATGAAGCTCTTCAAGATGCTGACTGGGTAAACTCCACGCATGAAGAACTTCATCAGTTTGTTCGGAATGATGTGTGAGAATTAGTTCCTAGACCAAAGGGTGTAAATGTGATTAGAACTAAGTGGATCTTTAAGAACAAGTCTGATGAACATGGCACTGTTATCAAAAATAAATCTAGACTTGTTACTCAAGGTTACACACAAGTGGAAGGGGTTGACTTCGATGAGACTTTTGCACCGGTAGCAAGACTAGAATCCATTAGGATACTTTTGGCTATAGCTAGTCATTTAAATTTCAAGTTATACCAAATGGATGTCAAAAGTGCCTTCTTAAATGGAATGTTGCAAGAAGAAGTATATGTGGAACAACCAAAGGGTTTTGTTGATCCTCATAGACCAGATGATGTGTATAAATTGAAGAGAGCACTGTATGGTTTGAAACAAGCTCCACGAGCCTGATATGATAGATTGACTGCATACCTCACTAAGTATGGATTCAAAAGGGGATCTGCAGACACTACTCTTTTCATACGAAAGGATAAGAATAGTTTTGTTGTGGCTCAAATCTATGTTGATGATATTGTTTTTGGTGCTACTAATGACTCTCTTGCTCATTATTTTGCAGATGAAATGAAGGCTATGTTCGAAATGAGTATGGTTGGTGAACTAACTTATTTTTTGGGATTACAGGTAAAGCAAACAGACTCAGGAATCTACATCAACCAAGCAAAATATGCAAGAAATCTAGTTAAGAGATTTGGATTGGACAATGCTGCACATGCTAGAACACTAATGGCTGCCAATGCAAAATTAACAATTGATCCATCAAGTGAGTCTGTTGATGTTACTTTATACAGAAGTATGATTGGATGCTTGTTGTATTTGACTGCTAGTAGGCTTGATATTGCCTTTAGTGTTGGTGTTTGTTCTAGATTTCAATATAATCCTAAAGTTTCACACTTGAATGCTGTCAAAAGAATTATTAAATATGTTGGTGGAACTTGTGATTATGGATTATTTTATAGTAAAGAGTCTAATCTGTCTCTTGCTGGTTTTTTTTATTCTGATTGGGCTGGTAATGTTGATGATAGAAAAAGCACCACTGGTGGGTGTTTTTATGTAGGAGCCAATCTTGTTGCTTGGATGAGTAAAAAGCAAAATTCTGTGTCTTTGTCTATTGCAGAGGCAGAATATATTGCTGCTGGAAGTTGTTGCTCACAGCTTCTTTGGATGAAAAATGTTTTAACTGATTATGGGATATCTCAAGATACCATGGTTGTTTACTGTGATAACTCTAGTGCTATTGATATATCTAAGAACCCTATTCAACATTCTAAGACTAAGCACATGGATATTAGGTATCACTTCATTAGGGATTTTGTTGAAAGAAATATTGTGTGTCTTGAGTATATCCCTACTGAGCGTTAGAATGCCGACATCTTCACCAAACCTCTTGATAGAAGTAAGTTTGAAACTCTTCGTCAAGTAATTGGTGTGATTCTATGTCCCTGATCTGACTTGGCTTTTCATGGTCCTTGTGCTTCATTGTTTTTCCTTTGTGACCATTGTTCTTTGTTATTTGGTTTTTGTATTTCTTTTCTCTTGTCTCTAGGAGTTGCATTGCATTACATTCATGCATTTCATTCTAGGTGTTTTTTTTATTCTATAATAATAATAATAATAATAATAATAATAATAATAATAATACAAAGGAAGGAAGGAAAAGAAAGCACATTATGTTCTTGCACTATTCTCTTTGTTTTTGAAAACAAGGTTGGTCAATTTATTTATGAAATTGATCAATGGGTTTTGTTGCTATATTGATATATTCATGATCTATGATGGTTAATTTGATCAATTTGGGGTTTTGTGAAAAATTAAAATTCTAGGGCTTGTATTGAACCTGATTTGGGGATTTTGTTCAATTGGGTTAAAATTGATGAAATTGGCTTGTTGAATTGATGTAATTGATCATCTAAACTTTTTTCTAACTTGTGTGATGATCAATTGGTCAATCTCTCTAAAAACATTCAAGTGGTTTTAAAAATTTTGAGGTTTTTGTTAGAAACTCTATGCTCTAGCCAATTTTGTGAATTTGAGCTTAAATTGAACTTAATTCACTGCTTTAGCACATGTATCATGTCATTTAATCTGTTCATGCATCATATAGCTTTTGATCTATATCTTTGTGCTAACTTGCAGTCTGCCCTTAGTTTTGTTTTTTTTTCTCTCTCTATTTTGCTGTGTGTTTTTGGTACTTATTCTAGCACCATGCCTAGGAAAACTAAAGCTAATAGGGTTCCCTCTACTCCTTCTGTGTCTCCCTCTAGGGTTCAGCTTTTTAAGAACGACCGTTGTCGAGAGGCTTTTGAGAAACTGAACAATAAGCGTAAGATTTGGGTTGAGCGTTTGTGATCTTAGATGAGGTTGTTTCGACCATTAGGGCTAAGCTAGAGTCTAGAGGTTGGTTGTCCTTATTAGAGATAGACCATCCACCCCCGACCGCTCTAATTAGAAAGTTCTTCTCGAACCTCTCTTGTCACATCTATGATTCCAACACCCTTGTTAGGAGTTGGATACGAGGTGTTGAGTTCACCATTACCCCTAGGGTAGTGGCTGAGGCTCTTGGGGTTCTGGTTGTTACCGAGCTTGTCTATCCCTATGCTAAATCTCCTCCTATAAATGTTGTCATGTCACACATCACTGGATCATCTATTCAGTGGGGTTCTGATCCTCGAATCACGTCTTCTACGCTGTCTGAGACTACCTATTTGTTTCTTAGCTTTGCATGTCATTCATTGTGGCCTATTTCTCATCTCCACATCATCCCTCTTGAGCGATGTGTGTTTTTATATGCTTTCATGTCTGGTGCGTCTATCAGCTTTCCTCATTTGTTTCTTCGTTCTTTGAACAAAGTTCATAGAAGTTCTGCCATAGGGCATGCACTTATTCATCCTATTTTCATTCATAGGATTTTGTTATTCCTTAGTTTAGCTGATTTCCCTTCTGGTGAGCCTATTCTTGTTGTCGCTCCTTTAGGTGCTACCTTTCTGAGACAGAGGGCTGCTCACTTGAGAGTTGATCCTTCGGGTCCTAGAGGTGCATCTTTTGGTGATGTTCCCCCTCCTCCCTCTTCTACAGGTGTTGATGCTGCTGAGACTTCTAGTGCTGGTGCTGCTACTACTAACATTCCTCCACCGACTACTTCGGATGATTCAGACATTCGACGTACGTTGGATCATGTCTTGACCGTTCAAGCGGCTCAATGACAGATTTTGGTGGTCGTTCTTGATGAGATTCGTGGTTTGCGAGTAGATTTGGCACGGTTTCGGAGTTCTTCATCGTCACCTCCTTTTGATGATGGATTTTGATTGCCCTTTGGCATTCCGTCACAAAAAGGGGGAGTACATTTGAGAGTTTTTACATTTGAGTGTCTCTTGTACTTGTTTTTGTTTTCAGGGGGAGAGTTTATTTTTGTTGGTTAGAGCTTGTGGAGTTGTTTAGATTGTATCTAGGTGCTTCACTTTGTATTTTACCTTTTTTAGCTCTTGCCACATTTGTTTTACCTTGTTGGGATATTCATGTTAGGGGGAGTATATATTTTTTATGTTTCTTGTTTCAAATTGCTTATTGACCTATGTTTATGAGTTTTTCATTGATATATGTCTTTATTGTGTGTTGTTTGAAATCAAGATTTTATTTTATTTGCTTGTATTTTTTTTCCACACATACGGTTATGCATTTTGTTAAGTGTTTCAGGAAATATACAAGTTGATTCAATTAAGCTGCTGTCTACTCTTGAAACTGATTGATAATAGTTAGGATTGAATTTGTGTCTTGTGAGCATTATTTTGTAAAAGGCTTTTATTTGTAAACTTTGAGCAAATAAGTTGTGTTTTGTCATGGATTGCCAAAGAGGAAGTTTGTTAGGTTCTAAAGACTTAGGTTTTTATGTATTTAGAACTCTAATTTGTATTGTTGGCAAACCATGATCAAAACAATGTATTTAGTTTGTTTTAGACTTGCTCAAAGTTGGTTTATTGTTGTAAAGTCCGATTAAATTATTGCAGGGTTAAAAAAACAGTTTCAACCTTTTTCGATCGATCAAAGCTTAGGCTCGATCAATCGAAAATCGAGTCTGACGTTTTTTTCTACAAATTTCCAACTCAGCCCTATGTGATTTAAAACATTTTGGGTTTCTAATTTTCCTTAGGTATAAAAGGCAAACCCTAGCCACGTTTTAGTGTTGCTCATATTGCGGTTTGTGTGAATCTCTTGTGAGATCTTTGAGGAGTTTTTCTTCACATAAATTTAGGGTTTTCAATGAGAAGAAGTTTTCCACACCTTGATGATCAATCCATTTGCTGCTATTGAAGTCTAAAGAAACACAAACGGGTGTGCTTGTATCTGATGGTGAATCCAAGAAAGAAGGAGTCCATGGATTCGGAGCTTGCATGTGGTCGTGTTAGTAAGTTCTACTAGTGGGTAGCAATAAGAAGTCAAGTGTGGGGGCTTGTAAGTCTTATTGTATGAACTTCGATTCTTTTAAGATAATGGATTCAAGTTTACCTTAAGGATAGCTAGGTTAAATCATCCCAGGTTTTTACCGGTTTGGTTTCCTAGGTGATCATATCTTGTGTCTTTTATATTTCCGCTGCTTTACTTGATATGATTGTTTGTTTGTGATAACCTAGATCTGTTTAATTTGACTAAGTAACAAATTGGCTAATTACCTAGGTTAATCCAATTGTGGTTTTAAGGGGTCTAAAAACTGTCAGTAAGATTTACGCGATTCATTATATATTCAATTGTTTTATTTTTCCTATTGTTATATTCAAGAAAGTGAGTTTTGTTCAATTTGGATTTTTAGTAAAAGCAAGTAGAAATGATGAAAGTTGAAGACATTGTCAATAAGATAAGCAAAGTTGTAAGTTGAATAATACTTATATATTTTTAGGTTATTATTATTGTTTAGTTCACATATTCATGGACATCATACTTGAGTATGAAAATCTAAAATTAAAGGTTAAGGATGAGATTGCAAAAAAGTGGAATAATCTTGATGAAGACTCTAAATTAGAGTATAGGAGGGAAGCACGTGAGAATTCTGAAAATTATGCAAATTTAACACATAATATTCCTTGCAAATCACATAAAGTAAGTTTACCTATGAAAATTTTAGAATGCATCATTATGTATTAAATTTCGTTATAAAACTTTTTTTTATTCATTTTATAATGCAGGTTTCATTAGACACTTGGTGTACCCTTGGTCGTGTTCATTTAATGGTTAACAAATTGAATTTAAGACAAAAATCTATCATTCAAGAGTTAGGGTTTGGTAGTTTGCTAGATTTAAAGTTAATAAATTTGGATAGAGATTTATGCAAATGGTTAATTGATCATTTTGACCAAAATTCATGTGCATTGGATATTTGTGGTAAGAGGTTATTGATTTCCACTAAAGATGTAGAAAATATCTTAGGAATATAATCAAATGGGGTTGATATCTCTATTGTGGGGAGCGTAGAAGAAATAAATCATATGTGCCAACAATATGGATTAAATGTGGAAGGGGATATACCAATTAAGCTCTTAGAGGATGAGTTGAATAAGATGGAAACAGCCGGAAATGAATTTATGAATTTTTTTTGCTATTTATAGTGGGTACTTTATTATGTCCCACCACAAAATCTTATATGAAACGGTCTTTTTTTTTTTTTTTTTTTTAATTTGCCGTAATGTTGAAGAGATTAGAAACTTGAATTGGGCGAAGTTCGTGCTAGATTTTCTTATTCAAAGTGTACGAAAACATAAAGACACTAATCTTGTAGCAATTGATGGTTACACGTTGTTATTAATGGAAATATGTAGTAAATAGTTACATTCAAGAATACAATATTGTTTTTTAAATTTCTATGAATCTTGATTATAATTCTATAAACATTTTATACATTTACAGTTGTTTTATTTTGAACATGTTAACGTTGAACATGTTTCCAAATGACTTCGACCACGTATTTGTTTTTGGGGAAAAGAGGAATTTAAGCAAAGGATGTTGAAATTACATTCAATTGGAGGTTTTGATAATCCTAAGGTAATAATTGATTTTTTATAATGTTTAAATACTTATTATTCTATTAAATCTAGTGCTTATTTGAATTTTTACCGTATGTAGTTGACATTATTTATTTTATGTTTATCATAGTTAGTAATAACACAAATGGAGGGTGGATATGAGACTGCCAATATTCCATTGGAAAAGAAATATATTAATCAGTCTCATGCTATGCCATGTGGGGATGAACACAAGCCAAATATGGTATCGTTTCCACCTAATAAATTTTATGACTTTGATGATTTTTTGATAATTTTCATTTTTAAATGATTGTTCCAATAAATTAATCCACAAGATTATGATGAAGCAACTCGTATATTTAAGCAATCATTAACAAGTATTAGAGATGATATGCTAGTTTTGCATAACACCGTGAATGTCATTACAAAAAATATGAAAACATTTAAGAAAGATATTGTTTTAGAGTTAAAGAATGTCATTGCAAACAATATGAAAACATTTAAGAATGATATTGTTTTGGAGTTAAAGAATGTAGCAAACAATACGAAAACATTTAAGAATGATATTTGTTTGGAGTTAAAGAATGTAGCAAAAATGGAAGTATTAGAGATGATATGCTAGTTTTGCATAACACCATGAATGTTATTACAAAAAAAATTGAAACATTTAAGAAAGATATTGTTTTGGAGTTAAAGAATGTCATTGCAAACAATATGGAAGCATTTAAGAATGATATTGTTTTGGAGTTAAAGAATGTAGCAAACAATACAAAAACATTTAAGAATGATATTTGTTTGGAGTTAAAGAATGTAGCAAAAAGGGAATGTACAGGACATACCATTGATTTAGATCTAAATGATATTGTAGAAGAGCTTAAAAATAAGACAAAGATGCTGCCTAAGAAAGAGTCTACATCTCCAGTTCAAGACAAAATGCACCAAGATGATACAATACCCATTAAAAGAGACTTTAAGATGGTGTCACCATCTCCAATACAAGACACAATGGAGAATGACCGCAATGTTCACATGGTTGGGCTAAGCAAATCCATACAAAAACCTAGCAGCAAAACAATCCTATCTCGTAATGTGGTAAGCGATATAGTACTTGCTAGTTAATTATTTTAAAATTGTTTAGAATTTCTATTAGCTATACGATTTTTTAATTTTTTTTATTTGTTATATATTGTGCAGGATGTGGATATGCTACAATTAGCTTTCTCCCGTAACAATAAAATTATTGCATCATGTGTTACACATTCTGCCAAGAGTAAAGTCGCCAAATCTCTAAAACGTAGCCCAATTATCACCTCCCAAGTTGTAATTCCGGATTTGAAAAAGAGGAAAAAACAAATCAAAGATATGTCCTTGGTGAATCCTTTAATGTGTACATTAATATATTAGGGTGTGAATACAACATATTTTCCTATGTTAATTATTATATACTATATTGTTTTAGGAATCTGGACTGGTTGATGAGGAGAGTATCAATGAGTTCGCACCATTTACTGAAATTGAGAAGATCATATGCAGTTATATTTTCAATAAGGATCTAGATGGGAGGTTTGTCATTTTGGTTTATATATAGAAATTAATATTAATGCATTTTTTGAATAAGATCTAACCAAATAATATGTCAATGAATAATGTTCAGTGAAGTTCTTGCTAACATGAAATATGAGTATGGTGATCGTGTGGCTTTTTTTTCATTGCTCCCTAACCAATGGATATGCAGTCAAGTTAGTTTATGAAATTAAAATAGAAAAATATAATATTAATTTTGTTTATTTATTCACTAATTATAACAATAATATTTTATGCTAGATTATTAATTTGACCATTTGCATGATGACTTTGGAAGAGAAAAAGTATGGATAACTATATGTGTAGCATTTGCCAACACATTTCTTGGTAAGTTTGCTTTATTATTTTTGGTTGTGCTTATAGTATTTAATTAATACATTACTTTTCATTTTTTATATATGTTTCGAGTTGTGTTTATAGTATTTAATTCCTTAGTTATTTCTTTATATATATGTTTGTAGCAAAAAATGATTGATGAAGATGGCAATCCCACACTGGAATGGTTTAAAAAGACATATAGGGACGATGACAAATATATGTCAAGATTGACATGTTGTGAACAGGTAAATTTACTCAACACACTTGTGTATTTTAAATTAACACGTGCTAATACATGGCTTGTTTGTACTTGTAGATTTATATCTCTATGAATGATAATAATAGTCACTGGTACTTATGTGTCGTTGACTTTAGCTCAAGAAAAAAAAGTATACATATATTGGAATCTTTGCCAAGCACAACTGGGCAAGACATTCGAATAAAAAACATGCAAACAGTGGTATTGTCTCTTTTTCTATTGATTTCAATAAAAATTTTGATATGTGGTTTTGTTAAGTTTTGTACTTAATAATTGTTTATAATCTCACTTTGCGATAGGTAAAAGGCCTTGATAAGTTATTGAGTTATTTGGAGAAAGACAACTACACTAATAGTATTACCAAATTTCCATTGAAATTAACCCCGTTGAATCCTATACAAAATAATTTGTATGTACTAAATTGTAGATTTGCACATACGGATAACTATTGTGTGAATCTTTAGGTTTTTAAAATTTTAACTTTTTTCATATTTTAGGTATGATTGCGGCATGTATGTTATTAAGCACATGTATACAAAATTTATCAAACAGAATCTAACCTTGTTGGTAATATATTTATTGGAAGTATATTTTACAGTTTTTGCATAATTTGCTTAAGCTTCTTATTCATCAACAATGTCTCCTTTTTGTAAGAGAGCTAGTCAGAATGTATTTTATATAAGTTGACATCAAATCTAGTGCTTTCAAATGAAAATGAACAACATTCAAAAGTAATAGAAAATGCTAGAAATACTCCACTACAAGATATTTTTCGGTCATTGGAATGATAGTGATTTGTATAATTTGATGATTGAATTTTTTGGAAAATGTTGCAATTTAATGAATTCTATTTTTAATTGAAAGGGAGATTGAATTTCATGAGTTGCACTACCCTTGTTTATGTGAGTTGCCCTACATGTTTTTAGATATCAATTTATGTTGTTTGATTGGTGAGGATGCTAAGATGCATATATATATATGAAAATGCTCTTAAAACATCCATGACTATTAATAGAAAATGAAACCCATCTCTATTAGCATTTTAAAACATCCATGATTATTAGTTTTATGGAGGGACGATGCTCTATCATTATTCCGTAAGACCATTTATTAAGTTATATTTGATTTTGAAGTATTAATAGTATTATTATTTTTTTTTTTAGAATTATTATTGAATTATTTTGAAGCAATAATAGTTTTATTTTTCACATTGTAGATGTGAAATGTATAAATCTCTATTGGTTGATGGTATCAAATAATTTGTGCTTCTTGTGGGAAGTGATTAATGTAGGTGGTTTGCTATTTTTCACATTGTAGATGTGAAATGTATAAATCTCTGTTGGTTGATGGCATCAAGTAATTTGATTGTGGGAAGTGATTAATGTAGGTGGTTTGCTATTTTGCACATTGTGTATTAGTGTTGTCAATGATTCTCAAAAACTTGAGTTGGTTTTAGACTAGGTCACCTAGCAAGGCTGCGAGCATGTTTTTTGGGACATAAGAAAAATGTACTACTTGTGGTAATACTACTTACCCACTTGAGAAGGTAAAATTCTAATATCTCCTAAAGTCATTTTGTTGTGATATTCTACATGGAAAATTTCTAACCATTAAGCCACATGACTAAGAACTCGATGTTTGCTTCTAAGATTAGTACTCAAAGAGTTTTTCATATAAGAAAACATAAAGCAAGCAACTAAAGAGAACTAGTGGTGTACCTGAGCAACATAAAGCAAGCATTTGAGATAGGACCAAATACGTCACTAGATGGACTTAATACCAACTCCAATCCAGTAACTCTATTCCAAAAACTAACAATGTGATAAGAATAAACAATAATGAAGTTTAACCAAAAATGCTAACAGTTGAAAAAAAAAATTCATATTTTGTCTAGTAAATATCCCATCGACATTTCACTATTAAAGAAAATTATAATAAGGTATTTCCAAATCAGGTGAGCCAACAGTTGGATGTTCCATGGACTCAGGGATGTTGTCACCATCAACATGTTCATCTTGTTGAATATGTGTAGATGGACATGTGCGCCTTATGTGTCCAACATCTTTACAATTACTGTATTACCTAACTTTCGCATGGCTGTGCCTGTTACTCGTGCTACCATGGTCGCCTTTAGTCTTGACAATGGCTGGATCACGAACATTTATATTGTTGTTGGACATAGTGTGTATCCCATCTTCAGCAACTTCTTTAGTTGAATTATAAAGTTCTTCCATGCAGCATTTCAACCTTGCTATTTTAACCTTCAATTCTTCGAAGCCTTGTGTTGTTCTTGAACCAAAGTAACACATCTAACTACAATTGGTAGACAATGCACTAAACCGTGCAATATGAATGATATTAGGAGACATTTGGGATTCAAGTTTGCAAGGTAGGTCGGACTTTGCTGTTTTCAGCCATCTGTTCATTGTACATGCCAGTGGAATCTATTTCAAATGTTCAACTTTCATAATAGCAAATAAGTGCCCACAAGGATATCCATACAACTCGAATAGCAAACAAGAGCACTTCATAGATTGATCAACTAGACAATACACAACCTCCCATCTTGAGTTAGGGGATCCATATTGAGATAAGGTGTATGTACGATAACCTTCCTTATCTATGTAGTAAAGCACAATGAATTTTTGTTCATTCAATAATTCTTCTTGAACCATGCTGAATATCTCCCTTGTGAATATAGTAGCAACATGTTTCTCTATTTTAGCTAACCCAGTAATCAGAATAGGTTCAGTATAATTTGAAGAAAAATCTACCCCTATCTCATTGTGTCTAATACGTGAAAGTGCTCTATCAACTTGCTGGAACAACTCATAAAACCTAGTCTTCCTATCCAGAAATCTATTCAAGAATGCATTCATGGCTTCACAATGTTGTGTACTTCTGCACCTAGAAAAAAATCACCTCTCATGTAAGCTTCAGCCAATTTCACTTTTTTAGCATACATTTCATGCAACCATTCATGGTTATGTAAATTGTGATTGTCAACCATTTTCTTCCACATGTCTTCAAATTCATCTAGTGTAACATATTGTACCATACACCTAATTAAACGTTCATATACTTCCTTATCATGTATATTTGCAAAAGTATTCCTTTCAAGATGCCACACGTAAACAATGTTGAGACTCTGGAAAAACTGTTTTAATAGCTTTACTCATTACTTTGTCCCCATCTGTCACGACTGAAATATGAGTCTTATTGTTCATTGCTATAAGCATATTTTGCAACACCCAAGTATATGTTTCGACGGTCTCATCAACCAATAGTCCAAAACTAAATACTATAGTCTATCAGTGGTGGTTGACTTCTACCAATATAACAAGGGGTTTTTGTATACATTCATCTTATATGTTGTATCAAATGCGATTACATCTCCAAAACATGCATAATCTAAGCGACTTTGAGAATTTGTCCAAAACAGATTAGCCAAATGACTTTCTTCATCAACAGTGTATTGAAAAAAAAATGAGGAGTCCATGTCTGCTTTTGCTTGTAAATATGCCAAAGCACATTCAGCATCACCATCTAGTGTACTGTTGTTACGATTTGCCGCTAGATAATTGTAGAGGTCTTTTGGAGTGAACCTTATATTCTTGTATCCTCCAGATTGTTGGATCAAATGGTGCATGATTTGATTGATTTAACCCCAACATTATGCAGTGCTGTAATTTGAGCTTTATCGGAATCCTTAATAGTACTATGCAAACGAAGAAATTGAGTCTCGAATTGCGTAACTAAGTCATAATTATGCTCCCTTTTAAACTCTCCTACCACCCCTTCACCTGGGCAAAATTAAGAAACAGTTCTTTAGAAGTTGTACCTTAAATTCTTCAATTAAATTCAATCACATGGCTGCATTGACCCATTTATGTTATAAATAGTAATTAAATATTATTCAACTACATGTAAGACTATACAGAGGAGGCCTATTTATAGGCAAATTTTAAAAAAGAGGAGTAATTATTTAGTACTCTCAAGGTTTCATTATTTAGTATTCTTTTCTCTTACATGAATTGTGAGTTCTACTAATTAAATCATTATGGAAATGCATCTGAGAGGAGGAAATACCCACGTCACTGTACTTAGAGAGTACAATTTTTTTTCCATAAGTGTAGTGCCTATACTTATATATGGGCTTGTTAGGTTTTGCTTTTGGAGGAGTTAAAAAGTGCTTCAAGGGGTTCAAGCTCTTTTGGCTGAAATTGCCAAATGGTTGGCAATTTTGCTTAAGAGCTTTACGGCAGTCCTGAAACTAAAAACAAATTTAAGGCTAAAGCTGAAATTTTGAGCTTTTAGTTAAAAGCTCTATAATTCATCGTTCATACTTTATAAATCCATTAACTTTATAAAGTACTATTCGCGTTAATTTACCAAACTCAAAATGCTAAATAGCTTTTGAGGCAAAACTCTATATTGGGTTTACAACCAAATGAGTACTCTAACACACACACACACATATATACATAACAACATGGTCTAGGTTTTACAATGACACAGTAAGACATTTATACCTGAAGAGTGTAAAAATATAGCTTGAAGGGCCCTATTAAATGGGCCTAACGGATCCATGTCCGTGGGCCGATAAAGGGCAAGCCCAACTTGTGCAAATGTCCATTATGAATAGATACAGTAAAAACCCTAGATGGAAAATACTTGCGACACACACTTAATCACCATGGAATCCCAAGGTAAATGGAATCCTAGCTCGGCGAGGATTCCGGAAGATACATGAAGATCTTCTCTACAAGGAAATGTCTTGTTCATCATGTTTGGGACTATTCAAGTAGAGTCCTACAAGGAAAAGACTTCTACACCAAGGAAGATGTGTCAACCTTCTACTACTATAAAAACTCCAATGCCCTCACAAATTAAGGTATGAATAATTTACCCTTCTCTAGCACCCTAGAGTTATGAGAATAGTTCTAACTTGACCTTCGGAGGGTATTCGACCGGCACCACACCGATGCTCTCTGTTAGGTCTTCTCTCTTTTCTATGCAGATATCGATACGAGCGTACGAGGGATGTGTAGCCCACTGGTGATATTTACGGCATCATCAGTTGGCGCCGTCTGTAAAGAGCTGTATTAGCCAGATTATCACTTCCCGGACATAAGGGTTTCATGGTACTCACTCGCTCAATGGCTACCACCAACAACATTCAAGGAGACAAGGTGCCGCGATCCACGGCCCAAGAGAGGCAGATCCAAACCCTCATGGCGGCAGTAGAGCGTCTCACCCAACAGAACCATGATCTGGAAGAAAAATTACGTCAAAGGGACGCAAGACATAACGTTTATGAGGAAAACCAAGAAGGCAATAGTACCGAATGAAGGGACCAAGAGAGGTCGAAAGGTAGTAACGCCCTAAGCAGACCAGAGCGGCAGAACATGAGCCTCCCATCCCTTATGTATACAGCCCCACCACCTATTGTCGTGGAGATGCAGGCAATAAAAGAACAGATGGAAATCATGATCAACGCCTTCAAAGGACAAGTGTCCAGCGACCTTAACGACCTAATCAATCAAACAGACTCACCGTTCACTGCCTCCATCAACTCCTTCCCTCTACCGCATAAGTTCTGCATGCCGTAGATAGATAGTTACGATGGAGTCAAGGACCCCCTAAATCACTTAGAGACCTTCAAGACCTTGATGCACCTTCAAGGAGTTGTAGACAAAATCATGTGTAGGGCCTTCCCTACAACGCTGAAGGGTGTTGCAAGAATTTGGTTCAATCGGTTAATGCTTGGCTCTATCAGTACTTTCAAGGAGCTGAGTGCCCAGTTCACTTCGCACTTCATTTTAGGGCACAGATACAAGAATTCTATCGCATGTCTGATGAGCATTAAGCAGCGGGAGGACGAGACACTGAGGTCCTACATAACCTGTTTCAACAAGGAAGCCCTATCGATTGATGAGGCGAATGACAAGATACTCGTGGCAGAATTCACTAATGGGTTACGAAAGGGTAAGTTCCTATTTTCTCTATACAAGAACGATCCAAAGCCCATGTCGAATGTGCTTTATAGGGCCACCAAGTATATGAACACAAAAGACGCACCGTTGGCCCGCGAGGATAAGCCCAGAAAAAGGGAAAGATAGGAGGATACACAGCAGGATAGGGGGCACAAGATGGCTAGGACCGGAGAACGATGAGATGATAGACGCTTCAAATCCCCTCCTGGGAGGTTTACAAGCTTCACCCCATTAACTACCCTAATAGATTAGGTCTTAATGCAAATCAAAGACGAAGGAGGCTTGATGTTCCCCGGCAAGTTGAAAGGAGATCCCAACAAGAGGCCAAGAAACAAGTATTGCCATTTCCATTGAGACCACGGGCACGACACAGCTGATTGCTACAATCTAAAACAGCAAATAGAGGCCCTCATACGACAGGGGAAGCTACAGAGGTTCGTTAGCAAGGAAAGAACAGATCCCACCTCAACAGTAGCCCTTGTGACGGGAGAATGAGTGCCCAAGGCCGCCCATTGGGGACATAAGAATGATCGTAGGGTGCACGGCAACCTCTAGATCGTCCAAAAAAGCTCAGAAGGCCTACCTGAGAACGGTCCAGAACGTCCAGCTTACGGGCACTATGCCCAAGATGGCAAGGATCGACAACCCCATCGTTGGATTTTTAGAAGAAGATGCTCGAAGGTTGCACCACCTGCATGACGACGCGATTGTTATCAGCCTGAAGGTAGGAGACCACAACATGCACCGGGTTCTGGTAGACAACAGCAGTTCAGCAGACATCCTGTATTACTCGGCTTTTCAGCAGATGAGAATTGATAGAGAGCGGTCGATCCTGGTTAATGCCCCTCTAGTAGGTTTCAGAGGGATGAGAGTATTCCTCATCGATGCCGTCACGTTGTCGGTAACGGTGGGTGATTACCCCCAGCAGATTGCTAAGGAAGTGACATTCTTGGTGGTCGACTGCTCATCCGCTTACAATGCCATTCTCGGACGACCCACCCTAAACTCATGGAAGGCTGTAACTTCAACCTACCATTTAATGATCAAATTCCCAATAGATTATAGAGTAAAAGAGCTACGCAGAAATCAAGTGGCAGCGCAAGAATGCTATATTGCTATGCTAGAGACGGATGATCATTAGCAAACAATGTGCATAATAGAACAACAGACGGTAGCGGAGCCAGTTGAAGAATTAGAAGAAGTGATCCTTGATGATTTAAGGCCAGAGCAGATGACTACAATAGGTACACTGGCAAGCTGGCCGGTGCACCAAGAGCTCAAGGCATTCCTAAAGGACAATCAAGACGTGTTCGCCTAGGGTCACGAGGACATGCCAGGGATCGACCCCTCAATCATGGTTCACAAACTAAATGTATCACCCTCATTTTCCCCAATCCGACAGAAGAAACAAGTATTCACACAGGAGCAGGACAAAGCCATCACCGAGGAAGTATGAAAATTGCTTGAAGCAAATTTCATCCGAGAAGTGTACTACCTCGATTGGTTGGCAAATGTCGTCATGGTAAAAAAGGCCAATGGAAAATGGAGGATGTGCGTGGACTCCTCAGACCTCAATATAGCCTACCCTAAAGACAGCTAACCACTCCCTCGGATAGACACTTTGGTAGACTCAACCGCTAGACACCAGTTTTTGAGCTTTATGGACGCTTTCTCAAGCTATAACCAGATTAAGGTGGAAAAAGCCGATCAAGAGAAGACCTTTTTTGTCACAAGCCAAGGACTATTTTGCTACAAGGTAATGCCATTCAGACTCAAAAATGTAGGAGCCACATACCAAAGATTAATGAATAAGATGTTCGCGCACCAAATTAGGAGGAACGTACAAGTTTATGTTGATGACATGCTGGTAAAGAGCCTATATGAAGATGCTCACCTAGGCGACCTCCGTGAAAATTTCGACACACTCCGGTTATATAACATGAAACTAAACCCAGGCAAGTGTGCGTTCAGAGTGACGACGGGGAAATTCTTGGGCTTCATGGTATCCTAAAGAGGTATAGAGGTTAACTCGGAGAAGATACGAGCCATAATAGAGTTAGAACCGTCAAGGACGGTCGAGGAGGTGCAAAGTTTGAATGGCAAGATTGCAGCCCTAAACAGGTTCGTCTTAAAGGCGATGGACAAATGTCTACCTTTCTTTCGCACTCTGAGAAAATATTTTGAGTGGACAGACGAATGCCAGATGGCATTTGACAACTTAAAGGCATATCTTTCATCTCCACTGTTGCTCAGTCCATCCAAGCCAGGAGAAGAGCTTTATCTATATTTAGCTGTTTCACAAGCCACTGTTAGCGCAGCTTTGGTAAGAGAGGAAGACGGATCTCAACGACCAGTCTACTTTACAAGCCGAGCGCTTTGAGGAGCAGAAGAGAGATACCTTCAGATGGAGAAGTTGGCCTTTATGTTGATAACTGTTGCACGAAAACTCAAACTGTACTTCCAAGCACATACCATCGTTGCCTTGACGAACAAGCCCTTGAGAAGAACCATGAGTAGCCCCGAGGTAGCAGGAAGAATGGCTTTGTGGGCAATGGAGCTTAGCAAGTTTGACATACAGTACCACCCGCAAACAGCCGTAAAAGGGCAAGTAGTGGCTGACTTCATCGCCAAATTCACCCTCGGAGACGGCCATGGGATAGAGGAGAAACGGCAATGGAATATTAATACAAACGGATCATCAAATAGACGAGTAGGAGGCGCCAACGTGGTGATCCAAACCCTAGAGGGGGATAAGATCCAGTGTATGATCCGACTATACTTCCCCACAACCAACAACAAAGCAGAATATGAAACCTTGGTGGCAGGGCTAGACCTCGCAAAAGCTGCAGGTGCGGAAAACGTGGTCATGCATTGCGACTCATAGGTGGTAACAAGTCAGATCAATGGTGGCTACGAATGTAAGAATGAAAGGATGAAGAGGTATCTAGAAGAAGTGAAGAATCGAGTCGGCAGTCTTAAAGTCAGATTTGTTCAAATCCCGAAGGGGGAAAATGAATGCGCCAACTGACTCGCAAAAGCAGCCTCGGCAGAATTTACGCTTGTTCCCAAACAGGTATTGTCATTTGTCCAAATCTCCTCTCTTATTGATGATGAAGTGAATGTGCAGGAAGTAAATTCTGAAAGCAATTGGACTACGCCATTGATATCATACCTGAAGATTGGCATTTTACTAGACGGGAATGATGCCGCTAGAAAGTTAAAGGTCCAAGCATCACGATTTGTGCTAATAAAAGATATTTTATACAAAAGAGGGTTCTCCCGACCTTACCTAAGGTGTCTATGCCACGAGGAAGCGGATTATGTAATGAGAGAAGTCCACGAGGGTATCTGCGGAAACCATTCGGGGGCACGATCATTAGTGCACAAGTTGGTTCGAGCAGGATACTATTGTCCTACAATGCTGAAGGATGCACAGGTTTATGTTAAGGCTTGCGACAAGTGTCAAAGGTTCAGTAATTTCATCAAGCAACCATCCGAAGAACTGACCCCCATGACAGCCCCTTGGCCCTTCGCTCAATAAGTACTAGATATCATGGGACCCTTCCCAACAGCAGTTAGGCAGCTAAAGTTTCTGGTGGTTGGCATCGACTACTTCACTAAATGGGTGGAAGTAGAAGCCCTAGCCACTATCACGGAGAAGAATATTAGAAGTTTTGTTTGGAGGAATATCATCTACAGGTACGAGATACCTACAGTGCTTGTATCCGGCAATGGAAAGCAATTCGACAACAGCGCATTCAGGGACTTTTGTTCGGAGCTAGGCATCAAGAATCACTACTCGTCGCCTGCGCACCCACAGGCAAACGGGCAAGTTGAAGTCACAAACCGATCCTTGCTCAAGATCATCAAGACTCGGCTCGAGGGGGTAAAAGGTATCTGGTCGGACGAGCTACCAAGCGTTCTATGGGCATACCGGACTATAGCAAAAACACCCACTGGAGAAACGCCGTTTCGACTAGCATACGGAAGTGACGCTATCATCCCAACAGAAGTAGGGCTCAAAAGCTATCGAGTGGAGAACTACGACGAGGCTAAGAATGATGAAGCCATGCGCCTTCAACTTGACCTAGTAGACGAAGTTCGAACGATGGCGAAGCAAAGGTTGGCGAGGTATTAGAACCTCATGGAGAAGCACTACAACTCCAATGTCAGGCATAGAGACTTTCAAGTTAGAGACCTTGTAATATGGAAAGTAATGGGCGCCACTAGAGATCCTTCACAAGGTAAGCTCGGCCCCAACTAAGAAGGATCCTACAGGATCAAATCATGGCAAAGGAAAGGCACCCACCACCTCGAGGCACTGGACGGGCGAAAATTGCAACACCCATGGAACACGGAGCACCTGCAAAAATACTACTAGTAGACGATATGAAGAACAATGACCCTTCCCAATTTCCCAGTTTATTTAGTTTACCAGTTTTAATACAATTACTAGTTTTACTTAGACAATTTTTTGCGACAATACTTTATGTACCTTTTTAAGCCTAAGGGGGCTGGTACTTGTCTACAAACACATGGTTTTTTAAAAGGAATATTCAGAGACAACTATGTTTTTTCTACATTCGTGTCCACAAAGTGGACAGATCACCCATAGGGTGAAAATTATTATCAAGTCCATGAAGTGGACGGATCACTCGTAGGGTGAAAATCGTTATCAAGTCCACGAAGTGGATGGATCACCCATAGGGTAAAAATCGTTATCAAGTCCACGAAGTGGACGGATTTATCAAGTCCACGATGTGGACGAATCACCCATAGGGTGAAAATCATTATCAAATCTACAATGTGGATGGATCACCCATATGGTGAAAATTATCATAGAATCCACAAAATGGACGGATCTTACTTAGTGTGAAAATCATTATAGAATCCAAGACATGGACGGATATAAACTAAAGTCCACAGAGTGGACGGATCACCCATAGGGTTAAGATTGTCATTAAGTCAAATACATGGACGGACCACTTTTAAACCCAAGTCCATGCTGGATGGACTATCCCAAGTTGGTAAAAAATACAAAAGTACACCAATAGAGCGAATTTTTTAGCTAAATTCTCAAAATGAGGGTCTTGAGTAATTCAGATTTGGTGTTAATTAAAATACTCAAAAAGACAAGACGGTCTTAATTAAAGCCTGTTAAGACAAAAAGAACGGATGCATTTTATAATACAAAATGACAAAAGCAGTACTTAAAAGGAAATGTTTACATACGACGGATAAAATTGTTCTCCAAATAAATTTTAAAAAAAATTTACAACTATTTAGGAGCTGGAGTATCTTCTGCTTGCTCTACAATATTGACGGGCTTATGGGCTACCTCTATGACGGGCTGAGCTTGAACATTCTTAGCTTGAGCTGACTCCCTATCGCCTAGAACTTCGTTTTCAGCAAAAAGGTCGTCAGTGTCCTCTGAGGCGACGGGCATGATGGAGGCTTGAGCTTGGTAATCAACTTTAATGTTTGAAACATCCAAGTCGGGATAGGCCTTCTTAACCTGACGGAGGGCATCATCAAAACCTTGCAAGAAAGAGTCTCCTAGCTCTGATAGCAGGGCGTCGAAGTTATGGTACTCACGTATCGCCACCTCCTTAGCCTGACAGAGCATATCTTTCAGGTCTTGTATCTCCTTGTCCTTACCCTCAAGGGCCTTCTTCGCCTCCTCCATGCTCTGCTCAAGATCTTTTCTCACCCTCTCCGAAAGTTCAAGCTTTTTCTCCATTTTGGATTTCCAACTTCGAAGTTGGTTCAGCTCATCCTCCGTTTGCTCTGCCTTTATCCGTACATGCTCTGCCTTTATCCGTACATGCTCTAGGGTTACCTCGTGGGTAAGACATCGTCCCATCAGCCCTTTCATCATAACCATTGCCTTAAACGCCAAAAAAAAAAAAAAAAAAAGGGGAGTAAAATGGAAAGCAAACTGAAAGGACGAACATAAAGTTAACGGCCTGGGTTACTTGAGCAATTGTAAAAAGGCCCGTCTCCCCCATAGCTTTCGTCAAGTGGTTGCCTAAATCCTCGTAATCCTCGGACGAAATGATGGACGAGAGCTGCTGCAAGGCATGTTTAGAATCCTCACGGAGAAGGACGAACGGCTTCTCTTAATTGGTGGACGGAGCCTTCATGAGGCCTTTACCAGCCTCGTGCTTCACTGGAGTAACCGTCTTCGCGCCTTCAACCATTAGCCCTACAACGGGCTCCAAAGGGACTTTGGGCTTCTTAGCAGGACAGTCCCCCTTAGGCAGTGGTTTCCTCTTTGTGGACGGATTACTTGTGCCTGTCCTCGTGGGAGCCACGTCGCTGGTCTCCTTTTTCTTGGCAGCCTGCAACCTAATCAGTGCTCTCCTCTTAGCATCGTCCATTTCTAAAAAGGTGAACGGGCAAAGTTGACTACTAGGATAAAAATTAAGATCGTTCAAATAGAATGAAAATGACGGACTTACGTCTGTGAATTTTTGCTTCGTATTTGTCGGCTGCTGGCATTGGCTCTAGTCTGTTGCAATACCAGTGGATTGTATTAAGTGTAACTAATTTTTCCCAAGTCCTTTCTTTCGGTTGGGTCTTAGAAAAAATCTTCTCAAGGAAGCTGGACTCCTCAAGATCAACTTATGGGCACGGTCTAACTACAAAGAAGAAGAACGGTTAAAATTGTTGAAAAAAAGTTATAATAAACTGAACGGTTGTAAAGAATTCACACACTAGGATGTTTGCATACTGGATGGGTGCAATATGCCCCAAGTCGTGTCGACGAGCATGTGTTCCGTGTCCCCTAGGCGACACATCCAACCGTCACCTTCTAGGAAGAAATAACGGCTCTTCCAATCCCTATTTGAGTCTAGTGTTTCATATATAACCTTCAACAACGGATTCCTGGGTATAAAACTATACATCCCCCCTGACTTGTCAATCTCATCCGGACAGTAGCAGTGAAGGAATTCCCTTATCGTCAGTCTCCTGGCACCATCAGTCATGGCACTGTACAAGACCTCCATTGCTATGAAAACCCTCCAGGCATTTGGAGACACTTGGTTGACAGATAAGCCCAGATATTTGAGGAGCTCATAGTGAAGGGAGCTTAGTGGAAACCTAAGTCCCGCCTTCAGCATCTATTCATACACTCCGACACCTTCTACCCTTTCTTAAACTTATAGGGCAGAGGATGGGGATGTTATCCAGAATTTAGAAATTATTCCTAAGTGTTTTGAAGTGATTCTCCTTGATAGTGGACTCAAAATTATTCACCGTCCATTCTGGTAGCATGATGAACTCCCTAAGTCCATCAGCACCCACGACGGATTTTAGTGTTTGTTCCTTACCGTCATCAGAAACCTCTTCTTGTTTAGCCATCTTCGTATCCTCATTTGTTGAGGACGAGGAGTAGGCAGACGAACTCCTCTCTTCGCCTGGACTTTCTTGGTCTCTATGACCGGACGAGTACACTTCCTCGTAATCCACCCCGTCACGGACAACTGACTGGTTACTTGACGCACTAGACATCGCCTACATGTGACGACAAAACCTAAGACTTTGACGGATCTAGAAATTATGATGGGGGTATAAAGCCTAGGAAAATAAATTAAAATAAGAAGGGAATAAGTATATCTACAAGACTCGTGGAAAGAGAACACTTTCCAATTTTGTTAATGAACGGGGGAAGTATGTCAATGACAGATGTAGCAATTGAACGGAGGAAATTTGTCAATGATGGATGTAGCAAATTGAACAGGGTGGTCTCTGACAAGGATGACGGTTGCGCTTTGACAGTATGTTTTAGCTGAAAATGAAGAAATGAGAAAGATAGACACTGGTATTTATAGAGGAAGTGCATGGAAGACAAAGTGACGCTTTGATCTGAGATAAAATCCAATCGAAGAACGACACATGTCATGCGCCATAATGGCTTCCGGACAACCTATCAGACGTTGGCACAATTCACGGCATCAGCATTGAAACTGTCGACCCAGAGGCCTTTGAACCGTCAACCCCTGAGCTTTGAACCATCACCCCATGGGTCCTTCCTCTCAAGGATGACGGACCCGTGGGGTGAAGGGGGCAACTGAAAAGTGTAAAAATATAGCTTGACGGGCCCTATTAAATGGGCCTGATGGATCTATGTTTGTGGGCCGATAAAGGGCAAGCCCAACTTGTGCAAAGGTCCATTATGAATAGATACAGTAAAAACCCTAGATGGAAAATACTTGCAACACACATTTAATCATCATGGAATCCCAAGGCAAATGGAATCCTAGCACGACAAGGATTCCGGAAGATACATGAAGATCTTCTCTACAAGGAAATGTCTTGTTCATCACATTTGGGACTATTCAAGTAGAGTTCCACAAGGAAAAGACTTCTACACCAAGGAAGAGGTGCCAACCTTCTACTACTATAAAAACCCCAATGCCCTCACAAATCAAGGTACGGATAACTTACTCTTCTCTAGCACTCTAGAGTTGTGAGAATAGTTCTAACTTGACTTTCGGAGGGTATTCAGCTAGCACCACACCGATGCTCTCTGTTAGGTCTTCTCTCTTTTCTATGCAGATATCGATACGAGCGTACGAGAGATGTGTAGCCCACTGGTGATATTTATGGCATCATCAATACCATATCAATTTCAACCATCAAAAACTTTACCAAAGGCTACGTATAGCAATTTGTATGGGTGGCCCAAATGAAACAACACATGGCCTTTGGATAAAAATCCTTTCCCTTTATCATTATCAAAATTCAAGCACTCTTGCTTAGCAATCTTGGATTTGTCGATTTCCCATCTCCTTATACCATGACTGTTAAAGTTTTTTTTTTTTTAACAATTTATTTATTTTATATGTGAACAAAAATAGGACAAAATTTAGTTACAAAATTGGATATAGCCTAAAGCTAAGACCTTACTCAATAGCTTTTTATTAGAGGTGAATTTTAACAAATCCATCATTGGATTACATTTTTTTTTTAATCTTTCGTACTTGCAAAATTTCTAGAAAATTAAAAATCAATAACTATGTCATCAATAAATTTTTTAAATTGTAAATTTTTGTAGTTTAAAAATTATATATAAAATATAAGGAAGGGCTTGTGTTCAATGAAAGTTATCACTGGTATCACTGGACATGAGCCGCACCCTAAAATATAAGTTTTATAAATCATATAGTAAATAATATTCTATTGACACAAAATCTAACATATGTATTGAGAACGTAAAAAAACATTTTCAAAATATATAGTAATGTTTATTTTATTAAGTAAAGTTGTAACCTAAAACTACAACAAATTATGTAGATAAACATTGTCCATGAAAATATTGGTCATACAAGGGTAACCTTACCTGACTTGTCAAATCAAAGTAAGGGTCATAAATTCTACAACCTGACTGACTCATTTCTGTCACGAGCTTGGTTTGTTGTGAATCAAACTAAAGTTACGGCTGAAAAATGTAGTTTTTTTTACTATTTAGCTTATTTTTGCTACTATTTATAGGTCTCATTGTACTTTTTGGTACTATTCATGAGTCTCACAATACTATTTTAGCTTTATCTACAATACTTTTAACAAAAAGTTTTCAATTTCAATTAAATAAGTTGTTTTCAAACGGATTCTAAATCGACTTTTTTTTTCAGGTTTAATATTGAACAAAATAAACCCTTCCATATTAATTAATTAATTAAAAAAAAATCCCCTCAACATCAATGTCCAAACCATCATCTTCCCATAAGGCGTGTCGTGGGTAATTATTAATTATTCCACGACTTATCGTTTTTGAAATTCAACGAAGATAAACAAGATAATTATACGGTATCGTATTGTGAATTGACACTTGTCCATCTCATTAATATATGATGAAACGACCTGTCGTAGAAATACCCTGTCTTAAAAGGTTACTTGGTTTTACTTTTCCCCTTCTCCGTAGCAAGTGTTTTTAAACTTTAGGATTCAGAATTCGATTAACACTAGGAAACACCAATACAATATCTTTTAAACAATTGCTTGGTATATATTTCCAGTACAAAAAAACGAAAAGAAAGCCATAGATTTTCCTTCTCTAGTTTAGTACTATTTTTCTGGAGTAAAGACCATGAAACGTAGAAAGATTATCACGAGTAACCATGATGTTTGTACATCCTTCAATGATTTGGGTGATGATTAATCTTCACCCAAATCATGTTTCCTTCTAATGAAATGGTTCAAGCTTTGTCTAAATAAAAATTTAAGAGAGAAGAAGAGAATATATAACATACCAACCTTATGTTACGTGTGAATTTCAATGTGATTGACAAATTGTGTGTCACTCCACATGATTTGACTAATTAGATAAGAAGTATTATACAAACAAATGGTTTGTATCATATACAAGCTTTTATTCATAATGTCTTTCTTAGTTAATAATAGTAGAAATAGTATATATATTTTTTCACATTTTATTATTACTTTATCACTTGAAATAGTGAAGGAAATCAAAGTAATGTTGAATGGCAGAGTGGGAGTGTTTATAGGTTCATGTGGTTTAGGTCTTGAATGGCGGAGTCATATGAAAAGGGACAACAATAACAAAAAGATGAGAACACCAATTTCTAAGTCACCAAGACAACCATTGTTGCCATAATATATGCTTGTTTGAGATATCAGCTCAAAGATGGTGTTGTTAAGATAAATTGAAAGAAACAATATCGATTTCAGGGGAGCTTTATATAGATTATTTATGTTAGGCCATCTACTTTGGATTTGTAATTGATCAAAAAATGTTATGAGGGAATATGCTCAAGGCTATTAAGGTCCCAGAGAATGTTAGGATGACTCAATTCACCTGAGTGTAACTTGGTCCTCTTCGGCTCAAGCTATCAACTTCTTATTACAATTCCCGTCTAGAAAAACTAGTGCTAGTGAATGTAGGTTTTCTAGCCCTTCCTTTTAATTATGCCCTAGAACTAAGCGAGCGTTTTTTTTTTTTCCCTTCTCATCCTGAGGAAGTACTCTCATGGCCATTTTTTAATGTCTCTAGGTAAAACTCATGACCCCTTACACATGATATGCTTCTTTTATAATTTTATTATGCAAGACACAATTGAATAAAATTATTGTAAATATAATTGTATTATTATATACAATAACTAGTTTATTATAGGTTCATGATTTTTTTTTTTCTTGTAATTGCCAAAAAAAAAAAAAATATATATATATATATATATATATATATATAAAATATATATATATATATAGAGAGAGAGAGAGAGAGAGGTTGGCCTAAACCATCACAATCCAAGTAGAGGTCAACCCGTTTAGGTCAACCCTATTAATTCATGAGACGGCATGTCGGTGAAATACCACTAAAATAAGAATACAAGTTCATATAGGAATATTGAAATACCACTAAAATAAGAATACAAGTTCATATAGGAATATATAAGAAATTGATTTCCACTAGGGCACATAGACTTTTTAAACAACTAGTTGAATTTCCACACAATGTGCAGTGCAACTTATTATTAGTTTTCTCTAATATTTCGATAAGTTTTGCCAAAAATATTGTATCTTAACTGATTGACACCTCAATTTACAATAGAAACATTCAGGATTTAGGTCCCCACTCCCAACAATTGATGTATACAAATGTTATTTAAATAAATTTCATTGTAAAAAATTGTAATATTTAGTTATTCTATATATAGACAGAATAAAAATACACTAAGAGTAGTATAGTGATTTGATCATACTATATATGTGTGTGTGTGTGTGTGTTTACAAACTGAAAATTGCATGATATATTAGCTAAAATAGATAGGCATGTTTCATGCCTACTAAAAATTGCATATATCTTTCAATTATTATTTTTTTACATTCTTGATTGTGTTACTAAAAAAAAATTCCTCTTTTTGTTGGACATGGTTTCAATTGTTGCAAAAACAACTAAATTTGAGTAAAAATGCCATATTTCAAATCAATTGTTTCTCACATAAATTTTTTTTTTTAAAAAAAACCAATTATTTCTCATATAAATCTTAGAAAAAAGATATTAAATTTCATTATGCTTAAAATAATTAATATAACAAAATAAACATATTTATTATATTAGTAATCTTTCTAATTATATAGAATACATACTATAGTGTTAGTTCCACACAAACACATACACATGCGCGCACACACACATAAAGGAGTTAGAAAATTTAAAGGATTAAGATTAATTTTAGTGAATTTAAAAATATTTAATTTTTTATGGTGTGACAATTGTTGTCAAAACAACTAAACATGATTAAGAATGTCATATTCTAAATTTATTATTATTATTTCAACTAAAAATTATTTTTTATATAGAGTTTGATAGGCCAAAAACGAATTGACCCCTTGTAATAAATTAATTGATTAATTAGCCAAATTTATTAATTAATTAAATTAACATACAAAGCACATGGTAGCACAAACAAATCACCAATTAAATTAAGTGCAGCGGAAAATAAATTGACATGGTAATTTGTTTACAAATGGGGAAAACCAACACAGCAAAAACCCCACTATGTGATTTTAAGGTCACCACTCCCAAAATTTCACTATTATCACAACAAGCAGTTACAAGTAAAGGAATCCTAGTACCTTATACCAACCTACAGTTGAACCCTTACCCCAATACCCAATTGGACTTGTTCTGTAGTAATAATTTCTTATTTTGATGCACAGCCCCCAGTACGTGACTAACCAATTGCATGGATCCCAATACGTGACTTCAATCACCAACTAGAGAAGGTTGTTGGCTGCAAAGTTCTTCAGTTCATCCCAACGATGAAGATCAAGAAGATGCTTGATCACAAAACCCTACAGTGCACAAACACAGCAACTTCTTCACAAGAACGATGAACTAGGGCAAATTCTATCTCCGGTCACAATTTGCTTGAACAAACTTTGCTTAACACTTGTGCAACTTGTGAACACTTTGACGGCCTTCAAAATAATCCTTTTATATGTCTAGGGTTGTGAGAAAAGAAAGTCCAATAGGCCAAAAACTCATTGACCCCTTGTGATAAATTAACCAATTAATTTAGCCAAGTGAAATTAATTAAATTCAATTACATGCAATAAGTATGGTAGCACAAAGAAATCACCAAATAACTAAAGTGCAACGAAAAATAAATTGACACGGTGATTTATTTACAAATGGGGAAAACCAACACAACAAAAACCCCACCGAATGATTTTAAGGTCACCACTTCCGAAAATCCACTATTATCAAAACAAGCGGTTACAAGTAAAGGAATCCCAATACCTTATACCAACCTATAGTTAAACCCTTACCCCAATACCCAATTGAACTTATTTTGGAGTGATAATCTCTCCTTTCGATGCACGGCTCCTAGTACGTGACTAACTAATCTGATGCGCGAATCCCAGTACGTAGCTTATTCCTTTGCACGAATCCAAGTATGTGACTAACTCCACAGCAACTCTTTAATTGTTGTAGTTGATTTGCAGCAACTTCACATAGAAACACCAATAAGATCTTTAATGTTAGTGTAAGAGACTTTGCTTGGTTACAGAACCCAAAAGCGTATAAGAAACACAACAAAAACTCTTTCTTCTGTAGGAGGAGGCTAGGGTTTCAAAAAGAAAATCTTATGAAGCTCTCTAGGGTTAGGGTTTTCTTTTTCCACCTCCTTTAAATAGGAGCTTAATAGGCTCTCCTATTCCAAATAGGTTTACACAAACCTTGGGCTTTCCTAGTCCAATAAGGATTATACAAACCCACAAATATTGGGTTTTCCTAGTCCTGTAAGGATTATACAAAACCCATAAACAAATAGCCTTTTAGAATAAAAATTTTGCTAGTTATAATCTAAATCCCGTAAGCTCGATAGATCAAGACATCTGTCGAGTTTCAATGAATCTTGATAGATTGAGTTTTTGTCGATGAGGTATTGAGACTAGGGATGGCAATGGGGCGGGGCGAGGTGGAGCCGAAGGATGGGGTCATCGTCCCCGCCCCGCTCCGCATGACGGGGAATACTTTCTCACCCCATCCTTGCCCCTTAGGGCCCCATGAAGCCCCACCCCACCCTGTAAAACTCTTCTTTTTGTTAATTTTCCCTACAACTAGTACAATTTTTTTAATGAAACCTATTTCATTAATAAAAATATACTTGAAATTACAACTAAATTTATCTCATCAAATCAAATCAATTTTTTGGAAAAAATTGAATAATATATCCAAGTGTTTAACAAGAAAATCATAAAAAAATAAAATAAAAATCTCATAGTATAACACATAACAAAATAAAGGTATAGAATCACATTGGGTAGAATAAAATATGCTAATATTAATATGTTTGTTTAAATAGTAGGGTTTTAGGGTATGAAAATTTTACAATTATAACCCTTACTAATGCGGGACGGGGGCGGGGTGAGTCTAAAAAGTCTAAACCCATCCCCATCCCGCCCCGAGGTGTGAGGCTAAAATCTTGCCCCATCCTTGCCCCATCGCCTTTGCAGGGCGGGGAAAACCAGTGCGGGGCGAAGCGGGGAGGGGCGGGTTAAGTGGGGCGGGGAAAAATTGCCATCCCTAATCAATACTTGCAGATTACACTTTTCTTGAGAAATTCTTGAGTAATCTTCATGTTTTCAATTTAACCACTTGTAATGATCATCTTGAACCTACTTAGATTTATCCAAATACAAGTAAAGTGCGTTTTGTGAAAAGATATGTCAATTACATAGAAATATGTCCCTAACAATCTCCCCCTTTAGCAATCCGTGACAAAACCACAAGAGTACATTGAATGTCCTAGAATACATTCTACTCAAAATTACAAAATAAATAAGTCTAGTCTAAAAGATCTAAACCTTGGAAGTTGCTGCAAGAAGAAGGTTCGGAACTTGACTTGGCTTTAACTTGTCTTTCCTAAAATGCACTAAACAAAACACATCAAGATACCATGTGAAAAATAATGACAAGTTAAATAAACAAGAAACATGTGTATAAAGAGAGAAAAAAAACAACACATGTGAGATAAAAAGTGAAACACATACATCATCATCAAATATAGAAACAACACATGATGTATGTAAATGGTTACAAAACCAAAAGATACACAACACAAAGAATATATCAATATCAAAGTGTATCAAACTAACTCTTCCCCTAAGTTAGTTACAACAAGGTCGGTTAATGGATAATATGTATCTAACAAGTATAAAAAATAAATAATAAAATAAAAAACCATAGTTCTCTTCACCCATGAATGTTGAGTATGTGTAAGCGAA
This sequence comes from Quercus wislizeni, assembly GCA_023055345.1. Classification (NCBI taxonomy): domain Eukaryota; kingdom Viridiplantae; phylum Streptophyta; class Magnoliopsida; order Fagales; family Fagaceae; genus Quercus; species Quercus wislizeni. The sequence continues at coordinate 3,200,353 of JALGQJ010000029.1, read as the reverse complement.
GTAAATTTATGGCTATCCATAAAAGAAATAGTGAATTTGTGGAAAATCTAAAATTTAACAATAATATAATTTATGTAAAATTTTATCATTTAAATTTTATTCAAATTAAGGGATAAATTTTAAAAATAGTATAACCAGTCGCTAACCCGTGCTATGCATGGGAGCTTACCTATTTGTGAGGTAGATAAAAATAATTTTATAAAAAATCTAAGAAATTACACCATTGCATGATTTGCTCTTGTATGACTTCAAATTGTGTTATAATTTGATGAAGAAGTCATTGCTTGAACTTACAATAACTTACAAAAAAAAAATTTCAAACAATTTTAGATACAGCAAAAAAATAACTCAAAAATTTAGATATTAAAACTTCTGAAAGACTAAAATATATTAAAGAATCAGATGATTCACGACTTAGAAATTATTGAAACAAAAAAATATATATTTGACTAAACAATAGAGAAATATTAGAGAAAGATGAGTTACATTCAAAAAAATAATTTCAATTATTGCAAGCTTTTTTATCTTGTAAAAAACAACTAGAGAGAGTTTGGTGGTTCATGTACGAAAATTACTTTTTAAAAAATACAAGAAAAACCATAAAATAAAATAAAAAAATTTTGACAAAATAGATGAGAAGAAAATAACATAAGAAGAATTCATACCTCTACTCGGGTTTAAAAAATATATATATTGGTGTTTGTTTTGCTTTTATAGTATTCATGATTAACCTCACAAATTTGGAAATAAATTATCAATGTTTAAGTTTGAGTTAAAGTTTGACTTGTTAGAGAAATAAAGTTTCACTCATTGTTAAGTTTGGACTAAACAAAAATGATTTTATTTAAATAATTTTTTTAAATGATAATGATGAGTTTGAGTTTTAATTGGACTTGTTAGGGAGATAGAGTTTCAATCCTTGTTAAGTTTGGATTAAACAAAAATAATTTTATTTAAATAAAATGATAATTTTATTTAAATATTAATATTAATGATAATGATGAGTTTAAGTTTGAGTTTAATTTGGACTTGTTAGAAAGATAAAGTTTCATATCTTGTTAAATTTGGACTAAAAAATAATAATTTTATTTAAATAAATGATAATTCTATTTAAATATTGTGCTGACATGAAAAATTGTGGGAGTTTCAGAGACTTCAGTTTTGTATATAAGTTTAGATTAAAAAAAATAATTTTATTTAAATAAAATGATAATTTTATTTAAATATTTTTAAAAAATGATAATGATGAGTTTTAGTTTTAGTTGAGCTTGTTAGAAAGATAGAATTTCAATCCTGGTTAAGTTTGGATTAAACAAAAATAATTTTATTTAAATAAACTAATAATTTTATTTAAATATTAATATTAATGATAATGATGAGTTTGAGTTTAATTTGGACTTGTTAGAAATATAGAGTTTCACTCCTTGTTAAATTTGGACTAAACAAAAATAATTTTATTTAAATATTGTGCTGATGTGAAAAATTGTGGGAGTTTCAGAGACCTCCATTATATATATATATATATATATATATAGACCAAAAGAGTGATGATTTGAAGAAAAAACAAAACCAAAAGAGGCGCATAAATTTTCAATGTCTCGGTTCATCAAAAAAAGTTTTTCCTATGTTTTGGAATCACTCACCATGAAACGTAGGAAGCTTAACAACAAGGAGAGAAACCATGGTGTTTTTACAAGCTTCGACGATTTGAGTGATGATTTGAAGATTGAAATTCTTTGTAAGTTTCCTGCAAAGCTTCTTGCAAAACTCACGTGTGTTTGTAAGTCATGGCAGTTTTTGATTATCAACTTTTGCTTTCCAAAGATGGCATCAAAGCTTGCATATACTGGACATGTTTCATGTGTTAAAAGGTGCATTAATTTTAAGGATGTTCTTATTGATGAAAAGTTAATTGCTTGGTGGAAAACAATTGAACAGACACTCAACAAACGAGATTTGCTTGATTCATGCAATGGTTTGGTTCTAGGTTTTTACACAACCGCGCTGTATCCTCAATCACAAAGTTCAAGTCCAAGGTTATGTCGTTATTATGTCCTCAACATCTTAACCCAGCAATTTGATACTATCACTAAGCAGCCTCATCCAAGAACAAGTCGTTATAAGTATGCAGCATTGGCTTATGACCCTTCTAAATCTTGTCACTATAAAATTGTTTATTTTCAGGGTTTTAGTGCACTCAATATTTATAATTCAAAGACTGGGGTTTGGATTAGCTTGAAATATCAACATCAACTCGAATATCATGTTCGTAAGGCTAACTGGGAAAAACGATCTGTTTATTTCGATGGTGCATTATATAGGTTATCTATGTCGGGTCATCTGATTAAGTTTATTGTTGATCAAGAAATCACTGCTAGTGCAAGAGTTAAGGTCGAGTCTATTGACCTACCTGAAGTTGCCAAAAAGTCTCCGCTTACATGTATTGGAGTAAGCCAGGGTGTGATGCATTTTTCCCATTCGGACAAATCAATTCTGCGTATTTGGATGCTTCGACACAATTGTATTAGGACTGACAATAATTATGTATGGTTGTTGAAATACACAATCCCCTCCCAAGCAATCCTCTCCCAGATGATCCCCTCAATATATTTCAAACCAATGGCTTTTCATCCGTATTATGATACTATTATTCTCAGTCTTAGGGTTGATAATTGGTTTTGCAGAATCGAAGAGTACTATTTTGGTGACATACAGGAGAACAAATTGAGATTGTCTGATCCTCATACACATTATGGATCAGCTTGTAAAGTTGTCTTTCCTTATCTACAATGTGAAGTTCCTTTCCCTATTGGAACTGTAAGTATCCATTCATCTTTTACATTTTCATCAACTCTATTTTTTTACTGTCTTTAGTTTTACATATATCTGGAACTTTTCACTAACTATATATATGTATATATATAAGCAATTGTGAATTCAATTGCTAATTAACCATGTAACAAAACCACTAAAGAACACTAGATATATAAGATTGAAGTGCCTTAAAACATAAAGTAAATAAAAACTTGTGAGTATTCACCACTTCGGGTTTGGAATATTTTCAAATCTTATGGTAGAAATAAGACTTTTGATGTGATGTTGCATATAATTTGGAATGATTCTAGGAAAAAGCTTCTTCTTTTTTTTTGAATGTTTGATTTATAGTCAACCTTGGCCAAAATAAAATTATTCATTGTTGAAGCTCGCTTATTTGACAGTTCTTTCCCTGCTGAGTACTAGATTGGGAAATTTTTCATTGTACTTAATTCAAAGACTAGGAGTTTTCCCCACTAGATTGTGCCTAAAAATTTCTAAGAACAATGACCAGTTATACCCTATATTCTTGCATATTTTAAATTGCTTTCTATAGTCTTTCAAAGCCCAAACATCCCACTTTTTTGTTTTTGAACTGTTTCTTTCCTATTTGTTAGTGAAACAGGGCTTCTCTGTTTAGCAGACTCATCTAAAGTTTTCATATAATCTCGTATAAACACAAGGCATTATTGTGATTCTTTGAGAGATTTAAATATATTGTTTTCTTTTTTTCAGTTAATTTTCCTACATTATCAACAAAAAATAAAAATAAAACAAAAACAGTCATATTAACATCCAGAATCTCTCAATTACTGATGAAGTTCACAATTCTAATATAAACAATTTAGAACGAGGAAACTTTTTTGTTTTTGGCCTAAAAAAAAAAAAATAACTACCTCAAGCATGCAACTGTTCTTTAGGGAAACCCTTCATCAAAGTACTTAATTTTGTTTTCAGTTTGTTGCTTCTTTCATTGAAATACTACAGTAGTGTAATCACTCTTTGATTTGCTGTTTTTTACATAATAACCTAAAGAAGTTTGTAATATTAAAGATCTTAGTAACTGTTCTCTTCATCTTTTGTCTGATGTAGGAAAAATTTATCAGGAGCAAAAGGACCATCAAGCAACCGGCTCACTTAAAAGATTTTACTTCTTCCTAGTTTTATTAGGATTTATTATTTGTCCTCTAACTTGCTTAGTTATATTGGAATTATACTACAAACATTTGCTATAAGGGAAGAATTTTTTTTATTTTTCAAATTACAAAATATGAAGAGTTTGATACATCAGCTTGCAAATAAGGAAGAAGAAAAGTGGACTTGAGTTAGTTCAAGGACGGAGCTAAGATTTGGAGTTAGGATGAGCAGTTATGTTGCTCGCAATTTGTGATAAATTCAGCCTTTGACTTTACTTCTTAATCACTACGGATTTTTGTTTAAAACTTTTTGAAATGTCAGTTTTTTTTTTTTTTTTTTAAATAGGTTGATTGAGCTTAAATTTTTTTTTTTTTAGTTTTATTATTGATTATTTTTGTTGTTGGGCTAATTTTTTTGGGCTTGTATATTTTGTTTTAGATTTAATTTACTATTTTTTTTATCGCCTTTAAAAGGTGGGAAATTCTAAAACTACAAAGAAAATTTCAAATTACTAATGTAGTAAGTGGTTATTAGTAAATGAAAAGTAATGTAAGTGTGCGCACCAATAAAAATATGTTATCTCAATAATTTGTAAAAATGTTATAAAAAAATTTGTGAATATAACATTACTCTTAAAAAAATTAATTACATTGTTAAAGCGGGCTAAATTGTAATTTTATTGAGGGGGCCATTGCCCCCTCAAGTCCATATATAACTGTCCATGAGTTAGTCCATGGACTGATTGGCTTCTCTGGGGACCTTCCTGAAGCTACAGTTCTGGAGGTGTTGAGCTTCTTGTCATATCTCATCCATGATATGCCCACAAGGCACCATGGAAGACTTATTGGCTTGCAAGGCTGTGATAATGGGTTGAGCATCCCCCTCGTTAAGTGTAGATCCTGAGCTAAAAGCAGTGCTTATTGCCTAGCTGACAGTGCCTCATCAGCAGTCGCGTCTTGCAGGCTTGCAGCAGCTGAATCTTCTTGTTCAGCGCTGCAATACAATGACCCTGCTCATCTCTAGCTAGCTATGACTCCAATGCCAGCCGCTTCTTCACTTTTCAAAACAAAGCTCCGTCGAAGTTAATTTGAATTATTCCTCTGTTTCTTCCCACTTCCAACGCCACCCACGTCGAATTAGGTGGTCACCTAAGGCCCTAAGTGGAAGAAGGCTCTCAAATATTAGCCACCTGATAAAAATAAATACATTAAATTATTAATGCAATGGCAAAATAAAATGTTACAATGAACAATAATTTCACAACATTTTTAATTTACATTTTTTTTTTTTTTTGCCATGCTAATTTATGAATTTTGTGAAATTGTTGTATTCCTAGTATTACTCAAAATAAATTGTTTAGAATAATACTACATCCAAAATATTTTTACACCAAATTATAGGTGACAATTTGTTATTAATAGGTAAAAAATATTATTTAATTAAATTCAAATATATCAAGGTCTAAATTTAAACATTGACTTGGGCCCAAAAATCTATTGGGCCACCCCTGGCCACTTATTGCCTGTGTTGGCCTTCTTGGTTGTAATTTGTAAACCGTGGTATGATTGCAACGATTGTTCCATCTAGCCCATGCCTCCATGACATACTTCTCAAGGTTGTCTTTGCTCTTCTCGTGCTCCACCATCCATCCCGGCAAGGATTTGTAATCCATCAAAATGTATGTGCGGTGGTAATGGCTTTGTTACCAGTGTACTTCATTACATAGCCACAATGCGTGGATTGTGGTCTCTTCCTCTAATTTACATAGAGGCTTCACCTGTCCACTTGGGGCATTCTCACTGCAAGGGTTAACACTTAACACCCAGCAACCCTGGGGACGCTATTGTGGCGAGCATGCCATGCAAAGAACTGAACCTTTCTAGACACAAAGATTTCCACAGCTGTGCACTACCATTACCAGAGGAACATTCTCCTCTGCATTTTGTTTTTTCCTGTGTGTCTAGCATATATGTCAGAATTATGAATAAATTTGTCATTTTCTAATAACTTAATTTTTGTAATTATTATGGTATTAGAGCATAGGAGATCGTGAGTTTGTTTACTAACTCTATGTATTGGACTCCACTTATTAAAGAGAAGTTTGAACCCACACATGAGGGAAAGTGTTAGAATAATGATTAAGTGATTAATCACAATTTCTTAATAATTTAAGTTTTTAGAAGAATTGGTAATTTAACATTGTACACATTACGGACTGTCGAACCATGAGCTATGTTATTCCACCTCGAGACTGATTGGTGATGAGGAAAACACATTCAAATCTTTTATGGCATTCAACATCACCCCACGGGGGCCTGTTTTTAGAGTGGTTGTAGGGAGTCAAATTGTGGTCCCCCCAACAATCTCTCCCTCACAATGACACTCCCGTGTCTCGAACCCATGACCTTGGATCTAATATCATTTGTAAGACCGTGAGCTATGTCATTCCACCTCAAAACCAATTGTTGATGAGGAAGACACACTCAAATCTTTTATGGCATTCGACATCGCGCCACACGAGCCTGTTTTTAAAGTGGTTGTAGGAATCAAATTGTGGTCCCCCCAACACGGACGATAAAGGAATTATTTGTTTTCCTTCCTCAAACAAGCTTATCTTCGGGTAGCATGGGGCTCAATGGAATGGTAGTGATGACTTCAGCTTCTTCTCTTAAAAAACCTCTCCACCATGTCCCTTTTCCACCATTGGAAATATTTATCTCTTAACTAGCTTACACACATGTCATCCAGATCTTGTCTTATAGTCATCACTTTGTGAGTGGTAGGTGTTGATAATCACCGGTCTTGCTTCACTTTAATTTTCTCCCTGTTGTTGCCACCCTCCATAAGCTCCCTTTATCAAGCAATTCCCGAGTGCTCGCAATGCTTTGCCAAGTATAAGAAGCATTTTCAAGAAAATATATTATACCATTTTCAATAATTCCAAACAATTGACCCTCTTTCAATGAGATAAGAAAATACATAGCTAGACTTCTTTATTATTCGGGCCTTGTAAATGAAAATGTCTTCTATCATGTTAGTAGCTCCACAGTGACCACTCCAAAGCTATAAACATCACTTTTCTTTGTCAATTGATTTGTTTGCATGTATTCAGGATCCAAATATACAAGAGTTCCTTGCACTACAATAACTAATTGCTTTTGATCTCTTGGAATCAACCTTGAAGTTCCAAAGTTAGAGAATATTGCAGTAAAATCATCATCAAGCAATATGTTTGTATACTTGACATCCCTATGAATTATAGGTATAGAAGTTGTGGAGTGCAAATATGATAGTGCGTCTGCTATTTCTATGATAATGATATGGTAGATGTGGGTGCATTTTTTGCTTCAAGGAAACTCATGTACTTCTTGACAATTTTTGCTTGTCCCACATTGGAAAGATACCTTCCATCTTTCTACCTTATAAGGGATGAACCAATGGTATAAGAGTACCATTAGTTTGGTAAACTCATGTACTCCTTGGCAATTTTTGCTTGTCCCACATTGGAAAGATACCTTTCCTCTTTCTACCTTATAAGAGATGAACCAATGGTTGGAAAGATACCTTCCCTCTTTCTACCTTATAAGGGATGAACCAATGGTATAAAAGTACCATTAGTTTGGTTTGGAAAGATACCTTCCCTCTTTCTACCTTATAAGGGATAAACCAATGGTATAAGAGTATCATTAGTTTGGTATGAACCAATGGTATAAGAGTATAATTAGTTTGGTTAACCAAACTAATGGTACTCTTATACCATTGGTTCATCCCTTATAAGGTAGAAAGAGGGAAGGTATCTTTCCAATGTGGGACAAGCAAAAATTGTCAAGGAGTACATGAGTTTCCTTGAAGCAAAAAATGCATCCACAGTAGATATGATGCTTTCATGATGTATGTGACTAAAGAGGTTTACAATTAGGGACAAACTTATAGACTAATAAATGAATATGCGTCTCTAAACAACAACCCAATAATTTGATCACATTCCTATGGTTGATTTGGAAGAGAACAACCACTTCGTTAATGAATTGCTCTATTTGGTTTTCATCTACTATTTTGGACCTCTTGATTCCACACACTATCGTCATTGCCCACCTCTACCACTACTACATGTCTTCCCACATTAGCATTGTCCCCAAGAAAAGAGATTGCCTCCACCCCAACTTGTCCCTTCCTCGTCCTCCCTCGTCTCTCTCTCTCTCTCTCTCTCTCTCTCTCTCTCTCTCTCTTTTCTAATTATAAATTTTATTTTAGGGGAAATTATAGTTAATCCACTTGTGGTTTGGCCCGTTTTAATAGTGCCCACCCGTGGTTAAAAAGTTATCACTTAACCCACCTAAGATGGCCTCCGTTAGACCCCCGTTATCCACTTCTCCCTTTTCACCGTTAAAAATAGGGATAAATGTGTTTTTTTCATTATATTTTATGTCTCTCTCCGCTTTTCTCTCCTTCTTCTTCTTCTTCTTCTTCTTCACATAAAACGTAAAAGAAAAATATCAAAAAACAAGTCAAGATAAAATTTATTTCATCATTTTTCATATACATAATTAGCACAAAGTTTTACGAAAGAGGGTAGACAAAGCAAAAAAACCCTCTATCTAAAACTGTAACCCTCTCTCTTTTGCTGGGTTCTCTAAAAAAACCTAGATTTGCAAGTAAAAGAAAATTCTTAAAAATAAAAATAAAAAAAATAAAAAAAATAAAAAAAAAACCCAGCAATCTAACATATCCAACACCACAGCCAACCCACTGAACCATCAAATCATAGCCTCACCAAACTACCACCTCCAACACCACCACTGTTGTTAGCCACCGCCCAAAACCCCAAATCGGGATGCAAAAACAAAGTAACAAGAAAAATCCAGCAAAAAAATCAGCAAAAAAAAAAAAAAAAAAAAAAAAAAAAAACCCTAACAATCTAACATATCCAACACCACAACCAACTCACTGAACCATCAAATCATAACCTCACCAAACTACCACCTCTAACACCACCGCCGCTGTTAGCCACCGCCCAAAACCCCTAGAAAGTCATTTCATATTTGATATAGAGGAAAACCCAAGCTTCAGCATACCTCCTCCTTGCTTGCAAGTGTTTGGGGATTTCACTTTGGTAATCAAAGTAAAGAGAGAAAGGGATTATGGGTTTAGGGATTTTTTGGGATTCTAAGGTAGAGAAAGGGAGAGAGCTCTTTTCTTTTTTTTAGGGTTCTATTTGGGTTATAATTTTGGCTTATATAATAAAGAGGAATTTCTAACGGAAAAGGCAGAGGTGGGTAACGGGGGTCTAATGGAGGTCTAACGGAGGCCACCTCAAGTGGGTTAAGATATGACTTTTAAACCACGGGTGGACATTGTTAAAACGGGTCAAACCACAGGTGGGTTAACTGCAATTTTCACTTTATTTTATATGAGAGAGAAGACAATAAGTTATCTATGGTCTGTCACCCTCTCTCCCTATTTTTTGTGGTTATAATTTTGTTGAGTGAGGTAATTTTTTTTTATTGAATAATTAGGAAATTATGTGTGTATTTTTGGAAGTGAATTTTGTGGGGATCTCAGTTTTATTGATTTTATTTTGTAATTTCACTTCATGCTTTGTAAATTGGGATTCATTTTTTTAAAAATTATGTTTTATTTGAAATAAATAGCTGGTAATGACCTTGTGGTAATTGGGATTTAGGACTAAAAGTGATTGGTGAAACAACTTTGTATGGTATGATTTTAGTTTACATACCAAAGGTAGTACTCTTTCATATGTTTCATGATTTTTTTTTGAAATTGTGATAAAGGCATTATAAATTTTGTAAATGACATTACTAATTTTTATTATTGTAATTTGTGTTGTAGGTAAGAAACATTAGTAGTAGTTTGGTGCAACAATCATTTGATGCAAAACAAAAATCATTATTTTGTAACAAATGTAAATTTTATTGTTAAATTTCACAACATTGATATATGTACTTATAGAGTATTGGTGAAACTTGGTGGTGTAATCACATTATTTGAATAAATGGCAATTTATTTTCATGTGTACTCTTTAATATTTGGAGCATTGTGCATTTGCAATTTAAATATATGCTAGTATTTGCAACCAAATTACTAAAATAAATGCTAATTTGTTGAAAATCAATTATTGGAAAAAATGCTTTTATAATTTTTTTATAAAAAAAAAAAAAAAAAATTAGAAACTTTTAGTAGCATTTTGAAAATGCTGCAATACATACTTTATTGCGGTGTTTGTCAAAAACCATTGCAAATTTGTTATTTGTTGCAACATATCATAAACATTGCAAAGCAAAAACATTATGGCAGCCCTTTTGAAAAGCATTGCAATGTGGAAATTGTTATGCATCTCTTGCAGTGGTTGGAAAAGCGCTATAAAAAAACACTGCAAAATATTTTGTAGCGTTTTGTGGCTGCTATTTTTCTCCTTACATGCAAATTTTGTTTTGTTTTGAGCTGCTTCTCACATGTCCCATTCCCAATTGCCCAGTCAAACATCATTGGGAAAGTTTTGTCTGGAATATTTTTGAGATAATTAGAGGAGAAATTGAATTGACCTTGTTCCACAACAAAAGCATAGCCGCAGGGATTGAAGCCCTATACATCTGTGTGATTCTTAAAGCTGTATAGTTTCACCCACGTATATTTTAATCCATCAGGAATCGCTATCTCGCAACACTTGATGCTAGAGTATGACTCATTAACTACATTGCTAAGGCTTCTTCAATCAGTCATGCACCCACTAAAGTACATTCTGTTTAGGAACCCAAGGTTTACAAAAGTGTCACAGCCAACAGTAAACTTATTTTTGGTCTTGGAAATGGTGTTCATGGTTGTATAAAACACCATTTTGTTGCCTTTCACATATTTACTAGTTTGATTGTAATAGTCTCAACTCTCAAGTTAAAAGATGCAAGACACGCATCTTACAATCCTTAATGGATATGTTTTTAACAGTAACATTATTTGATATTTATTGTTGTTACAAGTGATGAGAAATGTCTCATCTAGGTAACAACCTTCATTCAAGCCAAATGAATATGAAATTTCTAAATTGCCACACTTGTTAGGGCAGCCAAGCTTGGCTATAGATGCTTTGGTCACCACTGGTACTGTTGTTATTAGCCTTATCATCAGTGGTATCAAAACGAGCATCCCAGGTAAACCTATGTCAGCAACTTTGTTTCTTATCATCAAATATAGATTTTTGTTCTTTTTTGTGTTTGGATGTTTTGAACTTTTTGGCAATCCTAAACAGTACCTTTTGTAGGCATGGGAAAATTATCTAAAGTGGACTTTTGCAGTGTTTGGCTTCCAGCTTTTGTGACAAACGCTTCAATAGATAGTGATACTATAACGTTTTCATAAAACACTACTAAAAGAAGAATAATGCAGTAGTAGATGGGGTGAACGTTGCTAATTTATTTGGATTTTTAAGCGATTTTATATACACTTCTATTAAAATGCTACAGCAAAGAAATTTTTTAGGCATAAGAATTCTAAACCCTCCAAAACTCCCACCAAAATATTCCAAACCCTCCAAAACCATAAAACACTCCTACGTTCATAATTAAAATAATAAATAAATAAAAACTCAAAAAAAAACTCCCACTAAAAAATATTCCCAAAAGCTCACAATTAGAATTTTTTTTTTTTTTTTTTTTAAGGAAATCCCACCAAAAAACACTCCCACAGTCCCGCATTTAGAATTTTTTTTAATTATTTTAAAGCCTAATCCCTAATTTCACTTTCTCCAATATTCAACCCCAATCATATCTCCCACCAAAGATTTTCTCACACTCTGACATATCCCTAAGAAGCAGGGACGAACCCAGTAGGGGGCCCAAGACCCCCTTGGCCCAAAAAATAATTAAAAAAATTTAGTTATATATAATACTTTAAGCCTAGCCAACCCTTACTAACCCCCCCCCCCCCCCCCCAAAAACCCCAGCCCAACCCTAACCGGCACCCCCAAGCCCAACCCAAATTTTTTTTAAACCCATTAACACTTTTAACCTTAGAAACCGATTCAGATAAAAAAAAAAATTTTAAAAAGTGTGAGAGACAAAGAGAGAGAAAAAGAGAGAAAGTTGAGAGAGACAGAGAGTCAGAGAGTCAGAGAGAGTGATTGGACCCTAACTGGCACCCCCAAGCCCAACCCAAATTTTTTTTAAACCCATTAACACTTCTAACCTTAGAAACAGATTCAAATAAAAAAGATTTAAAAAAAAAAGAGTGTGAGAGCGAGAGAGAGAGAAAGTTGAGAGAGACAAAGAGTCAGAGACTGAGAGAGAGTGATTGGAGTGGATAGATTGAGAGAGAGTACTGAGTACTGACTAAAGTCAACGGTCAGCCACGGCGCCGCACAAACCGTCATCCTCGTACGACGTTGCCACAGGCCACCATCACACCGCCTAGCCTCAACCACCACAGACCCTCGTCACTGCCACTGCCCTTAGTGCCTCCGACAGCTTGATCTGCCTAACCCACCATTGTCTCCGATAGTTGCAACCTCCATCCCAAAATTTCAATCTGCCCTTTCAAGTAGTTTTTCTCTCTTTAAACTTCAAAACCTAACATAACATTGATATAATGTTTGTGTTATGAATCTTTGATTGACTAATTGTGGTTTTTTTTTTTTTTTTTTTTGTGTGAAGGATGATTGTGAATTGAATTTGAATATGTGATTGTATTTGGGGCTTAGGAGTCTCTGTCTGTCTCAAAGATTTTTTTTTTTTTTTTGGCAACTGATGAATGGGAGAGTCTGAGTTGAGAAAGTGAGATGTGAGTTGTGATTTATATATAGTTTTTGCTAAAGTATTTAACTATGAGTTGTGATTTATAAAGTGATAATATATAAAGTATTTGATTGTTTGACACTTTGACTATTTGTTGGTAGTATGGCAATATTGGGAATAGGCAACAGAGATAAAGAGAAAGAATGAGATAAATGACATATAATGCATTATAAATTAGTAATGGGGGTACCGGTATGTTTGGGGCAATGGGTGACAAAGATAAAGAGACAAAATGGCAAAGATAAAAAAGCAAAGACAAAGAAACAAAATGAAATAAATGATATAATATATGTGTGTGTGTGTGTGTGTGTGTGAGAGAGAGAGAGAGAGAGAGAGAGAGAGAGAGAGAGAGAGAGAGAGAGAGAGAGAGAGAGAGACAAATTTATCAAAATAAAATTGTCAATGTTTGATTAGTCCTTTTGTGAGATAATAAATATAAATTTTATTTTATTTGTAGATCATGAGAAAATCAACTACAATATTTAATTTTTTTTTTTTTTTCAAAAAGAAAAGATTTGAATTCAATCTCTTTTGTATTCTATCATAACATTTTTTATCTTTCTAATCTCTGGATAGTGGAAAAATGTTATTTCAATATTGTGTATATGTATTTCGTGCAAGTTAGAGGCTAGTTTTTAATAAAGTTTGCCCTTTCCCCGAGAGTCAAATCAACTCCACCACATTTGCTCTTGCCTTGGTTGAGAGAGCAAAAGATTGAAAGAAAAGAAAAGAAATAAAATAAAATAAAATAAACATCGATAATAGTGCTTTTTTATTATAAATTGTTTTTGCATGGAACTACTTTGTTCATGTTCTTGTTTTTCAAATTTGTTGTGGGATATGTTGTTTATCAAATTTGATATAGAGTTCCTCAAGACAAGAATAGAACCCTTTGTTTTGCTCCCCTCCTTTCAATTGCCTTGGAACTTGTAAGGAAAAGTTGAATAAACTAAGCCTGAAGTTACTTAACAGTTATAAAACAGATTTTCCCAAGTTAAAGTTTGTTATTAATTGTTAATATACAGCATGCTATTTGTTTCTACTAGTTCAAACTTCAAACTTTAATAACAAAAGGAACAATATTTTCGCCTTTGAGAGTTGGACTTTGGAATTACTCTTGATTTTAAATGCAGAGAATTTCCAAGCATTAGGAAAGAAATTCCTTTGGATATTAATTAAAGTATAATGTTAGAGTGTTTTAGGGAGTGATTTCTGACAACTGTTTGCATGGAACATCAAAACCATTCCGACTCATGAAAGCATTGAAATAAGTTATAACATCATTTAACAATACACCAACTACCACTTTTTTTAACTAGTAGCAATCTAAGCCACTAATCCTCCATTTCTTATGTTTCTACTTCCATTTATAGTATACACAAATGTTCTCTTAGCTGTTATTTTCTTATAGATGGTGAAAGAAAATGTATATAATATGATCATAGAAACCGTAGCACAAGTAGCAAAATTTGCTAGATTTCTATATTAATTGTGAATCGGTGGTGTCTGATGTGGTGGTTCATAGTCTGTCACTTCTACATCTTGTACTTTGGTACCATTGAAAACAATATCTTCTTTGACTTTAGATCCTACTATTGATAATGCTTGCCTTCTTGATCCCTACATAGGCAACAGTAACATGTTACACTCATTGTAATATAATCTACCGAGTAAGGTTTTTCTTACCCCCCCTGTCATGCACGTCAATTCCTAGTTCTTTTATATCTTTTCATTACCTGACTTTTTGTCATATAATCCAAATTCATCACTTACTAAAAGAAAAAAAAGTATTGTGATTTAATAAATATCAACTATCACATTGGTTTTCAAAAGTTTTGGTAAACTTAAAATATTGTTGTGAATCATGTTTATTATAACTCAATACATTGCTAAGTGTTCTTTATAGGAAGAAAACCTGGGTTCAAATTTTAAGAAGAAGAAAACAATGTTTTCACTTATAATATAAGGGGCTTTAAAACTTATCTAATAGCTTCTCAACAAAGGTAACATTGATTTTGCAGACACTATATATAGCATCACATACAAGCTGTTTTGCTCCACTTCTCACAATGGCCTCCGTCCACTACCTAATATATTGAGTTTTGGGGCCAGTCATATATCACATAGACATGAAAATTCATAAATTTATGCATAGAGACCATTTGCACTTGTCACCCTCACAATGGACATGATGAAAAAAATGGGATTAATAGGTTCCCTTTTGCCATATTTAAACCCAAACTTACCCTCTATATAACTATAAAAGCATTGGACAATTTACCTTATTAATACGTGTTTCCCTTAGCAAGCCCATGTGACAAGATGACTTAGAATTCTCACATCCTGCATATTCCATTCCTATCAATAAAAATGCTGATAATAATATAATGAAGAAGAAGATGAAGATAGAGCATAATGAATTATAGATTCATATATAACCTTGGTGTACAGAACTGAAGAATAAGGAATTTTGTTTGATAAGTAGTAAATACACATAGTCCTTACATTCTAAGGCTCTATCTATGTGGTTGTGACGGCTTAAGGATTTAAGGTATGATAAAAAATGAAAGAAAGCCGCCTAGCAATTCAAAAGAGGAAGTCAATGAGTGATTAATAGTAAAGCAAGAGTGAACAACTTCAGTTATGGGAGGGAGGGCGAGTTCTAGGCCGAGAATAGTCCGAGTTAAAGCCAGGATGTTCATCGTGGTTCTTGTGGGGCATGCGCCTAGAAACTGAAACAAAATGCTTGATTGGGACTAGACCTGGAATTTGTGTAGTTGCACCACCTTGAGACTTGTCATCAATGTTATTTCCATCTGTTCCTCCTTGAATTGTTTCCATGTTATGCTTAACCTTCTCTTCTACCTTCAACATACCCCAAAAGATAAACAAAACTATTAGCAATTAAGACTGATGCAAGGGATATTACCAATTTTACATCATAACTCTTATAAACCGATCTGTCATCAATCTTTAAAAAAACAATTTAAACATTCATTTACCATGTTGTTGAAATGTCATCAATCACATTCACTTACACGCTAGTTTAAATTTGATAATAAAAATTTTCCATAAAGAAAATACCAAAATTTAAACTTCCAGAAAATTACATAAAGAAATTAGTGAGAAAAAAAAATGGGGAGCATAGAAGTACAAGACCAACCTTTTCAGAAACAATGATTTGTAAGCTGGAAGCTTTATCAACTACTCCAAGGCCACGAGCATTGCAATATTCATGCATGGAAAGGAACAAGAGGAGGATAAAAACAGAAGATATGATAGACATGATCAAGGAGAGCTCTTTCAACAGTTGTAAAGTTGAAAAGAGAAGTGATTACTGTATATGTTTATGTTGTGTATATACAAGGGAGTATTGCAGTAAGTGCAGAATGTTGCTACCAAAAGAAACAATTATTTAAGACAAGGTTTTGTAAGAGACAGAAGAGGCTGTCCAAGAGAACAAAGTATTTATAAGACTAATGAAGAAGAAAACTGTAGGGAATGCATGGTGGTGGCCTCACTTGTGCCCTTTAATCACTTCTAAGTGACTTAGAATCCCCAAAACATAGGCGTTTTACCCGAACAAAGGAGAGGGAGGGTCAACTTTGAACTCAAGAATGAAATATATATAGAAGGGAAATTCAAGCTTTACAACTTTCGAAGTTATTTTTTAATCGATATTATGAATGCTATAAATTTTACCATTTAAATTGATGTGTCAATATTATATACACAATAAATAATTATGAAATTTTTTGATTATGTTTTTGATGTGGTAATGGTACAAATCACATTCGGACCTAGATGAGTTTTTATAGTAAAATGGATACAGTACTAGTTTTCACATTTTTCATAGAAAGTTTAAGACTTAATTCCTTTGGTTGCGGAGGAGATTTTGGATTACTCTTTCAATTAACTTCGCGTCAACCAGGAATAGCAGCCAGCATAGTAATTTGTGCAAGAAAGAAAAACTAAAAGAACTAGGTATTTTAATTAATCCTAGGAAGCTATGATTAAACTAAGCAAGTTGAATAGTAAATGTAAACTATAAATATTAAGTTTAATATTTAAGAAGGTACCACAGACAAAAATGCAAAACAAAGTAGTACAAGACAAATTAATATGGTTAAAACAAACACTCACCTCTGTTAACAAAATAAATTATGGCTTTGTAAATAAAAAAAATTATAAAAAAGAAAAAAAAAAGACTAAAATTCATCTTTTTTACTATGTCTGAGAGTTTGCCACATCATTTTCTTACCTTAAGATTTGAATCAGAGCATTCCTAAATATATATATAGCAGTTTGAATTTCTGAGTTTTGTGATGTATTTGTATACTTGAGAAGACTTTTTTTTTTTTTCTTTTCAAAACAATATATAACATGTTTGAACCCACAATATACACAACATGATTGATAGCTTTACATTACTACCAAGATAAAGAATATGGAATGTATAAATTCATGAGTATAAATTCTTATCAAATTGATAGCTTTACTCATGAGTATAAATTCTTCTTTAAGAATATGGAATGTATTCTTATGCTCATATTATATCCCAAAGATAGGAATGAATAATGATTAATCATTTGGGGTAGAAAAGAAAACCCTTAAAAAAAATAGCATCAGATTTGTAACTAAACAATTTTTTTTTTTAATTTTAAATTTCACCGGCTCACCGCTAATTATGGCAACTAGGGTATTGACCATTTACAAATTACATGTGGTAACATATTCAGACGTAAACAAAAATTTGATAAGAATTTCTCGTTTTCAAAATTTTAAGATTTAAATAAATAATAATAATAAATGTACAGAAATTATAAAACATCCTTATTGATAGGGTAAAACACATGGGAATATACTATAAAATAAAAAAAGGTATAAAAGTGTTAATGATGAGGAAAAATATGCCCTTAAAAAGTGAATGGGAGTCACAGAAAAACAAAAGGTAGGAATAGGATGAGCAAGCTAGAGAGTCCAAGTCCAACCCAGTTAATTTGTTTCCATCGAAAATCTCCAAATATTTGTCGTTCTACTCGTAGCTACTTCATGCTTGTGATTTGTGGGTTGTGGCTCCGTGTTTGTTGCTCTTTCGCACCTTTTCACCTCGACAAAATTCTTACCATTCCATTTTTTTAATCCTCTACTAGAAGACCCCAACTATAGATTAATAAATTTAATAAATAAATAAATAACTTTTAGTTCGTATTGTTTTTTATACCACAGTTCTTACTGTCACATGTTCTTTACACTTTTTCTTCACATTATACATTGTGATCCGAGCAAGAGATAAACAATAAGCTCAAAAAGATAAATCCTTAATATTGCTCCCTCTTGTACTTGGTATTACGGAAACTTTAACCCTAGTTTATCACATATTAAAAAAAAATTGTTTAATCCAAGAACAATCCAGAAAAGTGATATATTACTCTTTGAGCAAGACTAAGGGAACAATTTTTTCGCAACTTGTTGAGTTGATTGAAGTTATAATCGAATCAACATTAATTTGATATGGGTCCATCAGTATACCACTTTTATTATGCGTGAATCACAACATGTCATGTGAACAATTACGAAAAATACTATGTTCATAGACATATATTTAAACTTGGGAAGACCTTGTGTTTTGTTCATCAGTTGCACTGGACACATTAGAATGCAGACATATGTCTAGTTTTAGACACGTTTCCGTATTCCAACATATCTAGTACACTAATGCACCGGACACACAAACCATGTCCTTTAAACTTTTCAGCTTTTTCTCCTCTCAATTAATTTTTTTTTTTACATGTTTATAAAAGAAAATGATTGGCTATAATTGAGATGATAGTTATGAATTATGATCTCAGACAATATACAGCAAATCAAATTAGGTCTAAATCATGGCTTAAAATTAGGACCATCCTGCCATGCATGGGGGCCCAACCAAAATGTGACAAATTAAATGGTTAGAAAGTATAGATATACAAAAACTTCCACAATTATTGTCTTAACGATTTACTATTGATAATAATAAAAGTAACGTTTATTATGGAATCATGTGAAAATGATATTAGTTCAATCACAATAAAAAATGTTATCTACATACTTGTTTTCCTATCATTGGTATTAAATAGTAGGCCATTATTGTAAAAATGGAAGAAAATAATGTATATGTATAATGCATATATGTATGTATAAGTATGTGTTATATTTATATATACCAAGCGAAGACACAAGTGGTAAATTGTGGAGGAGCATTTACGGTTCTTGCCTCTAAGCCTCTCGAGTCTTGGTTGTAAAAGAAAATGGTTTCACTCTGTGGGTTCTAGTTATTTCAACTGGTAAAGTCTTTAATGGTTGAATAAGAGATC
Source organism: Quercus wislizeni (assembly GCA_023055345.1). Lineage (NCBI taxonomy): Eukaryota > Viridiplantae > Streptophyta > Magnoliopsida > Fagales > Fagaceae > Quercus > Quercus wislizeni. Next base: position 3,181,242 of record JALGQJ010000029.1, on the reverse strand, counting down.
TAGAGTTCAATTTCCACCTACACCAAAAACCGATTGATGTCTTAATCTAACCATCATAAAAAACGGACACCATAGGTTGAAACTCTCTTTGAAAAAAAATAGTTTTCACTCTAATTCACATGTGTCCACAGTTATTGTAGACTTGAAGTAAGAAAAAATAAAATAAAAATAATTTTAATGGAGCATTAACTAATCGGGATTTGAGAAACAGTTAGATAAGTTAGAAAAGAGAAAAATCATGTTGAGCTTTGACTAAATTTGGACATTGAGAATTTTGTTACTTTGAGCATGTTAGGTTAAAAGGATGCAGACATGTATGTATATGTTACTTCTAGTTCTGGTTTGAAACAAGACACAACCCCTAATTTCACACTTAGAAGTTAGAACAAGAATGAAGTAGTACCGAGATTAAAGAATTAATGTTTGTTGATATGGTCGGCAAGGCAAAGACCTTGAACTTTGAGCTTGAAATACTCAAACGTACGTGTGTTTCTTAAAAGCACAGCATTCTTGGTCTGCCCAGTGTCCTTGTCTTCATAGTTGGACTTGCATTTTTTTGGCGCATTCAGTTTCGAACCTTACATTGATATGAATAATTAATCCAATTGTATTATAATGTTTATATGTAAAAGTTTTGAATAAAAAACAACAGACAGCCTACAGTGTGTTATCGTATTCCTTATCATATTGCGTGATTGGAAGTTAGAACATGAAAAGGGAAAGGAGAGAAAATGCTAATCTATTGACTGACATATTCTATTTCCAGAAGACATTCGAAATCTATCGGATTTATACTCAAATTATAGGCAACAACAATAATTATCATATCTTAAATTATATACATTTATTATTTTTTGATCCATTAACCTATCAAAAAATAATCTATTGACTGACATATTCTATTTCCAGAAGACATTCGAAATCTATTGGATTTATACTCAAATTATAGGCAACAACAATAATTATCATATCTTAAATTATCTACATTTATTATTTTTTATCCATTAACCTATCAAATTGTCTATTAAGTTTGAGATCTATATATTTTTTTTAATAAATTAAGGATTTCAAATATTTAATTTCAATCCAAAGATGTATTTTTTCATTATTAAGTGAAGTACACCGAAGTGGAGAGAATTGGACAAAAATAAACTGAAGTGAACTAAATGATCCGAACAGAATTAGACCAAAATGAAGAGAAATGAACCAAATTTGACTAAGTAGACTAAATTGGACCAGAGTGAAGAAAATTTGAAAAAAATGGACCAAAGTGAGTGAACTAGACTAGATGGACTAAAATGTTACACTAATGAAACTCAATGAAAGCGTAGCAATAATAAATGTTATGCATCAACTTTTAGATTTTATATAGATATAGATGTGTAAATAGAAGTCTCCGCATGGAAATAAAAAATAAATAATAAAAATTTGAAAAAGAAATATAATATAATTTGGTTACAAATCCATAAGAGTAAGCTTTTGACTTAAGTAATATGCTTTATCTTATATTTTAGTGTTAATTAGAATTTTCTCAAGTGTTATCTCCCTAATACTTATAGGCTATATGCTTTAAAGTCCAAAAAAGTTCAAAAATCATGCGCTTGGATACTTGTTTAATAAAAGATTTCTAGTATCGTTGTTTAAATGTTGTAAAAATACGTGCAGGTTAAATGATATTGTGAAAATACATATTATAGTTTTTAAATAAACAACATTACCAAACACCTCCTATATTTCAAGAAAATAGAAGGATTCAATTTTGATTCCTTTAAAATTCCCTCTCATTACATCAGTTTTTTTTTTTTTTTCCTAATAACCCTTAAATCCATTTCTTTATTATTATTTTTTTTTTTTTTTCCACTAGAGGTTCCTTGGACAAATGAGTTATATAATGAGAGGTAGCTCTCTCCTTTTTCATAGATCTCTCCTCTTGTTGGTTGTTATAAACATGATATAGTCCAAGCTAGAGCTCTACTTATAGCAACGTCTAACAGACCCTTTATCAACTAGGCCGACACTGAAACAAATATAAACAGAAATTTTATATCATTGGCCCAGACATGCCCGTGGACATAATACATATACATAGTGACCTGTTTCTTTTTTTGAGAAACATATACATAGTGACCTCTATACACACAAAACAATTATTTTTGGAAAATATTCTTGTGGAGTGGGAGCATATGTGCCTAAGGAGCAAATATCTAGCCTAAACAGCAAATTCATCACCCAATTTCAACACATCCTGAATGCAAGTTTGATCAACCAATCTAGAATCAATAAACCTATACACAAATTTTCACTTTTTTTTCATCACAGTTACTAATGTGGCCTGTTATTATTGGTACATAATAAAAGAAGAGTAAGAGGTGAGCCATTGGGAAAGTGGTGGTGCTCCAATCACAAAATGTCACTTAAAGAGGTCGTAAAAAATGCTCTGTGTAGCACTACTCATCTAGAATAGGTCCATGATGCAAAATCTCAAATAGTTCAGTTTCCAACATGGCTTAGATGGAAATTTATTTCATAAGGTGAAAAACCAGCCTAAAAATGGTGATGAGTTATCTTCCCTTTACTAACACCTAATCGATCAAAGCAGCAAAATATTTTACTTTGAAATTTACCATGGCATCTAGGAGAGAATATAGCCACTAAATCACAGTAGAAAATTTAGTAAAAGTGGCAACTGCTGAGAAGAACAAGGCAACACAATGCAGGACCATCCATATATTTGTTGTGTATAGCAATTTAATTTTTCTGAGAGGAGAAAAAAAGAACTATATTTGCACCTTTTTTCTTCCTACACAAATAAAACTTTTTGAGTGAGTTGTCTTTATATACAGAGAAAGAAGCTTATGTATACTATTAAAAAGGGAAAAAAAGAGAAATTCAAAAAAAAAAAAAAAAAATTCAGGCAATTAGGCAACCACAAGTCGTGCGTGCCAACAAAGCCTTAAGAGGTGTATGACTGACCAGGAACCTCATTTGAGAACTCAAAGTATGTTACAACAAAAGAAAACATATTACATACTCACATTTGAAGAAGATTATTAACGGTAACAGAGACAGAATTTGTTCGCTGCAAGTCCTGCAAAATTTGGTACATTGGATCTCAAACAGATTAGACAAATTTTGGAAAGCAAATATATAACAAAGAAAGAAAAGGGAAAGAATGTAGGACTTCAATACACCCAAAAAAAAAAATCCAATTTACATGACCAAGTTTTAAAGAAAATTATATAACTTAAATGGTCATACTATACCTCACAAATTATACATTTTTATATATACATGTATATATTATACCTCAGGTGATATGACTCAGACAACCAACTTCAGGGAGCATAGAGAAATAGTGTGTGTGTGTCCAAATTATACCTGCAAAATTATGTCATCAGGCATGTGTGGCAAAACCTCCCGTACTGTCTCAGCCATGGCAAGAATGTTTGCTATGTTATCATTTGCAGGGCGTGAGGCAGTCCTCATATGTAAACCACCAGTGCCTCCAGTGTATCTGCCACCACCAGCATGAGGGATGGGTCCACCAGTTGTGGCAGCCTGAGAGGGATGCATTGGCCAAAGGCTCCAAGCAGAATCTTCAAGGGTTGTCTGTGCATAGGTTTCTCCTACAGATGCAAGATGCCTCATCACCATCTGAACTCTCCCTAATCCAACTGATCTGATTGCAGTAGAGGGTCCAGCCCCATCAACACCCTGGCTTGGCCAAGCATTTAACCAACTTGATTCCAGTCCTGCAGTCCTATGGAGCAAAAGGAGAATAGATTTCCCAAAAAAATAAATTTTTTTTGTTAATTTACTGCCCCAACGATTATTCATATATATTGCTTGAAGAAGGCTGCACTACTGACAAAACAAAAGAGAACAAGATTCCCATAATCTAAGTGGACTCCAAAGCCAATTTGTATGCTTTTTCAGCTAGAGGTAGCAAGGTTCTTATTTCAAGTCAGGCAAGAGAAACTACAATGACGTAAAGTTAGGAAACAAACCTCCAAGGACCACCTTCTATAGGGTTCTGTGTCTGATTGGGGAATACTCCAGTAGGTAGGGTATGTTCAGAATTGTTTTGCCGATCAAGTCCAGCACCTATTTGACGGGCAAGCCGCTCATCAGTCAAAACCTCACCAGTACGGGGGGTAACTTCATTTTCAGGTCTGCCAATAAAAAGCGGCTTTCGACAAGTGGGACATGAATAAGTCTCACTTAAACCTTGATCCAACCTGGCATTAATGAGTAAGTTTCAGCATGACTCACATGCTTGAATATACAAAACCAAAAGGTGTAAAATCAGAAAAAGCATGAATCATACCAAGATCTCAAGCATGCAAGATGAAAAAGATGTTTGCAGTGAAGCCTTTTAGCCTTGGCCATAGGTTCCTGTAATTAGCTGAGTTCAACATTGAGGCATGAATAATAACTAAAAGGTAAACAATTAAAGACCAAATCATACCCGACAGATGGCACATTCATCATCATAAGCTTGTAGCTCTTCAGTAGTTGCGTCAGGAAGAGCAGCATGAAGAGCACCTAAAGCTTTTCTCAATTTGATGAATCCTTTTATACGCTTGAACATAGCACCTAGCAAGGCCTGATCAGAAATTCTAAATTGATTATAGATTGAACATGACATTGAATGTCAGATAACCAAATAAAATTGACATTCAAATCAGAGAGTAGAATGAAATATTTACACAAATATTTACACGTATATTTAGAAAAAGGACTGCATCCACAAGATGGAATGCCATGCCATGAAGCCACCAAATATGCACATAATGACCAAGTGCCATTAACAATGTTGCCATGTCCAGGGAAAACCCCACATTCCGAATAAGAATGCCCTTCCATTCCCACAATGAACCTGCAGTCACACTCCTTAATCAGAAAACGTTACATCCACTACAGGTCATCTTAAAAATTGCTATCTATATTCCATGTGAGAGGATTGTGTGTTTCCATTCACAACATATTCCACTCATTAATGTGCATAATTCTCATTATACACCTCAGTGTCTAATAAAGAGGTGATGCACGAATCAATAATTCCCCTTATTACCCCCTCAATCTTAAAAAAGTGTTAAATACACATTTACCAATCACCACAAATTTAAGCTTTTTAAATATATATATATATATATATATATTACCCACTACTTATATTTTTTGGCTCATCAGTCCATCCCCACCCCCACCCCCCCAAAAATAATAATAATTGCCCACTAATTTAGGTATGTGTTTTTCAATATAATCTTCTCTTATTACATTGTTTGCCTCTGTTTTTTCAATTAAACATTAAATGCGTGAGCATTTTTAAAAAATAAATAACCATACACAAACTTAGAGTGAACAAGAGGAAGAAGCACATAAACAGAAAAAACTAAAAGAAAATTTTATTTTATATATATATATATATATATATATATATATTTATCAATAAATGATATGTTTTAGTCTATTTTTGAACCTCATGATCCAGATGGTGCATTCCAAGAATAGAAAAAGAATGAAAAGAAAAATAACAAAATGACTACAATCAAAACGTTAGTTTAGTAAGACAACCATATAAATGAACAAGAACAACAAAATACAAACATGCCAGATGTAGTGTTCATATAAATTTCCAATACTTTTTAATAAAAATTCTTAAGAACTACCTGCTGCCGATGTATCTAAAAATTTGAACCTTTGGCAATTGGCACTGTTCCCTGCTGAATGGAGCCATATATCAAGCAACTGAAATCCGTGAACTAAAATGGCCTACAAAGCATATTTCATGAATGAAACAACCTAGTCAACCTGAGTTCTGATATATCACAGGATCCAACTAATCCAAAACTTGCCAAGACGTATTCAAATAGCATTACCTGCAGCGTCTCAAAAGCAATGCTGAAAGGCTCAAAGAATAACAACAGAAACATCGATGAACCCAGCATTCTATATATTACCAGACACAGCCTGATCCTGATAGCAACCAAAGAAAATATATATAAGAAAAAGACAACATAAAGGGAAGGAGACAATAGAAAAGGCAAGAGGGAAAGAATGAGAGACAAGGTCTTCATAAATATTAACTGTAATTCATCCATGGTCTCAATTTTGTTTCACAACAAAGGCCTATACATTGGCAACGCAAAACCCTGTTAATATACAAAGACCATCTACAACAAAACCTAAGGCATATGGTAAGATCTTAGCAAAACTAAAATAAAATAAAAGGTATATGGTAACAAAGCAAGACCCATAGATAGACCTGCAGAGAAAACTTACTAAAAATGCATGATTACAGCAATCAACATGACTCCTAACCAAAACATCATAGGGCCCAACATTAAGTAGCCTGCTGGTCAAACATCTATCTAGAACTTTCTTGAAAACTCGTTGAATACTATAATGCCTACGAGTCTACACCTAGCTAGCAACCTCTAAGAAATCCCTTATAAAATTGCCTTGCAGATGTCACTATTAGATGGAATTGCAAACTAAGACAAATACAGCTAGCCACAGCTAAAATTACCAATTTCCAACATTTAACCTTTTAAAAGTTTTGCTAGACCAGAATCTGACAAATAGCATAAATGAAACTTGAAGAAATTGTAAATATATGCCGAACCCAAGTACTTGTCTACTTATTACTCCCATCTAACATCTCAAACTTTTAAAACCTTCCAAACAGTCCTCTAACAAGGCACACAAGAAATGACCAAAAAATATGACAAGGAAAACTGCCAACTAAAAACATGTAATAAGGGAAAATTTATACAAAAGAACTATGTAAAATAGAAAATAAGGGCTTGCTTCATCACTCTACCAAAAAAGAAATTTTTTTTTTTTTCTTTTTTTAAAAAAGCAAAAATCATAGTCTTTCTTTGTTGTATAAATAATGATAACTTCCCAATTATAAAGTCCAAACTGTGTTGCCTTTTAAGATGGTCTTCGTAAAAAGTTGACAGATATCCAACAAATTCTGACACATTCTGTAATGAAGATAATAATAATAGACATGTACAATTCATTTCCTAAAATGCATTTCCTAAAACATATTTATCAGTAAAAGGTGAAAAATTATTGAAACTAGATTAAAAAAGGGTGTGCTTTTGGATAGAAAAATTTTGAGAAAGGGAGGCATGGGCTGTCGAACCTCAGAAACCCCACCCTACAAAGACTACCATCCAACCAATTTCAGCACACGTGCGCATGTGTGTGTGTGTGTGTGTGTGTGTGTGTGTGAGAGAGAGAGAGAGAGAGAGAGAGAGAGTGGGGAGAAATTAAGCAATACCAAAAAAAGTCAACAGAGAGGACCAACAATAAGACTGAATATACACGAAAATATGTCCAAGGTGTAGCAGAAGGAGATGCGTTCAAACGTTCAAGTCGATCTCTAGCCAAAGCTTGAAACATCTGGACAATAACCAGAAGAACAGTCAACCAGATAAACCACCATGCATTTAAATAGTCTCTTTCATCTTAAATCCAAAATCAGCATAACCATCATAAAATATTACCTTTAAAGAACATAGAACAGTCAACCAGACTGCCCACAAGCCTGCATGAAATATTGTTGGTGGAATAACCAGTGGTAGAAACGTCCCCTGTTTGATATTCAGCAACAGACATCACACAATTACTCAACCATAGACATCAGGGGGGAAAAAAACAATTCAATTGGTAAGAAACACATCTATCTCATGGGACTTGAACTCATGACCTTAACCACCACCCCATCCTCAAGGAGAATTGATGGCACAAAGGACATTGCCATAAATAAATATAGCAAATCAATCAAGATAATATCAAGGACTCAATACATAGATATATACATTTATACATACATGTTAAGTAGCCTTTCAACTTGACCTAGGTCCCAACACATTATATATTGCATTGCTAAACATTAAACATCAGTGCATGAAGTCATACTTCTCTCCATAAATACTTTATTATTCATATAGATCAATTAACTACACCATTCTGGAAACTACTACTATATGGAGAGTATTGTGCTTTTCAAGAAATCTTCTTACTTATAAAAAAAACCACTACTGCATGGAAAGTAAAATTCAGAAAATGCATGAAACAATAACTTAGCATCATGGCTTGAAGGAACACCCAACAGATCACATATCCAACTACAATAGTCTCTCAAACTTTTTTGATAAGTAATTTACAAAGCTCTTTTAAACCCAAACCCTATATCCAAAACCAAACAGATCAGGCCCACCTTCCTCAGCTTACGCCCCTTTTTAATATCATCAATCAGAAAAGCTATTCCTCTTCAATTATAGGTATTATGAGTAAACGCATCAATTTGCTTCAGGGTTTCACAAAATGAGAAGAGCTCCCTTGCATCTAGTGAGGAAATGCATCACGTCGTTATCATTTCTGTCCCTTTTTTCCGTTCATTATTCTCTTTTTTTACCATGGCTGAAGCTAGTGACATGGACTAGCTGGTGATGAAGACAACAACAACTAAGTGGTAGGGTGGAAATTGATTTTATCAATTATTTTGGAGTTGATGTGCATTTGGTTCATGCTACAACCACTTTAGTCAATTATGAAGCCATCTATGATGTCACTAGAGCCAAATGTAGCTAGATGCATTACCACCCATCTCCACCAAACAGCCACTATACCATCAAAACTCCCTTCATCAAAGCCCAACCAAACCAAAAGTTGCCACAGTCACTACCCAAGATAGCCAACAGGATCAAACCCTTTCAGGCCTAACACCACTACCAGATGTAGAAATAATTAATTAATTAAAACATGCACACATACTACACCATTAGAGTAGTTTCTCATTAAAATTAAAACATATTAAATACTCAAAGAAAAACAAGAAGAAAAAAAACTAAGAATTACATATAAACTTCAATGTCATGACGTGACTTTTTTTTAACACTTCCACTGTAATAAATTTTTTATGTATTATGGTGTGATATTTTACACAAATCTTCAGATAGGCTCCACCACATATATCCCCATACATGATCCTATAAAGATTCATGGGGAAATTTGGATCCCAAAAACAAGTTCCAGAAAAAGTGATATCTCACATATTTAAATAGGTACATGCTACTAGTAGAAATGATCAGAATATGTTTTTAAAAAAATTGCAAATAAAATAAATTTACCTTATAAATAACATAATTGACAAGACGTTCCAACAATTTCCGAGTCTCAGGAGGATACAACTCCACAAAGAATATGGTCTGCAAGTGAAAAGTATAAACCATAATTACAAAGACAGTTTTATTGGTCATAAATTCATCATTACTTTGATGATGAGTTCATAAACATCATTTTATAGGTATCATGTCCAATGTTAAATTTGTTGCTAATACGCCACTCTTTAGTCAACTCAAAAGAATAGCCCATACATCTTACAAATAAATAAATAATTCCACTCAATCATCAACTTATTTTCATTGAGTTGACTTGATAATTAATCATATAAACTTTCAAAAAGATTCTCAATCTTACCCGTATAACTATGGAACTCGATCATTGTAGGAGGTCCTATTCTTAAATTGAAGTTCCATACAATGTTTTGATAACTAATAGTCTGAATCGTATGGATGAATTTTAGTGTTTAACTTTCTGAAATGGAAAGCATAGTTGTAATCCAATTTCAAAAATTTTGTAGTTCATATAACTAGCTCTAAGCTAGAACTTAATACATTTCAGCATGAGTGCTTAGATGCTTGTATGTCAGGAGTGCTTGTATAACTATACTGACCCTTGTTCCAAGGTTAGTGAGAATCTAGTGTATAGTTCTTTTAATTAATATATTCCAGAAGCCTCTTTCTTCATTACAGCAACCAGTAGTTTACTAGCTTGAACCTCAGTCTACAACCATTCATCATTGACGAACCATAAGTCCTAGGTTATCTGATATAAGAACCATTAAAGACCCCTCACCCACTTCTGTGATGAAAAGTAGCATGAAATTAATGGAGACAAATGATACACGTGAAAAAGAATGTAAGAATTTGAATCTCTAAACAAGTGAACGTTCCAGAAGACAAGTATTCAATCTATCTATGACTTTGATACTCTAAAAGAATCAGTTCTAACAACAAAATAGCAAAAATATTCATAATATCAATATGCTTCTTTTTTTTTTCTCCAATGCCATTTATAAGTACTGGCAGAGCCAACACCAATTAGTGGTTAACCATTGCATAATCCAGCTAGCAGAGGATAAGCTGATGGCATTATTGTTTAATACAATTCATCAAACTCAATTATCTTTGCCAGAGCAGCTCACAATAATCTCCGCCAAAGAAAAAAAATCTACAAATTTTCCTGAAACCTAGAGAAGGTTTTTCATCTAAACCAATACATGCAGTGTAAATACAAATTGGCCCGCTTTACAGAAAAGATGGACATAACTCAGTAATTTTACAGACTATTAGTCTATTTCACCTACTGCAGCCACTTATTTTGTATTTTAATGTCTTAGCATCATTCTCATTGCTCAATCACTGTGGCATTATAGCAAAGTAAAATTCATATTCTCAAAAAAAAATCTACCTGCTTTATATAAATAACATATCCTATGGCAGCAACAGTAAATGCGATCTATACATTGCCTAACTCAGCATACAGTCCACTATGCAAATAGTTCATTGGCCAACACAAAGACATAATTGCTTAAAAGTCCCTCAGCAAGATAGTAAACTTACCTTTAGACATAGAACTAGTAAAACAAATACATTGAGCACAAAATTTGACAGCAGTCCAATGGTAGCATAAGAACCCGAGAGCAGCTCGATGACACGGCTTGCATTCTCCGAATGAATATAATTCTCAGCTATTAGTCCATCCGATTTAAGATTATCTAAAGACAACTCAGTCCAGAATTGAAGAAAGACAAAGCTTAGCACCGTAGACGCCGCTGACACGGCTATGTAGCGCACACCCATTACAAGTAACTCTATATTCAGCCTTTTTCACCACAACCCAACTCCAAAATTTTCATCAGAATGGCATTAGCATAACTCTCCCCATTTTATAATCACAATTTGGCAATGAAGTAAACCAGTCAGGCACACACTTTAAGTTAGATTGAAAACCCACCAAAAATTCACTACCATGCCAAACACTCCAAGATCAAATCCCAAAACCTGTCCCCAAATCCAAAATAAAAAAATAAATTAAAAACAAATAACCAAGTAACCAGGTGATACTTCATCCAAATAGAAAACTGTCTATAAGGCTACGAATTTCTCATTTCTTCAATTCCCAGAAACCAAAACACATAAAGATCAAAACTTTTACATACATTTCTTTCATTTTTCTTTCCCAGCTAGAATAAATTAAATGTACAATAAAACAATTATAAATTCAAATCACCGATACATAAACCTCGAAACCCAATTAAATTTTTCAGATTTCAAATGCAAAAACGTGAACTTTTGAGAAACCCCAGAAAGAATTCAGCTAAAATTATTAACCCCATCAATTGAAGAGCATAGAAAAAGTCAAAAACTTTATCTCTGAATCTCTGAAATTTTTTGATGTAATTGTGGAGTAATTAAACGAAAATTTGAGAATGAATAAGGAAATGAACGGACCTGATTCGATCTATGATCATATTGCTTTTTCGTCGGTGGCGGTTTCTGCAATTTTCACCAGCATCGCTTTTTCGTGCGAGAGAGAGAGTTTTTTCCTTTTTTTTTTTTTTTTTTTGGTAAACGGAGAGAGAGAGAGAGAGAGAGAGATAATGCTGTCAGTTTAGAGTACTCCGTATAAAGGCGAAAACGACAGCCTTTAATTAACTTTAAAATAAAAATTGGGATATTTATTTGTAAGAAAATTTATGCTTTGCTTTTGGTAAGTGTGTGAATCATACTATATTCTATATATATATATATATATATATTCCTTGACTTTACTTATTTTTTTAAGGTAATGCACTACTGCTGTTGTTTTATCCCTGCCTTGTTGATCTTGTTTGGAATCAGTAATATTTCAAGGAAAATGTTAACATTAATACTAATATTATTACTACTAAAAAAGTTTACATAAAATATGATAATAAATATAAGGACAAAATTCAAGTATAATACCTTAAGTGTTGTTCCTTATGTTTCCCTCTTAAAATTCAACCATATGACTACTTAATTAAAAAATATACTTCTATCCTATGAGGAAAAATCTACATGGCAAAATCTTAAAATGAGAACCTAAGGAATAGCACCTAAATATTATACCTAAGTCTTACCCTAATGTAGCATTTGGTACGGGATAATGTTTTAGGATTCTCAAGAATGTTTAAAGATTCTCAAGTTTGGTTGCAAATCACTCTAGGGAATCAGATGTTAGAAGAATCTGAATTCCTCCTTTAAACCCCTCTCAATAGAAATGTGGATTCTCTTTAAAACAAGTAGGTATCTAGATTCCCAAACTTAAATAAAAAAAAAAATCGTATTTTTTATAAATTGACAATTTTAATCATTTTCCCTTATTGTTTAAGCTATTAAAATAAAATATAAAACAAATCATCAATATCTTTTCTCTTGTCTTATAGACCCAAACGTTGTCAGGTTGTTTTGTTATGGATTAAACTTTTTAAAAAATTATTATTAAGAATAAAGCATTTGAGAATTTAAATAGTTATTTTTGTATTGTACTTGTCATTTTAAAATGTTAGATTACGGTATTGATTAATTTGTTATAATTAATAGTTTATATATATTTTTTTCATTATTTATTTAAAGGAATTTTTTTTTTTTAAAAGGAATTGGTAGTTCACATTCAAATCTAAGGATAAAATGGAAAAAATAAATAATTCATTTAAAATTTCTATAAATAAACCATACATTATCATCTCACATTCCTAAAAATCTTAAAAAATTCTCAATAAAACCAAACATAGAAATAGCTACATTCCTAAGTATCTAGATTGTAAAGAATCACATTTCTAACAATTTAAATATCAGGAGTAATTTGAATTCCCATACCAAATGCCACATAAATGTAGTTGGTAATTTATGTAATAAAGTTAATGTAAATAATTGTTTTCTTTTCCTTGCCTCATAAGTTTGCTTAAATTACAGTCATGTTATTTACATCTCCCTAATAATTTGCTGTTTTGGTCAAGTGTCCCATTCAATGCTTTTAGGTAGTGGGGTGGATTGAGAGAGAGTATGTGTAAATGACAAAACAATATTCTCTTTTTTACTTGGACGGTTGTAATAATAATAGTTCTAAATTTACGGAATCTAAAGGTGAGTGTCCTTTTCAATATAACGACATTATTTTGAGGACAAATATGGAGGTGGCATGCATATGACTATATGAGAAATGGGTATACGGGGATATTGTTTTTAAGGACTGGGGAGGTTGATTTTATTTTTTTATTATAGCTAAGGAAGGCATTTTATACTCTTTTTAAGTTATGAGTTGTTTCTCAATTTTCAAAACTTATGGTTATAACTTATAATATAGCTTCCCATTATATATTTGTCATTAACGGATTAAACAGCCAAAAACAACATAAGTTTGCAACAATAACAAAATTGTAGCCTTTTTTTTTGGGTCCAAAACAATGGTTTTAGTAGCAATGTTCTAACACATGTTAACATAAGAGGCACGTCGATATTATTGAAATATTCAAAATACTAATTTTACAAGAGACCATAAACTTTACATAATATAAATAGTATTTCAGCCAATTTGTAAATATATATATCAATAGGTTCAAATTAGTCTAATATATAATTTTTTTTATCAAATAAAGAACTTTAATTCAAATTTTGAAAAGCAAGCCAATATATGAATTCATTGCCTGTAAAATAAGTATAGAAAGTAAAAACTTGTTCCTCAAAGTTTATAAAAAGCAAGTTCAAGCTCATAATAAGACACCCACAAAGTAGAGAGATATATAAGTTCCCACAAAATACGATAGAATTTTAATTTACAAATTGGAAAAGATTTTATTATTTAAGCTAATTGAAATCTACTATTTTTTTATAATATACAAACAGGGGCGGCTTGATGCATTTGGGGGCCTAAGGCGAAAATTGATCATGTTGTTTGAGATGCAAAATTACTACTAATTAATATGAACTACGTAGAATTTTTTCTTTTTAAAAAAATTTTATAGACAGAAAAAATTTGACAAAATTTTTCATACTTGTTAATGTGGTAAATTGATAGTAGTAAGTAAAACAATGGTGTTAGTGGTAGACGTAGATGAAAACCAGTAAAAGTTTGTTAACTAAACTCTTATTATTATTCTTATTTTTCTTAGAAGTGCAACATTCACAATATTTTTTACAACAAATCCTAAATTTTAAGTTACTTTTTGTTTTCTATTTGAAAATATTACTATAATTATTTTTTTTGCCATCAATAATAGGCTGTAACAATCTGGTACTTAGCATTAGTTGTAAAAGTATTGTGAAAAATATTGTGGATGTTGCATTTTTCTTTATTTTTTATTTGTTTTTCATCTAGTAAAACAAAATTATTTTCTTTATTGATTATAAATAACCCTATTGGTTAAAATTTGAGAGCCTTTTTTTTACTTGGGACCTTAGGCAAATGCATTTTTTGCTCCACCATTCAGCCGGCCCTGTATACAAATATGTATATAGTTGTTAATTTGTCATTCATAAAAAAAATAAATAAAAAAAAAGGGAAAAAAATTATATTGAAAAAAAAAAATCTGGGCTGGGCCATTGATGTTCATAGCTAGATGGGCTCGGCCCATGGGCCCTATACTATAATATACTAGTCAAGATCACTATACTGTAGCACACATTATGCTCAGCCGATGTTTCCAGAGTCTTTCATGCTTCTTTCTTCTTCAACCTCCAAAAACAAAAATCCCAATTTTTTTTTTTAATCAAAATTTAAAAAAAAACCCAAATTTTGTTTTGTTGATTTTGGAAGATGGGAATCATAAAGAGTAGCTTTTCGTTCATAGTAGGGACGGTGTGTGGAATATACATAGCTCAAAACTACGACGTTCCGAACATCAGGAAGCTCACCCACGATGCACTCTACAAGGCCAAGATCGTCGAAGAGAAGTACCGAAAGCCCAAAACCAAGGCCGACTACGACGACGACGATGGCTAGGATCCGACCCGACCCCGTTTTGCCAAATCCAACCAGGTCTTCAAGATAAACTCTTGTACTTTGAATTCTAGAGGAATACAGTGATTTTTTTTTTTTTTTTTTTTTGAATTCAGATATTGATTGTGAAAATTGTGTAAAGTCAGTTTTTTGAATTATCAATAATAGTTTGGAATCACTTATCAAACAAAAAGAGAAAAAAGATTGTGTTTTTACTCTTTTTTTTTTTTTAATAGAATATTGGAAATAGACCGAACTGGACCGAACCGGACCGAACAGTATAGTTCAGTGAAATTATTATTTACTTGTTGAATAAAAAAAAAAAAAGAAATGGAGGGGTTCTGATGGGCTAACTATGTGAGGGAGAAAGCGATAGGACATTTTTTGCAGGAAGGATGAGTTATTGTCTTGAAGAAATCATTGAAACTGCTGACATAGAAGTATGTGGTAGGTCTAGGATAACAGACTATGGAAGTTGTATAAGTTAACTGATTAAGGGAGTTTACTAAATGGGGGAGGAGCTGGACAGCGGCTCGTGAATAGATTCTCACCTGTGAGAATGAGAATCTCATCAAGATGGTCTTTTCAATGGTGAGTAGGTGTTGTATGTGCCGTTGTAGCAGGGTGACAGTGGATCACCTCTTGATTCACTGTAGCATGGCTTTCGAGTTATGGAGTTTTATTTTTAGGATGTTTGGGGTTCATTGGGTTTTACAGGAGAAGGTTCTTGATTTATTATGTGGGTGGCAATGTCGTGGACCAAATTCGGATATCTGGAATCTTATTTCTTTATGTTTGATGTGGACTATATGGAGGGAATGAAATTGGCATATTTCTGAAGATGTGGAGTGCATGTCTTCTCAAATACATGTATCCTTCATTAGTTCTCTTTACGAGTGGTCTTTTGTATCCAGTCTTATTGATAGTAACTCTATTCACTCCTTCATAGAGTCAACTCATATGTAGATATTATCCCATTGTAATTCTCTAGGCTACTTCATGTTTATTTTCACGACGTAGTCTCTTTTCAATAATATTATTTTTACCTATCAAAAAAAAAAATTTTGAGGAGCTGGTTCTAGCAATGTCATTATGTATTTGGTAGACCTTGTATGTCTATTTGTAATAGTTGTTTTTCATTTGGATTACCCATATAGACAGTTGCTATGTTTGGGAGTTTAGAAAAGAATTAATGGTTAAATCATAAATGAATGGAAAATAGAAGGAATATTGTGTATTTTCTATAATGTATTTAGTATTTATAAAAGAATAAATGGAAATGAAAGAATTTTATAATTTTATTTTTACCGATATACTGTTCACCTTTTAATATGTTTATGTGCAAAAGTAATGGAGAATTGGTAAACCATCTTTTACTAAATTGTCCTATTGTTTGTAAGTTGTGGTCTATGGTGTTCACCTTGTTTGGTATCTATTGGGCAATGCCAAAGACTCTAGTTGAGCTCCTTGCATGTTGGCAAGGAAATTTTGGTCATCATCATAATGGTGTTATTTGGATGACTGTCCCTCGTTGTTTGATGTGGTGCATTTGGCGGGAGAGAAACAACCGGTGTTTTGAGGGTTCTGAAAGGACTATAGTTGATTTAAAACTTTTCTTCTTTAAAACTCTATCAGATTGGATGTCTATCATAGGAAGTCATTCTATTTTTTAGGTCTATGATTTGATGGATGCTTGTAATTTATGTATTTGATTATTTTGGTCCTCTACTGTATACTTCTTGTATACTTGGGTGACTCATTATTATGTCTTTGAATAAAATTTTCTTTACTTATCCAAAAAAAGTCTTATCTCAAACTAGGGATAACATTGATATTTCACCTCCATTTCATTTCCATTTCATTAAAAGGAATGGGTGTTTCTCCCACTTTTGGGAGGAATTCTATGGAGGGGATGGAATGGAATGTGTATTCCCTTATAACCATTACATTTCTTCCCATTAAGATCCGTTTCATTCCATTCCTTTTTCACTTTCCAAATGGGTTTTTTAATGTTGATAATCTAGTGGTGGAGGGAGAGGTTGTGGGTGCAACACTCACTAGTTGCCTATGTAACTTACCAAATATAAAAAGAGAAAGAGGAGAGGAGGGGGGGTTGTTCCATAAGAACACCATCGAATTATAGTTTGAAGTAGTTTATACTCTACTGGTGCGACAACACACATTTCTTATAGCATTAACAGGAACGGAGGAGGACTGGTGGAGAGTATTCGATGTTTTTTAAATTAGAAAGTACAAACTTAGATAATATTTATTTACAGATGCCTATAATAGAGTCAAAGCTCATATTCGACCCTACATGTGCTCCCATCAAAGGTCTTCATGGTGCTCTTCCCTTATCACCTAAAATTGTGGCTAGGCGTACATGGCCTATTATCAAGCTTAAACATAGGAGTTTCATGTTGCTTTCTTCAATTCAACAGTCACTTTTGTAAGATTTTCATGGTTGATGTCCATACAGCTAGAATAGGGGCTATGGGTCTGTCTATGTTGTTTCTTTTGCAATATGTATTTGGATGTTGATCAGTTGCTTTTGTGTGCATATATGGTTATTATTTTGATAAGCACATATCTGGCAATATCAATGGGCATTTCAATTGCACTTAGCCTTTTGAGGCATGGAATACCAAGGGCCATGAATTGTGGATTGAGGTCTTCTTATTAATTTTGGGTGTTCCAAAAGAAGGCAATTGAGCATTTCATCGAATTTGCATTTAAGCACTTTGTTGCATTGATTGTATACTGTATAGTTTATTGTGAGGGATTGTGTGTGAGTTTGTTGGGTCACTTACGGAATTTCTTATATATCACTTCTATATAATGGCATGTTTTATGCCTTAATATATTTCTAGCTAAGCCAAACTCAACATAGGCCTTTGTCTCAACTGTTCTGTAGTGACAGCTGCAAGCCCTTTTAACCATTTAGCTTTGTTGAGGAACCTATCCTTCTGGTAAATAATATGTTATAATGTCTTTTGCTTCTTCATTGATAACTTATGGCCCGTTTGGATGGAAGGGGGAAGGAGGGGGAGTGGAGGGGAGTAGAGTAGTGTTGGTTAAAAATAAACTAATTTTGTATTAAATCAACTCTACTCTCCTCTACTCTACTTTCCCTCCCTCCCCCTCAATTCAAACAGACCATTAAGGAGCCTATGTGTGATCTCTTCTTCAATATCCTGTTATTGTTTGGTGTTGTATGTGCAAATCTGCACCCGCTAGCGTGTGGGGGGATTGTAAATCATTTGCTTCTTCATTACCCTGGTGCTTATGAGTTACGGAGCATGATTTTTGTGTTGTTCGGTTTATGTGGGTTATGCCAGAAGGGGAGGAGGATCTCCTCAATAGTTGGAACCGAAGGCTGGGTGGAATTAGAAGTCACACAATTTGGAGCCCAACTCCCCATTGTCTTATGTGATACCTATAGTGCAAAGAGAAATGCTCGGACATTCGAGAGATGGGAGAAATCAGTGCACGAACTTAAAAGCTTCTTCTTCTCAAATCTTTATTTGAGTGGATGAATGAATCCTCTATATGTCTTTGATACTATGTTTGAGATGCTTGATGCTTGTTCTTGTATACTGCATATACATCCTATGTAAGTGGTTTATTTTTTGAATTTAATAAAAGTTTTCCTTAAACAAAAAAATGGTGGATTGCTAGCAAGCTGCCATGCTACTGTTCACCATATTTGGATTCAAAGAAACAAAATTGTTCACGGTGAACTGATCAAATCTGAAGAAAGTATATTGTTCATAGCATCAGATCATGGGAAGCTAAAACTTGAGTAGCTGATTTAAGGGAGATTACTCCCTTAAATATAGCTTGGAGTTACTCCTTTGTCTGCACTGTATAACAAGGCCTTTTTGTGGGATCTGTTTATTGTTTTTTAGTGGCTAATTGTAGTTTCTTTTCACGGCTTAAGCCTTTGGGCTTTGGGCTTGGGGTCCTGCAACTGAGATTGTGGTGTTCTAATAAAATTTCCTGCTTGCTTATATATATCCCACGTTTAACACTCTGTTAACTGGACCGAATCTAGTGAATCCGCAATGGGAATATACCCTATTCTACTTCAATGTCCAAGTCCATGGAGCTAAATTTTGGACTGCAAAATTAATCACACTAGTAACAATTGAATAATTCCAACGAAACATTCCAATATTTAATAAATAACCAGCAACACCTCTTTTTTTTTTTTTCTTTTTTTTTTTGGCATCTCCTTGTAAAATGATGTGGGGTCTGATCTACATCGAAATCAGAAAGTAAACTATTGCATTGTCAAAAAAAAAAAAAAAAGTTTATATCTATTTAGAATAATGTTACAGTTACAAACTATTTTATAATATTTTTACTAGTTCTCATTTAGACAAATAGCTGACATTATTTTTTTACTTAATTGCTCGTTATATTAATAAATTGTAAAAAAATCTGTAATTCTAACATTTTCCATCTGTATTTATTTTATTAAATTACTAATATGTGTAAGGTCAAAAATATTTCACAATCCATATCACAACTATTCCACGTGTTCTGCCACCTCAGCTCACTTAGCCACCTTACACACACATGACGAGACAAAAAATGAATTCTAAAATTCCAAAATGAAAAAAGAACAGTGAATTGGGTTAAAAACTATTTTAAACTTTAAAGGGAATGAATCTGCGTTTTCTATGGGTAGAAGTTGAAATTAAATATTACTATCAACTATGTGGTTTTAAATTTAATTGTCAATAATGTCGGCTACTTTTTTTTTTTTTTTTTTTTTAACACAAGATAGAAATTCTACTATAATCTAATCTAAGTGTATATGTGTGTGAAACTCTCTTCTGGAGATTTAAACTTTGACCCTTACTCCTCACACCCCACAAGCACTTATACTTGTGAAGTGACCCTTGGTATGATGGTGTCGGCTACCATGTTAATACAAACGAAAATTGGCAAAAATATGTATGAATTGGACTAGTAAACTATATTTGAAAACGTTGAACATTAAAAAAACAAAGAAATGCTATCTATCTGCATGCATGAACATGATCACAAACAATCACATTACACATATAATTGAATGAAAATGCTAGTCCCTAAATTCAGATATATTAATTGGTGTTGAGAGATTCGGTTTAGGAATTGAGAATCTTATATGACCGACGGAGAGAAGAGAAAAGTTTCTAGCAAGAATTTATTTGAAAAGAGAGAAGGATTCTAGTGGTCCCCATAATAATAGAGTGAATGTGCGATGATCTTGTGGAGTTATTATATATATCTCTCTAGAAAGAGAAATATATATTATTCAATCACTAAGGAATCACAAGATGAAGATGTTAAACCTTCTTTTTTTTTAACCTAGCGATTAGAGTTAGAGATATTGTAATTTAATAAGGTCACTAAACAAAAACTAATCTTTTAATTTGTGGTTCCAATGCAATTGTTATCTTATTGGTTAATACTTATGAATCATTATATGTAGTGGTTACCACTCGTTTTAAGTATCTAATTTGTGGCTGATAAAAAAAACTGATATCAACTTTTTTAAAGGTACTTTAATCAAGGTTTTCAGACCGGGGCCATTCATTAAACCGTAAAAGGGAGAGGTTCAAGGTTTTTGAGATCAAACTGAGATCGAACCGTGATGACGCATAATTAATTTAATAATTAATTAAAGCCTAAATATAGATATTAAATTTATAAAACTAGCAAAATTGACTAATATATCTATATATGTGAGGGAAATTTAATGATTTTCAAGCATATATTTAAAAATTAAATAAGAAAGTTAATAAAATAAAATAAAATAATAATCATGAAAACATTAAAATTTATGATTAATTTTTGAAGTAAAGTTGAATATCTTCGAAGGATTTTAATTATAATTTTTTTTATTCCTTGTAAGAGATGGATAATTTAATTAAGTAGAATAAAATTATGTTAAGTTGTTTTTATATAAATAAAAAAAAAAAAAAAATTGCTAAGGGGTTGGACCGCACAGTTCTTGCCACTAGTTCGTACGGTTCAACCCCGGTTTTAGAGGTTCACGGAATTAACAAAAATTCCAATTCTTTATGCTTAAAAAATCAATTTTCATCCTGCTTTCCGGTTTTCATGGTCCGACCTCTTAGTCCGGTCCGATTTTGAAAATCGAGACTTTAATAAGCTATAAAGTAATCTTTTTTACACTATTTGTTGCACTATCCCCTAATTGCCTTTTGAATAATGTTAATTTTTCACAATTTCTCATATTAGCAAGTTGTGATTATTGTAATTGTAATGTTTCATTCACATTAGCCGATCAGTAACACCGTTTTGATTATCTGTTAATCCCAATAAGCTGCATCAACAGTTATGACAATTTTTTGTTGCCTTTAAACCGTGAAACTCATGACAAACCAATACTAACACTAGCCTGGTCATGGATAAGCAAGAACATTCACCTAACCTAAATATTTGTCATCTAATTCAGAATTGATTAGCATCATCCCCATCATAATTCTCAAGTGTTGGCCACATTCTTCTTTCTATTTTTTATTATATATTTTCTCAAACACCCAACTTAATCCACTTTCAAACTTACGTATGAGACTCCCTAAGAGCAAAATTTCCAAAATTTTAATTGATTTGAAATGCATTCATAATGTTACTACTGAAAATAATGGATTCCTTTACTTCCTTTGTCAACTAAAAAAATAAATGACAGGAGGAAATGTGCCTAATGCTAATCCTATTAGCTTAAGCATACGTGGAAACACAAATTAACAAATGTGCTAGAGAAGAAAGAGAAAGAAAAAATAGTCTTTAATTTCTGACAACACATTGTTCTTTGTTCTTCAAGCCCGCGTGAGTTTTAGATAGAGATCAATTGGGATTGGTAATAGCACAGAAAACTATATAGTCCCTCACCAGTCACCACACAAAGTCACAAAATAATAGAAACGTGAACAACAGATATACTCGTTCTCGTACCAAGAGTTTTATTTTTATAGAGTTTGGTTTATTTAATATGGGGAATGCTAAACGAGTGTCCTTAAGGTATTAATTAATAATCGATTTTAAGAAAATTTTGACGTTACTTTTATAGGAAATGAAAAAAACTATCAAAACATTAATTTTTTTTTCATAGAAACTTTCTTTAAATGGATTGTTAACTAATACTCTAAGGACACTCGTTACCATGACCCATTTAATATTTATCCCTATTCAAATTTGCTTTTGATGTCATGTGTCTAAAAGATTATATTATAATCCAAAGTTATGCAGTTATTACATTAATTCATTAAAAAGGGCAAGAATAATTTTACAGGAGTGTTTATTTGAGAGATTGAATTAACTTTTTGTTAAAGATTTGTTTGTTTATTTGTTAAAAGTTGATAGAAATACATGTGCAATTTGAAAAAGTGAGACTTTAAAAAACTATACATAAACAATTTTTTTTTTGAGAAATAAAATAAGTAATTTTTTTTTTAGAGAAATTTTCAACCTATGTCGTTCACTCCTGATAATAATTCTTTATCGTTAGAAGAAAACATCAATCGGTTTTTGATGTGAATGGGGATTAAATTCTAGATTTATTCAACCATCAGAGACATTACTAGTTGAGCTAATCAGAACTTACAATACATAAATAAATAAACTAACAAGCTTAAAAAAAAAAAAAAAAAAAAGTTAATCCAAACTCACCTATTGTAATGCAGTTGTGTTATGGCTAATATAACATTTTCACTAATGAAGCCCATGATGGAAAAACTAGTAGCTATTCTATTTGAATAGAGAATACCACGTGTTTTCTTTTGGATAAGGAAGGTTTTTTTACTTTTTTTATTCTTTTCGCCAAAACAATTTGCACCATGGATTATTCATGATAGGTAATTGAGTGCCTCTTACCAGACGGTTCTGTAGGTCAAACGTAGAAAGTTTGGTGGGGGATGTTTTTTTTTTTTGGGAGCAATTGTTGGGGGATGTTTTGTGGTGCTATATATGGGCTTGTTTGATAATGTTGTTATAGTAACATTGTTTAAGTGTTGTAAAAATATGTGTGAATGAAAAAAATATTATAGAAATATGTGTTGTGTTATATAAATAATAAAAATTATTGTTGAAACAACATTTCCAAACAAACTCTATATTCTTTGGTTCCACTTCTTCGTCAACTTTCTTTGTCCTCCCTCCATGGGTATAAACTACAAAGCATTGAATTTTTTTAATTGAGAAAAAACCAAGAATGGATTATGGTCTTTGCACATGTTACACGAGTCAGTGCCAATGCTGGGCTCACAAACCTCCTAATACTTTTTGGTCACCGGATCTTGAAGCATGTAACCATATACTTTCAAGGGCTAAAGCTGTTGCACCCTTTTTGGACTGATAAATGAGGTGGGAATTCTTTTCAGACCTTTGTCTAGTGTGAAAGGAAGTGCATCATCATTTTAGGCACTTCTTTTTATGTCTCAACTCTCAAGCCAGAACACTTGGTGTTAACTTTTTTACTCTCTCTGGATCTGTAAAATATTTGTGTTTGTACTGGATACAAAGGATTTTGATGACAAACACCTGAAATTCACATTCTTGATTACAATTCAACTTACGAGCTCAATTCACTAGAGCAACAAAGCCAATTAGCCTACCCTGTTCTATACTGTAGCATATTCCCTGAAAATTGAGATGAATTTAACTCCCCAAGTGACTGAAACCAAGTAAAGAAGCCAAGCACAGGCACTATTGAACATAAGTTGTTCAAAAGATGCAGCTCTAAAGAAGGCAAACCAGTTGAGAGAAAATGGTACAGATTGTAGTTGGTCATCCTTCTGGATGATGCTATATATATATGATTTATTTGATAGAGATACAAATAATGTACAATGGATGCCTCAACCCTGTCCACATTTTGGACCCCCCACCAAACCAAATGATGGAGAAGGTTAAAAAATATCCTCTACTTTCTTTAACCATAACACACGGATCCTCATTTCAATATAGTGACCAGATTCAACAGAGGCTGTGTACTGGAGCTTATGTATAAGTCACACATGTACAACACAAGTAGTAGCACTATAAGCCCTCCAAAAACTCACACTTCAAGTGCTTGTACTGGAGATCTTGATGCAGACCCCCCTTGTGATCTTGATTCCTCTATCTTTGCAGCCACCTCGGCCACAACTAGTCTAGTTAGAAGCAGCCCTGCAATTAGAGCTGCTGCCATCAACATTGTGAAAACTGCACTCCAGCTTGTAGAGGAAATATAACCTGTTATTAAAGGCCCTATAGCAGCCCCAACGGAGCCCGTGCCATCTATAATTGCCGTCACAGTTGCCAGTGCCCGGGAGTTCCCTTCTAGTGAACTGTGGGTTCCCAAGTCAGCTGAAACTGCTGTTGTTATAAGAGCATATGGCCCATTAACAAACATGCCGGTGATGAACATGAGAATGATATTTACAGTCAAGGAAACATGTCCGTAGCTTCGATAGAAGAAGAGAGCAGGAATCGCACAGTACATGAAACTTGCAGCTGTTATGGCCCTGGCACCTATGCGATCAGAAATGTGACCGGCTAGGATTCCTCCAAGCACACCACCAACATCAAACAATGTAGACAAGTCTCCAGCTGCCGTGCTAGATAAATACTTTCCATCAATAGCTGCAAAATGAAAAAACAGAAATGAGAATTGATCAAGGCGTTACTTTGGATGCCAATAGCAAATTTTGTGAAGAAGTTGTTGAGTATGGTTGAGATTCAAAACTAGGAGAGACAAGTGTTTAAGCTAATTCATAGAAGACTCATTAGTCCAATAACTTGTCAAGAAGTTATTGAGTATAGTTGAGATTTAAAATTATGAGAATCGTGTGTTCAAGCTAATTCATAGAAGACTCATTTAGTCCAGTAACTCATAATATCCTTTCTCATCTCTTTTTTACCATCTTATAGTTGCAACTAAAAATGCATGCAAATTTAACCAAATCATAGCAACAAAAAAGCAAAAAATCTAATATACCTGTGTGGGTAATGTAAAATGGAAGCCAGTAGAGAAATGTATAAGCAACCAATTTGGCAAAGAAAAGGCAAAGAGCAAAAGGAGCAACTCCTGGAATTTTCCATGCTGTTATGAACCCCACAGCTTTCTCCTTAACCACTGTCTTTGAATTTAACAAAGGTTCTGTTTCTCCCTCGTCAATTTTCTTAGGAGAATGCAATTCATCAGTTTCTTTATCAGTTCCAACAGACTCAGGATTAACAGGCAATATAAGAAAAACCACCAAACCAATGAATACAATCATGAGACCAGGCACAACGAAGGACCAACCCCATCCATAGCTCAATAGAGCAGACGCAATCAAAGAACCTGTGATATTTCCAATGGAAGTGTGAGCATTCCATATACCCATAATTAGCCCTCTCTTGCTCTTCCCAAACCAGTTACCAACCACTGCAACCACTGAAGGCCATCCAGTTGATTGGAACAAACCAGCAACCATTTGAACTACCAAAAAGTACCAAAAAGAATGAATGCTTCCAAAATATCCAACACCAAAGAGTGAAGTAAACAAACCGGTTCCCACCATTCCCACTGTTAAGAAGATCCTTAAATCCAATCTATCACCCAATTGACCTGAGAAGTACATTCCCAGAGCATAAACCCCAAGGAAAGCAACGTCGAGTTCTCCAAGCAATGCTGTCCCATCTGGTCCATTAAATGGAGCCCAGCCATCCCCAGCTTTCCATGAAAGTTTAGCTGGTTCCTCAGAGTAAGACGTCCTCCATGGGGTGAACTTCAATCCCGCATATGATGATTCTGGATCAAGGGTACTCTTAACAATGCTTGTGGTTTTTCTAGTGGCATGGTAACTTGCATATGCTAAAAATGTTACAATCAAAACAATTGCTTGGTGGGTTTTGTAGGAAAGTTTGGTTCCCTTGATGTACTCCAAGAATCTGATTCCAGGGGGCTTGCTATAGTTGCTCTCAGGTGTTGGTTCTGACAATGAACCCATTTATCTATTCTCAATCTGAAGGGGATAAAGAGGAAGAAGAAGTTTAACTTCCTATTATAGGTTCCACAATCCGCAATCTGAAAATAAGATAATAAAAAAAAGGAGACATGAGACTGAATTTAAAGAAGAAACTGAGAGATATTTGCCTATTTCTGCACCAAATCTATCACAAAATTCAGCTGAGGTAATCAACTACTGTCATATATCATACAATAAAAAACAGATTGACAATAAGTACTTCAAATTCCTATACAATGAGTTGGGGACATGTTCTATTTGACTTCTATTTCACTTGTTCTGACCTATTCAATTTACAATTTTCAAACTTTCTTTAAAAAGCACCATTTTTTTTTTATCCAGCAATATTTTAAAACCAGCTCCCTAACTTGCTTGGAGGTA
The DNA here is from genome assembly GCA_023055345.1 of Quercus wislizeni. NCBI lineage: Eukaryota > Viridiplantae > Streptophyta > Magnoliopsida > Fagales > Fagaceae > Quercus > Quercus wislizeni. The sequence continues at coordinate 3,154,750 of JALGQJ010000029.1, read as the reverse complement.
AGTCCCAAACATTTTCCCAAAAGTTTGATTCTGAACTTAATGGTTCAATAAGCTGATGGAAAGCCAATGGCAAAAGGTGCTTCTGAACTACAAGCTAAAAGCCATCTTTCAGGTTGAATCCTCTACTTTACTTTAATTTCAGTTCTTTCATACATACAAAATCACAAACTAGATTGAAAAGGAAAAGAAATCCATACTTCGAAACAAATCCTTAAACCAAACTCTTACAGACCCCCCCCCCCCCCCCCCCAAAAAAAAAAAAAAAAACACCTTTCAACAATCAGAGAAAAATTCACCATTTTTCAAACCAAAAGTGATCCTTAAACATTTACCCAATTTTTAAATTTAACTTCTCAAAGCTAAATCTTTGACAAAACCAACCTCCTCATTATCAACAAAAAACAGTTTCTTTTTTATAACTAAAAAAGATTGAAACGATCAAAAAGTCACCAAAAAAAAAAAAAAAAAATACAAGTCAAATGTATGTTTGAAAAAAAATACCATTTTATCAAATTCCTTCCTTGAAGGATCATTCCTACACAAAACCCATTTCTCAACACCCAAAACAATGCTATAAAATTAACTAAGAAAAACTGACAGAAAACTTGCCCAGATATCAAAACAAATATGAGAAATTTATATTACTCTGTAAACTTACCTTTGAGTTTAGCTTTAGCTTAGCTTAGCTTTAGCTTAGCTAACTGGGATTCCTTGCTTTCACTTTCTCTCTCTAAAATACACAAAAAACACACACTCTCTCTCTCTCACTATGTCTTTGGTTTTGGTTATGGTTCTGGTTTTCCTTTAAGGAACAGAACACTCTTCCGTTTATAAAGGCTTTGTTTCGAACGCAAAAGTAGCAAACGTCGAGGATTCTTATGTCAGTAATAATATTTTCTTAAATTACTATAATGCCCAATCTCTTGCTTTTGATGGTTTTCGTGAACACTGCTTTTTTGTATTACGATACTGCCATTGAATTTGTCTAAATGACAAAAACAACCCTTATTAGTATATTCTTGTTGTAGTGTTTTGGTTTTCTTTTTCCTCATTAAAAAAATCGGTACTATGTAATCTTTTTTTTTTTTCTTTTTTAAATTTTTTAACATGGGCAAGGACCGGTACTACGTAATTGTTGAAGTTAGAACTTGTATCTCTTAATCTATTTTATTTATTGGGTAAAAATAAGATTAAAAAATTATTCAACATTTCATAAGCAATAGATCATCGTAACAAGAGTCAGTTTAGAAACAACTTATTTAATTGAATTTAAAATTTTTTGTTGAAAATACTGTAAATAAAATTAAAATGTATTTAAAATAGTATATTATGACCCATAAATAGTTCTGAAAAAAGCAATAAAACTCATAAATAATAGTAAAAATAAGTTAAATAATAGCAAAAATAAGTTAAATAATAAAAAAAATTGACTTTTTAAGTCAATGTCAAACGCAATTAAAGAATTTACTTTTGTGAGAGGCTAAAGTATTGTTTTTATAAAATATTAAATAATTACATAGAAATATTAAAAAGAAAAAAAGAGGTGTAAGAGTAAAAGAAAATCACCTTGGTGAAAAACAGGATTAAAAAATAAGGGGAATAATTGAACACTTAATTAATTTATTATAAACATAGGTTGCTTTCTAAAGGAGACATTTAGAATACTTTTACCATGACTTCTCCCAATGGGACCATGGGAAGGATTATATGGTACGTAATTGAGATTCATTAAATTTTCTTTTTTAGGCTCCAATTTTTTTTCCACTTTTTGTTGGTTTCATTTTATGATATAATTGCATTTTGAAGCATGAAAAAAAGAAAAATAGTATATATATAAAATGAAAAGTTCTTGGATCATAACCAATTCCATGAAGGATTGATTTGAAAAGGAAAGAAATTGCCTCTGAAATGAGGTAAAAAGGGAATATTCTGTTAGTTGTTCACTTTCTGATTCCATTTGTTTTACCCTAAATGGCAAATATATTCTACAGAAATATCAAAGTTCAACCGAATGGGAACGATTGAAGTAACTTCGATGGTTAAATTCTTATCCATCTAAAGGACCTTCCTTTTCGAGATGGTCTAGTATTTGGTGGATGATCTTGATGTGATTTGTGAGGTGGCTGTTTGGACATTCGCCTTCTTGTTCATTATGTTTTTGATCCATTCGGAGTTCGTCCAAGTACAAATGTATATAGAAAAGTAAACCTTAAAAGAATTGTGCATAGGCCAAGATACAACTCTTGCAATGTTTTACTTATAGAAAAGTAAAACCTTATTGAAACATAAAGAAGCAAAATTTTATCGAGTTAACTTTGGGGGGAAGAAATATTGGGAGAGGAAAACAAGTTGATACAATTTTGTTTATTTATGTTTCAATAAGTCTTGCGACAAAAATGATCTTGCAATTACTGAGACAACATATGATTAGTACATAATAAAAGTTTTATACATGACGAGTTAATGTAAAAATGATCTTACATTTATTATAATTTGCTATGACAAACTGACAATAGAGATGACATGTAATTGATGTATAATAAAAGTAATGTACACATATGAGTTAATGTAAAGTCTTTTAACACTAACTATAATTTGTTGCTTTAACAAGTTGCGGAAAAAATCTACTCCATCTAAGTTGTTTTTGACAAGTATGCCAATGGTTGGGAGGGTAAAATTATAATATTTAACTTTAGGGGGTCAAATTAATATTTTTATATACTCATATTTTAAACAATTTAATACATTCACATATATATATATATATATATATATATATATATATATATATATATATATATATGTGAATGTATCAGAGCCACTCTTTTCTGGCCGGTGATAGTGTTGTTGTGTTCTCTGTCTCTCCGTCTGTGTCTACCCGAAACTTTGGTGCTTCGTTGTTGTGTTCCCTTCTTACCGTCGTTGGCGCCACCCTAGTCGTAAAGTGAATTCCTAGAACCGAACTGTAAGGCCCGTTTGAGCCAAGAGGGGGCGTGTAGGGCATGAGAGGTATAAGGTTGGTTAGGGTATGTGTTACGAGATGCAACGGTTGTGAGAAAAACATGATAATTGAGTGTTAAAACTAGGATAGTATGGATAGATTGTGGAGATCCAACTCTTCTATCAGCTCCAGGACTGGTTGTCCTCCTGATATTGTAAATGATGAAGATCACAATGTTGAAAGATGTGATGCTTCTGTTCTCATGTGTTTACATAATGCTAAATCTAAGAATTTTAAAAATAACATTCTTTCTATGGCAAATGTTTCTTTGAATGATCATGCTTGTTTTAACCATTATTCTAATGCTTCTTGTTTGTATAGAAAAACTACTAAAGAAAGAGATAATGATAAATCTGTTGACCCCAACTTTACTCCCATTAATAATTTTAACTGTCTTAACCAATTAAGAGTTTTGACTGTTTCAAATGAAAACTTTGAAGTTGATCTGGTTCCTTTGTATGATGAGTTTATGCTTTCAAAAAACCAAATTAAAAGAAAATACTTCCAAGCTAATTTTGCTCAGTCTGAGAAAAACTGTGTCAAGAGTAAATGGTTAGAAAAGATGAAACAATTGAAAAAACATATTTTGTTTTTTGATTTTCTTGAAAACCATTATGTTTCAAATGATGAAGTTTCAAAACAACATTTGAGTGTGATAAGAAAATCAAATTTTGTTAAAACATCTGATAAAGCCATTGTTAGGTCTAGTCACCCGCCTCTTGAGACAGTTTTGATAAATCGTCAAGATCAAAAAACGGAAATTAAGGCCACTTCTTTCAAAATTTCTGATGATCGAACTCCTATTACTAGTCTTATTGAACAACCCAACTCTACTAATGAATCTTTGTATGTCATTGGCCAACAACCTGATTATATTGAAAATACTGTTTCTATTAAAAGTTCTACTTCTGAAAAATCTGTTTTAATTAAGAAACCTTTACTTGATTTATCCAGTCAAAAAGAGAAAGTTCTGCTCAAGACCTCTCCGCCTAACATGCTTGAAGTTGTTGAAAAAATGCTTTCTGATCTAAAAATAAAAATTGAAGGTACTTCTAGAAGTACACCTTGCATTATTTCAAAAAATGAAAAAGAAATTGTTTCTGATGAACATACTGATTCTGACACTGTTCCTGCTAAAGAGATTTTAAATGATGAATTACCAAGGATTAAAAGATTTGTTGAAAAAACCAAACCCATGTCTTTTACACAAAATTGGTATTCCAGATCTATTCCTCCCGATATACAGTTTCAAGAAGGAGTTTTTCAACCACAATTTTCTGTTTCCATTGATAAGCTTTACAAATGGAATATTGCTGGATTATCTGAACAAAAAATCATAAGTCATATGGCTGAAGTTGGTATTGCTCACCAAAATAACCATGACATTGATCAACCTGATATTGCTGATTTACTTAGCATTCTTCATGAATGGCGGGATCTATATCCCATAGGTTTGCCTATTTTTGCTAAACATATTGGTTGCGGTACTCTTGATGACCTAAATACTCCGATTTATACCATTCCTAAATATTTTGTTGGTCTTTCTTCTAATATTTCACCTCGAATTTCTGGATTGACGAATATTTTAAGATGTTCTACTATGATTGGTTACAAATGGTATCAAGATGTTTTTGTTTCCAGGGTTATGCTTTAGAAAGATTACCATAAGCCTTGTTGGAAAGAAATGTTTATTGATGGTCTGCCTCCAATCTTTGCTCATAAGGTAAAACAGGTGTTAATGAGTGCAAATGATTCTCTTAATTATGATAACCTAACTTATGATAACATTTTTAATGCTATTAAAAAATCTAATTCTAGTATGTGTAATAATAAAAAACTATTAACGTATCAATTACAGATTAAAAAAGCTAATTTTTGTAAACAAAATGGTCTGCCTCCTATTAGACAAAAAGGGAAGAAACATGATAAGAGTCACAAAATATATAGTCATATAAAATATAAAAGATACAAAAACAACTTTGATAAACCTAATGATTTTCATGTTAAAAAGAAAAATATTTCTGGAAAATATAAACAACTTGATAAGTTTAAAAATAAGTTTCACATGTTAAAAATTGATAATAGAAATCAAAAAGAACTATTTAAAATCCTTGATGATTTTTCTTTAAATTTGTTAAATATGTTAAAAATAATTCCCTGCAAAAATATTAAATTTGTTAAAACTCTGACTAAAAGTAAAGAAAATGAAAAATCAACTTTAAGCTTTAAAGAACCTTTTAAAAGACTAAATAAAAAAAAATCCAACGATTTAACTGTTAATGATTTACAGCATGAAATTAATATTATTAAGCAAGAGATAAGCGAGTTAAAACATAAAAATAGAAATATTAATCCAGAGCTGATAATGCTAAAAGTTGGTAAAACTGATAAAAAACATGATGAGCACAAAGATGGAGATGAATCCAGTCAACAGGCTCTTCCTTCTGATAAAGGTATTACTGATGTTTTCACTAATTCTCAACTTGCTCTTGTCAATAAAATATTTCTTCCAAAATGGTTTACAAATGTTAAAATTGTCGTTTCTCCTGATTATCATTTCACTGTTATTGCAATGATTGATTCTGGTGCGGATATGAACTGTATCCAAGAAGGATTGATCCCTTCAAAATATTTTGAAAAATCAACCGAAAGATTGGTTTCAGCTAATGGTTCCCAAATGAAAATCAAATATGAATTGAATAATGCTCATGTCTGCCATGATAATGTTTGCTTCAAGATTCCCTCTGTTCTTGTCAAAAATATGACTGATAAAGTGATTCTTGATTTGCCTTTTATAAATGTTTTGTATCCTTTTTTTGTTGAACATGATGGAATTACTACTGATCCTTTTGGACAAAAAGTAAAATTCAAATTTACTTCAAAAACTGAAATTGATGATGCTTTAAACTTGATCCATGCTAAAGTTAAACATCTTAATTTCCTTCAACAAGAAGTTAGATACAAGAAAATTGTTGAACAAATTTCTAATAAATTATTACAATAAAAAATTGATAATTTTCAAAAAATGTTGATTGATAATGTTTGTTCTGATGTTCCTAATGCTTTTTGGCATAGAAAGAAACATATTGTTGACTTACCTTATGTTAAAGATTTTAATGAGAAAAATATCCCCACCAATGCTCGTCCTATTCAAATGAATGCTGAAACTGTTGAATTTTGTAAAAAAGAAATTAATGATTTATTGGAGAAAAAATTGATTAGGAATAGCAAGTCCCCTTGGTCTTGTTCTGCTTTTTATGTTCAGAAAAATACTGAGATTGAAAGAGGAACTCCTCGATTAGTAATTAACTACAAATCCTTGAATAAGGTTTTAGAATGGATTAGGTATCCTATTCCCAATAAGAATGACCTGGTTCATAGGCTGAGTGAAGCCGTGGTATTCTCCAAGTTTGACATGAAGTCTGGGTTCTAGCAAATCCAGATTAGTGAAAAGGATAGGTACAAAACTGCTTTTACCACTCCTTTTGGACATTATGAGTGGAATGTTATGCCTTTTGGTCTTAAGAATGCCCCAAGTGAGTTTCAAAATATTATGAATGATATTTTCAATTCATTTAGTCATTTTACCATTGTCTACATTGATGATGTTCTTGTCTACTCTAGTTCTATTGATGAACATTGGAAACACTTGCATTCATTTTTATATACTATCAAAAGAAATGGTATTATTGTCTCTGCTAAAAAAGTCAAATTGTTTCAAACAAAAGTCCGTTTTCTTGGCTTTGACATCTTTGAAGGACAGATTCGTCCTATTGATAGGGTCATCCAATTTGCTGATAAGTTTCCTGATGTTATCACTGAGAAAACTCAGCTCCAAAGATTTCTTGGGTCACTAAATTATGTTGCTGATTTTTACAAAGATATGAGAAAACAATGTAAACCTCTATTTGATAGGTTAAAGAGTAATCCTCCTCCTTGGTCTGATATCCATACTTCCCTTGTTAAACAAATTAAATCTCATGTTAAGACATTGCCTTGCTTTGGTATTCCCACTGTTAGTGCTTTCAAAATTGTTGAAACAGATGCCTCGGATTTTGGTTATGGAGGTATTCTGAAACAAAGAGTTTCCCCAGAGTCACCTGAGCAAATTGTACGTTTCTATTCTGGTATTTGGAATAAGGCACAGTTAAACTACAGTACTATTAAAAAGGAGATTTTATCTATAGTTCTATGTATTTCAAAATTTCAAAGTGATTTATTAAACCAAAAAATTTTGCTACTAATTGATTGCAAAAGTGCTAAATATGTTATTGAAAAAGATGTTGAAAATATTGCTTCAAAACATATTTTTGCTAGATGGCAAGCTATTTTGAGCGTTTTTTATTTTGATATTGAATATATTAAAGGATCTCAAAATGCTATCCCTGATTTCCTTACCCGTGAATTTCTGCAGTGTCATAATGGCAAGTAGAAGGCCGAGTGACAGGACGCCTGACAGTAACAACCAAATTGTTAAAATTGAGCCTGCTTCCCCTATAAACACTGTTAACCGTTTCACCACTTTAGGAACTATTCCCAAACCTAATTATTCTTCTGTTTTAGCTTCTACATATGATCCCTATGCTCTAACCCATAGTCATTGACCTGTTCAAACTATTTTCCTTAGGAACCCCAATGCTTCCCAATATGTTAAAAAACGTTATGTTCAAAACCTGTTTTCTGTCGAGCCAAATAGGGCCTCCATTACTAACCCTTTTAGACTTGCTACCAGTTATTTTCCTCCACTATTTCATTGGATCCCTGAGCACAATCAAAAGAATGTGCAATATTATTCTACAATATTACAACATGAGAATTCAATTACTATCAAGCCCATTAAAGATAAGACTAATGGAGAAAAAATTATTTATCACAGTGTTTGCTTAAACCACATTATTTCCGAAGAAAAGTGGGGCCCTAGTCCTACTACTACAAGGTCATTACCAAATTGCCCTATTCCCTACTCTTATCATGATTATATTACTGCCTGGTTCAGATTCATGCTCCACCAAAATGAAACTATGTCCCACTCATGGTTTGTCAATTTTCATAAAGACTTTGACTCTGTTTTCCCCCTCTGGTTCATCCGATGGTGGACTCAGTTTGGTTCAGCTGTTGAAATATTTCCTGCACAGTTAACAGATTGTTTCCGAAATTTCTCATTAAGGCTCAAACCTGACACTCATGGGGCCAAATTTCCTCCTCTACTGCATTTTATCAAAAAATATAAGATTCCATGGATTCTAAAATGGCAATATGCTAAAGAGGATGATGTTCTCGCTCGATGTTGGTATGTTAAATGGTGGGATAGGTTTTCTCACACCAATGCTATTATTAACAATGTCGAAAGGGACTTCCTTGCTTCAAATGTTTCCCCATTGAGAATTACTACTCCAATGCAAAAAGCTGTGACTGACGCACTTGATGCACCTGCTTCCTCATCAAACAAAAATGTTGCAACTTCTGGTAAATCCAAAAAGAAGAGCTCTCCTTTAGATGCAATCCGCAATGATCCTGAAGCTTTGTACACCCTGCTGTCTAAAATGGTTAAAGAAGATGAAGCTGCTAATTCAGATGATGAAAAGTCCTCTCAAGCCTCTGTTTCAAAAGATCCTTACTGCCAAACCTATCCTTACCCACAAGATTGGTTTGGACATGATGAAGAAAATGCTGAGGACTTGATCAGAAATTAATATTTGACTAGCATAAGAGACAAAATGCTTAAAAAATTGTGTTTCAAAGTTTTGAAACTGTTTCAAAGACAACCCAACGGAACTCTCATTTGTTTGAAGTCAAAAGCACCAATAAGTGCTACTACTTCAAGACTACTTCAAGATTGCAATCCCATGCTCCCAACAAAAATATTCCTCTTGACAAGAATGATTTTGGTGACTTTCCAAGCAAAGATGCTTCATGCTTTTGGTCATGCTTTTGGTCTAGCCATACTTTGTTTTACCATGCTTCTGACACAATATGCTCCAAAGACAAGAATCATTATGCTTTTAGTCATGCTTTTGGTCAAGTCATACTTTGTCTTGCCATGCTTCTTCTGACACAATATGCTCCAAAGACAAGAATGTAGAGTCTTACAACTCATTCCCCACGTTTTGGGGCAAAAAATGAAATTTACTATTCACTATTACTATTCATCTGTCACTATTCACTGTTACTATTCACCTGTTACTATTCACTCCGAAATTTTGCCTATTTAAGGGGGGCTGTCCCTTATATTTAAAACAAGTTTTTAGTGTGCTTAGTTCAGGACTTCTTCCTTAGAGAGAGTTATCACTTGTGAGCCTTTCTTTGTGAGATCTCCTTGCTTACTACAAACTTCCTACCTTCTCTACAAAGCTTGTAACTACTAAGCCTTGTAACTATTTCCAACTTGTAATCACTACTACTGTAAGTGTTCAATTTTACTTTCAATAACAAGTAATTTCAGTTTTATGTTCATTACTTGCATTATATTATTTGTTGCTACCGCCACCATGGTCGGATTACCGCCATCACGGACGGTTCTATAATTCTTTCATTTTCTTTAACTATTTAAGCTATACCCCCTACTTGGCTGGCTCTGCCGCCTACCTGGTTGGTCTTATAGCTTTGCATTTACTTGCATTACTTTTACTTGCATTATTTTCAAGTTATATTATCAAGTTATAACTGTGCTTCCACTTCCAACACCGTGTCCCTTCCCCCTTTATGGTATCAGATATATATATATATATATATATAGCCACATGATATTAGGAAAAAAAAATCAAAATAATGGGTAAGCTATCTTCTTGATTGCTAGCCAATTTAATTTAAAATGAACTGACCCCCCCCCCCCCCCCCCCCACCCCCTCGTGGATCAATCAAATAGAGATATCCAAAATGATGCAAACCAAAACTTTAGACTTAAGAAAAGAGACTGAAGGAATTCTGAAATCTCAATCTGAATAGATTGAATACAAATGTTCATATAATGGCTAAGTTGAGTTTAATCTTGGCAATTTATATGCTAAGAAGTTAATTATGCTGATTGTTGACATCATCCTTGAAAAGTACAAATGATATTTTTAGATAAATTTAGCATAATTCCTAAATTGGCATGAGATAGGTTCAAGTTACACCTGGTGTAACTCTTATAAAGTTACACCTTTTTTACACTGTAGATTTGTAAGTGATCTAACGGCTAAAAAAATATCATTATATGCTATTACTTTTCATCTCATTCATAATTAATACTAGTATTTTCTCTCTCTCCTTATTTATTGTTTTTTGCTTGATTAAAGGGCACACTACCATTTTTAACAACTTGCATTTCTATACTTGAAAAAAAAAAAAAAAAAACTATACGGAACAAAAAATTGAAGTAGTGGCTTGAGTGAAGTTAATGACTCGCTGAAGTGGGTTCTTGCTTGAGCAAGCCACGATCAACCAAGGGGTGAAATCTCGAGTTGAAGGAAAACGTAACTTATAACGTAACTTGGTTGAACAGAATTACTTTTTGCTTGAACAAGGTTCTTCCAACGAAATACCATGGAGAAGCTTCAAGACAATTTTCGGACCAAGAATTCAAATTGCAATGTCACGGATATTTGCCAATCCAAATTCTATCAGTTTCAAATTAAACCATATATAGATTCAAAAGTTTAAAATTAAACCATGATGTTTATGATTGTTACAAATTAAAACTTATAGATTTTTTAGTTTCAAATTGAACCTGTACTCTTAAAATTTATTAATAGGTACTTAACTCCTATAAAATCAACTCTATCAAGAGCTACACTCAATTTTTACTCCCTTGGCATGTCAGCCTCTAGCACAGGCAACAAAAGAAATAAGGAGAGAGTTAGTTCTAGTCTAATTTAAAATGAACTGGTTCTTCTCAATCGATCAAATAAAAAATGAACTACTATTTCCAAGCACTTAGCTGAAGTTACTTGACCATTCTATTTCGCACTGATTATCTATCTCAAATATTTTTCTTGTATTTTTTTTTTTTAAAGTATAGAAATGTAAGTTGTTAAAAATGGTAGTGTTCCCTTTAATCAATCAAAAAACAATAAATAAGGAGAGAGAGAAAATATTAGTATTAATTATGAATGAGATGGAAAGTAATATCATTAAATGATTTTTTTTTAGCCGTTAGATCACTTATAAATCTATGGTGTAAAAAAGGTGTAACTTTACAAGAGTTACACCAGGTGTAACTTGAACCCATCTCAATTGACATAATACCTAAATTTCACTATGGAATTGTTGCGTATGGGACTGTCTTAACACTGACATTCCTAGAATATTGTACCTTTTTTTCCCCGAATAGAAAAAAGTGTAATTTAAAGTGAGCCATATAATTTGAGATATATTACTTCGACTAATTTTTAGGTGTTCTCAAAGTACATAAAATGGTACTTATTTTTTTCACATTTATGATGGGGTTCACTTATTAAATATATAGTGAGCTCTATTATTAATGTGAAAATTGAAATGAGTGAGCATTATTTTTCCATACTTAAAGAATTTTCCTATTACTTAATAAAGGTTTTTCGTGATGTGTATGATAATTAAAGAATAAAAATAAGTATTCAAATACATATGAGATTTCATTTGTTTTTCTCAATTAGAAAATATTCTAGAGAAGTGTTAAACTATTTTTTTATTTTCAGGTTTTAAAAATCTAGTAAATTTTTTCAACACTTTTTAGACAAATTTATTAGTAAAAATCACAACATGCTCTCTCTTGAAAAAGTTTGTATGTTAACTCCTTATTCTCACCGCAGTGTTACATCAGTGTATGTAACAAATGGGCAATGATTTCCTTTGATTTATATGGCTTTAGAATAGCGTATACAAGTGAACTAGCTTTGGAAGGGAAGTAACATCTAACTCGGAACATCGAATAGGTCCAAGCCCCTTTGAATGTTTGTTACATCAGTACAATCAGCATTCGCATCCTCATCTAACAAGTTCTCACACATGTGAAGGTGTTGAAAATTGGAATCTCTATAATTGCTATTGCTAACTTTTATGATTCCAACATATATAAATGCTTATGGATCCCAAAAATATGTTGTGACTTGTGAGTTGTATTAAAGTTTTAAATAGCATACCACATCTATCTAAATATATATATATATATTTTTACAAAATCAAAATTTTGAATATAAATAAATACTCCTACCGTTCCAATTAGTTTGTCCTATTTGAAAAGTCAAACTTTTTAAGGAAACATCATTTATTGTCTTGTCTGCATTATAAAAATGTATAAGTTTACAAAACTACCCTTAAATAAATTTATCAATTTTTTTAAAAAGAGTTATTTTTAATGAGATAACTAAAAAGGTGCACCAATTAAATTAATTTTTTTAAATATTAGTTAGTTTTCTTTTCAAATAGTTTTGAAAATAAAGTAGAAATATAATAGGAACATTAGTAAACTAATAATTTTTATTTTTAAAAACAGGACAATATTTTGGAACATCTCAAAATGGAATAGAGAACAAACAAATTGGGACGGAGATAGTAATTTATTTTGAATTGAGATAATATAAATCTATTCCTAATACAATGATAAGTTAAAACAAAATAATTTTGAATTATATAGCAGTAACATTTTAAATGGTACACTAATATTGATTGGAATCCAAATATTTCATCCACTTAATCGATCCAAAACATTCTTTGATATGGTATATGTAACTTTGAGTTTACAGTAACCATCCCATCCAAGGAAATGCAAGGAGTGCAAAAGCTACTAACCTATGATAATTTTTCAACATGGAGTGATGGCATTTTAGGAAAACTCAAACTCCAACTTTCCACACAAGTTCTGTTGGGTTATGTGGAACCTAGTTTGTGTTTAGTCCAAGTGAGATATAAATACTGTTGTTTTAGATTATGGTTGATGTGTTGTATTATAGAGAAAAACTGTTACTGCTATGATTGAAAATATTTTCACTATCACAAAATTTAGATTTTGTGTATCATCATGCTATATATATATTTTTTCTGAAAAGAGTGAAATTATTATAACTCTATAAACATAGGTAAATTGACGAATTACGTAATTTTTTATGTTGTGTAATTGCCTTGTGTGTGTTATTTTTCTACATATTTTTCTTATCTCACAAATTTAGGAATTCATGTCTAATCCCAACAAGTTTATAGCTCTGAAACCTCACCTCAAACTTGTTGTATATTTTGATTGGATCAACATATAGAAACTTCAAACTCATCCCTTACTCTACTCTTTGGTTCCGACATGATTGTATTATTGATGAGCTGATGAGGTCTAAAATTATTTTATGAAGAAATGTTGACTTCAAAGTAAGAGACAAAAATAGATCATATTCAATTATATATGCTCCCCGACACCCATGCTTCCATTCATGGTCTACCTCTTTTAAAAGCCTTGAAAGCAACTGAGTCGGATAATATGGGGTTGCAAATGTTGCATCCATTTTTAATCACCTATATTTTGTAAAGATGGATGTTTTAAAAAGGAAAAAAGAAAATTCCGACAATTTCGCAATATTACATCCCTTTCAATCCCATATTCCGACTTGTCATTATCAGAAATGGGTCTACAAAGCTATAGCTATGTCTAGAGGGAAGAAGATGATTCATTTTAATAAACTAATAATGGTGATTGTTACTTCCATCTTATTAAAATAGACTATGTATGTATGGATTTAATCATTAGCCCTATGTTCGAAAGTTTATAAAATAATTGAATAGATTATAACGGAATATGGTGTATATTTTCTCTAATGTGTTTAGGAGATTACATATATAATTTACTTTTTATTTGTATTTTCTCAAAATAAGAATAAAAACCAATAGTATTATATCTCAATTTCCTTGAATTTCATACAAAATTGGAATGGAATGGAATAGAAAAAATATATATAAAAACAGAATATAAAATTATATATTTTTTAGTTTGTTTGAGACTTGAGAGTTTATAAAACAAAGAATAAAAAGAAAACACGTATATAATTTTACAATTATGCCTTTTAACTTTTATTTTTCTTTTCTCCAATATAAAGATGAATTTGATATTTACATTTTTTTTTCCATCAAAAGGATGAGTGTTTTGGCTGTTTTCCAATTTTGAGAACAGTACTTATAAGAAAATAGAAGGAATATCGACATTTCCTCATAATCATTCAATTTATTTCTACTCATTTCTTTTATTTTTTATTAAGAGAATTTCCACGCAACTCTAAAACAAGAAATACGTGAAATATTTTTGAACATCAGTTTCAATTCATTAATTTCCTCTCTAAAAAATGGGTTTAAATGAATGAGTGTTTCACTCACTTTTGGAAGCAAAACTTACGAGAAAATGAGCATGAGCATTCTATAGTAATCATTCAATTCCTTTCCTATCTACTAAATTCCTGGATAGGAAAATAGATGAGATATACTTCAAAGTCAAGATAGTTATAAAACATTTCTAAAATATGACCATAAATAAGTCAATTCAATTATATGATTTAACATGCAATATGGATTCAGATTACATAAGTTTTAACTTTGTTTTACCTTAATTGTCATATATCTAGTCATCTAAAATTCTAAATCATCCTTAGGTTCATAAATTTTTTTTGTCATAATCTTAAGGTATAAATTAGGGATATAAACTTTTGAGTAATGCTACATTCACAAATTATTTTAGAACATTTTTACAAACTATTGATGTAGCAAATTCTTACTAATTCTAATCTGGGCCACTACTAACATCACATTTTTACTTATCAATAGTTATTTGGAAATTGCTTAATCATCAGTAATTTATAAAAATGTTGTAAAATAGTTTGTGTCTGTAACATTATTCTAAACTTTTTAATTTTTTTTTTTTACTCTTATCATAAATTTTATAAACATCAAATATAAGATATCAATTCAATAACTATATATGTCAATATAGTTATCAAAGGGCGAGGGGGGAATGTGCATGTCTCTATTAACCTTTCAAATTGCGTGTTGTGAACGAAATCTAAGCCACATAGGTCTTTTGCAAAGAAGATAAAGTCATTCATTAGGTTTGACACTTCGACATAATTAATACGATTATGATCTCGAATCTTGATAGTCCATTGGGGCCCCGCCAAATCTAACTTTTCAATAATTAAACATGCAATTAACTTCAAATCCAAACCCTTCCCTAAATCCCTATTCAAATCCAACGGTTCACAAATCATTTAGGCACGAGTTTCCTTTTGTGGAGGATAAAAGGGCATTTTGGTTAAACTAACCAAAACTCTCTAACCCCAACTATTGTGGTAAAATCTTAGTTCTTGCAATATATCCGGGCCATAATTGTCATTTCAAAATGTCGGCTATATTTAATAATTTAAAAAACTCAGGCGGGGTTGGAAGAAAATGAATATTCGAATATCCAAACAGAATTAATTCTCAAAAAAAAGAATATCCAAAAAGAATTATTCTTTCCATCAAAAAAAAAAATTTATTCCATGCGTGCCCCGTATATCCCCTTGACACGCCTGGGCCCACATGTGCCACGTAGGAATATGGATTTGATGACTTGGCAATATTAATGGAGGATGTTTAAAGGAGATAATTATCCAATCAGGGATTGACAGAAAATACTAAGGTTATAACTTTTACTACAATTAGCTCACGTGGCAAATTGTGAATAGTAAATTTATGGACTCCGTTTTTATTCTATTACTCATGACTTGTCATGTAAACAAGTTATAACAAAAGTTGTAATTCTAACATTACACTAACGTGTGAAAATGCATCATTAGGCTTTATGTTAATTGCTAGTCCGAATCATAATAACATTTTTAAATTGTAGTATTTCACTTGAAAGCACAACGAAATTTCGTTTTTTGGCTTTTTCCTTTTTTTGTTCTCTTTATAAATGGGGCCTAAAGTTCTTTGAATCATTGCATTGATTAATTTTTTTTGTTGGGTTGTATTTATTTCTTGGCCACAATTCAAGGAGTACTACAAATTGGTACAAACTTTCTTTGAACTTTTTTTTAATGGCATTATTAATTGATGTTATATAATGAATGGGCAGTAACATTAATGGTGGTCGTAATCATGGAATCCAATTTGTTTTAATTTTTAAAGTATTTATCTTGGTTGCTAAAAATAGGTGTGAGAAGATAAGAAAAATTGAAGTTTTGGATTCATATGTCAATGGACGTTCTTTTTTGGAACAATAAAAGTAACTTCATACGAATTAAGAATGAGAATATATGGAAAGTTTACTTATTCATGCTATTCTTAATATGATGTCATGGAATTCCAAATTTTTAAGGGTATGTTTGTTATGAAAAATTGAAAAAATTGTTAAATCAATTACGGAGTAATTACTTTTTAATTTTTTTTATAAAAAGTTTCTTAAAATGGTTTATTAATCTATGTCCTTATGGCTTATATTAGTAAAATTCAATTTCTAATTATAATTTATCATTTTAATAAGGTATGAAATAGTTTTGGGAAATTTTTTACGATTTTAACATTACTCTTCAAAAATAAAATACCTTAAGATTGATTATTGTTCATTACTAAACATCTCCAAATTTTTAGTTGCACTCCTTGGTAAGAAAAGGAAAATAAATCAATTCAAGTAAATGTGTTTTTAGCCATTAAATTTTTTTTTTACTAATTATCCCAACCTTCTGATGACGGAAGACACTTATAAAAGATAGAGACTTTTGTAAACTAATCTATATATTACTCTCTAATGCGGGATACGCATATGCTAATTATTAATTAAATAATCAGGCATTAATTTAGTGTTAATAAAAAGATTTGAGCCTTTGTATCAAAGAGAAGTCATTTTCATTTTCTCTTATTTTCTTTTTTGGTTGACTAAACGAATTTTATTGATAAAAGAACCAATATCTACGACAAAAGAGTAGTCATTTTCATCTCACGTAATTGGAAGCCGGTAGAATGCCACATAAACCTTGAATTCGGACGTGTAATAAATATGAAAAGACAAAATTGTGCCGTGGTTTGAAAGGTTGTAGTGATTGTGTGAAACAAAATTAATTAATTGGTTTCCACGTGGTTCGGTCAGAAAAACAATTGGGTGTGACCGACTTATCAAGCATCAATCCCATGCCAATGAGCAGGGTATATGCATAATTATTTTTAAATTAATTTATTATTTTAGAAAGAAATAATATTAAGGTAATACATAATCCCACGAGATTATTTTCATATTAGCATTATTAGTTTTCACTTTATCTATTAATATTAGTCATTTTTTGTCTTTTCATTTTGTTAGTAAAAAGAAATTATAAAATTTCTTTTTTTTTTTTTTTTCGTGATGTTGATATATTCAATTTTTTTATTATTAAATTTTGTATAATTCCTCTTTTTGACCACTTAAAAAAAAAAATTCTAGAGTCACTACTAATAGGCAGTATGTGTGACTGACATGTCAAACACTATCTAATTTTTAAGTGTTTTTTTTTTTTTTTTTTGTGTGTGTGTGTGTGTGTTTAGACTATCAATCTTGCATAATTTTAACTTCCTTTTAAAAAAATAAAATAAAAAAGGGAATATTCAAAGTAGATTCATCAACCCCGTGTCACATTATAATAATAGGTAATAAACAACATGTAAAGTGATACAAAGACTTCTACACAAGGTCATACTCTGCGGTGGTTTCCTTTTTGGCTATTTGCCATACTATTTGTCTTTCATAACTAATTTGCCTATTTGTGAAAAATATAAGAAATCAATCACAACGTGAAGGAGTGTCAAACACAAAAACTGTAATTGCTCTTCAAGCTTTTTTTTTTTTTTTTAACACAATGGCAGTCTTGAACAATCTTCTATCTCAGAGCTTCTCCTCCTAATTAAATGAAATTTCTTTTTTCGAATAAAGATTGTTGCAACCCGTCGCTTTCACGTACCAATATGCAAACACACACTACTAAATTTGGCAATCTTTTTCTTTCTTTTTGTTAGCTTCAAGTGGGGTTATGGCTGACAAATTTTGTGGGCAATTGGGCATGTTCCTTTCAGATAAAGGTCAAAATGGTGGTTATAGGATTATGTTTTCATGTGTATGGAAGGACACTTTAATCAATCACTAAGGGTTCATTTAGATTGGGGAGAGAGGGAGGAGGAGTATAGTTGGTTGAAAATAGGCTAATTTTGAGTCATTTTTATTCTATTATACTCTGCTCCCCCTCTTTCTCTCTCAATCCAAACGAACCTTAAGGTTGTTGTGACAACAATTGTTTTCCATACAATAATATAAGCAAAAAAACACATTTCACATTTGGCATAGTTCTTTTAAAATTTGCTGTAAAAAAATTACTTAAAATGGATAATCTATATGGGGAAAAAAGTATTTTTCTTTGTTGAGTGTGGTTAATAACAATTTTTGTTTTTCCCCATTTCAAAAAATAATCCTCGTCGGTTAGCACATAAGACATTATCCTATGATTAAAACCTTTGTCCTTTTTTTTTTTTTTTTGGGTAAATAAAACCTTTGTCCTTCTTTGTCTTTCTTTCAAAATTCTAGTCATGCATGACATATTTACATAAGTCTTTTGCTTTAATTGATGGATTATCACTACTCTTATCTTCTTTTGTTTTGGTTGCATTCAATTATCACGGTTCTTATTTTGGCCAAGGTTTTCAGACCTGGACCAGACTGCGAGGTTGGACAGTTAAAACCGAAAACCGGGATGAAAATTGATTTTTTAAGCATAAAGAACCGGATTTTTTGTTAATTTCGTGAACCACTAAAACCGAGGTTGGACTGCACGAACCGGTGGCAAGAACCGTGCTATCCAACCCCATAGCAATTTTTTTATTATTATATAAAAACAACTTAACACAATTTTATTCTACTTAATTAAATTATCCATCTCTTACAAGGAATAAAAAAAATTATAATTAAAATCCTTCAAAAATATTCAATTTTACTTCAAAAATTAATCATAAATTTTAATGTTTTCATGGTTATTATTTTATTTTATTAACTTTCTTATTTAATTATTAAATATATGCTTGAAAATCATTAAATTTTCCTCACATATAGAGATATATTAGTCAATTTTCCTATTTTTATAAATTTAATATCTATATTTAGGCTTTAAATAATTATTAAATTAATTATGACGTCATTACGGTCGACCCCGGTTCGACCACGATTCGACCTCAAAAACTTTGAACCTTTTTCTTTTACGGTTCAATAAACGGTTTAGGTCTGAAAACCTTAATTTTGGCAAAGACCCTTTTTGTTTTTGGCCTTTACTTGCCACGCTCTAAATTCAGCGTGCAACTTTGCTTGTGAAGTTCATCATGTTGATCTTGACATTTCATGTCTCCTAACAAATTAATGGATTTTTCTTATAATTAATGGTAAAAACATATTCATTTAAAAATCAATGGTATATAATCTATAAAGCATAATTAAAAAAAAATTTAAAAACTTATTTATCTTAAATTAAAAGTTTAAGAATTAAATAGAAAAAGAGTGGTTTTATGTTGACTGGGACTTGTTTAAAGGTAGATGGTTAAAAAGAGGGAAAAAAAGATAGATGAAATTATATAAATGACTCAAAATTTATACATGCGTGTTTCACAATATATCCCAATTTTTTAATTATTAAAATTTAAACTTCGAATCGATTTCAGTTTGAATCCTCTATCCATCTTCACCATTGTGGGCAATAGTGAAGCAAAGAAAATGAGAAAACTATTGATACAACTTTGTATTTCACCTATATAATTAATTTTGACTTTGTAGCAATCATTTTCTCACACGTTTTTTCTCTCCAAAATCTAAATAGAGTGGGTTCTAGTTAGCTCAATTGATAAAGTCTTTGATAGTTGTATAAGAAATTTCGGGTTTAATTCCCATTTACACACAAAAAAAAAATATGATTGATGTCTCTATTTGATAATAAAGAACTATCATCACGAGCAGACGTCATAAGTTGAAATTCTCTAAAAGAAATCTAAATGGAAATTTCTTCATTATCATCTTTGTTCAATAATTACCGAATTGATTTATGTACAAACTCCTTAAAATAAAGAATTTAATTAATGATTTCTTATTTTTCTCTACTTGTCCATAACTTTGGAAATGAATAAAGAATTTAAATTAAAACAAGTAAGCGTTAAATTGAACTAGCTGCAAGAGCTTTAAATGATTCAAATCTTTATATGGTTATTGTATACTAATAAATTAATAACTTATCAAGAATATAAATTGTATAAGTGATATGGGTCATTTATCAAAAAGAGAAAAAAGTGTATCACCTAGTATGCATTCTAGTTTGGATTTGCACTTGTCCTTTATTAGCACAATGGCAATCTTGATCAATTGTGTCTCTGTCAAAGCTTCTCTTCGTAGATGAATTTTTACCTTTTTAGAGCATCCACAGCAGTGGAGTTAAAAATTTAGCTTTTTAGCTCAACCAAAAGTTACTTTATCTATTTTACCTACACTCATGCTGCAGCAGTGGATCTATTTTAGCTTTCAACACAATAAAATAATATAAACATCACAATAAAATAATATATCTACTATAATAAAATAATATATCCACTACAATAAATAACAATCACAACCACCCGCAACCGCTACTGCTGCCACTACCACCACCGCCAACGCCACTGCCAACGCCACCACCGCCAACTCTTCTGCCGCCAATGCCATCGTCGCCGCCGCCGACTCTTCCACCGTCAACTCTTCCACCGCCGACGCCACATGATAGAATAATATATTCTCTACAATAAACAATAATCATAGCCATTACCACCACCACTGTCACTGCCACCACCGCCACCGCAACCGCTACCATTAAAAATTATTTTTTTTTCTCACAAATATTAGATAATAATAATCTACCACTTAAAATTTATTACAAAAATATTATGGTAAAATTTCTTAATTTTAATTTCTTATTATTCTTTATTTTATTTTTCTCATTATCTTTTTTTTTTTTCTTTTCATCCAAATACACGTTTCTTTCTTCTCCTTTTGCTTTTTTTTTTTTTTTTTTCCCTCTTTGTTTTTCTCCTCCACACACGTACTCCACTTATCTCATCCACCCTCAGCCAAACCTTTTAACTTTCAACCATCTCTTATTTTTTATTGTTTTATCTTTTTGTTACTTTTTCTCCTCATCTCCTTCTCCATTCTTCAACTGTGCTCTCTTTATATCTCTGTCCAAGACACAAGCTTTAGTTCCACTCAGCCCATTGTTTTTTTTCAACTGTCCTCTTATTTCTCTTTATTTCTCTGGTTCATGGTTTTTTTTTTTTTTGGGTTCAAAGGAAAAAATTGTAGAAGAAACCATTTTGGCCTTGGGTTTTGCCCATGTTTGCTTCTTTTTTTTTTTTTTCTTTTTTTTTTTTCCTGGTAGTGGTGGGTTTGATGAGTGTGGGTGTGGTTGGGTTTGTGATTAATGTGGTGGTGGTGGGGGTTGACGTGGTGGTGGAGGTGGTGATTGATATTGATGGTGGTGGGTTTGATGAGTGTGGGTATGGTTGGATTTGTGACTGATGTGGTGGTGGGGGTTGCCGTGGTCGGAGCTGGGTCTGCGGCGTCGTGTGCCGGCGACGTGGGGCAGCGGCGTGGGTCAGGGGGCGGCGGCATGAGAGGTCTAAAAGTTGAGAAACTGTGAGAGTTCTGAGAAGAGAAGAAAAAGAAAAAAAAAAAAAAAGGAAAAAATAATATTCTAATCTGGCTGAGGAATAAAAAATTATTATTATTTTTTGCTTTCAGCTACCGTACACATCTATAGATAGATGTGCACTGTAGTAATGGAGCTAAAATTTTTAGATTTAGCTCCACTGCTGTAGTAAGATTTTTGTGTCTGTGGAGCTAAATTTTAGCAATATAGCAATATGCCTCCACTGCTGTGAGTGCTCTTACCTATGAAGATTATTGGAACCTGTCGCTCTCATATTGTTTTATAAGAATGCAAACGCACAATGCTTTCACATCTTTTTCTTTCTTTTTTGCTACTTGCAGTACTAGTGGGGCTCTAATTGGCAAAATGGTGGGCATAATTCCTTTCAGATAAAGGTCATAATGGTGGAAGCATTTTCATGTGTATGCATAGACACTTTATTCAGTCACTAAGGAATCAAATTTGACGCATTCAAAAATTGCTATCAAAAATTTAAAAAAAATTACTTAAAATGGATAATTTTGAAGGGGTTGGGCTTCTGTCCAGTGATCAGTGATCACTGGACCCGTTAGGATACGGACACGTGTCCGCATCGCAACGTGTCCAGTGCTCACTGGCACTGGACATAAGCTGCTCCCATTTTGAAGAATATAGCTAGGGAAAGAAAGTATTTTTCTTTATTGAGTGTGTTTATAGCAATTTCTATTTCCCTTTTTAAAAACAATCCTTCTCATTTAGCACATGAAGACGTTATCCTATGATTAAAACCTCTATTTTCTTCTTCTTAATTTCTTTCAAATTTCTATCTTCTAGTCATGCATGTGGAACATACGTCTTTTGCTTTGGTGTTTTATCTTCTTTTGTTTTTGTTTTATTCAATTATAAGCTTTCAATGAAGTGGTGAGGAAGAGAAAAAATTGAAAAATCATGAGCTAGGTTTGAGGCTTACACTGCTTACACATATAAAGTTTTTTTTTTAAAAAAAAGAAAGTAATACAACGAGCCATATTTATAGGAGGTGATTGATTCAAATTCAAGAATTTGGTGAACCACCTATCTCACCTAAAAAAAATTCTAGTTTTTTAGCTACTTCTTTTTGATAATATTTTATTAAATAAACTAATTATTTTATTAAACAATTCAAGAATTCAAAACACATGTGAAGGCCTGCAATTATATTGGTATTGGTTAAACTGCGCCACAAGCTTTGTTTATTATTTTCAACCTTGCTCTCAACCGCAAGTTTTGTTTATTATATCCCACCTAATAAGGCACGCCACTTGATTATTTAACCCTTTGCACATGAATGCATTCAAAACAAAGATTGCAAGTATGCCTAAGGCTTTGGGCTTTACTCTTCCTCTTTTTTTTCTTTTTTTCTTTTTTTTTTAATAATTTTTTTTTCTAATTTTTTTTTTCTAATTTTCTTTATTTTAATAAACACATAGAAGAGAAAATGATATTCTAACATAAAGGCACACCATAAATTTCACTAAAAAATCATAAATCTTAACTTTAAGTTTTAAAATACAGTGCATACAAATACCTTACCCTTTTTTTAATGAAAAATATAGAGAATCAAGCTAAAGATTTGATAATCAACAAATTTAAAAGTATATATAATAATTCTTGAATTGTAAATTAGTTTTTATTAATTAGTTGTTATTTCTTATACAGTGGAATGCAATGTAAATTAACGTGACATAATTAATGTATATTCTTAGATTTAAGAAAATTAAAATTAAATCATAAAATTCATTCTCTCCATTTTAACATAAATTGAGAATCATTTTTTAAATGAAAAAATTGAGAAGATCCGTGTTGAACGGCCAACAAGAAAAAAGTGTATTATATATTAGGCTATTAGCATGCATTTGATGCAACTGCACAAATACGGACAATCATGTGTTTGGAAAGTCCCAAAAAAAAAAAAAATTTGCTCCTTTATTTCTACCATACTCTCAAGAAAGTAAGAAAAATTGATAAAACACATCCAAGCACACTTTAATTTCTTGGATGACAAAGTGCAGTAATTGTTGTGTGAATATTCACAATTACTAAAAAAATATGAATATAAATCCAGATTCAGTGGCTCCTCTGCATATATAGCTAGCTTTGATTGAAAACAGAAACATTGAATGGTGTTAGAGAATTATAATTCCCAGAAATGAATCCCATTTTCTGTTTTCGTCAGAGGGTACCATTGTTGGTTCAGTGGTAGCTGTGGAAACACATGCTCCTTTCACCGACTAGTCCAAGCCAGCCTATAAAAATTGTAAACATTAATTACATCAGGCACCCAATTTCAATTTCAACATAATAAAATATTATAATATCCCAAGTACCCAACATAATAACCACTGGTGTTGATTGTGGGGTTATATTGAAGTAGATAATTGTGATAGCACTAAATATTAGTATATATAGCAACCATAAATTGCTGGCCTTGCACAACATTTATATAGGGTGAATAACTCTTCTTCTTTTTTTTTTTTTTTTTTTTTTTTTTCACGTACCTTAACGAATGTAACTCTCTTTCGGTAAGCTTTTATAGGATCTTAAGCCCCTACTTTCTAAAAAAACTTCCCCAGAATCATTTGACAAACTAATATAGTTTTCATGCTAGATGACATGTAAGATTAAGATTAACATGTAAATTTCCAATGATAATTTTGTGCTGCTTTCTATGTCATTTTTGCCTTTTCCTTCTTGGACATTTCACATTATAAGAGCATTCACATCAGCTCGTAGAAAAGATTCCTTCTATTTTACACAAAAAGTCTACTTTTTCTATTTTACATCATTACTTTTACAAAACACCCACATCAGTTTATTTATTTTACAAGACTATTCAATAAAATATTCATTATTCATCAATTTTTTATTATTTTCCCTAATGGTTATACTTTTTTAATTTAAATTTATATTTTAAGTAAACTACCAACACCGGTGGCTCGGCCAATAGAGCCGCTTGTGGTGGAGGTCCGATGGCCCACCGGATTGGTGTCTCTGACCATTGTACCGCCATCACCGGTGGGCCGATTGCTGTAATAGTGTCTCCGACGACCGCCGTCGAATCGATGTCTCAGACGACCGCCGCCGAATCGATGTCTCCGACGACTGCCGCCGAATCGATGTCTCCGACGACTGCCGCCGAATCGATGTCTCCGACGACCGCCGCCGAATCGATGTCTCCGACCACCGTATTACTAGAATCGGTGACCGAATCGATGTCTCTAACCACCGTATTACTAGAATCGGTGACCGAATTGATGCTATTGAATCGATATCTCTGATCAACGATCATTTTTTTTTTTGACCCAACGGTCATAATTTTTATTATTATATCCACCGGTCATAATTTTGAAATTCAAACGGTAAATTCAAACCTAACTTTAAACCCAATGGTAAATTCAAACATAAATGTCATATTTTTTTAACTTTAAATCCAATGGTAAATTCAAACCTAAAAGTCATATTTTTTTTTAACTTTAAACCCAATGGTAAATTCAAACCTAAAGATCATATTTTTTTTAACTTTAAACCCAATGATAAATTCAAACCTAAAGGTCATATTTTTTAACTTTAAACCCAATGGTAAATTCAAACCTAAATGTCATATATATTTTTTTTTTACCTTTAAACCCAATGGTAAATTCAAACCTAAAGATCACATTTTTTTTTATAACTTTAAACCCAATGATAAATTTAAACCTAAAGGTCATATTTTTTTTAACTTTAAATCCAATGGTAAATTCAAACCTAAAGGTCATATTTTTTTTAACTTTAAACCAAATTGTAAATTCAAACCTAAAGTTCATATTTTTAACTTTAAACCCAATGATAAATTCAAACCTAAAGGTCATATTTTTTAACTTTAAACCCAATGGTAAATTCAAACCTAAAGGTCAAATTTTTGAAATTCAAACTCAAGTCACATTCTTGCTCTATAAATATGACCATTTTCTCTCTAATTTCCACCCACTTCTACAAAATTATCTATTCCATTCGGTTTTTGTTCTCTCTTAATAGATTTCCATTATGACATTGATTTTATTTTTCCAAATGATGAGCCTCCATTTGACTCATCTTCTGATGATGATGAGATGGAACTTACTCTAGCTATTTCCATAGAAGAATTAAAGAATGAAGGAGCATCAACATCACGTCGTCGTTCGGTTCAACCTCGCAAGTTTATCTGGCGTAATCCTTTGCAAGGTCATGATAGGCTTTTCCATGATTATTTTGCTGAAACACCAGTGTATCCTCCTAATGTATTTCGAAGGAGGTTTCGAATGAGTCGTTCTCTTTTTCTACGTATCCATTCAAGAGTTGAAGCTACTGAACCATACTTTGTTCAAAAAAGAAATGCGGCTAACACACTCGGGTTGTCTTCCCTTCAAAAGATGACCGCTGCAATCAGAATGCTTGCTTATGGAGTGTCGGCTGATTTCATGGATGAATACATAAGGATTGGAGAAACCACTGCAATAAAAAGCTTAAAAAAATTTGTTAAAGCGGTAGTTTCAATCTTTTCTGAAGAGTACTTGAGGTCACCAAACAACAATGACATTGCAAGGTTGTTAGCAGTTGGCCAACATCGTGGATTTCCAGGAATGCTAGGGAGCATCGACTGCATGCATTGGAAATGGAAGAATTGTCCAAGTAAGTGGAAAGGTCAATATATTGGTCATACACGTGATCCAACGATAATTTTGGAAATCGTGGCGTCGTATGACCTTTGGATATGGCATGTATTTTTTGGGTTACCGGGGTCTCACAATGACATCAATGTCCTAGAGCGGTCTTCTGTATTTTCTGAGCTTGCTGAAGGGCGTGCTCCTCTAGTTAATTACTCAATAAATGGTAATAACTATTCGATGGGGTACTATCTTGCAGATGGTATATATCCATCATGGGCAACATTTGTCAAAACAATTCCAGCACCACAAGACCGTAAAAGACAACATTTTGCTTCCGCACAAGAGGCGGTCAAGAAGGATGTCGAACGTGCATTTGGAGTACTTCAAGCGCGATTTGCAATTGTGCGTGGGCCTGCACGTTTTTTCCATCTTGAAACGCTTAAGGACATTATGATGGCATGTATAATATTGCATAATATGATCGTTGAAGATGAGCGACATACTTACCTTGGAGCAAATGACTTTAATTATGATCAAATCAACGATAATGGACCCGAACCGGTGTCACATAATCCCACTTGTAACCTTATGCAGTTCATTGAACGTCATAATTCCATTAGAGATAGAGGAATTCATTCTCAACTTCAAGCAGATCTCGTTGAGCATCTATGGCAACTACAAGGTCAGTCGTAGGAATTTGTAATTCTAAATTTCTAAGCATTACTACTTTTATTTAATGTGAACCTTCGTTGGAATTTGAAATTTTCTAAGTTTAATATTACTAAGTTTCCAAAAAATTGAGACAACAAAAAGCCGTATATAAGTTGACAAACCCTTAGGTAAGTTTGTCAACTCAAGTTTAGTTGTAAACTTACACTAGATACTATCCTGATCATTGGTCATTTTTAACACAACTGTAGCTATTCAACAAAGCTTATGCAGAAAAATAACAGTAAGCAGAAAAATAACACTGCAGAACAATAACACTATGCAGAAAAATGACATTGCAGAAAAATAATTATGCAGAAAAATAACACTATGCAGAAAAATGACAGTGCAGAAAAATGACAGTATGCAGAAAAATAACACTGCAGAAAAATAACATTATGCAGAAAAATGACAGTATGCAGAAAAATGACACTGCAGAACAATAACACTATGCAGGAAAATGACACTGCAGAAAAATGACACTGCAGAACAATAACACTATGCAGAAAAATGACACTGCAGAAAAATAATTATGCAGAAAAATAACATTACGCAGAAAAATGACAGTATGCAGAAAAATAACACTGCAGAAAAATAACATTATGCAAAAAAATGACACTATGCAGAAAAATGACAGTATGCAGAAAAATAACACTGCAGAAAATGACACTATGCAGAAAAATAACACTATGCAGAAAAATAACACTGCAGAAAAAAACATTATACAGAACAATAACACTATGCAGAAAAATAACACTATGCAGAAAAATGACACAATGCAGGTACAGCCACCTGTTGAGAAAGTGCAGAAAAATAGCATATACAACTAATAAAATCAGCAACCAATAAAATAGCATATTTACATTCAAATAACATTTACAACCAATAAAATCAGCAAGTACAACCATCTTCAACAGAGACGTTGCTTCACCCAAAATAGAATGACAAGAACAGAATCACAAATTAAATTAAATAATCAAGTGCTATTGTTCGTGCACAATACAAAATTTACAACATTGCATCTATTTCCTTGCACAAGTAAAGACTACAAAAATATATCTAACATGATTAGAGATTGAATAATCATGTTCCTTGCACAAGTAAATACTACAAAAGAGATGTCTAACATCAAATCATCTATGTCAACTATGTGCTAGTATCTTTGCACTATACAAAAAATTACTTGATTAGATATTGTCAATAATAATATTCCATTATGATGCATATTTAGACCTTAACCTCTCCAAGATTTCCAAACGACGTAGACGAATGTATTCTTTTTGCTCAGGATCCATAGTTCTTGTATCTTTCATCATAAGTTCATTTTCCATTTTCCTCTTTTCTACTTTGTTCTTCTCTTCCTTGATACGAATCAACTCTCTTCGTTCTTCGGATGCAATGCGCATTGCCTCTCTTCGTTCTTCTAATGCAATGCGCATACTTTCCTTTTTCTCCTCATGCATTCTTCTCTTTTCTTCCTTGATTTCGTCCAATTGGGAGGAAAGTGTTGGGATCACGTCATCACAATTCTTTCTTTTATTTAATTTCTCCTTTTCGGCCTTCTTGCCTATAGGTCTCTCCAAGGTTTCGCCGGAGTTCATCTCTTCATTATCTTCATCTACATTTATTGAGCTTGCAAAGGATTGTGTGGCTGGTTGTGTGACTGGTTGTGTGGCTGGTCGTGTGGCTGGTCGTCTTGTGCGGGCCTTCAAACTATCTCTTAGAATCAACCACTTAGCTTCATTCCTCAAAATTTTCCAACAATGCTCCAATTGAAATGCACTTTTGCAATTAATTTGATACATAGTTTTCGCATCTTCAATCTACAAAAGTAAAAAATTGAAAATAATAAGAATCATAAAACTAAAAGTGTTTTGATGTACAATACATATTAAATGTTGAGTTGAAATACCTTGTCATGCTCAGTTTTACCGCTTTCATTCCGGTTCTCAATTTGGGCCAAGCATCCACAGAACTTGTTGGTCTCCTTTTGAATTGTTGCCCACCGACTATTTAAAGAATCCTTAGTGCGGTTAAATTTCTTGTCATTGTGGAAGGTAGACCAAATTCTCTCCCAAAATGTTGTGTATTTTTGGTCCGTCGATGTCACGGCATCTAAGCTAACATTAAGCCACGCTGACACTAGCTTAATGTCTTCATCTATGGTGAAGTTGATTCCCTGTTGACCTCTCTTAGTAGTTGATTTTTTTGCAATAGGGGGTATAGATTGTCCCATTTCAACTTGGGGTGGAGATTGATGGACATTGATGTCTGAATGCGGAGTGGACATCAAATTGCTGCTGTCAAATGACTCAAAACCTTGTTCATTGTCTTGTAAAATGTCAAGGAAGAAGGGATTTTGATTTTGTGAGTCCATCACCTAACAAACACCAAAGTAATTCAGAAGTAGCACTAATAAGCAACAAAATTGAAAACAAAAAAGAAAAGACATTGAGAGCATGGAATTCAACCACAACCAAGCATAGATGAAGCACCCTTATGGTCTAATTCATAACCAAGCACCCTTATGGTCTAATTCATTGACCAATTCATGTACAAACACAAGAAAATCAAACCTCAAAGCAACAGAATTGAGAGCATGGAATTCAACCATAGAAATAATAAGTATTCAACCTCAAACCTCAAACCTCAAACACAAGATAAAACCCACATGGAATTCTAACTTGCTAGGCATCATTTTTTTTTTTTTTTTATTAAGTGCTTGGGCAGCCGCCATATTGCAAATAAATTTTAGCAAAATCCATGTGTAAGAATGAAATTTAAAAGAATACAATAAAGAACGCATGGTACTAAAATGTTTATATCAAATGCTAAATTCACAGACAAAAATGCTAAATTCCTTCCTATATTGAAATGTACATATTACATCTTTTCTTTATGAATAGTTTTCTTTTTATTCCAAACTTTCTTCTCTTCCAAATTTAAATTCCTTTTATTTTCCATACAAGCAACCAATTAGAGAAACAACTATTTAATATAAAATAAAAAAATACTTCCAGTGATCTATTTTTGGTTAAATCAATTGAAGATTGGACACTGTAGGGAGCTCCTAATCGCCATCTCCGTGTTGGTGGGTGCTTCTAGCTGCAGCTACTTAGTGCTAATACTGATTCTATTAAGGGTTAGTCTTCTTTGTCCTGTTCCACAGCATTTATATGGCTTTCTTTTTGGTTGGGGAAAATGAGTAGTTTAGGCTGTATCTAAGATGAGATGCCATATTATCATATTCTACTCATTAAAAATAAAATGGAGGTCACAAAACTCAGAACAAGATGACATTCTAGATACAGCACTATAATTATTTGTATAGTGTTCCCACTTCCTACTTCCCACTAAAGCTTATTCAATACCAACATATTAAGCCTAGGTTTTGAACCAGTTATCCATAGAGAACATTGATCCTTATAAATGGAGAACAGTAATAAACAGAAAAAATCACCAAGGGAATAAATAATGTGTCTCCAATATTTGTAAATTGAAATTAATATCATATAGCTTAACACAGCAGACATCTCTAGACTACCTTATGTACTAAATTCCTTATGATCTGCAGTTCTAGGAATTTTGAGAGAGACAGATGTTTACCGGCATGGAAGTAGTTGTTACTAAGACTTTTGCAGTTGAGGTTGAGGTTGACCATTTTGAAAGAGCTTTCAAATTCAGTTACCTAACTTAAAGATTTGATTATTTCAAACTTTAGGGGTTGAGAATTTCATTCAATCTATCACCATAACCATCCCCCAAAGGGGGTCCCAAAATTAATAAATCAGTTAACAATCACTGTTTAGTTTTCACTTGTCTTTTTTCGAAAGTCTCTCAAGTCATCAGAGTGTTCATTCAAGAAGAACAACCAGAGACTTTTTGTTACATATCTCAATTAAAGTTCCACTACCACCTAAACCAACGAGAACTGGCATGTCTTGGAATTATCTTTATCTATGACTATAAGCTTGTGATATATACATAATCTGAAAATGTAGTAAAAGAAAAACTACTAAAGAACTTGGACAAAGAAGCCCTCATCTCTTTTTATTCTCAAACCACAATCCCCACCTCCCAATTCAGATTGGACACATAAGAAAACAAAGAGTACTGTACAAATTAATAAACAAAAAAATAAATACCACTAGACTTGTCTCTATCCCTTGCGAATATTCCAGCTCCATCATCTCATAAATATATAATTTGTAATCCCCCAGACATTGCTAGTTTCATTCCCACTTCTATATAGAATTTAGAAACTCATCACCCACAATGACAGTTTTCCTTGGCATGGCATAATTTGCAATACATGAGTTCTAATCAACTAAAGCACAAACTTGCCACTTACCACGCTACCGCCCAACTCACTGGTAATAGTAAAAATCTTTCATCGACCAAAGGAAGCCATCCATTACCTAACACCAAACAAAGATTAATTTCCCTCTCTCAAAAAGAAAGTCTAATACAAGGTAATTTATATGTACATAAGAAAATTGTATTGGCAGATCAATACTCACCCAACAAATCAATAACAGGTTTCAAGTCCACAGGTTCTTCCTATAACATCATTCACTTCACATGGGGGACTGGGATATGATCTCTTGATTCATTGTCATAGATTCAGCCAGAAATGCAACGATAAATCATTAACACAACATAATTGCACCTTAAAAAGAGATACTGCCAATAATATGCGAATAAGAAAATGTTAGTGGAAATGGAAAATGACTAGTTTACGCTGCCCAAACAAGACCCAATACACCCGCCCGATAATCTAGTGACTTTTGCTAAGCAACAAAACCAACCACAACAGCCAAAGGCTACAATACAGGGCAAGCTACCCCAAACAACAACTTGACAAAACCAGCTAAACTACACAGCCAAGTCCAATTATACATACACACTGACCAGGCACAAAATCTCAGCAGCTAACTAACCAAATACAAGGTAATCACGGCAATAAAGCTAACAACCAAATATCCACACAATAAATCAGCTAGAACTCTGTAACTATGAACATCAAACAGAGCAAAGTTCATAAATTAAAACATAGATTGAAACTTTTTTGACCTATCAAGAACAAAGTTCATAAATTAAAACTCGTTTATGTAGAACTATCCCATGGAGGTACTAAAACAGCACACCAGCTCTCAAAAATAACTTTGGGTGTGCTCCGAAGAATCCATAAAAAAAAAACCCCAAACCAGAAAAAATTTGAAACAAGAAACCCCAAAAAAAATTAGTTTAGAGAAACTCCCAAGAATCTTGATTGAAACCAAAAAACTCTAAAATCTCAATGAGAAAAACCCATACCATTTTTAGAGAAATCAGCCCCAACGTCTGTCAATAGAGAAGATTCTGTCAACCCAATGATCCACCCTCCTCACCGGAACTGCAAAACTCCTAAACCGATCACATTTTATTTCCCATGGTGATGAGAATGAGCAAAAGAATTCGGTGATGAGAATGAGCAAAAGAATATGAGAGGAAGAACTCAAGAGGGAGAGGGAAGCTGAGAGTGAGAGAGAGGCGTTGGTGCTCAGTGAGATGAGAGAGAAAAAAAGAGCGAAAATGAGGTACTGTACATATAATACTGTACATATAATATTATTTTAAGTTATAAATGGGCTACAGTGCCCGTGTAAATTTACACGGGTACTGTAGCTCGTTGAAAATTATACACGAGTTTACATGATTTTAGAAAGACTGATGTAGTGTATTTTTTGCTTCAAAATGTGTAAAAATGGTCAAAATGTGTATTTTACACATTTATACACAATTATGCAAGAGCTGATGTGAATGCTCTAAGGAAACAAAAACCAATTTATCAGATCGACTAGAGTTATTGTGCCCTATGTGACTATTATAAGACAGTTTTATTTGATCATTGGAATATATTAATCTGAAAGCTCGTTTACGAGGTATTTATTAATTCACATATGTTACACCAACCAAAAATGAGTGGGTTGACTACCGTACACCCTTAGTGCGATGGTCATTCTATAAGTATAAATATTTGTGGGTTCTGAGAAAAATGGTCAGGGTTCAAGGCTCTACGAGAGAATTTTACACAAATATATAATTAAATTAGGTTAAAGTAGAAATTCTATCATGTATTAAAAAAAAAACGAGTGGATCGGCCTGGCTTGGCAATAGTAACTTTTGGGCTCCTGAAAATCCTTATAGTCCATTTCGACACTTCTGAGCTTTGTTTTCTCAACAATCGCTACCCAGCCGACATAGTTTGTGCCTGAAATATACATGCAAATTGAAAAACCATTCACGTAGTAAATCATAAGCACCCACAGAAGTTTTAATTGTTACTTCTAATAGAATTCTAAGTACCATATTGCAGCCTCATAAAATGCTGTCTTTCATGTATTCAGTTTGATTTTGGAAACTATGCTATTTTGTTTCTTCTGGTATAATTCTCTCTTAGCAAACAATTGTTTTCATAAATCTCACTAGATGATTTTTCTTTACGGTTTAGGCAAACTGAAACAATAGAATCGGCTCATCAGTTTTTTTAACGGTATTCGATATTACTTATTGCTCATCACAGTATTCCTCAGGTTTTTATTTATTTATTTATTTATTTTTAAATTTATTTAATTTTTCTATCTTATTTTTATTTTCAGAAATGTCTAACCTTTATGTATTCTATCATTAAAAATAAAAATTTATGAAGAAAGAGATCTTTTAAATAGACATGTGTTCATTTATTTATAAATCGGAATTTCTTGGAGTAAATGAGATGTCTTTTTTAATTTGTTTAGTTAGACATTTAATGTGAGGTTTTCTATTTATTCTATGGGAAATTTGGTAAGAAGCAAAGTCTAACTCTACAACTTGATTCATTTTTCTCCTTTAACTTTATAATTTGATTTTGATGAACTTTTTTATTAATTTTTTGGTTTCAATCAGGGAGCGCTTGCAGCAAAGAGGAAACATTGCTTCTGTTACTATATTTGCTTCCACCTTCCAGTAGGAATCCTCTACTTTTGCTTCATTGTTGATGGAGTTGAAATGTGCTCCCAACTTGAGATGGGTCTCTAATAATAGTGGAGATCACTATAATATGTTACACTTACAAGTAACCTTGTTTTGGTTGCTACTTATTTACATATTACTACAATATTTCTTGTCATTAATAATATATTACTTGTGTAGAATACAAACACAATTAGACTCGTTAAATTATTGGCATTGTTTTTTCCATAGTTGTCAAAAAGTGAATCGTATCGTGAATCGCTTTTTAATTTTTTTATATTGTGTATTGTATTGTATCGTGTATTGTAAGATGCACAAATATTTAATAAAATTTATAACAAATTATAGATATAAATATATAAACAGTATATTCATTATAAATTTTAAATATATTCAACTAATGACTAATTTATTCATCACTTATATAATAATATTTGACAAACTAACTAAATAAATCAAACTAGCATATGTTTATAACATGCACATTCAAATTGCTTAAATTCAAAAGTGATAAAATATTACAAATGACCCAAAAATAATAATTTATTTTCATCATATTGCCTAATAATCCCCATCTAACTCAATGCTATTATCATATTTATCATTTTGCAAACTTATTTCTTTATTAAAATTTTCTTCATTGTCATTAACATTTACTATCTCTTCTTATTATTTTTATTTTAATAATAATAAAAAAATAGATTTCTTCTTGTCATTCTAGTTTCTTGGACTTATAACAATAATGAAAAAAATTAAAAATAATTACATTGTCAATTAATATCTTATTCATAGTATAGAAAATAAATTTGTAAATATTAAAGTAAAGTGTAAGTGTGTACTATGTAGTCCAAATTTTATAAGAAAAAGAGAAGGAAAAAAAACTTATGAATATGTTATTTTATTAAGCCAAATTAAGTAACCTAATAATTTTGTACATGCTCACCTCACTTAAGAAATTATATAGTTAACACTCCACTCACATATGCCAAAACTATTTCAAATACCATTTCAAATGCAAGAAAACAAACTTTAAAATCAACTCAACTCACCACACGAAACAACAAAACCCATACGGTTACTCTAGGAAATCAACCCTAAAATACCCATAGATACTAGACAATCAAATCACCTCTTCAAAGCAAAATTCCCCCAAATAGATTGAAAATTTCAGATTTTAATAAAACCACCCAAATTCTCACAACCCTCTAATATTCCATCATTAACCAAACCCACCAAGTATATCCATAAACACCATCAAATAACAAAACCCAAGGATTTTAATGGAAGGAATTGAGAGAACTTTTATCTATATCTATATATATATATATATATATATATTTATATATATTTACCTCATCTATTGAACTAGCCACGCCTAGAGGGTAGGAAGAAGCCTCTAGAACTCTTATTGGTGGCCAATGTGTAAAGGAGAGCCTTCCATGGGCCGGCCATGAGAAAAAAACTTAAGAGAAATTGGATGAGATTCCCGTGAGGGTGAGGGAGGAGGGGACTTTCAGCCGTGGGGAAGAAGAGGAAAAGAACAAGAGAAAGAAGAAACAAAAGAAAAACATAAGGAGAGTGAGAGAATCGTATGGGGGTGTTGGTGGGGAACTTCGTGGACCACTTGTTTGGGGTGTTAGTGTGTTACACAGTCCTTTTTCTGTTTGCACTTTTTTTCTGTTTTATTTTCAATTTCATAACTGATAACAACGGTAAAATACAACATTACATATTTTACAATCATTTTAATAGTAAAAATGATCTAACCAGTTACTTGCTTCATTTTTTTTTTTTTTTTTTTGGGTGCAATTTTACACATCCTACATACAAAAATTCATTAGGTAAGTTCAAGTTTAACATTTGAAAATTGAAGCGTGGCATTTCGGTCCAATGTGGTTTATTTCAATCCTTTTCGTCTATTCGGTCCAATCTAGTCAATTTCCATCCATTTACTTAAGAATGAGAAAAGACAAATTATGGTTGAGAGTACCTATTCTAAATATAAATTTATTAAAAATATATATAGATTTCAATTTTTTTCAAATAGCAAGGCTCTAATTTTTTTTTTTTTTTAATTTTTGCATTTTATACATTGGAAGGAAAGCATGTGACATATATGTCAAGAATATAAGGCACTTCTATTTTTTTTTCCTATTCATATATCATTTTTAATGACAGAATTATATAGAAAATGTAGATATTATTTCTGCTGAATTAACCCTATATATGGCAAACACAACATATTCTATTACTAACAGTAACATATAGATGATATACATTACATTTACCACCCTATTTTATCATCACGTTCTAGTGACTTTGCAAAAGTAACAAAGAGCTGGCAAAAGAAGAAAACTAGACTCCATGCATATATTGCATATATGATAGTACTCGTAAAACATAAAACTAGACTGCATGCATATATATCATGTCTTCCAGAAATATAAATATATATATATATATATATGTTTATATAAGTCACATGGAAGAAATTATAAATTTGGACATTGGACTGCCATCTGATTGGTCTTGTAAGATACTATTCAGCTCCTTCACAAATCTTTCCATTGCTAGGGTAGGTAAGCACATAGGCACCATAATCCCATCATCTCCTTTACAATTCATCGCTTCAGTGTAAAATGAAGTAGCACTAGTACTCGGGCTTTCAAAAATGTTGGCTACTCCACCAAAGATTGCCTTTCCCCACCCATAGTCCACGTCTCTAAACCCCACTCGTGCCGTGTTTGACACAACGAAGGATTGCACAATGGTGGTACGAGGTCAGCCTTTACTCACTACCAGGTCTATAAATGATCGAATGTACTCATCAGTGACATCAGCTTTTGCCTTTCGAACTAGTTCCAATGCATACTCTAAAGGGTTCTCACAAAGCTCCCCAGTTGTTGCTACTGCTAGTGAGATTGCATCTGCATTGCCATAATACCCTTTTGGCAATGGAGGGTTCAATATGGCTCGCACCTTATTCATAAATATCGAGCGCACTTGGTCTTCTGGTTCTGGTGAAAGTGCTATGGTACGATATCGCCACAAGAACGCAGTTAGTACCTCAAATGTGGAATATTTACCCAAGTGGTGAGGTATCTTTTTACGAATAGCAGATACTTGGGTTGATCCAAAGAAGAATAAGAAACAGGCTAGTTCATGAAGAGGGTTAATGATCAAGCTCTGAGGCTTAACCAATTCATCAAATTCGTGATGTGTGCATGTCACCTGTGGTGGGTTCCTAGCGTTGAGAAGTTCACTTTGCTACACAGGTAGGATTGAAGGTGCACATACTCCTTGTGCCATCTCACCTATGGCATTCATGAATTGAACTATATATGCCGAGAGCATCACTCATGAGATGGTTGAAGCGTAGGACAAAGATATATCCACCACACCTTAGTCGTGTTACCTGCCGATTAACACAATTAAAAAAGCATGTGTGTTTGTACAATTATTAGGAACATTTCTTCTAGTTAATGATAATACTTTTTTTATTTTTTATTTTTTATTAAGATAGTTATAATATGTTGATAACTCTGTAACTCGAACTTTTTTCCTCCAACTCCCCGAGTATTTTGTACATAGAAATGTGCCAATTCAGCTAATGATAATACTTTGGATGTCTTAGTCTTGTTATTGTAATTTCACATATACATCTAACCCAAATAACAAGGTGGAATGCATATACTAATGATACTATAACTCTTAAGGGTATTTTATTATTTTATCAAACATTG
This sequence comes from Quercus wislizeni, assembly GCA_023055345.1. Taxonomy (NCBI): domain Eukaryota; kingdom Viridiplantae; phylum Streptophyta; class Magnoliopsida; order Fagales; family Fagaceae; genus Quercus; species Quercus wislizeni. The sequence goes on along the minus strand of JALGQJ010000029.1, from coordinate 3,117,021 downwards.
AAATGGGAGATATTAGGCATACTAATGCATCAAATCATTAAGAGGAAAACCAAAAAACCACTAATCTGTAGAAATTAAGAAAAAAAAATAAAGCTCATGTTACCTAAATAAGCAATAATTGGCAATTAAGCATTTCTCCTAAGCCAGGAAGATCATAAAGGAGCTCATCCATACACAAAAATGGAGGATGAATTGCATGTCCAAACTGCTTTAGTGAAACAGCAACATCAGCCTCAATGAACATGACACCTTCACCTATACAGTCTACCAAAAGCTTTCCATCAAGCCCTTCCCTAAGTCTACCTACAAAAGGGTAGTAGAATACAAGTGTTTATGCTAGTGCTTCTCTAATGACCTTCACTAGATCTCTCCCTTGCATTGAGGGATTATATTTGTAGAATTGTATAATTGGGATTTGAAATGGAAGGCTGTCTTGATTATCCAAGTCTGAATGTTGTTTAAATTCATGAAGAGTGGGCTTGGTTGGAGCTGCCAATTCTGGTTCACACCTTCTCACTATGAACACTAGAGAAGTGAATGATGGAGCCATGATTGCCCTAGATGATTAGAGCTTACAACAACTTTAAATAGAGGAAAGTTTGATTATTGTAATTGAAGCCCAAGGAAATTGTTGGAGAGATAAACACCTTGGGGAGCTTTTTTGAATAGTTAATATAACATATAGAGACATAATTTAACCCAAACGGCTTAAGTCAAATGGGTATGTGCTCAATTATGTTATATTAACCACTCATTCTTCTCATCATTATTCAATGTGAGACTTCACTCACTCGTGCATATCCAATAATCTCCCCCTCACATGGGAGTTTCTGCCTCTTTGTGGTCCATGAACGAATAAGTCCTACTCACTTCCCCTTGCCTAATGGACCTTTCCCTTCACTAGTGCATCATCCATGGGCTTCCACATGTCAATCCCGCACGTCTTTTATCCTCCATGGAAACCTCACACCTCATTATTGTCTAGCACCATTGGCAATAATACTCATTTGTTGGGCTTTTAAAAGATCATTTGTGTGAGTTTTATGGGCTTGCTTGGTGCAATCTACCATGCTCGCTCCAACTACAGAAGAGATTTGTCTTGCTCCATTTGCGAAAGGGCTTCAAGTATGCCACACACCCTGCTCCCACTCCAACTGCAAAAGGAACCTCATTAACCTTGCCTCTTTTGTCTCATACTACCATGGACTCTAATATCACTGGTTGGTAGACATGGCAAAACGAGTCAGACCCGTTTGACCCGACCCGAACCCGACATGACCCACCCGTTTTGCCACGTCTACCAACGTTGAGTAGATTGAGATTGAGGTGTAATTTTTATAAAATATTTACTTATTCTTCTTTACTTAATATGTTATGTTCTCCATTATAGTTTGTTATTCTTTACTTGCTACATTAATTTTCTCTTCCTACTTTAAATAGATCGAAGATTATACCAAAATTAGCTTCTAGAAAGCTAGAACAAGAGTTGCACCAAATTTGGGTATCAAGTTAAATGTTTAGTGGTAATTGGTAATAATATCACCAGTAAGAATCTAATCACAGTTAAGAAACTTATAAACAATTGACAAATTGCATCTATTTCAAAAAAAAAAAAAAAGTTTGAAAAATACGGGTCAACTTGACTTGACTCGTGAGTCGACTCAATCTGCGACCCGATTGACCCACAACCTGACTGACCTGTTTAAAAATGACCCGTTTTGACCTGCGACTCGTTTGACCTACAAACCCGATTGACCCGACCCGACCCACCAGTTTTGCCACGTCTACTCGTTGGGGAGATAAATACATTGGGGAGCTTCTTTAAGTAGTTAATATAACATATAGAGACACACTTTAAACCAAAAGGTCTAAACCCAATGGGTATGTACTCAATTATGTAATATTAATCACTTATTATTCTCATCATTATTCGATATGAGACTTCATTCACATATGTATACTCAACAATTGGCCTTTTAGACTTAATTCAATAATTATATATGTCAATAACTCAATATACTTTTTTTTTTTTTGACCAAATAACTCAATATACTTATCAAAGGGCGAGAGGGAATGTGCATGTCTCTATTAACCTTTCAAATTGCTCAATATACTTATCAAAGGGTGAGGGGGGAATGTGCATGTCTCTATTAACCTTTCAAATTGCATGTTGTGAACGCAATCTAGCCATATAGGTCATTTGCAAAGAATAACAAAGTGATTGATTACGTTTGAGACTTTGACATAATTAACAAATTGGGGTACCGCCGAATCTAACTTTTCAATAATTAAACATCCAATTAAATTGAAATCCAAACCCTTCACTAAATCCCTATTCAAATCCAACGGTTCACAAATCATTTAGGCACGAGTTTCCGTTTTGTGGAGGTTAAAAGGGCATTTTGGTTAAATTAATCAAAACTTACTAATCCCAATTATTGTGGTAAAGTCGTAGTTCCTTCAACATATCAGGGCCATAATTGTCATTTCAAATGTCGGCTATATTTAATAATTTAAAAAACTCAGGCGGGGTTGGAACTAAGAAAATGAATATTCGAATATCCAAAGAGAATTATTCCATGGGTGCACCGTCTATCCCCCTGATACGCACGCCAGTTCTCACATGTGCCACGTTGGAATATGGATTTGATGACGTGGGAATATTAATGGAGGATGTTTGTACTTTGTAGAATATTCGAATTTTATTCGTAGTCATTTTCATATTACGTAGTTGGAAGCCGGTGGAATGCCACATAAACCTTGAATTCTGACATGTAATAAATATAATAAAAAGACAAAATTGTGTCGTGGTTTGAAAGGATGAAGTGATTGTGTGTGTGTGTTTGGGATGCGTGTCTGCGTTTTCAGATTTTTTTTTTTTGGTAAACAGTAATCTCACACGGGTTTATTGTATAGGGGACAAAAATTACTATTTATGTACTATTTATTACTGTTCACGCACTAAAAAATATTAAAAATGGGTTTCACAGTATTATTTACACATTTAAAAATTATTTTACTACGATACTTTCAGTTTTCAGTTTCAGCAATAATAAGTTCAATCCAAACGGATCCACAATATGAAACAAAATTAATTAATCGGTTTCCGCATGGTTTGGTCACATGGCTTAGCTTGCTTTTTGCATAATTTAGGAAATGGAGTTGACTAAATTCATGGGTATCTTAAATGTAGCATATCATTGGAGTCTGCATTTGGTTGTTGCAGCAGACAAGGTCCACCACTTAGGGTCAATTATATGTTTCATGTTTTAGGCAAAAAATTGTAGAGTAGAAAAGTTAGGCTACAGTCAGCTAGAGCATAAAAGCTCTTTTAAAGTAAAAATTTCAAGTACAAAACTTCCTTTATGAGCTTAAGGTGCTATCAGTGTCCCTTACCCACTTGGTAGCATGCATGGGCTAAGCTCATGCAAAAAGTTTGAAAGGAACTGACCCATACCCTCCAAACCACACTTTTTCAATTTCCCCCATAAATCATATGGGTTTGGGCCATACTTGAAAGAATAAAATATAATTTAGTATATGAATCGAGCCCCTATTAAGGTCAGACTTGATTGAGTCGAGCTTGTAGAGAATGTGTTGCGAAAATAAGTATCAACATTAGTCCTCGAGCAGGCATGCGTGTAAGTAGTTGATGATTCTTATTGCTTGTAAATGTTGCAAGTTTGAGTATTAGTTTACCCAAATGCTTTATTTTTTGTTGATATGACATGGATCAAAGAAGCCCATATGTTGAAATGTTGCCGGTCGTAGAGCCCGCTTTCAGAAAAATCACCAGTTGAAGAAAAAGCTTGTATGTGTTGAAATATTGTGGTGATGAAGCTCGTGAGACTATGAGAGTCAAGTTGTAATCGGATGAAATTGTTTTTGGAACTTTGACTCTTTGAGCTTTAAATCCAACTATTTGATTAATAGCCTTCATAGCCAAACATATAAGAATATTAATATTCTTATATAATGTTATCATTTCTTCTTCGGCCTTCTTGTAATTTGAACGTGGCATAGACTATAGATGTTTGATGAGTGCTAAACTTTATACGACTTGGCTGCCAAAGAAATGTTTGTGCGTAGGCGTGTTAGTTTAAAGCCCATGGGTCATGACAAATAATCAAGGCCTTAAGCTTAAGCCTTAACCCGTGTGTCATGTTGAACAATATATAGTAGGTCCGGTAATTGCATAAGTGTCTTGCCAAAGAGATATTATACAGACAAAGAGGCATGTGAGGGTGTGCTTGGATACCGTTTATTTTGCCGAAATTGAAAAATTATTATTGAACGTACTGTAGATAAAGGTAAAAGTTAATTGAAATAATACAGTAAGACTTATGAATAATGCCAAAAAGTATAATGAGACTCATAAATAATAAGAAAAATAAATTAAATAGTAAAATAATTTTAATTTTTCATTCTTATCCAAAAGCACTGAGAGTGAGATGCAACCATTTTTTTTCTTCTTTTCAATGACTTTGGCTTTCACGCCATTTGTTGCTTGGCTTGGCAATATATGTGGGCACTTCAAAACCTCTTTTTTGGCAGAGCTTAGTTTCTACCTTGTTGTTGTGCATCATTTTTATTTTCTTTTGCTTCGGGCATTTCACACTATCTTCTTTCTTTAATTTTTGCTTCAGCCATCACATTATATTGCTTCTAATTTCAAAGCAATTTTTCTCTGGGTATCCAGAACTTTTTTTTTTTTGCTTCTAATTTCCATTCGCACTTGCATTCTTCAAAACAAGATCTCTATTTTTAACAACTCGTGTTATCAAAACCCAAGAAGGATGATGAGGCGGTGGTAGCTAAATAGAGAATATCTTTTAAGTGAGGAGCAAGGGTGTTCCACTGAAAGGAATTTGAAAAAACTGTTAGGAATATTACACAAAGTAATAATGGAAAAACAAGATTAATAGAAAAGATAAAAGAAAGTAGATAACTTGAAGGCATTATATCGTTTTCTTTAGACAATATTTGCCCCCCACACCTTTGTTGCTAAAGGGTTATCGCAAATTTGTCTCCATGATACAACCAAGATGTTGGATTCTATAGATAGCAATTCTGAAAAATGATCACATGATTTCTTGTGTTTCTTGTGTTTCTCTCCAACTTTTGATTTTTGTGAAGTTACCTTTTCAAGAGAATATAAGCCTCTATTTATACCCATAGGATTATGTTTCATGAAAAAGCATGTATGAGGAGTTAGTTATTTTATGAAACCTCGTTATGTTTCATGAAAAGGCATATATGGAGAGTTAATTACTTTTTCATAAAACGGTGAACAAAGATTGAAACCTCGTTATGTTTCATGAAAAGGCACGTGTGGAGAGTTAATTACTTTTTCATAAAACGGTTAACAAAGATTGAAACCTCTTCAATCTTTCTCAATAGTCACCAGAAAATTCTAGAAAATTTATATTTCAAATTTTCACTTAGAAAATTGCAGAACTTGAATTTTCACTTTATGAAACCATATTCTCCAAACTCAACCATCATTATTACAACCTATCCTTATATATACCTACATATACAACAAAAGCTTGGCACCATACGCCGTCCACAAGTCGGGATCTAGGCGGGACAAAGTGCCGTTGCTGAAGAAGAGAGGGAACCCAATGGTATGAAGCAAGGAACTTTGCCAACAACAACCAACGAACGTCCGCGACAACCCGCTACCTACGACAGTGAGAAAATAACCTTCATTACTAAAGAGCAAGGTTTTGTTGTAGGAAGACTACTGAACATGGCAATAAATTGCCGAATCTGTTTTATTTATTTATTTATATTTAATTTATTTTTTTTATTTAGCATATTAGATAAAGGCAAATGCAACGCTGACCTTGGTGAGACGATTTGTTCTTTGTTGCTATCTCTTGGCTGGGCTTGCTAATATGTTAACAAATTTTTCAATTAAATTTGTAGAGTGTTTTTTCTTTATGAGGTTGAGCCATTGTTCTAATTGAAGCTGAAAGCTCACGTCGAAGCTAATTCCCATTAATTTTGATAGTCGCAAGGCATGAAAGTTAGTTTGCAATGCAGCTATACTTAACTTTGAGTTGGCCATAATTTTGGAAGTAGAATAACTTACTGTAATTTTGACTTGGGTTTGTTGGGTTAAAATGAATTGACCCCTTGCAATTAAGTAATTAATCATCCAAGTTAATTAATTAGATCAAATTTCATGCAATAGTGTGTCAGCACAAAAAAATCACAAAATTATCTAAATGCAGTGGAAAATAAATTTGACACAGGTAATTTGTTTACGAATGGGGAAAACCACCGAAGCAAAACCCCACCGGATGATTTTAAAGTCACCACTCCCAAGAATCCACCATTATCAATCACAAGCGGTTACAAGTATAAGAAATCTTACCAAACCCTTTGACCTATCCCGAAATACTAACTTATAGTTGAACCCTTATCCCAATACCCAATTGGACTTGTATTGTAGCAACAATCTTTCAGTTCAATGCACGAATCCCAGTACATGACTAACCAATAATGCACGGATCCCAGTACGTGACTAACTCCTGCAACTTGAAGAGGTTGTTGGCTGCAAAGTTTTTTAGTTCATCAACAATGAAGATTAGAAAGCTCCTTGGTCACAAAACCCTTGGCGTAAAGACGTAGTACCTTCTTCAGAGAGAACAATGAACTAGGACACTTTCTTCATGCGCAACAGCCTTTAAAATAATCCTTATATATGTTTAGGATTGTGAGAAAAGAAACCCTATACAAATATTTTAGCATGGGCCGAAAATCAGATCTGGAATTTTTGATTTCGTAGGTCTCAACAGAAATAATTTTTGTCGAGCTTTGACTTTAAATCTCGATAGAAGTATTTCTGTCAAAATTGCTATCGAACTTTAATGAACAACTCTTCTTTACTTGTTTCTTGGTCAGATCTTCATGACTTTAACACTTGACTTGAACAACATGTTTCTTGAAGTCTTAAACCCATCATAGATCTACCAAATTATAAGTAAAGTGCATTTTGTTAAAGGATTAGCCAATTACATAAAATATGTCCTTAATAGGGTCCATAGGAGAAGATGATGATGAATGAGAGGTTATCTTGAACCTCTATACAAATTGGATCACATTGGGGATGCTTCAATATTTGAGTTGCTTGATTGCTGGTCAATTTGATGAGCTTGTGTTTGCCAAGATTTGCTTTGATGAAGTTGTAACCATGAGCAATAAGCGATTTTGCTGGCTGGCTTAGGATAGTGCATTTGAGATGGAATGGAGCGAATATATCACTTGCCGATGTAGTATAGAGATAACGCATAGCCACTATGTCGGCTGGTAGCTCCCTGTATCATGTAACAAATGCAAGTAGAAGTTAGGGTCATAAGTTGTTACTTTGTACTTGTTGTATTGATGAAGAAAGTGTTGGTGGAGCCAAGATTAGTGATTCCATATAATGTGCATCTTTTCTATCATGGTATTGCCCATCCATAATAGCCCTTGTGTCTTGGGCCTTGATAGGGCAAAATAGACCACAATAGCATGAGAAGACACCTTGTAAGATGGTCATTGTATTCGCCAAAAGAAATGGACAGTGCAATTTATTGTCGAATGAGAGGCTCCTTAACAATGTGTGGCTATAAGAAATGTTGTTCAATGAAACGTTGTTGTGCCGAGATGCTTTCGCTTTTGGCTATGCCACAGCCAATATTCTTTTTACATCATTGTTAACAAGTTGAAAATGGTACACATACAGCAGCTCTTTTTGTTTGAGAACAAAGCCGCAATTTTTTGGGCAAGTCAAAGTCTACTGTGGCAAGACAAAACTTGCTATCACCCTTTCTTGTCATGCTAATAGGACTTGTTCGGTGTGATGCTTCTCTGTTTTACATAGAATAAATGTACTTTGGGAATTACGCCATTGTCGAGTAGAGAGTTGTAACTCACTTGGTAAGTCACATATCTTCTTCGTTTTCTCTTCTTGATTGCATGTAATAGTATATTAAGCGCATTATAATATGGTTTCTTGTAGGATGACTTTGGCTTAGGCAATTGTGGTACCTTCGCTAAGACTTTTATCCACGAGGCCAATCTCATTACCAATGCATCATTTTCTGAGGTTGAAGTTACTACAGACAGCAACATAGAGTTGCAATAGATGGAACCATGGCCACTGTTAGTAACATTGAACCCTTTTTGGTTCGTTTCTTGCTGGCTTTGGACATTTGATGAACTTGTCGTCTTGCTATCTGCACATAAGACCGGTTGCTTTAACTTTCTTTATTAAGAGACAACATTCGAAGTTGATACAAACTGAGTACCGATAGCTCATCTCAAGAGGATTGTAAGGTTTCCTTAGTTAAGTTTAAGGAGAATAATAGAAATGACAATGGAGCTTCCCCTTTTCTTTAGCTAGAGAGAAACTGCAATAATAGATGTACATAGCACTTGGGTTATTTCTTTGGCTAAAGAGTGGCTGTTTGAATGAAGGAGTGTTGCCAAGAACTAAATTAAGGATGAGTCGATTGTAGAGTTTATTCTCTACTACCTTTGTTGCATTGTCGATACATGGTTCAAGTGAGGCTTGAAAGTTCAACTTTCATATCTTGGCAACCAAATTGTTGGGAAGAGACAGAAACTTGTAGCCACAATTTCATAGAGAGAAATCGCAGGCGAGTGTTTTGAATGCGAAGACTTCAGATATTTTTGCGAGTCTTGATTTTCTTTGAGTCTCCCCTTTCTTTTTTACTTGTTTTCCTTTTGTATTTGTTGGAATTTTTGAGAATTTGAGATGGTTGTAGTGTGCAATGGGGGCTGCTACCATGGAAACACTTTCATTTGTATTTAGTTTTTGTGGACAACCCACTTATGTGTAGAGCAGCTTCTATGTACTAGTATTTGTTGAAACTTTGAGCTTGTGCTGTCATGGTTAGTAGATACAATTTGTATGTTGTACAGAGAAACACATATATGATTTTCCAACATCTAATCTTGAATTTTGGAATGAAAAGAATGATTTATACCTTGAGAATGAGTTTGTTCATTTCTTTAATAGGTTTTGAGCATGTTTTTGCTTATGGTTAAGTAGCATAGCTTTGATTGATTGTACACATGCATTTAGTCTCCTGAGAATGACTTATGCTTGATTGGATATGTTGTGAATATGGCTTTGCCTTTGCAAGGGCAAGTTAGTAGACATGTTGCTTGGTTTTCATGCTTTTGCAAATAGGTTTGGCTGAGCACATGTCTCACTGTTTGTGCACCATTTTCAGTGCACTATTGATGAGTAGATTTGGCTTCACAGACAATAGCTCATATATATTGAAGCTTGGCTCACGAGTTAGTTCCTCCTCCATGTGAGAATGTTAGTTGGCAGATTGGGCTTTTGGTCTCAAGTTTCAGCTCTATGGGGAAAACGTAGTTGGTTCATTTTGAATATGATTGAGGCCTTTTGTATTTAGTTTGAGGTGCTTTAAGTGACTAGTTTTTGGTTAATAGAAGAGGCTTTGAACTCCAAGGTCTCAATTAAAGAGGTTATGGTCAGATTTGCTTTAATTGGGTAAGAGGGTTGTCTTGCTTTTTGCATAATTTGAGAAATGGAGTGGCCTAAATTCATGGGTTGATGTTTCCTAAACATGGCAGGCCCTTGGAGTTTGTATTTAGTTGTTGCAGCAGACAAGGCCAGCTACTTAGGGTCAGCTATATGTTTCATGTTTTAGGTAAAAAATGGTAGAGCAAAAAAGTCAAGCCACTTTCAGCCAGAGCATAAAGGCTCTTTTAAGGTGAAAATTTTGGGTACAAGACCTTCTTCATGAGCTTGAGGTGCTACTAGTGTCCCTTGCTCACTTGGTAGCATGCATGGGCTGGGCTCATGCAAAAGGTTTGAAAGGAACCGATCCACACCCTCCAAACCACACTTCCTCCATTTCTCCCATAAATCACATGGGCTTGGGCCATGCTTAAAAGAATAAAATATAATTTAGTATATAAATTGGGCCCATAATGAGGTCAGGCTTGATTGAGTCGGGCTTGTAGAGAATGTGTCGTGAAAATGAGTATCAACAGCATGTATAGGGTCTTAAAGCCCCTTCTTTCTAAAAAACTTCCTCAAAATCATTTGACAAACTAATATAGTTTTCATGCTAGATGATGTGTAAGATTAAGATCAACATTTAAATTCCCAATGATAATAATTTTGTTATTAATTAATTTTGTGCTGTATGTCATTTTTGCCTTTACAATCTTGGACATTTCAAATTATAAGGAAGCAAAAACCAATTTATCAGATTGACTAGAGTTATTGTGCACTATGTGACTATTATAATTGTTACTTCTAATAGAATTATAATTAGTTTGTGGGAAGGGAAGAGGCCAGAGGGGGTGATAGTGAGGGTGTGAGAAGAGAGAAAAAACAAAGGAAGGAGAAGAAGTGAGAGAGTTTATTGTGAGAAATGCTGAATGAGTGAAAGAAAATATTTTTTTCTATGTGACCAGTGACGGAGCCAGGAATCTTATGTTGGGGGGGCCGAATTATATATTCTGTCAAGATAAACTCAAATAAAAAATAGACACTCCCCTAAAAAATCCAAATAATATATGTGTGTAAATATAAAATATATAAATTGTTTGCAAAACTTTATTTTGACAAATCAATATCATAATGTTATAATTGAAGTATCATATGAGTATTTTTTTTTTTTTTCTTGATAAAATCTTGAGAATAGGAAGCTTCAACCAAATTGTATATATTATCAATGTTGAATGATTTGAACATATTAATTGGAATTGAAATTGAGCTAAAAATTAGGGGTCCCACACTTCCACTATTTACTTACAAAACTTACTAACTATTTCATTCTATTGCAATTGTATATCAACTCTAAACTCTCTTTTTTAAGGAAAAATTACTAAATTATTTGATCAATGCTTTCTTTTGGTGGGGCCAACTCCTATTTTTTTTTCCATATAACCTTTAAATATTTATAAAATATACTTAAATTGTAAAAAAATAAAAATTAAAAATTTTGGAGGGGCCAAGGCCCCCCCAAGGATACATGTGGCTCCGCCACTGTATGTGACTATTATAATTGTTACTTCTAATAGAATTATAATTAGTTTGTGGGAAGGGAAGAGGCCAGAGGGGGTGATAGTGAGGGTGTGAGAAGTGAGAAAAAACAAAGGAAGGAGAAGAAGTGAGAGAGTTTATTGTGAGAAATGCTGAATGAGTGAAAGAAAATATTTTTTCCTGGGTTAGAAGAAGATAATATTTATAGGAGCTATGCACTGTGTGAAAGAGATATTGTTTTCCAATTTTTTTTTTTAGAAAACAACCTATAGAAAATAAACCTTATTTTATAAGAGTTTTCCGTTAACTAAAGATAGTTTTTTATTGACCAAAATTTTTTTTATGCCACCACACATTGAAAAATAAAGAAAACTTTATAGAGGGTTTTCCAGCAAAAGAAATAGAGCGTTACTCTGAATATAATTGAAGCCTCATAAAGTGCTGTCTTTCATGTATTCAGTTTGATTTTGGAAATTATGCTATTTTGTTTCTTTCTGGTATAATTCTCTCTTAGCAAAAAATTGATTTCTTAAATCGCTAGGTGGTTTAAATGACCAAAAAATTCCATTTTGAGTTTGTTGTCAAACCCAGTGTTTGAACAACTAAAAGAGATTGCCAAAACCCAAAGGGGGGGACTTGTTGGGTTTAATTAGTTTTAGTTGGGCCCAGGAATGTGGATTGTCCTGATTTTATTTGGGCCTGGAAGATTGGGTTAAAGTTAATATCAGTGAGTGGGCTGTGTTTGGACTGGGGTTCTGAAACTGTGGGCTCATGTAATGGGTCGGGCTAGACAAGCTGAAACAATAGAATCGGCCCATCGATTTCTTTAAAGTCGAGTATCGTCTAAAACAATAGGATAGGCCCATCATTAACGTTTTAAAAGAGATTCATATATGTGTCAAAATTTTCTACACCATTCTCTTTTTATTATTCCACATATAATTTACGGCTAATGCGGGATTGTTTTTGTTTATACCGTAAGTTCTTAAGTTTTCCCGAATCTCAATAATTTTTTGATTTATGACTAATTTTGTTCTTTCCATAAACTACTTAGGTTGTTGCCCTTCCAATGAAGAGGGAGAGTTTAAAGGAGTTTCACTGTAAAAATAGTCCAGATTATAACTAGGATAATTACCAAAAACAAACAAAAATAAATAAGAGAGACAAAAAGATTATCAATGACATTGTTTTATTTCACTTTTCAGCTAGTTGTAGAAAATATGGAGCATACCATTTTGTGGGGGAAATTATAAGGTCCTCATGATTGACAAGTGACGTGGTCCACCATTCCATTAAAAGATTACTACATGTTTAAAATTGTTGAGTTAAAATTTTTTTAAACTAAAAATTAATTACTGACTCAGCAATTTTAAACAAGTGGAAGTCTTTTAAAAGAATGGTGGACAAGTGATGTAGTCCACCAGAGGACGGTATAATTTCTCCTTTTGCAGTTAAGAATTTTGAAAGGAACAATGACTACTGGATGGGCTTCACAGAGGACTAATGGACTATATATTGCTCATCACAGTAATCCTCAGGCTCTTTTATTTTATTTTTTATTTTTATAATTTTAAATTTTAAATTTTTATCTATTTTTTATTTTCAGAAATATCTAATCTTTATGCATTCTATAATTAAAAATAAAAAATTATGAAAAAAGAGATCTTTTAAATAGACTAGTGTTCGTTTATTTATAACTCGGAATTTCATGAAATAAATGAGATATCTTTTTTAATTCGTTTGTTGGACGTTTAATGTGTGAGGTTTTCTATTTATTCTATGGGAAATTTGGTAAGAAGTAAAGTCCTACTCTGCATGCTGCCAAAGTAGGATGAATTGTGAAGTACCGAAACCAGTTTGTAATTGCTTTGAGCTAGTCTACTATAATTCATTGAACATTTTAGTTTAGCCAGTAAGGAATGTCCTTGAACAAACTATATATATTTTTCAATCTCCAATGTCTTGTTTCTGGTCTTTTTTTCCCTCCTTATTTGCTTTCTGTTTTTTTTTTTGTTTTTGGTGCCAATATTGAAGCCTAATGTTGCTTACGTTTTAATGAAATGGTGGAACAACTGGCAAACTAGGTGTGAAAGTTGTTGTTTAATTGTGTGTAATGATTGAATAACGAGTGGTAGCGTTGAAGAGAGAGCACATACAAATGACCTACCTACAATGAGAAAGTTCTTGACAGCTAATATTATATTAAGCACTTGTGTTATAATGAACTCAATGTAAAATTTATATACTAGAGAATATATTTTTAATTCTAGGCTCACCATAGAGTCATAGACTAACCTAAGGTTAACGTGCTTGTTCTACAAGTACATGGGCCTATAATTGGTATAAGCCACTTGAATCATAATATGTCTCACACTAAGTAACATAACTTTTCTTTTTCCAAGTTTCAACTTATTGATTCATTTTTCTCTGTTTAACTTTATAATAATTTGATTTTGATGAGCCTTTTTTTTTTTTTTTTCCATATATATATATAAGTCACATGGAAGAAATTATAAATTTGGACATCAGACCGATTGGTCTTGTAAGATATTATTCAGCTCCTGCACAAATCTTTCCATTGCTAGGGTTGGTAAGCACCATAATCCCATCCTCTCCTTTACTATTCATCGCTTCAATGTAAAATGAAGTAGCACTAGTACTCTGGTTTTCAAAAATGTTGGCGACTCCACCATAGATTGCCTTTCCCCACTCATAGTCTACGTCTCTGAACCCCACACGTGCCGTGTTTGACACGACGAAGGATTGCACAATGGTGGTACGAGGTCGGCCTTTACTCACCACCAGGTCTATAAATGATCGAATGTACTCATCATTGACATTAGCTTTTGCCTTTCGAACCAGTTCCAATGCGTACTCTAAAGGGTTCTCACAAAGCTCCCTAGCTGTTGTTACTGCTAGTGAGATTGCATATGCATTGCCATAATACCCTCTTGGTAATGGAGGGTTCAATATGGCTCGCACATTATTCATAAATATCAAGCGCACTTGGTCTTCTAGGTATGGTGAAAGTGCTATGGTACGGCATCGCCAAAAGAACGCAGTTAGTACCTCAAATGTGGAATATTTACCCAAGTGGTGAGGTATCTTTTTACTAATAGCAGATACTTGGGTTGATCCAAAGAAGAAAGAGCAACAGGCTAGTTCATGAAGAGAGTTGATGATCAAGCTCTGAGGCTTAACCAATTCATCAAATTCGTGATGTGTGCATGTCACCTGTGGTGGGTTCCTAGCCTTGAGAAGTTCCCTTTGCCACACAGGTGGGATTGAAGGTGCACATACTCGTGGCATCTCACTCATGGCATTCATGAATTGAACTATGCTGGGAGCATCACTCATAAGATGGTTGACGCGTAGGGCAAAGATAAATCCACCACACCTTAGTCGTGTCACCTGAGGATTAACACAATTAAAACTAATTAAAAAAGCATGTGTGTTTTTACAATTATTAGGAACATTTCTTGTAGCTAATGATAATATTTTTTTGAGATAGTTACAATCGTAACTAACTCTGCAGTTTGAACCATTTATTGTAAGATTCTAAGCATTTTGTGTATGGAGAGGTCCTAATTTAGCTAATGATAATACTTGGGAAGTCTTAGAGTTGTTATTATAATTTCACATGCATGAGTAACCCAGTTAAATAACAAGGCCGAATGCATATGCTAATGATATTATAATTGAGAAACGCTAGAGACAATCTTTTTTACAAAAAAAATTTACAAATTGCTAATGTGGGGAGTGGTTATTGATAAATAAAAAAGTGATGTTAATGGCGGGTCTAGATAAAAATCAATAAAAAGTTAGTTACATTAACATTTTATAAAAATATTATAAAATAATTTGTAACCGTAACATTATTGAACTCTTATTTAATATATTCGATATTATAAAAATTGTAATAACTCTTTCAACATTCGACAAGTCACTATTATAAAAAATGGTATAATAGTAGTAAAAAACAGCACCAAGCCTCTAGTTTTTGTTTTATGATATAGGGACTCTATTTAAATGAAAGAGAAGTCTTTGGACACCACAAACAAAAAAAATAAAAGAAGTTTTTCTATATTAAAAAAATTTAAGTAGGATATATTTTATGGGGAGGGGAGAGAATTATTTTACACGGAAAAGTCTAGAGCTACATAATTTTTCATAATTTTTTGCCATAATTGTGACGTGGCAAAGTGTGATTGGTAAAAAAAAAATAGCGGGTCCATGTATAAATGATAGTTAATCATCCACACTCTACCACGTTAAAATTGTGAAATAATTTGTGGTTATACAATTACTCATTTCACATATAGATTGCATCATGCATGTAACAATGTCTCCTAGTTATTAGTATGAATCACACAATGTTGTTGATATTGTATCATGCCGGTTGGTACCGTTCCAGATGCTAATTAATACTGGAATATACCAAATATATGTAATGGGGGTGGATGGACAGTTCGATTGGAAATTAACAATCGAATCAGTCAGACTAATAAAAAACTCAAAAAAAAAAAAAAAAAAAAAAAAAATCCTCAAAGTCATCGACCCATCCTATGGATAGAAGCTAGTCCCATGTGTAAGATGAGCATGATAAATATATCTTAATGATATAAAATATAAAAAATTCCCAATTCGTAGCGCTCGTCAATGTCATTTGTCGTTATTCTAGATGCGCTTCTATTAGCTGTTGGAAACTTGTAAAACTATGTTTTGAATCTACTTTCGTCATATTAATTTTGTCAATTTATTTTATTATTTGTTTTATTTTTGTTATTATTTATAAATTTTATTTTATTTTTTGGTATTATTTATGGATCTCACTAAACTATTTTAGATAATTAAAATAAGGATTTATAAAAAGGATTTACTAATGTGTGCTCTAGAGCACACATTAACGGGACTAAAATAAGTTTTGAGTTTTAAAATCCTTATTTTAAGGCAGGGTTTGGATACATGTTTTGAGTTTTGCGTTTGCGTTTTACTTTTTTTTTTTTTTTGAACTGCGTTTCAGTGGGACTGGAGCAGTTATGGCTACTGTTCATGCATTGTTCATGAACAGTAGCCTCAACTTTTGACTATTCTCTCGTAAACAGTGCATCTGTGTATTGTTCATAGATCCCACAAATTTCAATTTTCAGCAACTTTTTTCATTAAAAATGGGTCACTATTTACACATTTAAAAATTATTTTGTTACAGTATTTTTAGTTTTTAGTTTTCAGTTTCAGCAAAATAAGTTCTATACAAACGGACCCTAATAAATCTCTCAAAACTATTTGTCTTACTTATCATTTTTATGTTTTTTGTGCCTTAGATGTTTTGTCGCTTTAGCAACTATTGAACCTCAATACTTGTTTAGCCAATAATACGTGCCGCTTTGCTTAAATATTTTTTTGGCATATTAGGTGAGGTATGAGTTTATAATTTTAAAGACTCTCATACATGTTTAACAATTAAGCATATTACAGTAACATATAAATAATTATATACACACAACGATAATAATATCAATAATAAATAAATAGTTATAGAACTATTTATCAAACACCTTTAAGGGTATTTTATTATTTTATCAAAAACATTGAAATGAGTGAGATTAGGCATACTAATACCTCAAATCATTTCAATTGATTTAAGAGAAAAACCAGTAAACCACTAATCTGTAGAAATTAAGAACAAATTAAGCATATGTTACCTGGATAAGCAATAATGGGCAATTAAGCATTTCTCCTGAGCCAGGAACATCATAAAGGAGCTCATCCATACATGGAAATGGAGGATGAATTGCATGTCCGAACTGGTCTAGTGAAACATCAGCATCAGCCTCAATGAACATGACACCTTCACCTGCACATTCTACCATAAGCTTTGCACCAGGCCCTTCCCTAAGTCTACCTGCAAAAGGGTAGTCGAATACAAGTGTTTGTGACAGTGCTTCTCTAATGCCCTCCACTGTATCTCTCTCTTGCATTGAGGGATTATATTTGTAGAATTGTATAATTGGGATTTGGAATCGAAGGCTGTCTCGATCATCCAAGTCTGAAAGCTGTTTGAATTCATGAGGAGTGGGCTTAGCTGGAGATACCAGTTCTGGTTCACACCTTCTCACTGTGAACACCAAAGAAGTGAATGATGGAGCCATGATTGCCATAGACGCTCAGAGCTTACAGCAACTTTCAAGGGAGGAAAGTTTGATTATTGTAAATGGAGAGCATAGGGAAATTTGGTAGTTTTGTTTCATTTTTTCATTATTTTAATACTAAAGGCCAGCAAGAGTTGTGTTTGAATTCTTCCAAACCCCCATGTGAGCCAGCTATTGCAATTGGATTGGACTCTGTGTCGGTATTCTTCTCTTTCTCTATCTCTTCTCTCTTGTTATTTTTGTGTTTTTACTCAACCTGACTCTCAGCCACGAGATGGTATTGCGTGTTTCCGTTGCATGCTTCTTCTCAGCATGCAACGGAAACACACAGAAGTTTCTCCTCAGCCACGGCCTATATTCTTGGGCTTTGATTTTAAACAGGCGGACAAAACAATGTTATCCTTTCTCACTCTTCTAGGCTTCTAGCTTTAGTTTATATTTTACTTTTAAAATTTCATGGGAGAATGGGTAAAATACCTGAGCCTTGGGTCTCTCAACAAAAGTTTAGTGGGAGACAAACCATTGCCGTCAATGTTCAAGGTTTTTTTATTTTATTTTTATTACTTTCATAGGGTAGGGAAACCAGAAATGTCTATAATTTTTTTTTTCAATTAATTTAATGGGAAATGTCTGTTAAACTTTTATATTGGATTTCATAATGTTAGAGATATATTAGTCCATTAGTATAGGCCTAAGCCTAATTCTACTTTGTGTGCAAGGCAAGTCTCCTACTTGTACTAGAAGTCTATTAGTCTAGGGTTTAGTCTACTATATATACACATGTTATGATTCATTGTAACACAGGATTTGTACTACACGATAATATATTATTGATGTAGCCTTTTAGGGTTTCCTCCGTGGATGTAAACTGTTAGGCTGAACCACATAATCCTTCTGTGTTATTTCGCTTCCGCATCTATACTAGCATATTCAACATGGTGTATCAATGCTAATATTTAACACATAAAAATAAAATAAAAAAATTTATTGGATTAAATAGTCAAATATTTGTAATTATTTTAGGCAGTTTTTCAATTTTTATTAATTTGATATATTTTTTTATATTTTAATTAATTATTAAATTAATTATGACGAAATCACTATTTAACTTCGATCTCACCTTAAAAATTTTGAATTTTTCTCTTTTACAATTCATTGAATGATCAGAGGTACCTAAAAACATTTTAGTGACAAAAGGTATGCATAATTGGCATACAAATGGCTAATAAATTATTTTAGGCAGTTTTTCAATTTTTATTAATTTAATATATTTTAATTAATTATTAAATTAATTGATAGGCCAAAAATATATTGACCCCTTTGTGATAAATCAATCAATTAATTTAGCCAAGTGAATTAATTAAGTTAATTAACATGCAAACACCTGATAGCACAAACAAATCACCAAAAACTAATTATGCAGCGGAAAATGAATAACATGGTGATTTATTTACGAATGGGGAAAATCTAACGGCAAAAACTCTACCGGGTGATTTTCAGGTCACCACTCTCGAAACTCCACTATTATTACAACAAGTGGTTATAAGTAAAGAAATCCCAGTACCTTATACCAACCTATAGTTGAATCTTTACCTCAATACCTAATTGGACTTGTTCTGTAGTGACATTTCCTCCTTTTGATGCACGGCTCCCAAGTACGTGACTAACTAATTGCGCGGATCTCAGTACGCGACTTCAATCATCAACTAGAGAAGGTTGTTGGCTACAAAATTCTTCAGTTCATCCCAATGATTAAGATCAAGAAGATGCTTGGTCACAAAACCTAATGGTGCACATACACAACAACTTCTTCACAAGAATGATGAACTAGGACAAAATTTTGTCTCCGGTCACAATTTGCTTAAACAACTTTGCTTAATTTTTGTGTAACTTGTGAACTCTTTGATGACCCTTAAAACAATCATTTTATATGTCTAGGGTTAAGAGAAAAGAAGGCCCAAAGACACATTCACGAATTCCAAGAAAACAGATCAGAATTTCTATTTCTTTAAACCTCGACAGATAGAAGCTTTTGAGAAGCTGTCGAGCAACTGTTGAGCACACGGGGCTGAAATAGATTTCTTAAGCTCGATAGATGCAGCTGTCAAGCCAGTTGTCGAGCTTTAATGAACTTGCACTTCTCAGCTTGTTTCTTGGACAGACTTGATGACTTCAACATGTGATCTTGAAATCTTGTTTCTTGAAGTATTAAAAACATCCTAGATCTACCCAATTACAAGTAAAGTGTGTTTTGTCAAAGGATTAGTCAATTACATAAAATATTGACATATGTTTCTAATAAGTGAATCACATATGTCCTAACATTAATTATGACGAAATCACTATTTAACTTTAATCTCACTTTAAAAACTTTGAATTTTTCTCTTTTAAAATTCATTGAATGATCAGAGGTACCTAAAAACATTTTAGTGACAAAAGGTGTGCATAATTGGCATACAAATGGCTAATAAAATAATTCAGCAAAAAAAAAAAAAAAGGCTAATAAAAAAAGTTTAATTTCTATTTAAAAAGCCACGTCAATAAGTTTTTTTTTTTAAAAAAAAAAATTTATACATGCCAAGAAACTAAAATAAAAAATTTGAAACTTTGAATTAACAAAAATTTCCTCAACTTTTCTTAATCTTTCTTAGCAACCAAAAAAAAAAAATCTAAAAACACAAAAATCAAACCCAGCAATCATTTGTCACAGCCATTAGTCCAAATCAAAATCAACCCCACTGTGAACCCAGCAATCATTTGTCACAACCTTTCTTTTTCTTTCCTTTTCTCTTATTTTCTAGGGAGCCAAACACATCATTAAATCACCCATCAGCCTCTCACACTATTACACTAACACTCACACCTAGTCATAAACCCATGAAGATTCCCAAAGAGCCATTAGTGTTGTCCTTTGCATCTATTTCTTTTGCTATAACTTCTACGACAACTTCTATGGCTAATGCTACTACTGGGACTGATATTACACTAGCATCCATTGGGCCCTCTCTGTCCAAAATCTCCACCAGCCTCCACAAATTGGTGTAGATTGGCATCAGCAATAGCAGATTAGTCTCAACAGTAGAAACTCTGCCTCAGCCATATCGGATTAGACGAGTATCAGATTCGACTGAAATCCAAAATATTGGTTCATAGAACCATAAGACTTTGAATCCCAAGTTCCATAGACTTCAATAGACCCTTTAGGATCCACAAGACTTGAGAGACTTGGAAGCCTAGATTAATGTGGTTTTCAAAAATTCAAGTTCTATAAGTATAGATTTTCCTTTCTACAATGCTTCTTTTTCTTAGAGAGTCTAGGGGAAAAGTCCACAAAGCCTATAAATCCCAAACTTCACAGACTCAAGTAGATCCTTGAGACTATACAAGACTTGTGGGATTTGAGACCTTAGATCAATGTAGAGCTCCCAAGTATTTCTATAAGTTGAAATTTCTATTCATACAATATTTCTTCCCAAGGTCCTTGACCTAGGCTGGTGTTTCTTGCTTGGTAAGAGAAGAACAAAGGAGACGCATTGTGCTCTAAAAAGAATTGAAACTTTGGAATTGAAATAGTCCTATAGGAAAAGATTTAAGGGACCTCAGCTAGAGGGGGAAAGCAAAAGGAGAAAGATGCTTGGGAGGCTTTCAGAGTTCACCAATCTAAAAAAAAAAAAAAAACATTTATACTACTTTCAAGAAAAAGAACCAACAAGAGAAGTTGCTATTAGCCCAAGGAACCTTCGAAATGTCTCTTTCTCAATCTTGAAGAATGGGCCCTTTCCTCATTGAACTCAAATGGTATTGTTCTACAACTTTCTATGAAGAGAAAATAATTAAAATACTTTTGGATGTGGGTTCCCCAAAAAAAAAAAAAAAACAAGAGTGGAAAGAGGAAAAAAGGCCGACAAAGTTCCTTTAGATCCATGGCAAGAAGCCATGGTTGATCCAGTGGACTAAGGACTACACCGTTTTGAGAAATCGAACCATACCCACTATAAAGGAACATCAAAGTAGAAGAAAAAGGGAGGAGGAAAAAAACTGAGCATTTAAGATCTGCACAATATAAAAAAAGAAGAAGCAAGAAACACCAATCTAGGCCAAGAACCTTGGTAAGAAATATTGTATGAGTAGAAATTTCAACCTATAGAAATACTCGGGAGCTCTACACTGATCTAAGGTCCCAGATCTCATAAGTCTTGTAGATTCTTAAGGACCTACTTAAGTTTGTGAAATTTGAGATTTATAGGCATTGTGGACTTTTTCCCTAGATTCTCTACGAAAAAGAAGCATTGTAGAAATGAAAATCTATACTTATAGAACTTGTATTTTTAAAAACCACATTGATCTAGGCTTCCAAGTCTCACAAGTCTTGTGGATCTTAAAGAGTCTATTGAAGCGTGTGGAACTTGGGATTCAAAGGTCTTGTGATTCTAGGAACCAATATTTTGGGTTTCACAAATAAATAATAAAATCCATTAAACTATTCTTTTTTCTCTCTAATTTTTTTAGTACCTTCATATACATATATGTATTTTTCCCTCTTGGATTTTTGGATGTATGTTTGCGCATAGGTTGGTTTTGAGAAACAAATTTATCTTCCGTGGTGGAAAAAAACCTAGCTCACCCATAACTCTAATATGGCCTTGAAGATGCCACGCCTTAAAATTAGAGCATGGGCCTAATTAATGACAAAAAATCGGCCTTTAACAATGTTTTCTCCAATGGGGTTGATGTTTTTCTTCTTCTTCTTCTTCTTTTTTTTTTTTGGGGGGGGGGGGGGGGGGAGGCATTTTGGAGTTTGTTGTTGATGGATTCGTTTTGACATTTTGATTTTCTTTGTTTGGAATTCTCTTCATCATTTTAGGTTCTTTATTTGAATTTTGTTTGTTAATTTCTTAAGCTTTTTAAATGAACTAGCAAATGGCTACGGGAGATGTGTTTGGTTGCTTATATATTGTTACAGATTTTCTCCACAAACATTGTTGATGTGTTTGTTTCCCTAGAAAAGAAAAGAAAAAGAAAAAGATGGTGATGTTTTAAAAATCCATATTTCATTTTTTCTTTCTTTTTTGGTTTCTAAATTCTAATTTAATTTTTAATATAAATGTTGACATTGGATTTTTTAAATAGCAATTAAAATTTGTTATTATTATTTTATATAAATGATGACATTTGTGTGCCAACAGTGCACACCGTAGTAAGGACCAAATTGATTGCAATTTAAAATTTTAGAGACCAAATTAACTACTTCCAAAATGTAGGGACCAAATTGATTGTAACCCCAAAATGTAGGGACCAAAATGATATTTTTACCAAAATAGAATGCATGAAATATAAGTTTAGTAAAAGAAACAAAATTGAAGGGACAGTAAGACTTATGGGCCCGTTTGGTAATATTGTTCTAGTAACATTGTTTAAGTGTTTTGGAAATATGTGTGGGTACAAATGTGTTATGGAAATACGTATTGTGTTGTTTAAACAACGAAAATTGTTGTTTAAACAACGCAACCAAATAGCCCCTTAATGGTCAAGAGAGAGAGAGAGAGAGAGAGAGGCAACCTAACCCTAATGTTGGAGGTCACAAACTTTGTTGATGCAACAATGACCACCATCACCATCACCAGTAGCTGTTTTGTTTTGGTACAATATACCTTTTTCCCTTAACTTTCAAAATTTGATTTGTTTAGGTGTGTTATGGGTATTGTTGTTAGATTGGTTTTGAATTAGTTTTTCGGATTTGATTTAAGTATTTGGTTTGGTATGGGTTGTGTTAGGAATGGATTCCTTTTCTTTTATGTATGTTTTTTTTTTCTTGGGTTATAGGCAAAGGCGAGACTAACCTCACTTGTAAGATATTTTTCCACTAATAAAGTCATTGACATCAATTGGATCTCTTACAAGTGACACCTCGTATAACTGTAATCAATGTTACACCACTCAATAATTTTTCAATTGGAAAATCTTACTGTTGGATTACATGTTCTATATGTTCTTAACATGTATGCCGATTTTCATAAAAATCAGATGTTATATACCAATTGATCCATAAACTCATATTTAATGCAATTGATTAATGATATTACTATTGGTCTTTGATCACCCTGGAATTTTGCAATAATGTAGAATATGTGAAGATAATGTAATTCAATGATGAATATGTCAAAATTCGCATCTAATTAAAAAATAATGAGTGATGTAACATATATATATATATATATATATATATATTTATATGTAAGGACTCAAAAAGAAAAACCCAGGCCCATTTAGAATAATGATGCCTAGATCTTCAAACCAAGCCCAAACAATGAATTTTTAAGAGAGTGGACTTCTAAGTCAAGTGCAATGTTGAGATAATCACAAGTCTAAGACTAATGGAACCTAAGTAACAAATAGGAATGAATAGAACAAAAATTCAGTTTAAACTCTTCCTCGGGGTTCGAGGATAGATCTTGTATTGATAAGTAAAGTTGATATTTCTTTACAGGGTAATTCTCTGTTCTCACACTTGTTTCTTTCTTCTTGGAAAACGTTTATCCCCTCTTTCTAGGGGTTTTCTTTCTTTATATTTTCCCTTTTCTTGCATCTCAGCCCTTCATCTGTACGTTTCAGGGGAACTCTTTGGATGCTTATCCCATCAACATCCTTTTGGATGTAGTAAAAAGAGCTGTGAGCTGTGAAATTACTGTTTAGGGGTCATCTCCTCATTAATGCAGCTAGTTAGGTTGGTGCAGAGCATTGAATGTAGAGGTGGGAGGTGTGTTCTTCAAGAAACTTCCTTCCTCCACCCTTGCACGTCTTGTACATTTCCTTTGCCATCCATTCCCTTATCCTTGGGTTTTTTAGGGGTGCCAATTACCCTTTGGCTCTTTAATTCTCCTCGGGTGGGCATAGCCCTTGGAGTCTGCCTGCCTTTCTTTGCTTGGGTAAAGCAAAGTTATCCTTGGATTGGTTTGCTCGATCCTCGGCCCTCCCACAATATATATATATATATATATATATATATGGCTGGGTCAACTAAAAGAAAGCCCTTCTTTTCAATTTTTTAATGCTTAAAATTGATTTATGCAAGGGGTTGGTTATGTTGACACCCTATTTTGCAATCCGCATTTAACCTCACATGGAGGGTAAAAGGGTAATTTCACATTGGAAATATGAATCTTAATTCTGGTCATTAGATCCTTAATCTCATTTCACCAAAATGATCTTGATGTTGTAACGATCAAATCGACTGGTCATGAGCCCTAATCGGACCACCAGATTAAAAGTTATCATCAAATCAAGTTTTAATGGTTGAAATGCATCATCACAAATTGAGTCCGACTATATGTGATTATGAACAATTGATTTCAATTGGTTATAAGTATAATCAATTTGAGATCGATGAGGTGTCATAATTTGATTGGTTAGGACTACATTTTATGGTGAGGTTGCATACACCTAATTAATTAGATAGTTAAACATTAATTATTCAATGAGTAATTTGTGCAATTATCTTTTAATTAGAGTAACTTTAGAACCAATTAAGTCTGAAATGGGAGTGATTGATGCCATTTAATGTTAATTGGGAGCTAATTTGGGACATATTAATGTTAATTGTGCTGAAATCATTTTCTAACAAATGACCTCTGCTCATCATTTCATCAATATCTCTCATAATATTTTGAATCTGTGAATGAGATTAATTTTCCCAGAAACTAGACATCCGGGGCTTCAATTTGAGCACAAGAATGAGGCAATTTCGATCAGAATTGAGTCAGATATGATTTTTTGAAGTTGGCTCTATATGCTGTTACAGCAGCTACGGGAAAACCGAACTTTGCTTGCTCCTCACTCTCACCAATCTTTCCATTTAATGCACCAGATTTCCCCAAAGGCTAAAATGAGGTCTAGGTTCATGATTCTTTGTCAACTCTCATTAAATGGCATTCCATTCATATTTTCTCCACCACTACTATATAAATCCCACCTCTCCTTCATTCCAAAGCAGACAAAAACCCCCCTCTTTTCTCCTCTCTTGAGTTCTAGTGAAGTAGAGTAGTCTTGTCATATCTTGGTCTTCCTGAGACTCAAGGTATTGAGTGAGACTCACTCTTCCTCTCCTAACTCTTCTTTTCCTCCACCCTTAGGACCTCCCTTAAGAGTCTCCTCCTCCACCATATGGATCTTGCATGAAGGTATAATCCCTTTCCCTAATTGTTTTTTGTGTTTCCATGATGAGAATTTAGGATTAAGGCATGATAGTAACTATTTAAATCCTCTTGAATATGTTTGAATGTTCTTAATTGTTCTTATGTGTTTTTCACATGTTCTTGGTTGTTCATCACATGTTCATGCATAAACACTAGTTTTGATCCTAAATCCATATCAAAAATAGGAAAAACATGTTTATTTCATAATTCTTTCAAATTCTTGAATCTAGGTTATCACCATCCACACACATTCACTAGAATTTATTTTTCAATCCAAATGCAATGCTAAATAAATTGAATTAGGGTTTATCACATGCACACACATTAAATTCAACTTGTAACTTGATTGACATATTGGATGATGTGATATGAATGTTGGCCACCATAGTCTAGAAGACCGGTTTCACCGGGCAAGGTGGGTGCCTAACACCTTCCCATCTTGTAACATAGCCTCCGAACTTAGATCAAGGGTTGATAGACCAATGCTTATCCTTGTAATTTTCGATTTTTAGATTGTAACTAGGAAACAAAGCCATGTACTTTATCTTAGATTGTATCTAGGACCAAAGCCATGTAATTTTCCTATGATCAATGTAAATTCATTTGAAAATTAATAAAATGATGAATTTTTCAATTTTGGGTTTCTTATTTATCCAAATAATTAAATAAGTGGCGACTCCATTGTAAAACCCTTAATCTAAAGGGGAAAATATAACTAGTCGAACCTCTATTTTGAGAGGCAACAACACGCTCCACCCATTCACGTGGGTTTGGCCCAACATCATCATAAAACGGGCCGGGGGCGCGGTCTCTCACAGGTTACTGGTAAAGACGAGACTAACTTCATTTTTATTTTCCAATGTTTATTTAAATACGAAAAAATATATATACTTACTAATTGTAGACTGTCTAAGATATTATTTACACTTTTCGACACTTTACCAATTGTTTCTTATGACATGGTCACTCTTCCCTTTCTTCGCAATCGTGGCTAGGGATATCAATAGGTCGGTTTGGGTTGAGTTTAGACTCTACTCAGACTAGACCCAATTTCAGGTAGTGATAGAACGGATGACCCATCACTGACTATGAGCACCATTGGGTTGGATTTAGTGGTTCTTCGTTTGGATCGAGTCAGTTTCGGTTGAAACCAAGGGAGGCAACGATGAACGAGATCCCGCTGAATCTATTCCAAATTTTGATGGATTACATCGAATCTTGATAGATCTAGCCCAAATCTTGTCAGATCTCGACAAGATCACAACAAATCTAGCTCAAATCTCGACTAATCTGGTCAAGATATTGCTAGATCTAAGAGAGAGAGAGAGAGAGAGAGAGAGAGAGAGAGAGAATTACCGGTGAGATTTGTTGGCCGGTTCGGTTTTCATTGGATTTCAAACCTCTAACCCGCCACTCAGCCCACTCACATTAGTTGTTGATGCCAATGATCCGCCATGGACCGCCTTTCTACTTGGATCAAGTTGGTTCCAGTCGGGTGGCACTGAGTTGGAAAAGTTAGTTAGGGCTCAGTTTGCTTTGGATAGCCTTAATTGAGGCCATTTGTTAATGTCATTGGGAAATATTCCAATTTCTCTTCTACTTTTCTTAGAACTTGACTTTAATAATTTAATTTGGATTAGAACAAAATAAAATAAAAAGAAGGCCTAGATCTTTTATTGAACTGTACAAAGACCTTCCTTACTTTTTTTAAAAAATAATTTATATTCACCTACCTAGTAACTTAATATCGCTAAACTTGTTAAGACAAATTGATATATTTATACTTTTACCCTCACTTTCCATTTGAAATTCTCATTTTACCCTCGGACAAAAAATCAAATACAAATCATTTGTATTGCTCTTAGTGTTCCATTTTGTACTACAATAATCACAACTTGGTAATGTTGTTTTTTGTTTTTTTTACATTCCTTATAAAATAACCAAAGTTTAAAATGAAAAAAAAAAAAAAAAGGATTCATAAGAAATTGTGATTAATGAAATATAAAATGGAATACAAAAAATGAGATAAAGGAAGTTGATACAATACTGTACCATACCTCTGATACAACCAATATTTGTCAATGTACCGCTCCAGATACTAGGTTGTATCGGTCTATACTGAACGTACCAGAGGATATTGGTTATTTTAGTTAGAAAATAGAGAAAAAAAAACCCAATCCATCCATACTAATAGCCCAACTCTTTGACGATCACTAGATCGTTGCTGGTTTTTGGTTTCCTTCTTAGGGTCAGCCCTACCATTAGGCCAATGAAGTGGTCGCTTAAATCCCCCAATTAGAATAAGGCCTCCAAATTTTAACCAATAAAGATATTTCTATACTTGTATGATTATTAATTAGGCTCAGATATTATTCAATAGATATAATATGTATATATATATATATAGTAATGCAATGGACACAACAAAATGTTATATTAACTTCGCAACATTCCTAAATTAACATGCCAACTTATACATGGGCTCTCCATGATCTCTAATTTTAATTTTTTTCTTTGCTAATTTAAGAATGTTGTGTCCCTAGCATTACTCAAAAGGAAATGTTTACAATAATGTTACGTCCACAATATTTTCACAAAAAATATTTATAAGTGGAAATTTATTATTGATAGGTAAAAAAGTAATTAATGTCAATAACAAGTCTAAATTAGAATCAATAACGGATTACTACTTAAGATTTGTTGTAGAATTGTTGTTTAAATGTTGTGGATGTAGAATTACTCAATTGTTTATCGAAGACCAAAAAAAAAAAAAAAAAAAAAAACAACAGAGAAAAAAAAATTAACAAAGTGTAGGTGGACTATTGTCCACTCATTTCTTGTTATTTTTATTTTTTTTATTTTAGTTCTTTTTTAATTCTTAGTAGCTTAATATATATATATATATACACACACACACTAGTCCTTAACAAAAAAATAATAAGCTTTATGAAATATTAATCAAGTCTAAATAATTTTCTCTAGATAAATCTAAATAATGAATAAAAAATTTAGAATATTACTAACACATGAACAAGAAATTTAAAAAATACAATTTTTGTTACACCAAACAAATTAAAAGAATAGAGTTAAGTAAAAAGGATTATTTAATTAAAGTTAAATACAATTTTTGTTACACCTAACAAATTAAAAGAATAGAGTTAAGTAAAAAGGATTATTTAATTAAAGTTAAATATATTAAATATCACTTTAACCCCAAAATCCCTTCCCTGGATCCTTCTTCTTCCAACTTCTTTGCTTTTTCTTCCCGGGAACCTTGGTTATGGCTATCTCTCCTCTGTTATGACTTGTGATTGCAGTTGTTAGAAAGGAAAAACATTACCCGCTAGGCCGCTACCCACCACATGAAGTACAACCATTTGAAAACTCCTATTCATTTTTTTTGCCAACTGATTGTACTTTTATTTATTTATTTTTAATATTATCTTGTGTAGCAGTTGGCCAACAGACTGTATTTTTTTTTTTTAACTATTGAAATGATACTTGTATTACATGAGTTGTTGCACGTTGTTTTTCTTGTTTTCATGAGCGTCCGTATTTGGTGTGTAATACTTATATTGTGTGTGACATATTTCTATTCTAGATTTCGTCATCTCTGGCTATAAATTCCTGTCCATCATAAGTCATAACACACACTACAACCTGTAAGCTTTCCCAAGTTTCTTAGTCTCGTATTCAAACAATTTTCTTGGCATGGCACTGGCACTGGCACCACCCACCTCTCTAGTGTTCAAAGTACAAAGGTGCAAACCAGAATTGGTTGCTCCTGCAAAGCCCACACCCTATGAATTCAAACAACTTTCCGATATTGATGAACAAGAGGGTCTTCGATTTCAAATCCCAACCATACATTTCTATAAATATGATCCCTCAATATTGCAAGAGATCAGAGACCCAGTGAAAGTCATCAGAGAAGCACTTGCACAAACACTAGTGTTTTACTACCCATTTGCTGGTAGGCTTAGGGAAGGACCTGGCCGAAAGCTTGTAGTAGAATGTACCGGTGAGGGTGTTATATTTATTGAGGCCAACGCCGATATTATACTTGAACAGTTTGGTGACGTACTTCATCCTCCATTCCCATGCTTGGAGGAGCTCCTTTTTTATGTTCCCGGCTCTGGGGGCATCCTTAATTGCCCATTATTGCTTATTCAGGTTCATATACTGTGCCTCTAAAACTCAAGACTATAAAACTCATTAATATATATATATATATATATATATATATATATATATATTTGTGTGTGTGTGTTTACATCTAAATTGATGTATCATTGGATGATTAAAGTAAGAAAATAAATACTGCAACCTGTTAACTTTTCATCTTTTAGGTCACGATAAACTTTCGAAAACTTTTATAATGAGAAACTTCACTTATATGAAAATATGAATCATGGGATAGAAAATTTATTGGTACCTTGTTCTTTTGTACGTAGATGGAAAATATGAAGGTCAATGTTATTTTAATGTAATTGGTGACATATCTAAATGTTACATAGTAAATTTATAAGTAATGCAATTTTTACAATAATTTTACAACAAATTTTAGATAATAAAAAATAATGCTACTTTTACAATATTTTTATAATAATTTTATAGCAAATCTTAGATAAGTTATTATTATTAAGTAAAAAAAATGACAATAGTGGTGGGTCAAATACCAATAATAATTTGTCACTTAAGTTTTTTGTGAAATTATTATAAAAATGTTATGAAAATATTGTGATATAGCATTACTCAAAATTTACATATATCTCTATAGCATCACTCTTTATTATTAAATAAACCAATAATCATTTTGCTTGGTGGAGATGGGCAAGTGACGCGTCTCAAGTGTGGTGGTTTCATCTTTGCCGTTCGCCTAAACCACACCATGAGTGACGCCACTGGATTGGTGCAATTCATGATGGCCATGGGTGAGATGGCATGTGGTGCATATGCCCCCTCCATCTTACCTGTGTGGCAGAGACATCTCCTTCAAGCAAGAGATCCAACTCAAGTGACATGCACACACCGTGAGTATGATGACATGGCTTCCACCGTTGTTGTCCCAATCCCACTTAATGATGGCATGGCCCATCGTACCATTTTCTTCAGCTCCATAGAGGTCTTCGCCCTCTGGAGATTCATGCCACATCACTTGAAACAATGCTCCACCTTCGAGTTGCTCACCGCATGCCTTTGGCGTTGTCGTACCATGGCTCTCCCGACAAACTCCCAAGAAGAGGTTCATGTGTTGTGCATTGTCAATGCACGTGACAAATGCAACCCTCCTTTACCCAATGGTTATTACAGTAATGTTTTTGCGTTCTCTATGGCACTTACAACAGCAGGGAAGCTTTGTAAGAATCCATTGGGTTACGCAGTGGAATTGCTGAAGAAGGCAAAGAACAATGAAACAGAGGAGTACTTAAGGTCGGTGATTGATCTTATGATGATTAAGGGTCGGCTCCACTTCTGTGGGGTGGGGTCGTATGTTGTGTCGAATGTGACATGGGTCGGATTTGGAGAGGTGGACTTTGGGTGGGGTAAACCGTTTTATGGTGGGCTTGCCAAGGGGGAGGTGGGGGCCATACCCAGAGTGTCTGGCTTCTATATTCCTAGTAAGAACGGTAAAGGAGAGAATGAGATAGTAGTGCCAATTTCCCTACCAGTCCAAGCCATGGAAAGATTTGGAAACCAGTTGGATATATTGCTTGCTAAAGGACCAAGTAGTCACTTATAAGAATTCCATTTTGCTCAAGCTTTTGAACCAAATTTACTGAGAGTAAATATCTTATTTTGTTCGTGCCTTAAGTTTGAATTTTATATCCATTAGTTTTTTTTTAAGGAATCGAGTAACTTTCATCCTAAAATGGGTAGATTCCATTAACTTATCATGAGATTTGAATTAATGTCAACTAAAATGGGTATGTCCATTAGTGCCAATTTCCCTACCAGTCCAAGCCATGGAAAGATTTGGAAACCAGTTGGATATATTGCTTGCTAAAGGACCAAGTAGTCACTTATAAGAATTCCATTTTGCTCAAGCTTTTGAACCAAATTTACTGAGAGTAAATATCTTATTTTGTTCGTGCCTTAAGTTTGAATTTTATATCCATTAGTTTTTTTTAAGGAATCGAGTAACTTTCATCCTAAAATGGGTAGATTCCGTTAACTTATCATGAGATTTGAATTAATGTCAACTAGACCTAAGACATTTTAAAAATGAATAATTTGGTCCCTAAACCCAACTTACTCCCTATACATTAATTAAGTTCGTTAGTTATTTTTCTCCTCTCTTAGTGAACAAATTGGATTAAGGGTTCAAATTGATCAATTTTGAAAAGGTTTGGAATTGTTTGACTTTAGCCCAAACCTAAAGGTAGGTTAATGGAATTTAACCTAATATTTAAATTTTTATTAGTTTTTATTGTTTATTAATAAAGGTTAGACTTTTTGAAGTCTCCATAACTTGTGTGCAAAGACAGCTCATAGCGAAAGCCGTTTACCAATGATTGTTGTGATGAGCTAGAGTATGAGATAGCCAGTGCGATGACTTAATGCAGATAAGCAATATGCGCGTTGTGAGCTGAGTTCAAGAAGCTAAATACGATGACTGACACGCTTGGGAGTTAGGATCACAAGAGAACAGAAATTAGAAAAAAAAATGTTTTGAACTTTTCATCAAGTTTAGATTGCTTCGTCGGTAGTTACTGGAATGATTGTCATGTGATAAGGATATTCTGCACCATTAGATCACAAGGGATATCATAAAATTTGGGGAGTACTATGCAACATCAAAGCTAGAAAATTTTACTCTTGCCTTTAAACCTGTGCTTAATTACTGGCAGAATTTAGTGAGGGCAAAAAAAAAAAAAAAAAAAAAAAAAAATGACTGCCTTCCTTTAATGATCTGTATGGTCAAAAAGTGCAGAAATTAAGAGGGCTTGTGACAAGAACATCGAGGGTGCTTTAATAGAGTAGTTATTGTGTTAGGGGGGGAGCTAGCATAGGATATACTTGATAGGGGAAGAGTGCTTTGAGGGATGTAGTGAGGTTTTGTTGTATTTTTTCTCACTTCATGTACTGTGGTCTTGTGTCCATTTTTACATACATTGTATTCTTCTTTCTATATATATGATGATGTATGTTTTTCACATTTTCTCTCATGCATTGTTTCTTTTCTCTTTTTACACACATGTTTCTTCTTGTATACAACTTTTCTATGTTTCACACTTAATGCTTTGATGAGTCTTGTTTAAGTGTTTCAGTTAAGATAGGTTGCAAGTCTACCATGCCACGATCTCTCTTTTTGCAATGTTTTTCAAGTGTTCATAGTAGGGTTAGACTTATGTACTTTTGTTAGTTATGGGACAGTTGTGTTAGACTTCTCTCATAATTGTTGTTTGTGGTTTTGCCATGAATTGCCAAAGGGGGAGATTGTTAGGGTCATTTTTTATGATTGGCTAATCTTTTGACAAAATGCACTTTACTTGTAATTTGGTAGATCTAAGATGGGTTTAATATTTCAAGAATCATGTTCTTCAAGTCAAGTATTAAAGAAATGCAGATTGATCGAAGAAACAAGTGAAGAAAAGCTGTTTATTAAGTCTTGAGAGATAACTCGACAGATGTCTACTATCGAGACTTAATGTGAAGCTCAATAGATGACTTGACAGTAATTCGATCTATCGAGAACTACAATTTTCAATTTTCCAAATCTGAATTTCAACCCAAGCTTTTGGATTTGTTTATTAGTTTCTTTTCTTACAACCCTAAATATATATAAGGCTTATTTTAAAAAATCATTACACACGGATATAGAGACCAAGAGACTTATTTTCTCTGTGAGAATTTATTACGTTTGTATGCCATAGAATTTTGTAACTAAATGCTTCCAGATCTTCATTGTTGAGGAAGTGAAAAACTTTGCAGCCAACAACATTTGTTCAAGTTGCTGGAGTTAGTCAAGTATTGAGATCCGTACAAAGAATTAGTCACAAATTGGAGGTTTGTGCATCAAGAGAAAGAATGCTACTACAAAATCAAGTTCAATTGGGTATTGGAGCAAAAATTCAACTGTAGGTTGGTATTTCAAGATAGGCCAATGTAGTTGGTAAGATTTCTTATACTTGTAATCGCTTGATTGTTGATTAGTAGATTCTTGAAAGTGATGACCTTAAAATTACCCGGTGGGATTTTTGCCTTGCGAGATTTTCCCCGTTTGTCAACAAATCATTGTTTCAAATTTATTTTCTATTGCATTTAGTATTTTTTGTGATTTGTTGGTGCCTCCACGATTTGCATACAATTGAACCTAATAAATCAACTTGGGTAATTAAATTAACTAGACATGAACCTGCACATTATGCATGATAATTATTTTATGGTGTTTTTATTAATTTAAAAAAAAAAAAACTTAAACTAATTTAATAAAGAGTAATGTATTTTGTAATCATATTTTTAGTTATTATAGGAACGATCATAAATGTAATATAGGAACAATCATAAATTATAAATGTGGGGCACAATAATTTAAATAGGTACTTGTGCCACGTGTCGTATTCATGGCCGAGGAGTCCATTATTGTGCTGAGGAGGCCATATGCTTGGATAGTAAAGTCACATCAATGGCACATTGCCAGAGGAGGTCTTACTGTTGAGAAAAAGATTCGGAGAAGGGATTAGCCTTGACATGACTGAAGGGATGGTAGCTGCCCCCACATTTAATGCATCCCACCAAACCTCCTGGCTGCATTTATGTGGAGAAGACATTTGAATAGTGCTGCCTTGGCCGCCGCAACTCACAAAGGGTTTGAGAAGGTATCTGATGGGACAAGTACTTAAGTGATGGACTTGACGATCAACAAATGGAGGGCCAAGATCGCCTGAAGGGAGCTATATAATGTGAGAGACCCTCCAAAGGGGGGGGGGGGGGCAGAAAATCTGTAGAGAAAACACGGTAGCATTAAGAACAGTAACTGTAATCAAATCTAAGGAAAATATATTCAAGAACTACTCTCCTCAGCCATTGCCGAGGAAGAATTTTTGTGCACCACATTTGTCTATTCATTGCTTTTCCTTACTCTCTTAACATCTTTAGCCCATTGAGGGTGTTGTCCACTTCATTAAAACTTAGCTTTTTAGTACACTCTTTACAAATTTATTGTATTGGGCTCTTTGGGCCTTAATCCATTCATCTTTTGGACATAAGAACCAAAGCTCGCCCCTACAATAAATATAAATTTTGTCGTACCAAAATGAAAACAATACAATTCAAAAGGAAATTTAACGAAAGTATTCATTTTTTAATAAATATAAAATTTGGAAATTGTTCTTTTAGTTTTAAACAAAATTTCTCAAACCTTATTTTTTTTGCCTACAATCCAAAATACCGAAAAATGTAACTAAGAAAATTAACGAAACTTAACAATAATTGATTAGACCAATTAGGAAAACAATTTATTGTAATTTTATCCACCCAAAACATATTATAAAATAAACAATTATTAGCAAAATCTAAGAATTAAATATCTATATATGCATTGTTATAAAATAATAATAATAAAAATAAAATTGCAAAAATTAAAATAAATGATATTATAGTGTACTTCTAATACAACTATTTAGAGTACTTTTTCCACCACAAAGGATTAAAGAATAAACAAAAATTGGTAAAGTCTCATAGTTTAACATCTAAATTGAGTACTATAAAAATCATGCTACGTAATAGAAGAAATATTAATTTACAATAAATACCAAATCATCCAAATCATACTATGTAATAAAATAATATTATACTTTTACATGCTATATTTAATTCTTTATAATGCAATAGGATACCATTTAACAACAAAGAGAACCAAAAAAGAAAAAAGAAAAACAATTTAAAAAACAAAACTAAATCACATTAACCCAATGTAGAGTTTTAAAAAATATAAAAAACTATCAACCTAAGGCCGATATGCAAGAAAAATAAAAAAAAATTACCAAAAATTTGTGAGAGAGAGAGAGAGAGAGAGAGAGAGAGAGAGAACCTTTTTGTTGTGAGGGAAAACTATGCATAGAATGGAAGATATAGCGACAAATTTATAGTAAGAGGGTGTGAATAAGAAAAGAAAAAAAATAAAGGAAGATGAAGAGAAAAAGGAAGAATGATATTAATTTAGATGGTAGTGGGAAGATGAAAAGATAAGAAAAAAAATAAAGGAAGATGAAGAGAAAGAGGAAGAATGATATTAATTTAGATGGTAGTGGGAAGATGAAAAGATAAGGGAGAAAGGTTGGAGAAGTAGAAGAAAGATGAAAATGTAAGGAAGGGAGAAATGTTGGAGAAGTGTAAATATTAAAAAAAAAAATGTTAAAAACAATTATAGGAAAATTGCAATTTTCCTATAATTGTACTTGAAATAGCTCAATTTTCCTATAATTAGAAAAAAAAAAAAGGAAGATAATGACGTGGACACTGATGTGGCTCAGTTGGCGCGCAGTAATAGTAAATGTTATGCTTTAATTTTTAGAAATATATAGATTAACTGGGGTCAAGCTATCTTAACCCAACACACTCATTTCTTGTTTTTTTTAGTTCTTTTTTAATTCTTAGTAGCTTAATATATACACACACTAGTTGTTAACAAAAAAAATAATAAGCTTTATGAAATATCAATCAAGTCTAAATAATTTTATCTAGATAAATCTAAAATAATGAATAAAAAATTTAGAACATTACTCATATATGAACAAGAAATTCTTTAAAAAATACAATTTTTGCTACACCTAACAAATTAAAAGAATAGAGTTAAGTAAAAAGGATTATTTAATTAAAGTTAAATATATTAAATGTCTCCATCTAAATATCACTTCAACCCCAAAATCTCTTCCCTGGATCCTTCTTTTTCAATTTGTCAACTTCTTTGCTGTTTCTTTATTCGTTTTCTCAGCCGGCGTGAACCCTGATTATTCCTATCTCTCCCCTCTCTCTCTCTCTCTCTCTCTCTCTCTCTCTCTCTCTCTCTTAATTGTTTTGTGGGCGAAGTGTAGGGGGCTTCTTTAATTGGTGTGTGCATATCACATGAACTTTGACTTTACAAAAGCCTAGATATTTTTTTCTTGTACTTCAAAAGTTAAGGGGGGAAAAAAGAGTTAAGATCCCAACAAATCACAGAAATTGCGGCAAACATTATGTACTTTGTTATAACTTGTGATTGCAGTTGTTAGAAAGGTAAAACAATACCCACTCGGCCACTACCCATCGCATGAAGTACAACCATTTGAAAACTCATACATTTTTTTTGGCAAACTGATTGTACTTTTTTTTTTTATATATTATCTCCTGTAGTTGGCCACCCACTCACATGAGTTGTTGGCTTGTTGCGCATGGTTTTTCTTGTTTTTACGTGTCCATACTTGGTGTGGAGTACTTGTATATTGTTTGTGGTAATATTTTCCCTATTTTGAAGGATATTTCTATTTCTAGATTACGTTATCTCGGGCTATAAATTCCTGTCCATCTCTGGCTTGCCCAAGTTTCCCAGTCTCATATTCAAACCATTTTCTTGGCATGGCACTGGCACCACCCACCTCTCTAGTGTTCAAAGTACAAAGGTGCAAACCAGAACTGGTTGCTCCTGCAAAGCCCACACCTTATGAATTCAAACAACTCTCCGATATGGATGACCAAGAGGGTCTTCGATTACAAATCAACACCATACATTTCTATAAACATGATTCCTCAATATTGCAAGAGATTAGAGACCCAGTGAAAGTCATCAGAGAAGCACTTGCACAAACACTAGTGTTTTACTACCCATTTGCTGGTAGGCTTAGGGAAGGACCTGGCCGAAAGCTTGTAGTAGAATGTACCGGTGAGGGTGTCATGTTTATTGAGGCCAACGCCGATATTACGCTTGAACAGTTTGGTGACGTACTTCATCCTCCATTCCCATGCTTGGAGGAGCTCCTTTTTGATGTTCCCAGCTCTGGGGGCACCCTTCATTGCCCATTATTGCTTATTCAGGTTCATATACTGCGCCTCTAAATCTCATTAATATATATAAATGAATCTTGGGATAGAAAATTATTGGTAACTTGTTCTTTTGTAGATGGAAAATATGAAGGTCAACATAATTTTAATGTAATTGGTGACATATCCAAATGTTATGCAGTAAATTTCTAAGTAATGCTACTTTTATAATATTTTTATAATGATTTGACAACAAATTTTAGATAATAAAATTATTATTGTTAAGTAAAAAAATGACATTAGTGGTGGGTCAAATTAGAACCACTAACCATTTGTTACTTCAGTTTTTTGTAAAATTATTATGAAAATGTTATGAAAATATTGTGATATAGCATTACTAAAAATTTATATCTATCTCTATAGCATCACTCTTTATTATTAAATAAACCAATAATCATTTTGCTTGGTGGAGATGGGTAGGTGACGCGTCTCAAGTGTGGTGGTTTCATCTTTGCCCTTCGCCTAAACCACACCATGAGTGATGCCGTTGGATTGGTGCAATTCATGATGGCCATGGGCGAGATGGCATGTGGTGCATGTGCCCCCTCCATCTTACCCGTGTGGCAGAGACATCTCCTTCAAGCAAGAGATCCAACTCAAGTGACATGCATGCACCACGAGTTTGATGACATGGCCTCTACCGTTGTTATCCCAATCCCACTCAAAGATGACATGGCCCATCGTACCATTTTCTTTGGCTCCACAGAGGTCTTTGCCCTTCGGAGATTCATGCCACATCACCTGAAACAATGCTCCACCTTTGAGTTGCTCATCGCATGCCTCTGGCGTTGTCGTACCATAGCTCTCCAAACAAACCCCCAAGAAGAGGTTCGTTTGTTGTGTGTTGTCAACGCACGTGACAAATTCAACCCTCCTTTACCCAATGGTTATTACGGTAACGTTTGTGTGTTCTGTGTGGCACTCACAACAGCAGGGAAGCTTTGTAAGAATCCTTTGGGTTACGCTGTGGAATTGTTGAAGAAGGCAAAAAATAACGTAACAGAGGAGTACGTGCGGTCGGTGATTGATCTTATGACAATTAAGGGTCGGCCTCACTTCTATGTGGTGGGGTCGTATCTTGTGTCGGATGTGACACGTGCTAGATTTGGAGAGGTGGACTTTGGGTGGGGTAAACCGTTTTATGGTGGGCCTGCAATGGGTGAAGGGGGGGCCATACCCGGAGTGTCCAGTTTCTATATTCCTAGTAAGAATAGTAAAGGAGAGAATGGAATAATAATGCCAATTTCCTTGCCAGTCCAAGCCATGGAAAGATTTGAAAATCAGTTGAATATATTGCTTGTTGAAGGACCAACTAGTCACTTATAAGAATTCACTGCTCAAGCTTTTGAACCAAATTTACTAAGTGTAGATATCTTAATTTGTGCATGTGCCTTAAGTTTGAATTTTATATCCATTAGTTTTTTTTTAAGGAATCAAGTAACTTTCATCCTAAAAAGGGTAGATTCCATTAACTTATGATAAGACTTGAATTAATGTCAACTAGGTCTAAAACATCTAAAAAATGAATGATTTGGTCCCTATACCCAACTTACTCCCTATACATTATTAAGTTTGTTAGTTATTTTTCTCCTCTCTTCATGACCAAATTGGATTAAGGGTTCAAATTGATCATTTTTGAAATGTTTTGGATTTGTTTGGCATTGGCCCAAACCTAAAGGTCAGTTAATGGAATTTATCCTAATATTTAAATTTTTATTAGTTTTTATTGTTTATTAATAAAGGTTAGACCCTTTTAAAGTCTTCATAACTTGTGTGCAAAGTCACTTGACAGCAAAAGTCGTTTACCAATGACTGTTGTGATGAGCTAGAGTATGAGATAGCAAGTGCGATGACTAAATGAAGATAAGCAATATGCACTTTGTGAGTTGAGTTCGAGAAGCTAAATGCGATGACTAAAATGAAAATATAGGCAGGACTGGGCTTGGGCCTATTATATTGGGCTAATATGTCTAATATATATCTCTAACACCCTCCCTCAAACTCAAGGCGGAAGCTCAATGAAGACTTGAGGTTAGATAAGTATGAGAAGATCATTTGGAGATGCCATGAAGAATGCCTTTGAAGAAACCACAATGAAGAATGTGCCAATTGACCAATTTTAGAGCTTCAAATGAAGAAATGGAGTCCAAAATCGAAATCTACACGAAAAACTGAGCTAGATATGCCATGTCGGAAATTTTGACTTTTGGTCAAAGGTCAACGCAAAAGTCAAAGTCAACTGGTACAAGGTAAAAGTCAACGGATACTAGTCCGGGTCGATTCTGGGGTTTTTGGGTTGGGTCACGGGTCGAGTAGCAGAGCCGTTGACATCATCCTATGACGTGTCGCTGATGTGGAGGTGCTTGCATGGCTACTGTCGTGGAGTGATGACGTCATCCGGTGACGTCAGATGACATCAGCAGCAGTTTTCGGCGCTTGGCTAGAGCGTGCGATGTTCACCGGCACGTGGAGGAGAAGCCTGAAACTAAGGAGGCACGTGTTAGCGTGTGTGAGGTCGAATGGAGGCCAGAATCTCGGATTCCGTAGATCGGTGGATGAGGAGGCCGACAGGGTGGTGTGTGTCACTAAAGAAGATCTGTTAGTGAGGATTCCGATGTGGCGATTGGGAGATATTCTGGAGCTAACTGCGGCGTGTGGCTATGTTTC
This sequence comes from Quercus wislizeni, assembly GCA_023055345.1. NCBI lineage: Eukaryota > Viridiplantae > Streptophyta > Magnoliopsida > Fagales > Fagaceae > Quercus > Quercus wislizeni. The sequence goes on along the minus strand of JALGQJ010000029.1, from coordinate 3,076,945 downwards.
GGTTGACCGGATTTCTGGGTTTTCCTCGCGGGAGGCCTAGGAGCATGTCTGTTGGGTCGGTTTCGATAGGCGAAGGCTTGATGTACATAGATCTGATAGGGAGAGGCACAAATTGCTTGGTTGTTGGATTTTGACACAGCACAAAGCCGTGGTGGCTGCGAGATGTGATGGAGTCTAGATCGAGCAGACAAACATGTGTGACTTCTGATAATGATGTGCATGTAAGAATTTTCTTTGCTTGCTAGAGATTTTTGTTTGATGTCAAGAACGAAGTTTGGCTCTGATACCATGTTAAATAAATTATTATTAGGGCTTGGGCATATTACATTGGGCTAATATATGTCTAATATATATCTCTAACATATTTGATGTTATGTATTACTGCATGCATATTTGAAGACTTTATTTTCATTTTTCTGCTCAACTAAATCATATTCTCGAGGGGCGGTTATTTAACCATGTTTTTCAACCGGGAAGTTAATGTTGAAAATGTTTCATAATTTCATGTTGATAAATGTACGTAGAACGAAGTTAACACGCTTGGGAGTTAGGATCACAAGAGAATAGAAGTTAGAAAAGAAAATGTTTTGAACTTTTCATCATGTGTAGACTGCTTCGTGAGTTGTTACTGGAATGATTGTCATGTGATAGGGATATTCTGCACCTCCAGAACACAAGGGATACCATAAAATTTGGGGAGTACTGTGCAATATCAAAGCTAGAAAATTTTACTCTTGCCTTTAAACCTGAGCTTAATTACTGGCAGGATTTAGTGAGGGCAAAAAGAAAAAAGTAAAAAATGATTGTATTCATTTAATGATCTGTATGGTCAAAAAGCGCAGAAATTAAGAGGGCCTGTGACAAGAACTACAAGGGTGCTTTAATACAGCTGAACTCTATTTTAGAAACGCACACATAAAGCAGAACTCAAACTGTAATTACAACTTAAAAAAAAAAAATCATCAAAAAAACTTACCGGTTTTAGTTTGTCCCTAATACACTTCAATTCTATAAACTTTTTATTTGCTTCATTTTGACTTTTTAAGATTTGGATTAAATAATTAAATTCGTTAAAAAGTTTTTGAAGTTTGGATGAACCCTAACAAGTTCATTTAGTCTGAACTTTAGAAAATCTAATATTTTTTTGTTAGCAATATGAGTCCTAGTAAAACATGGGAAATCAGCCATTTAACTTTCATCGGTGATATTTTTAGCCAAGATCCCTATTTTTGAAATATGAATGTTCAATTAGTGTGTGAAACACTAATGAATGTTTAGATCCCCAATTACAAAATAACCAACACAAGCTTATAATCAAACAATATATGTGTGGAAAATGAAATATAAGCAATACCAAATTTGGAAAACTACTTTAACACATAATTAATCACAAACACAACAACAATTAATAGTTAAAGAGTAAGGGAAAAGAGATGCAAATACAAGGATAACACCGGCACGTGTAATCGAAGAGGAAACCAAAGAACTCGGTGAAAAACCTCTCTGCTGCCCTCCAAGTGGTAAAATGATCCACTAAAAAATAAAGTTGGGATACACGAATAACAATAGATCTTCCAAGCCTAATCTACCCAATACACCTAAGCCCTCCAAACTTCTTGCTCCAACAGGGTTAAGCCTAACCGTGTTTTCTTTAGCTTTCCGGATCTCACAATAAGCCCATTGCATCAACCAAATGAATTGGTCATCTCCGAACTGCTTCCCGAACACCAAAATACCTCCTCATTGATATGGGTATGGTGAAATAAGGATTTGACAAATGTACCTGTCAAGGATATGTTAATGGAGAGGGTGAGAGTAGAGGAATTTGGAGTATCAAATGTCAAAATTGTGGATGAGTCAATCTTGGTTTTCTTTAGGCTTTCTATATCAAAATTCTCTCTAGAAGGTCTCTACATTTCGTGAGCATAAGGGTATTTTTAGTAGTGTATGTGAGGAATGTGAAAGGTAATTTTTTTGCATAACAGGGCATTCTAGCGACTCAGTCTCACGAGTGAATGAGTTGCGAGTTTGAGTCGTGAGTTAACTGCTTAGCCAAACTGTACTTTTTGTCCTGTAGTGCTCCAACAGTCGTGACCTTTCAGCTTCCTGCTGCTTCACACGTGTGGCATTTTGACGAGTTGCTAGTTGTGAGTCACTCGCGAGAAACCTCCAAATGCACACATTCTTGAATTTCTTCACACTTTCTCACACATAACTCTTACATAATTCCCACCTAAATATAGGGTATTTAATTGCTAAATTACAAGAAAATTTGGCATGGAGTAAAACTAACACATGATTGAATGAATTCAACCTTAAAATCTCCTCCTTTGCCCATTCCATGACAAAGCCCTAAAACAAACTCTAGACTTAAAATGTGAGTTGGGAACAGTTGGCAAAACTCATTCACACCTAACTCTAGATACTGTGAAGCTCTTGAACTATGCGGACAAGATTTCCTGAAAACAATAACACGATACGATCATTGTAAGCAGAAATCTTGAAATGTATATGGAGCAAGCACAATGTGATCAAGCAATAAGGAATATAACAATAAAGCATGGCTTGACCAAACATGAACAATCACTATAAATAGTAATCACAATGATCATTCACACAAGGAATGAACATCTGGACATGCAAGCTAATAAGCTCAATGCAAAGTATCATTTGCATGTCCAATACTCAGCCGATACAAAAACACTAAGATAGATGCATCAAGGATACAAGATCCAACAAGGGCACAATAGTAGAGTACTAAAGATAATGCATACATAATCTAAAAGTACTAAAAAGCTACAAAGCAAAGGTACATATTAAACATAGTTTAAATAGCTAAAACATTCAAGCATTCATAACACACCATGTCCAAATATTTTAAAACCAAATACTAAAGTTATAGAGTACTTAAAAACCAAACCAAAGTACTAATATAAGTGCTATGAAAACCCATAATAGAAACTAAAACCATGAAAGCTATAAAAAACTTATAAAAGTTATTTCTCTCAAGGTAAGGCTCCCCCTCAATAGCTACTCCATCTACTCCCCCTTTTTGACCGAAATGGCCAAAGAGTTAAGGCTGGTCAATGAAGCTATCAAACTTGGCTGCAAGTAAGTTGATCTGTTCTTGAATAGTAGTTAGCATGTCGGAGTGCTCATTTTGGACTTCTCGTAAGCCATTAATCTTCTCAAGAATGATTTGAAAAGCACCTGAAGGCACTGCTGAAGATGATGAGGCTCTGCTCCTTCCTCTACCATAAACCTTTTGGGACGAAGATGGTTGTCCTTTTGCTTTAATCTCTGTGTCCATAAGTTGTTCTTGTGCAAGATCAACCTTCTCCTCATCACCTAGAAGATGAACTTTGCTCCTTGTGATTGTTAAAGCATTGATAGTAGGAGGTGTAGGCATGAGGCTGATTTCTTGGGCAGTCTCCACACCTTTTTCATGAAGGATCCTCATGATTAGACTAGGGAGGATAAGCTTAGGCCTTGAGGTTGTCCTTGTTTCATCAGCAAGAATGGAGAATAGATGAGCACTGATGTCAATGTAGGTATTCTCTCGCAGTTCCATGAGGAAGATGGCTCTCGCATTGTTGATGGTGGTCATCTTCCTTATCGGATATAGTTTGAACACCATGATGAAGGTAAGACATCGCAAATTTGGTGGGAAAGCAGTTATGTTGAGACGTCTCCCCTCTCTAACACCACCAATATGGGATTGAATCGTCTCTATGGAAAGCATTCTATCCTTGAAATGAGTGAAGTCATGTTCTACATCTCCAAATCCAAGAATCTCATCAATGTTGATGCGAACCTCAATAGACACGCTTTGAGACCCAACAAACAATATTGGAATATGTTGCGAACCTCAATCGACACGCTTTGAGACCCAACAAAAATATTGGAATACTTGCCCAAGAAAGCTAAAATTCAGATTTTTGATAGAATCCTGACCCAACGTTTATAAGTGAAACGCGAACCAAAGGTATAAACAGACCTTGACCCAATGATTATAATTGAATCATGAACCAAAGGTATAAATAGACCTTGACCCAATGATTACAATTGAATCACGAACCAGAGGTATAAAGTTTGAACGTCACAAGGAAGAATCCCTGATAAGTTCACAGTTCTTGAAGAACCAAAAGAAGAGTAAAGGCTCACCTTTTCTGATTTTTATTCCATGATTTTTTTTAAAAAAACGTTTACAGACTTAGGGGCCTATTTAAGGGCTCCATAAAACTTGACATACAAGAAAATATATTCTAAAATAACTCCTAATTGATACCTAACCATATTAGGAATCAAATTTGACCTAAAAAGCATTAAATGCACCTAAAAACAAGGAAATAAATCACCTAAACCTAAAATAACGTTTTTTACATAAAAATACCAAAAATAATAAATTACAATAATTAAATAGTAAATTGTGTCGCGCATCAGACCCCTCCTCTTGAAACAAACTCGTCCTCGAGTTCATCTTTGAAATCTGAAATCTTCCGCTCCAAATAAACAAATACTTCGAATGCTTTAATAACTTTATCCGGTTCTGAAACTTGAATCCTTCATAAAATGTAGCGTAAAATTTCTTCTCATCTACTTTCAATTTATTTGCAACATCAATCAACACAGGGTCGAGAATAAAATTAAAATTTTCTACTCCAAGAAAATCAACATATTGTATAGTCATCTTCAACAAATCAACTGAGACTTGAGGATTGTGAGTTGTGGACTCATCCTCATATTTGACCTCAATTGAATCTTCCACAATGTTTTCAATAATTACCATCTTTTTTTTATTTCACTTTTTTTTTTTTTTTTTGACAATAACAGGAAACAAAAGATAAAAGGGATAGAAAACTGATTTTAGAACCTGTGCTCTGATACCAAATGATGCGAACCTCAATAGACACGCTTTGAGACCCAACAAACAATATTGGAATACTTGCCCAAGAAAGCTAAAATTCAGATTTTTGATAGAACCCTGACCCAACGTTTATAAGTGAAACGCGAACCAAATGTATAAACAGACCTTGACCCAATGATTATAATTGAATCACGAACCAAAGGTATAAATAGACCTTGACCCAATGATTACAATTGAATCACGAACCAGAGGTATAAAGTTTGAACGCCACAAGGAAGAATCCCTGATAAGTTCATAGTTCTTGAAGAACCAAAAGAAGAGTAAAGGCTCACCTTTTCTGATTTTTATTCCATGATTTTTTAAAAAAAAACGTTTACAGACTTAGGGGCCTATTTAAAGGCTCCATAAAACTTGACATACAAGAAAATATATTCTAAAATAACTCCTAATTGATACCTAACCATATTAGGAATCAAATTTGACCTAAAAAGCATTAAATGCACCTAAAAACAAGGAAATAAATCACCTAAACCTAAAATAACGTTTTTTACATAAAAATACTAAAAATAATAAATTACAATAATTAAATAGTAAATTGTGTCGCGCATCAAATGTCCTCCACTTGAATGGTGAATTCATGGCCTTTAATCCAACTGTCTATAACATCCTCTTGTAGGATGGCATTGGCGTAGAATTCCCAAATCAGTAGTTCACAAACCCTTGGGAAATCACTAAGAAGCCTTTCCCAACCTCTGTCTGCAAAACAACTTGGGATAAAGTAGTCCTTGAGATTAACAAGATCCACAAACCACTTTGGAATGATTGGAGCTTTCACAAAGTGCTGGTTGTATCGCTCAAAATGTTGGGTGGAGCGAAATAGAGATGCATCCATGCGTTTCCTCTTGTCAGCACGCTGAGCGGAGGTTTTCCTTGGAGCCATTTGTAAAACAGAGCAACAAAGACCACAAAACAGAGCACAAAATATGGTAACAAACTTAATTATTAACAAGTTAGTACCAACACAATAGACTATGAATTAAAGCCCTAAAAATGAATTTAAAGCAGCAATTCAAAAACAGATTGACATGTGAAGACATATAATATCTAGACATGATAAAATCATGACATTAAGCACTTAAACATATCAAATTTTGTGTGTGTGTGTGTGTGTGTGCATCAATTACAAAAGTGTGCAAACTAGGGCAAAGTGTAAAGAAAAACACGTAATCATATATTGTTTCAAAATCAAAGAAACATGATTATCCCTGCAAACTTTGTATTCCATAGAATCCAAAGAGACACACAAAAACATCTAAAAGACATTTTATCATGAATATGATATGCACCACACAACACAAAGCTTGAGGATGAGCTTTTAGCTGCTATCGTTGGGGGTTCTTGGGTTGAAGTTGATGTTTAGAACTTCGCTTTGTTGATTATTGGTTGGAGTCGTCATTCCCTTCACGATTGAGCTTGCGGCTCACCTTTTTTGCATTTTCAAGCTACAACAAAATTTTTTCACAAATATCTTGTAAAGCAAAAGATATAGGATGATTCATCCGTAAGTATAATAGCTAAATGAGTATATAAATGAGTAGAAGAAAAACTTTCCCATGAATAAGATAGTTAGTTCCTCCTTAATCCTTAAAGTCCTTCTTGGATGGTTTCTGCAAGGTTGGAGCGGATTTTTCGCATATCTTAGTGTCCTTGGCATGTTGATAAGTTGAAAATGGACCACTTCTTACTCTACATCACGATGCTCCTTTTGTGTTAACAAGATATCATTTGATACCTTTTGAAATGGCAAGTTGGTGTTGATAGCATCATCTTCTGTTGATTTCACATCTTTAGGGGCATAATCCCTCTTGTTTCAGCTGCTTGACTCCTTGGTGGAGTCGCCAAAAATGTCAAGGATGTTTTGCGACAAGGGCCAAAATCGCAAGATTAGCCCATTCTCCCCTTGGGTTCTTTAGAAGTGTTTATTTGTAGAAAATCAAGCCCAAAATTCTAATATTTAATAAATAAAGGCTAATGATGCTTTAACAAAAGAGAAATCAAAATGCCATAACTGAAATACAAGAAAATGCAGAAAAAGTACATAAGGTTCGAAACTTCGACCCACAATTAGCAAGAAGAGGAAATTGAGAGAGGTTGTGAGGAAGAGAGGAAAGGTTCCCATGTACCCATATTTCCACCCCTAAGGTTCAGAATTGTGAGAATGTTAGCTGGCTGAATGGGCTTTGGGTCTCAAGTTTCAGCTCTATGGGGAAAACGTAGTTGGTCCATTTTGAATATGATTGGGGCCTTTTGTATTGAGTTTGGGGTTCTCTAAGTGATTGAGTTTTGGTTAATAGAAGAGGCTTTGAACCCCAAGGTATCAATTAATGAGGTTATGGTCAGATTTGCTTTAATTGGATAAGAGGGTTGGCTTGCTTTTTGCATAATTTGGGAAATGGAGTGGCCTAAATTCATGGGCTGATGTTTCCTAAACATGGCAGGCCCTTGGAGTTCACATTTGGTTGTTGCAGCAGACAAGGCCAGCCACTTAGGGTTAGCTATATGTTTCAAGTTTTAGGAAAAAAATGGTAGAGCAGAAAAGTTGGATCACAGTTAGCCAGAGCATAAAGGCTCTTTTAAGGGGAAAATTTCAGGTACAAGACATCTTCCATAAGCCTGAGGTGCTACTAGTGTCCCTTGCCCACTTGGTAGCACGCATAGGCTAGGCTCATGCAAAAGGTCTGAAAGGAACCGATCAATACCCTCCAAACCACACTTCCTTCATTTCTCCTATAAATCACATGGGCTTGGGCCATGCTTAAAAGAATAAAATATAATTTAGTATATAAATTGGGCCAATAATGAGGTTAGGCTTGATTGAGTTGGGCTTGTAGAGAATGTGTCGCGAAAATGAGTAATAACAGCATGTATAAGGTCTTAAAGCCCTTTCTTTCTAAAAAACTTCCTCAGAATCATTTGACAAACTAATATGGTTTTCATGCTAGATGATATGTAAGATTAAGATCAACATTTAAATTCCCAATGATAATAATTTTGTTATTAATTAATTTTGTGCTGTATGTCACTTTTGCCTTTTCCATCTTGGACATTTCAAATTATAAGGAAGCTTAAACCAATTTATCAGATCGACTAGAGTTATTGTGCACTATGTGACTATTATAATTGTTACTTCTAGTAGAATTATAAGTACTCTGAATATAATTGAAGCCTCATAAAGTGCTGTCTTTCATGTATTCAGTTTGATTTTGGAAATTATGCTATTTTGTTTCTTTCTGGTATAATTCTCTCTTAGCAAAAAATTGATTTCTTAAATCGCTAGGTGATTTTTCTTTACGGTTTAAATGACCAAAAAATTCCATTTTGAGTTCGTTGTCAAACTCAGTGTTGGAACAACTAAAAGAGATTGCCAAAGCCCAAAGGGTGGACTTGTTGGGTTTAATTAGTTTTAGATGGGCCCAGGTCTTTATTGAATGTGGATTGTACTGATTTTATTTGGGCATGGCAGATTGGGTTAGAGTTAATATTGGGCTGTGTTTGGACTGGGGTTCTGAAACTGTGGGCTCATGTAATGGGTCTGGCTTGACAAGCTGAAACAATAGAATCGGCCCATCAATTTTTTTAAAGTCGAGTATCGTATAAAACAATGGAATAGGCCCATCATTAACGTTTTAAAAGAGATTCATATATGTGTCAAAATTTTCTACACCATTCTCTTTTTATTATTCTACATATAATTATACGGCTTATGCGGGATTGTTTTTGTTTATACTATGAGTTCTCAAGTTTTCCCGAATCTTAATAATATTTTGATTTATGACTAATCTTGTTCTTTCCATAAACTACTTAAGTTGTTGCCCTTCCAATGAAGAAGGAGAGTTTAAAGGAGTTTCACTGTAAAAATAGTCCAGATTATAACTAGGATAGTTACCAAAAACAAACAAAAATAAATAAGAGAGGCAAAAAGATTATCACTGACATTTTTTTATTTCACTTTTCAGCTGGTTGGAGAAAATATGGAGCAGACCCTTTTGCAGTTAAGACTTTTGAAAGCAACAATGACAATTGGATGGGCTTCACATAGGACTAATGGACTATATATTGCTCATCACAGTAATCCTCAGGCTCTTTTATTTTATTTTTTATTTTTATAATTTTAAAATTTAAATTTTTATCTAATTTTTATTTACAGAAATATCTAATCTTTATTTATTCTATAATTAAAAATAAAAAATTATGAAAAAAGAGATCTTTTAAATAGACTAGTGTTCGTTTATTTATAACTCGGAATTTCATGAAATAAATGAGATACCTTTTTTAATTCGTTTGTTGGACGTTTAATGTGTGAGGTTTTCTATTTATTCTATGGGAAATTTGGTAAGAAGTAAAGTCCTACTCTACATGCTGCCAAAGTAGGATGAATTGTGAAGTACCGAAACCAGTTTGTAATTGCTTTGAGCTAGTCTACTATAATTCATTGAACATTTTAGTTTAGCCAGTAAGGAATGTCCTTGAACAAACTATATTTTTCAATCTCCAATGTCTTGTTTCTGGTCTTTTTTTTTTCCCTCCTTATTTGCTTTCTGTTTTTTGTTTTTGGTGCCAATATTGAAGCCTAATGTTGCTTATGTTTTAATGAAATAGTGGAACAACTGGCAGACTAGGTGTGAAAGTTGTTGTTTAACTGTGTGTAATGATTGGATTATGAGCAGTAGCGTTGAAGAGAGAGCACATACAAATGGCTTACCTACAGTGAGAAAGTTCTTGATGGCTAATATTATATTAAGCACTTGTGTTATAATGAATTTAATGCAAAATTTATATACTAGAGAATATATTTTTAATCCTAGGCTAACCATAGAGTCATAGACTAACCTAAGGTTAATGTGCTTGTTCTACAAGTACATGAGCCTAATTGGTATAAGCCACTTGAATATATAATATGTCTAACACTAAGTAACGTAACTTTTCTTTTTCCATGTTTCAACTTATTGATTCATTTTTCTCCGTTTAACTTTTTAATAATTTGATTTTGATGAACTTTTTTTTTTTCATATATATATATATATAAGTCACATGGAAGAAATTATAAATTTGGACATCAGACTGCCATCTGATTGGTCTTGTAAGATATTATTCAGCTCCCGCACAAATCTTTCCATTGCTAGGGTTGGTAAGCACATAGGCACCATTAGGGGCGGAGCCAAGGGGGGGCGAGGGGGGGCAACTGCCCCCCCTACCCTCCTCCCAAACCCCTTTAGTATAGGATATCTGGATTACTTTGCCCCCCAATGGCAAAGCCACTTGAGGACCGAGGGGGCCTTGGCCCCCTCAAAATTTTGAAAAAAATTTAAAATAAATTTTTTTTTGGAAATGTCTTAAAATTTTAGAATGGGCTACTAAAATTTTTAAGCTAATCCAATAAAAATTGAACCCAAAAATTTAATTTGGCAAAAAGGAAAAAACCCAAAAAATTAAATTTGGTAAAAATTAAAAACAAACAAACAAAATCCACCATCTGGCCCAATAATCAGCCCACGTTCCTCCAAAACCCCTCATTCACTTTTATAAATTCCAAATTTGCAACATATACAAACTCAAAAAAAAAAAAGAAAAAAAAAGAAAAGGTTACTGTGTACTGTTCCAATTGCGCTGCTTGCCAAGGCCAGTTAACCACACTGCCAATGTTTTGCTGGGAGTCTGTAACGCCACTCCTCGGCGGCAACACTAGTACACCTCTTTCTCTCTTGTTACTCTGTCATTACACTATTGTGAAGCAGTTCACTTTGAGTCTTTGACTGACTAGTAAACTTCTAGACTGAGTAATGAAGTGCTGTACATCTGTACAACATTTCATATATAATACTTTTATCTTTCTTTATTTTATTTTTATTATAATAAGATATATTAGTTTTGTTTTGGTGATTTAATGTTCTTTACAATGTACACTACAATTAATAATAATAATAATAATAATAATAATAATAAATAATGCAGCTTATATTAGAATATTAGATTATCTATTTATATCTGATAATAGTAGGAGGACAAATAATTGTTTAATTGTTTGATTTGATCTAATTGCACTTAAATAGTAATTTGCACTTCATTGTTCACACTTTTTTTTTTTTACAAAAATTATTGTATAAATCTTCAAAATTTCATACCTATTAATCAATTTTTTATCCTAAATGCTAAAACATAAGATATAACACCTTAGAAAAACTCTAAAATGTAAAAAGGTAAGCTCAAACCTAAGTACAAATAATTTAATACAGTGAAAAAAATGTAGGCACAAGTCTACTTAAAGTTAGTTTATGAAATAAAGTAATTTATTTTTGGCCACAATTTGGGCCAAATTAACTTGAGTTTTTGGCACTTTAAGCCAATGTAGGCTGAACTAACACAATGTAGGCATAACTAACTTCCCCCCCTAAGAAAATTTCCTGACTCCGCCACTGGGCACCATAATCCCATCCTCTCCTTTACTATTCATCGCTTCAATGTAAAATGAAGTAGAACTAGTACTTGGGCTTTTCAAAAATGTTGGCTACTCCACCAAAGATTGCCTTTCCCCACCCATAGTCTACGTCTCTGAACCCCACACGTGCCGTGTTTGACACAACGAAGGATTGCACAATGGTGGTACGAGGTCGGCCTTTACTCACCACCAGGTCTATAAATGATCGAATGTACTCATCATTGACATTAGCTTTTGCCTTTCGAACTAGTTCCAATGCGTACTCTAAAGGGTTCTCACAAAGCTCCCTAGCTGTTGTTACTGCTAATGAGATTGCATATGCATTGCCATAATACCCTCTTGGTAATGGACGGTTCAATATGGCTCGCACATTATTCATAAATATCAAGCGCACTTGGTCTTCTGGGTCTGGTGAAAGTGACATGGTACGGCATCGCCACAAAAACGCAGTTAGTACCTCAAATGTGGAATATTTACCGAAGTGGTGAGGTATCTTTTTACGAATAGCAGATACTTGGGTTGATCCAAAGAAGAAAGAGCAACAGGCTAGTTCATGAAGAGAGTTGATGATCAAGCTCTGAGGCTTAACCAATTCATCAAATTCGTGATGTGTGCATATCACCTGTGGTGGGTTCCTAGCGTTGAGAAGTTCCCTTTGCCACACAGGTGGGGATTGAAGGTGCACATACTCCTCGTGCCATCTCACCCATGGCATTCATTAATTGAACTATGCTGGGAGCATCACTCATAAGATGGTTGAGGCGTAGGGCAAAGATAAATCCACCACACCTTAGTCGTGTCACCTGAGGATTATTAACACAATTAAAACCAATTAAAAAAGCATGTGTGTTTTTACAATTATTAGGAACATTTATTGTAGCTAATGATAATATTTTTTTGAGAAAGTTACAATCGTTACTAACCCTACAGTTCGAACTATTTTTTGTAAGATCCTAAGCATTTTATGTATGGAGAGGTGCCAATTTAGCTAATGATAATACTTTGGATGTCTTAGACTTGTAATTATAATTTCACATGTATGAGTAACCTAGTTAAATAACAAGGTGGAATGCATATGCTAATGATATTATAACTAAGAAACGCTAGAGATGCAATCCTTTTTACAAAAGAAATTTACAAATTGCTAATGTGGTGAGTGGTTGTTGGTAAATAAAAAAGTTATGTTAATAGTAGGTTTAAATGAAAACCAATAAAAATTTGGTGACATTAACATTTTGTAAAAATATTGTAAAATAATGTGTAGCCGTAACATTACTCAACTCTTAATTAATATATCCGACATTATAAAAATTGAAATAACTCTTTCAACATTCCACAAGTCACTATTATAAAAATTGGTATAATAGTAGTAAAAAACAGCGCCAAGCCTCTGGTTTTTGTTTTATGATATAGGGACTCTATTTAAATGAAAGAGAAGTCTTTGGACACCACCAAAAAAAAAAAAAAAAACTTTTTCTATATTAAAAAAAATTAAGTAGGATATATTTTATGGGGAAGGGAGAGAATTATTTTATATGGAAAAGTCTAGAACCACATAATTTTTCACAATTTTTTGTCATAATTGTGACGTGACAGAGTGTGATTGGTAAAGAAAAAATAGCGGGTCTATATGTAAGTGATAGTTAATCATTCACAATCTGCCACTTTAAAATTGTGACTAAAAAATTGTGAAATAATTTATGATCTTACAATTACTCATTTCATATATAGGTTGCATCATGCATGTAACAATATCTCCTAGTTATTAGTATGAATCACACAATGTTGTTGATATTGTATCATACCGGTTGGTACCGTTCCAAATGCTAATTAATACTGGAATATACCAAATATATGTAATGGGGGTGGATGGACAGTTCGATCGGAAATTAACAATCGAATCAGTCAGACTAATAAAAAACTCGAAAAAAAAATCCTCAAAGTCATCGACCGATCCTATAGATAGAACCTACTCCCATGTGTAAGATGAGCATGATAAATATATCTTAATGATATAAAAAATAAAAAATTGCCAATTCCATAGCGCACGTCGATGTCATTTGTCCTTATTCTAGATGCGCTTCTATTAGCTGTTGGAAACTTGTAAAACTATGTTTTGAATCTACTTTCGTACTATTAATTTTGTCGATTTATTTTATTACTTATTTTATTTTTATTATTATTTATAAATTTTATTATATTTTATTATTATTTATGAATCTTACTATACTATTTTAGTTAATTTTTATCTTTATCTGCCGTACTTTTAGCAAAAAAATTTTAGTTTTAACAAAATAAACGAATCCTAAACAGATCTTTAAAATATGTACTTGTAAAAAGGATTTACTAATATGTGCTCAGCACACATTAATGGGACTAAAATAAGTTTTGAGCTTTAAAATCGTTATTTTAAGACAGGATTTGGATACACGTTTTGAGTTTTGCGTTTGCGTTTTACACTTTTTTTTTTTTTTTTTCTTTTTTCAAGTCGCGTTTCACTGGGACTTGAGCATTTACGAGCTTATAGCTACTTTTCATACACTGTTCATGAATAATAGCCGCAATTTTTTACTATTCCCCCGTAAACAGTGCACCCGTATACTGTTCACGGATCCCACAAACTTCAATTTTTAGCCATTTTTTCATTAAAAATAGGCCACTATTCAAACATTTAAAAATTATTTTACTACAGTATTTTCAATTTTCAATTTTCAGTTTCAGCAAAATAAGTTCTATCCAAACGGACCCTAAATCTTTCAAAACTATTTGTCGACTTATCATTTTTATTTTTTTCTTTGTTTTTTGTGCCTAAGATGTTTTGTCGCTTTTGCAACTATTGAACCTTAATACTTGTTTAACCAATAATATGTGCCGCTTTGCTTTAATATTTTTTTGGCATATTAGGTGAGGTATGATATTATAATTTTAAAGACTCTCATACATGTTTAACAATTAAGCATATTACAGTAACATATAAATAATTATATACACATAACGATAATAATATCAATAATAAATAAATAGTTATAGAACTATTTATCATACACCTTTAAGGGTATTTTATTATTTTAGCAAAAACATTGAAATGAGTGAGATTAGGCATTACTAATACCTCAAATCATTTCAATTGATTTAAGAGAAAAAGCAGTAAACCACTAATCTGTAGAAATTAAGAACAAATTAAGCATATGTTACCTGGATAAGCAATAATGGGCAATTAAGCATTTCTCCTGAGCCAGGAACATCATAAAGGAGCTCATCCATACATGGAAATGGAGGATGAATTGCATGTCCAAATTGGTCTAGTGAAACATCAGCATCAGCCTCAATGAACATGACACCTTCACCTGTACATTCTACCATAAGCTTTGTACCAGGCCCTTCCCTAAGTCTACCTGCAAAAGGGTAGTAGAATACAAGTGTTTGTAACAGTGCTTCTCTAATGCCCTTCACTGTATCTCTCCCTTGCTGTTAATGTATATTATGTTATGGGCTTTAGGCCCAGTTACTTTACTTGTATAGCACACATGTACTTGTACTACACTTTACTTGTACCGCACACTTAAGCCTCCTATATAAGGCACTGATGTATATTTTCTTATTATGAAATACAATACAAATCTTCCAGTATTTCTAACATGGTATCAGAGCCATCGCTCTGACTTTTTCTTGGCAGTCCTGTCTTCATTAATATTATTTTAGACTCACAATTGCTTCCGCCTTTACAACTGCTGCTGCAGCCATTCGCCGTTAAACCTCTGACGCGTTTTAGTCATCGTCTCTGGTTCCGGACCTGCAGCCGCCATCATTCAGAGTCTCGAGACCACTGCCAGAGTGTCGCCGCCGTGATCCTTGCTCCTATTGTGTTTTTACAGGTACCACTAAGATCCTCCTCCACCGATCTACCCTTTCGTGGAAACCTAACCATCATCGGAGTTGCCACGCGCCCTCACGCGCCGCCAGAAGATTCTGCGTAAGAGCTCACGCACTCCACGCACCGCCACGCGTCGCCAGGATCCGTCATGCGCCTCCACACGCCGTCACGCGCCATCACGCGCTAGGTTCCTCCTGCTGACGTCAACCCTAGGTGACGTCATCACTGCCACATCATCTGCTGACGTCACTAGCCAGTCAGCTGACATTATCGTTGACTTTAACCCAGGGTTGACTTTTTCAGTCTAGGTTCTTCTTACCCAGTTTTTCGTGTAGATTTCATTTTTGCAGTCTGTTTTTGCATATTGTGTCTCTAAATGGATAAAAAGGATGTTTTTCTTCCTTGCCCCATCAATACTGTGTTAGAGGGGTGTAAGAATTACTTATCTTGGTCTCAAGCTATGCACAGTTTTCTTAAGGGTCGCATGCTCTGGCATTATTGTATTGGTGCAATCACTGTTCCTGTCAAGGGAGCGAATGAAGAAGATGCTGCCTTCCTTGGTCGCATGATTGAATGGGATAGTCACAACCACATGATCCTCACATGGATTCGGAACACTTCCATTCCCTCCATCTTTAACTTGTTGGGCAGCTTTGATGATGCCAAGTCAGCGTGGGATATATTGGCCAAAAGGTACTCCACTACTCGTGGCTCCATGAAATATCAATTAGTGGTTGAATTGCATCAACTCAGACAAGAACCAGGGCAATCCATCAATGACTACTATGATTAGCTTCGCTTCATTTACACCTTCTGCTCCACCTATAGAGCAACCTCAGCAATCAGGTGATTCCTCTAGCTCTAGCAATCGTCGCAAGCAGACCAACAAAAATTTCTGCAACTATTGCAAGCGTCCTGGCCACACCATTGAGACTTGTTATCGTCGTGGCAAATCTACTGCTGCTGTTGCTAATACTGAGCCTACTCCACCAATGGCTTCCATTTCGGCTGAGTCGCAGTCTTCTGGATCCACTATCAACCTCTCCCCCACTGAACTACAGGAGATCATAGCTCAGACTGTTCGTATGGCTGGTAATGCATCTCTTTCCACCGCTCTCTCTTTTCAATTCTGCCTGTTGCAATCACATGACACCTCAGTCCTCCTTATTCTCCAAACTTGACCCTACACCACATCCCCTGAATATTCATATAGCTGATGGTTCCACCATGCATGAGAATAGTCTAGGTTTTGTTTCAACTTCCAACCTCTCTGTTCCTGGAGTCTTTCATGTACCTGACCTATTCTATAATTTGTGCTCTGTGGGACAATTAGCTGAACTAGGTTATCGCCTTATTTTTTACTATTCTGGGTGTATTGTGTAGGATCCGAGGACGGGACAAGAGCTTGGGACCGGCCCTAGAGTTGGGCGTATGTTTCCCGTGGACAATCTTCATCTTCCACCTGTTGCTCATGTTTCTGTTGCTGCTGTAGTTTCTTCCTTACCATCTCTTGCACTTTGGCATTCTCATCTTAGTCATGCATCATCTTCTCGGGTACAACAGTTAGCTTCTAGGGGTCTGTTGGGTTTTGTGTCCAAAGAAAATTTTGATTGTACTTCATGTCAGTTAGGAAAACAGCCAGCTTTGTCTTTTAATAACAGTGAATCCATTTATAATAGTATTTTTGAGTTAATTCATTCTGATGTTTGGGGACCTTTTGTTGCTAGTATTGGTGGATCTCGATATTTTGTTATTTTTATTGATGATTATTCTCGTTATAGTTGGATTTTTCCTATGAAATCTCGTTATGAAATTTTACCAATATACAGCAACTTTGCAAAAATGGTTGAAACCCAATTCTCCAAACGTATCAAAACCTTTCGTTCTGATAATGCTCTTGAATTTACTCAATATGCGTTTCAAGCTCTGTTACATTCCTATGGTATTGTACATCATCTAACTTGTCCAGATACCTCTCAGCAAAATGGTCGAGCCGAAAGAAAACTTTGTCATATTCTTGACACTGTTCGTGCTCTTCTTCTTTCTGCCAAAGTTCTTGCCCCTTTTTAGGGTGAAGCTGCTCTTAATGCTGTTTATGCAATTAATCGCATTCCAAGCGCTGTCATCCATAATCAAACTCCGTATGAGCGTCTCTTTGGGTCACCTCCTGACTATCATCACCTTCGATCTTTTGGATCTGCTTGTTTCGTTCTTTTTCAGCCTCATGAACACAACAAACTTGAGCCTTGATCTAGACTTTGTTGTTCTTGGTTATGGTGAAACTCAAAAAGGGTATAGGTGTTATGATCCTGTCTCTCATCGTCTTCGTGTTTCTCGTAATGTTGTCTTTTGGGAACACCGATTATTTGTTGAACTCTCTCACTTTCGTTCTTCCCTAACTATCTCCTCTGTTTTAGAAATTTTTCCAGATGAGTCTCTTGTTCCTTTTACAAATACTTTTAATCCTCCTTTGGACCTTTCTCCAGATATTTTTGATGCTCCTCCTAGACAAGTTGAAGATGAACAGGTTGATGACGAGCTACCCTACTTAGAGCCTGGGTCCCCTGCTCCTGCTCCGCCTGAAGATCCTCCACAAGACCTTCCACCTCGCCACTCAACCCGGGTAAGATCCATTCCTACACATTTACTTAACTATCATTGTTACACTGCCTCTTGCTACATTTCACGAGCCTCAAACCTATCGTGAGGCCTCCACTGACCCTTTATGGCAGATTGCAATGAAAGAGGAACTTGATGCATTAACCAAAAACTATACTTGGGATCTGGTCACTTTCCCTCTTGGATAGTCTGTGGTTGGTTGTAAGTGGATCTATAAGATCAAGACTCGCTCTGATGGGTCCATTGAGCGCTACAAGGCCCGTCTTGTTGCAAAAGGTTTTACACAGGAGTATGAGATTGATTATGAAGAGATTTTTGCTCCAGTTGCTCGTATCTCATCTGTTCATGCCCTCTTAGCTGTTGCTGCTACTAGTAAATGGGACCTTTTTCAGATGGATGTTAAAAATGCTTTCCTTAATGGGGAGTTGAGTGAAGAAGTCTATATGCAACCTCCTCCTGGTCTCTCTGTTGACTCAAACAAGGTTTGTCATCTTCGACGTGCACTTTATGGTCTTAAACAAGCTCCACGAGTTTGGTTTGCCAAGTTTAGCTCCACTATCTTTCGCTTGGGTTACACTGCCAGTCCGTATGATTCTGCCTTATTTCTTCGTCGAATTGATAAAGGCACAATTTTGCTTCTTTTATATGTGGATGATATGATTATAATTGGTGATGACCTCAGTGGCATTCAAGAACTCAAGGATTTTCTCGGTCAGCAGTTTGAGATGAAAGATCTTGGACATCTCAGTTATTTCTTGGGTCTTGAAATTACTCATTTCACAGATGGTCTTTATATTACTCAAGCCAAGTATGCTTCTGACCTTTTATCTCGAGCTGGACTCACTGATAGCAAGACTGTTAACACTCCAGTTGAACTTAATGCGCATTTGACACCCTCGGGGGGGGGGGGGAACCATTGTCTAATCTTTCTCTTTACAGACGATTGATTGGCAGCCTAGTTTATCTCACAGTTACTCGTCCAGACATCTCTTATGCTGTTCATCAGGTGAGCCAGTATCTGTCTGCTCCACGATGTACTCACTATGCTACTGTTCTGCGCATTCTTTGATACCTGAAGGGCACTCTCTTCCATGACCTTTTCTACTCAGCTCAGTCTCCTCTTGTGCTCTGTGCATTCTCTGATGCTGATTGGGTAGGGGATTCCACTGATCGCAGGTCCACTACAGGTTATTGTTTTCTCCTTAGTTCTTCTTTAATTTCTTGGCGAAGTAAGAAAAAAACCTTTGTGGCCCGCTCCAGTACTGAAGCAGAATATCGTGCCCTTGCTGATACCACATCTGAGCCCCTTTGGCTATGATGGCTTCTTAAGGATTTAGGTGTGTCCACATCCTCTGCTACTCCCCTTTATTGTGACAACCAGAGTGCCATTCATATTACTCACAATGATGTCTTCCATGAACGGACTAAACACATCAAGATTGATTGTCATTTTATCCGTTATCATCTTGTCCATGGTGCTCTCAAGCTCTTCTCCGTCTCCTCCAAAGATCAACTTGCAGATATCTTCACCAAGTCACTTCCTAAGGGACGCACTCGTGATTTGGTTGACAACCTTAAGCTGGTCTCACATCCACCTTGAGTTTGAGGGGGGCTGTTAATGTATATTATGTTATGGGCTTTAGGCCCAGTTACTTTACTTGTATAGCACACATGTACTTGTACTACACTTTACTTGTACCGCACACTTAAGCCTCCTATATAAGGCACTGATGTATATTTTCTTATTATGAAATACAATACAAATCTTCTAGTATTTCTAACACTTGCATTGAGGGATTATATTTGTAGAATTGTATAATTGGGATTTGGAATCAAAGGCTGTCTCGATCATCCAAGTCTGAAAGCTGTTTGAATTCATGAGGAATGGGCTTAGCTGGAGATACCGGTTCTAGTTCACACCTTCTCACTGTGAACACCAAAGAAGTGAATGACGGAGCCATGGTTGCCATAGACGCTCAGAGCTTACAGCAACTTTCAAGGGAGGAAAGTTTGATTATTGTAAATGGAAAGCATAGGGAAATTTGGTAGTTTTGTTTCATTTTTTCATTGTTTTAATACTAAAGGCCAGCAAGAGTTGTGTTTGAATTCTTCCAAATCCCCATGTGAGCCATCTATTGCAATTGGATTGGACTCTGTGTCGGTATTCTTCTCTTTCTCTATCTCTTCTCTCTTGTTATTTTTGTGTTTTTGCCTTCTCATTTACTCAGCCTGACTCTCTGCCACGAGATGGTATTGTGTGTTTCCGTTGCATGCTTCTTCTCAGCATGCAACGGAAACACACAAAAGTTTCTCTTCAGCCACGGCCTATATTCTTGGGCTTTGATTTTAAATCGGCGGACAAAACAATGTTTTCCTTTCTCACTCTTCTAGGCTTCTAGCTTTAGTTTATATTTTATTTTTAAAATTTCATGAGAGAATGGGTAAAATACCTGAGCCTAGGTTTTTTTTATTATTTTATTTTTATTACTTTCATAGGGTAGGGAAATCAGAAATGTCTATAATTTTTTTTTTTCAATTAATTTAATGGGAAATGTCTGTTAACTTTTATATTGGGTTTCATAAAAATAAAATAAAAAAATTTATTGGATTAAATAGTCAAATATTTGTAATTATTTTAGGCAGTTTTTCAACTTTTACTAATTTAATATATTTTTTAATATTTTAATTAATTATGACGAAATCACTATTTAACTTCGATCTCACCTTAAAAACTTTGAATTTTTCTCTTTTACAATTCATGGAATGATCAGAGGTACCTAAAAACATTTTAGTGACAAAAGGTGTGCATGATTGGCATACAAATGGCTAATAAAATAATTCAGCAAAAAAAAAAAAAAAAAAAGTTAATAAAAAAAAACGTTTAATTGCTATTTAAAAGCCACGTCAATAAGTTTTTTTTAAAAAAAAAATTATACATGCGAAGAAACTAAAATAAAAAATTTGAAACTTTGAATTAACAAAAATTTCCTCAACTTTTCTCAATCTTACTTAGCAACCAAAAAAAAAAAAAAAATCTAAAAACACAAAAATCAAACCCAGCAATCATTCGTCACAACCATTAGTCCAAATCAAAATCAACCCCACTGTGAACCCAACCACCATAATACCACCTTCACAAATCAACCTAAATACCCAAACTTTAGCCTTTCTTTTACTTTCTTTTTCTCTTATTTTCTAGGGAGCCAAACGCATCATTAAATCACCCATCAGCCTCTCACACTATTACACTAACACTCACACCTAGTCGTAAACCCACGAAGATTCCCAAAGAGCAATTAGTGTTGTCCTTCGCATCTATTTCTTTCGCTACAACTTCTACGACAACTTCTATGGCTAATGCTATTGTTGGGACTGATATTACACCAGCGTCCATTGGGCCTTCTCAGTCCAAAATCACCACCAGCCTCCATGAATTGGTGCAGATTGGCGTCAGCAATAGCAAATTAGTCTCAACAGTAGAAACTCCGCCTCAGCCACATCAGATCCGAATTTTTGTCATTAATCAGGCCCATGCTCTAATTTTAAGGTGTGAGCTCTTCAAGGCCATAATAGAGTTATGGGTGAGCTGGGTTTGGTTCCACCGTGGAAGATAAATCCGTTTCTTAGAACTAACTTGTGCACAAAAACAAATCCAAAAATCCAAGAGGGAAAAAAACATATATGTATACGAAGGAACTACAAAAATTAGAGAGAAAAAAGAATAGTTTAATGGATTTTATTGTTTATTTGTTAAACCCAAAATATTGGTTCATAGAACCATAAGACCTTTGAATCCCAAGTTCCACAGACTTTAATAGACCCTTTAGGATCCACAAGACTTGAGAGACTTGGAAGCCTAGATCAATGTGGTTTTCAAAAATACAAGTTCTATAAGTACATATTTTCCTTTCTACAATGCTTCTTTTTCTTAGAGAGTCAAAATATTGGTTCATAGAACCATAAGACCTTTGAATCCCAAGTTCCACAGACTTCAATAGACCCTTTAGGATCCACAAGACTTGAGAGACTTGGAAGCCTAGATCAATGTGGTTTTCAAAAATACAAGTTCTATAAGTACAGATTTTCCTTTCTACAATGCTTCTTTTTCTTAGAGAGTCTAGGGGAAAAGTCCATAAAGCCTATAAATCCCAAACTTCACAGACTTAAGTTGATCCTTGAGACTATACAAGACTTGTGAGATTTGGGACCTTAGATCAATGTAGAGCTCCCAAGTATTTCTATAAGTTGAAATTTCTATTCATACAATATTTCTTCCCAAGGTCCTTGACCTGGGCTGGTGTTTCTTGCTTGGTAAGAGAAGAACGAAGGAGATGCATTGTGCTCTAAAAGGTATTGAAACTTTGGAATTGAAATTGACTAATCTATAGGAAAAGATTTAAGGGACCTTGGCTAGAGGGGGAAAGCAAAAGGAGAAAGATGCTTGGGAGGCTTTCAGAGTTCACCAATCTAAAAAAAAAAAAAAAAACATTTATACTACTTTCAAGAAAAAGAGCCAACAAGAGAAGTTGCTATCAGCCCAAGGAACCTTTGAAATGTCTCTTTCTCAACCTTGGCGAATGGGCCCTGCCCTCGTTGAACTCAAATGGCATTGATCTACAACTTTCTATGAAGAGAAAATAATTAAAATACTTTCGGATGTGGGTTCCCAAAAAAAAAAAAAAAAGAGTGGAAAGAGGAAAAAAGGCCCACAAAGCTCCTTTAGATCGATGGCAGGAAGCCATGGTTGATCCAGCGGACTAAAGACTACACCATTTTGAGAAACCAAACCATACCCACTATAAAGGAACATCAAAGTAGAAGAGAAAGGGAGGAGGAAAAAAACTGAGCATCTAAGATCTGCACAATATCAAAAAAAATAAGCAAGAAACACCAGCCTAGGTCAAGAACCTTGGGAAGAAATATTGTATGAATAGAAATTTCAACCTATAGAAATACTTGGGAGCTATACATTGATCTAAGGTCCCAGATCTCGCAAGTCTTGTAGATTCTTAAGGACCTACTTAAGTCTGTGAAGTTTGAGATTTATAGGCTTTGTGGACTTTTTCCCTAGACTCTCTAAGAGAAAGAAGCATTGTAGAAAGGAAAATCTATACTTATAGAACATGCATTTTTGAAAACCACATTGATCTAGGCTTCGAAGTCTCACAAGTCTTGTGGATCTTAAAGGGTCTATTGAAGTCTGTGGAACTTGGGATTCAAAGGTCTTGTGGTTCTAGGAACCAATATTTTTGGTTTCACAAATAAATAATAAAATCCATTAAACTATTCTTTTTTCTCTCTAAATTTTTTAGTACCTTCATATACATTTATGTATTTTTCCCTCTTGGATTTTTGGATTTGTGTTTGTGCATAGGTTGGTTATGAGAAACAGATTTATCTTCCGTGGTGGAAACAAACCCAGCTCACCCATAACTCTATTATGGCCTTGAAGAGCCCACGCCTTAAAATTAGAGCATGGGCCTAATTAATGACAAAAAATCGGCCTTTAACAATGTTTTCTCCAATGGGGTTGATGTTTTTCTTTTTTTTCTTTTTTTTGGGGGGGGGGGGGCATTTTGGAGTTTGTTGTTGATGGATTAGTTTTGACATTTTGATTTTCTTTGTTTGGAATTCTCTTCACCATTTTAGGTTCTTTATTTGAATTTTGTTTGTTAATTTCTTGAGCTTTTTAAATGAACTTGCAAATGGCTACGGGAGATGTGTTTGGTTGCTTATATATTGTTACAGATTTTCTCCACAAACATTGTTGATGTGTTTGTTTCCCTAGAAAAGAAAAGAAAAAGAAAAAGATGGTGATGTTTTAAAAATTCATATTTCAGATTTTTTTTCTTTTTTGGTTTCTAAATTCTAATTTAATTTTAAATATAAATGCTAACATTGGATTTTTTAAATAGCAATTAAAATTTGTTATTATTATTTTATAATACAAATGATGACATTTGTGTGCCAACAGTGCACACCGTAGTAAGGACCAAATTGATTGCAATTTAAAATTTCAGAGACCAAATTAACTACTTCCAAAACGTAGGGACCAAATTGATTGTAACCCAGTTTCTCAAAAAAAAAAAAAAATTTGATTGTAATCCCAAAATGTAGGGACCAAAATGATATTTTTACCAAAATAGAATGCATGAAATATAACTTTAGTAAAAGAAACATAATTGAAGGGATAGTAAGACTTAAGGGCCCGTTTGGTAATATTGTTCTAGTAACATTGTTTAAGTGTTGTGGAAATATGTGTGGGTGAAAATGTGTTGTGGAAATACATATTGTGTTGTTTAAATAATGAAAATTGTTGTTTAAACGACACAACCAAACAGCGCCTTAATGAGAGAGAGAGAGAGAGAGAGAGAGGCAACCCAACCCTAATGTCGGAGGTCACAAACATTGTTGATGCAACAATGACCACCATCACTGGTAACTATTTTGTTTTGGTACAATATACCTTTTTCCCTTAACTTTCAAAATTTGATTTGTTTAGGTGTGTTCTGGGTATTGTTGTTAGATTGGTTTTGATTTAGTTTTTCGGATTTGATTTAAGTATTTGGTTTGGTATGGGTTGTGTTAGGAATGGGTTCCCTTTCTTTTATGTATGTTTTTTTTTTCTTGGGTTATAGGCAAAGGCGAGACTAACCTCACTTGTAAGATATTTTTCCACTAATAAAGTCACTGACATCAATTGGATCTCTTACAAGTGACACCTGGTGTAACTGTAATCAATGTTACACCATTCAATAATTTTTCAATTGGAAAATCTTGCTGTTGGATTACATGTTCTATATATTCTTAACATGCATGCCGATTTTCATGAAAATCAGATGTTATTTACCAATTGATCCATAAACTCATATTTAATGCAATTGATTAATGATATTACTATTGGTCTTTGATCACCTTGGAATTTTGCAATAATGGAGAATATATGAAGATAATGTAATCCAATGACGAATATGTCAAAATTCGCATCTAATTAAAAAATAATGAGTGATGTAACATATATATATATATATATATATATATATATATATGTAAGGACTCAAAAAGAAAAACCCACGCCCACTTAGAATAGTGATGCCTAGATCTTCAAACCAAGCCCAAACAATGAATTTTTAAGAGAGTGGGCTTCTAAGTCAAGTGCAATGTTGAGATAATCACAAGTCTATGACTAATGGAACCTAAGTAACAAATAGGAATGAATAGAACAAAAATTCAGTGTAAACTCTTCTTCAGGGTTCGAGGATAGATCTTGTATTGATAAGTAAGGTTGGTATTTCGTTACAGGGTAATTCCCTGTTCTCACACTTGTTTCTTTCTTCTTGGAAAACATTTATCCCCTCTTTCTAGGGGTTTCCTTTCTTTATATTGTCCCTTTCCTTGGATCTCAGCCCTTCATCTATATGTTTTAGGGGAACTCTTTGGATGCTTATCCCATTAAGATCCTTTTGGATGTAGTAAAAAGAGCTGTGAGCTGTGAAATTACTGTTCATGGGTTATCTCCTCATTAATGTAGCTAGTTAGGTTGGTGTAGAGCATTGAATATGGAGGTGGGAGGTGTCTTCTTCAGGAAACTTCCTTCCTCCACCCTTGCACGTCTTGTACATTTCCTTTGCCATCCATTCTCTTATCCTTGGGTTTTTTAGGGGTGCCAATTGCCCTTTGGCACTTTAATTCTCCTCGAGTGGGCATAGCCCTTGGAGTCTGCCTGCCTTTCTTTGCTTGGGTTAGGCAAAGTTATCCTTGGATTGGGTTGCTCGGTCCTCGGCCCTCCAACAATATATATATATATATATGGCTAGGTCAACTAAAAGAAAGCCCTTCTTTTCAATTTTTTAATGCTTAAAATTGATTTATGCAAGGGGTTGGTTACTGGTAAAGACGAGACTAAGTTCATTTTTATTTTCCAATGTTTATTTAAATACAAAAACATATATATACTTATGAATTGTAGACTGCCTAAGATATTATTTACACTTTTCGACACTTTACCAATTGTTTCTAATGACATGGTCACTCTTCCCTTTCTTCACAATTGTGGCTAGGGATATCCATAGGTCGGTTTGGGTTGAGTTTAGACTCTACTCAGACTAGACCCAATTTCAGCTAGTGATAGAACGGAGGACCCGTCGCCGACTGTGAGCACCATTGGGTTGGATCTAGTGGTTCTTCGTTTGGACCGAGTCAGTTTCGGTTGAAACCAAGGGAGGCAACAATGAACGATGTTAGGTTCTAAAGACTTAGGATTAATGTATTTAGAATTCTAATTTGTATTGTTGGCAAACCATGATCAAAACATGTTGTTTAGTCTTGTTTAGACTTGCTCAAAGTTGTGCCGTTTTTGTAAAGTTGGAATCGAGCTGATGTAGAAGTTACTGTGCATCTCGGCTTGGCTCGATCGATCGAAGCTTAGGCTAGATCGATTGAATTTCATGTTTGATGTGTTTTTTCTGCATAATTCCAACTCATCCCTAACTCATTAAAACGTTTTAGGGTTTTATGTTTTGCCTAGGTATATAAGGCAAACCCTAGCCACGTTTTAGAGGTTGCTCATATTGTTATTTGTGTAAATCTCTTGTGAGATCCTTGAGGAGCTTTCCTTCACACAAGCTTAGAATTATCAAGGAGGAGATTTCTTCAAGAACTTGATGATCATTCAATTGCTGCAATAAAAGCTTAAAGATACACAAGCAAGTGTGCTTGTACTTGCTGGAGAATCCAAGAAAGAAGGAATCTGTGGTTTTGGAGCTTGCACGTGGTCGTATCAGTAAGTTTCTACTAGTGGGTAGTGATAGGATGTTAGTGGTCTAAGTCCTGTTGAACAACTTCGATTCTTTCATAGTGGATTCAGGTTTACCTTGAGGATAGCTAGGTTAAATCCTCCCCAGGTTTTTATCGGTTTAGTTTCTTGGGTGATCATATCACTGTGCTATTTATCTTTCTGTTGCTTTACATGATATGATTGTTTGATTGTAATAACCTAGATTTGGAATTTGGACTAAGTAACAACTTGGCTAATTACTTAGGTTAATTCAATTGTGGTTTTAAGGGGTCTAAAAACTATCAAGTGGTATTAGAGCAGGTAGCTCTCTTATTGTTTGATCTTTTGATCATTGAGCTAATCCTTGACCCCTGTTGTCATGGAACACGGACACTCACTTGTTATTCCTCCTTACTTTGATGGGAATAATTGTGCTTATTGGAAAGTAAAGATGAAAGCATTCTTGAAATCGATTGATGAGAGAGTCTAGAACTCCGTTGAATACGGATGGGAGAAGCCCATTACTCCTATTAGTGAGTGGCAAACTTCTCAAAAAGAAGCAGTCGCATTCAATAGCAAAGGTATGAATGCTATCTTTAATGCTGTTTCAATGGAAGAATTTAAGAGAATCTCTAATGTTGAGGTTGCTCATACTGCTTGGAATATCCTCTAGACTGTGCATGAAGGCACAAAGGCTGTCAAAATCAACAAATTACAGCAATTAACTTCTAAATTTGAAAGCATTGGGATGTCTGATGATGAATCTTTTGATGAATTCTATGCTAAACTTAATGATATTGTTAATTCTGCATATAACTTGGGTGAAATCTATGATCAACCTAAAATTGTTAGGAATATTCTTAGATCTTTAACTGAAGACTTTAGACCCAAAGTGACTGCCATAACTGAGAGTAAGGATGTGGACTCCATCCCTGTTGATGAACTTGTAAGATCACTTCAATCTTATGAGTTGGGCCTACGCAAGACTGGCAAATCCAAATCAATGACTCTTAAGTCTATTGATGATGTTGAGGTTGGTGGATTTGATGATGAGCTCTCTGCTACAAAGATTGCTTACCTTGCTAAGAACTTTAGAAACTTTCTTAGGAATAGTAACAGAAGGGCAAGAGATATGAACACTACTGAACCTAGAAACTTTAGGAAGAATGATCCCACTAAAGTTAACAACACTGAAAAACCTAGAGAAAAAGTAGGTCAATCTTCAAATAATTCTATGGGTCCTTAATGTTTTGGATGTCAAGGGTATGGTCACATGAAATCTGAGTGTCCTACTTACCTGAAGTCTAAGGGTAAGGTTATGGCTATAACTCTTAGTGATAATGAAGTTTCTAATGATGAGTTTGGATGTGACAAGGATGGAAACTTCATAGATTTCACTACTATTGCTGTAGTAAATGAAAGTGTGTCTACTGAAGAGAACCTTTATAATGGGGAACTCTCTGAGGATGCAGATCTTCAAGAGGCCTACAATAAACTTTGCAAAGTTGCTGCAAAGGATGCTTTGAATGTTGAACTTGGCCTGAAGAAAATTGAAACTCTTGAGCTTGATAAGAAGAATTTGCTTGTAAAACTATTTGATGCTAATGAACTTTTGAACAATGTGAAAACTGAGAATATGCTATTGCTTGATAAAGTTAAATTGTTGGAACTTGATTTATCTGTTGCTAGATCTGCTAGTTCTAAACTTGACTAAATGTTGAGTGTTCAAAAGTCTCATTCTAACAAATCTGGATTAGGTTTTGTTGAAAGCATCTTTGTGTCTACTCTCCATTCCACAAACTTTGTTCCTTCATCTTCTTCTGAATCTTTTGTGAGTGAGGTTGTGAGTGAAATTGTCAAACCCCCTACGAGTGAGGTTGTCAAACCCATAGAAGTTTCAACATCTAGGAAGATTAGGATTGATTTGAAAGAATCTAAACCTAAGGAGTCTACCCTTTCTAAGGACAAGATGCATGGTAAGCCTGCTTGGGTTTGTCATTTTTGTGGGAAGTCTAGAATATTCGTCCAAACTGTTACAAGCTACAAGCTGCTAAGAGAGCAAACAAACCAAAAGTGCCTGTGCCACAAGCACAAGATCCTATAGCACTTATTGGTGAATTGGTAAAGACACTCAACCTCTATTCCAATCCTAGAGTTGGAAATCACTCTAATGTGAATAAGAACTCTAATGCTCGTGGTGCATCTAAAAGGTTTTGGATGCAAAAAACTCGATCTAATTGAGTCTTTCTGACATGGTCCTTGTGTTTTATTGTTTTTCCCTTTGTGACCATTGTTATTTGGTTTTTGTGTTTTTCTTTTTGTTCTAGGATTTGCATTGCATAACATTCATGCATTTCATTCTAGGTTTTTTTTTTTTTTTTTAAAATATAAAAAAAATAAAAAAAAAAGGAAAGGAAGAAAAAGGAAGCAAATTGTGTTTTGCACTATTCTTTTGTTTTTGAAAACAAGGCCAGTCAATTTATTTTCACATAACATGTCATTTGTACCTTGTTTAGCTTTGATGAGCTTACTTTCTGCATTTTACTAGTCAAAACATTGTAGTGCATGTTGTGTGGGAAAGTTGTTTATGTTTTTGATCACTTGGTCTTGATCTTGAAGTCACATGTCTTTGACTGTCGGACTTGAACCTTTTGAGAAAGGCATAAATAACCATCTCACCACTGTTTACTAGCCAATCATGAACACCTTAGTACATATCGTAAGATTTTGTACTTGAGAAAGTGTAGTACATGCACAAAAAGAATATAAGGTGTAGCCTTGATTTAAATGCTAAAATTGGTGTGTACATTATTAGACTTAAAGTCAAATAAAAAATTGCTAAAATTGGTGCGTACATTATCCCGGCTATTGTAATAAGTTTCTGAATAATTAAAATTTGTGTGTACAATATGAGGCAAAATCAAGAAACTTATATTATTGCAAGCTTATGATCTAGGAGATGTGAGAGTTATATGATGTAACTCTTTAGGTGATAGTCTCTTTCAAATTCTATGTGATGAATTTTGTAGACTTTGTGTTTATTGCTATTCACATATCACCTCACATGTATCTCAAGTTTTTGCTAGATTCACACACTACACAATTTACTTTTTGCTAAACATTGTACATGTTATTATGTGTGTTTTTTGGTTTGACCAACCAAATTTGCAATTACTTTGAGTTCTTGTGCAAAACATATTTTGTGTTTGAGAATTTAAAGGAAGAATGTTTGAAAATCTTAATTTTGGGAAAACTGAGTTTAAAACTTGTGTTTTGGAAAAGCATTTCAGCTCATACTCATGCATTTTATTTCTTATATTCAATGTTTTGAGGAGTTTTTTCAAAAACCGGGTTATTTTTTCAAAAATTCTGTTTTTCCAGAATTTCGATTGATTTAATCTATTTTTTGATCAATCAAAATTGCATTTAAAATTTCATGTGAGCCTCTGTCTGTTTCGATAAATCGAAACTGTTTTTCGATCAATTGAAAATCGTGAATAAGCTTTTTAAAAGTCAGATCTTGACTTATTCAAACCTCACATTTTTCAAAAGTTTTCAAACCTTTCTCTCTCTCTCCGACTCGGCAAGGCTCCACAACAATTTTTTTGTCGTTTTCCTCCTAATTTCTTGTAAGGTTTTTCTCTCCATTGGCCGGTATGTCCATTATACCCTTTCTTTTTCATTTATTTTCAGTTTTACATGCATTTTTTCATGCATTGAGGGGTTATTTTCGGACTATGCATATTTTGGGGTTTTTGATGTTTCAAGCCTTATTTTGTGAAATTGATCAATGGGTTTTGTTGCTATATTGTTACATTCCTGATCTATGATGGTTAATTTAATGAATTTGGGGTTTTGTGATGAATTCAAAATTCTAGGGCTTGTATTGAACCCGAATTGGGGATTTTGTTCTAAATAGGTTTAATTGATGAAATTGGCTTGTTATATTGATATAATTGATCATCTTTATTTGTTTTCTCTCATGTGTGATGATCAATTCATCAATTTATTACAAATTGTTCAAGTGGTTTTTCAAATTTTTTGGGTTTTTTGTTAGAAACTCTATGCTCAAGCCAATTTTGTGAATTTGAACTTAAATTGAACATTAGTCTCACTGTATTAGAGCATGGATCATGACATTTAAATTGTTCATGCATCAAATAGATTTTTTTTTATTACTTTTTTTTTTTGTGCTAACTTGCAGTTTGCCCTTGGTTTTTCTTTCTGACTTTTTCTTGGTTTTGTTTTTGTGTCTTTGTCCTTACCCTAGCACCATGCCTAGGAAGACTAGAGCTAATAGGACTCCCTCCCTTTCCTCTGTGTCTCCCTCTAGGAGTCAGCTGTTTAAGAATGACCGTTGCAGAGAGGTTTTTAAGAAACTAAGCTGTAAGCATAAGATATGGGCTGAGCGTTGTGTTGTTTTAGATGAGGTCGATCCTGCCATTAGGGCAAACCTTGAGAGTCGAGGTTGGCTGCCCTTGTTAGAGGTTGATCATCCACCCTTGATCGTCCTGATTAAAGAGTTCTCTTCAAATCTCTCTTGCCACGTCTATGATTCCAACACCCTTGTTAGGAGTTGGATACGAGGTGTTGAGTTCACCATTACTCCTAGAGTAGTGGCCGATGCTCTTGGGGTTCCGATCGTTAGGGAGCCTGTCTATCCCTATGAGGAGTCTCCACCTTTAGATGATGTCATGTCATACTTCACTGGGTCTTCTATCCAGTGGGGTACTGATCCTCGGATCACGTCTGCTGAGCTTTCTGAGACTGCTTATCTTTTTTTTAGGATAACGTGTCATTCTTTGTGGCCTATCTCTTATTTCCACACCATCCCTCTTAAGCGATGTGTGTTTTTGTTCACTTTTGTTTCTAGTGCGTCTATCAGTTTTCCTCATTTGTTTCTTCGTTCTTTGAACGAAGTTCATAGGAGTTCTGCTGTAGCTCATGCTTTTATTCATCCTATTTTCATTCATAGGATTTTGTTGTTTCTTGGTTTAGATGATTTCCCGCCGGTGAGCCCGTTCATATTATTGCTCCCATAGGTGCCACCTTCCTTAGGCAGAGGGCTCCTCACTTGAGAGTTGGTCCTACGTGTCCTAGAGGTGCGTCATCTGGTGTTGTTCCCCATCCTCCCTTTTCTATAGGTGCTGATTCTGCTGAGGCGTCTAATGCTGCTGCTATTGATACTGATGTTCCTCCATCGACTACTTCGGATGATTCAGACATTCAACGTACGTTAGATCATGTCTTGACCATTCAGGCGGCTCATGGACAGATTTTGGTGGACTTGCTCAATGAGATTCGTGGATTGCGCACAGAGTTGGCAAAGTTTCGACGATCCTCACTGCCACCTCCTTTTGATGATGGATTTTGATTCCCTTTTGGCATTTTGTCACAAAAAGGGAGAGTACATATTTGAGCACTTGTAGAGTTTTTGTTTTTAGGGGGAGATATATTTTTTTGCCACTAGAGCCTATGGAGATTAGATTGTATCTAGATACTTCACTTTGTACTTACTT
Organism: Quercus wislizeni; assembly: GCA_023055345.1. Lineage (NCBI taxonomy): Eukaryota > Viridiplantae > Streptophyta > Magnoliopsida > Fagales > Fagaceae > Quercus > Quercus wislizeni. Next base: position 3,044,794 of record JALGQJ010000029.1, on the reverse strand, counting down.
TTTTGGCTCTTGATGTATTCTTGTTGGGATTATCTTTTTAGGGGGAGTTACATTTATTGATTCATATGTTTCTTGTTCACTGCTTATTGACTTATATTCATGATGTTATTCATTGCTATTTGTCTTTATTTTGTGTTTTGTGAAATCATGAACTTATTTTGTTTACTTTTATTTTCCATACATGCATTTATGCATTTTGTTTAGTGTTTCAGGAAAAATACAAGTTGTTTCAATTGAGCTACTGTCTACACTTGCAACTGATGGATAGTAGTTAGGATTGAGTTTGTTGTAATAAGCATGTTGTTTGTAAAGGGATTTTTCTTTGTAAACTTTGAGCTTTTAGTTGTGTTTTGTCACGGATTGCCAAAGGGGGAGTTTGTTAGGTTCTAAAGACTTACGATTAATGTATTTAGAATTTTAATTTGTATTGTTGGTAAACCATGATCAAAACATGTTGTTTAGTCTTGTTTAGACTTGCTCAAAGTTGTGCCGTTTTTGTAAAGTTGGAATCGAGCTGGTGCAGAAGTTACTGTGCATATCGGCCTGACTCGATCGATCGAAGCTTAGGTTGGATTGATCGAATTTCGAGTCTGATGTGTTTTTTTTGCATAATTCCAACTCAGCCCTAACTCATTAAAACGTTTTAGGGTTTTATGTTTTGCCTAGGTATATAAGGCAAATCCTAGTCATGTTTTAGAGGTTGCTCATATTGCTGTTTGTGTGAATCTCTTGTGAGATCCTTGAGGAGCTTTCCTTTACACAAGCTTAGGATTATCAAGGAGGAGATTTCTTCAAGAACTTGATGATCATTTAGTTGCTGCAATAAAAGTTTAAAGATACACATGCGGGTGTGCTTGTACTTGTTAGAGAATCCAAGAAAGAAGGAGTCCGTGGTTTCGGAGCTTGTACGTGGTCGTGTCAGTAAGTTTCTACTGGTGGGTAGCGATAGGGTGTTAATGGTCTAAGTCCTGTTGAACAACTTTGATTCTTTCATTGTGGATTTACGTTTACCTTGAGGATAGCTAGGTTAAATCCTCCCTAGGTTTTTACCGGTTTGGTTTCCTGGGTGATCATATCACCATGTTATTTATCTTTCCGCTGCTTTACATGATATGATTACTTGATTGTGAAAACCTAGATTTGGAATTTGGACTAAGTAACAACTTGGCTAATTACCTAGGTTAATTCAATTGTGGTTTTAAGGGGTCTAAAAACTGTCAAACGAGATCCCGCTGAATCTATTCCAGATTTTGATGGATTACGTCAAATCTTGATAGATCCAGTCCAAATCTTGTCAGATCTCGACAAGATCACAACAAATCTAGCTCAAATCTCGACTAATCTGGTCAAGATATTGCTAGATCTTAGAGAGAGAGAGAGAGAGAGAGAGAGAGAGAGAGAGAGAGAATGACAATTACTGGTGAGATTTGTCAGTTGGTTCGGTTTTCATTGGATTTCAAACCTCTAACCCGCCACTCAACCCACTCACATTAGTTGTTGATGCCAAAGATCTGCCACAGATCGCCTTTCTACTTGGATTGAGTTGGTTCCAGTCGGGTGGCACTGAGTTGGAAAAGTTAGTTAGGGCTTAGTTTGCTTTGGATAGCCTTAATTAAGGCCATTTGTTAATGTCATTGGGAAAGATTCCAATTTCTCTTCTAATTTTCTTTTGAACTTGACTTTAATAATTTAATTTGGATTAGAACAAAATAAAATAAAAAGGCCTAGATCTTTTATTGAATTGTACATAGACCTTCCTTACTTTTTTTTTATTATAAATAATCTATATTCACCTACCCAGTAACTTAATATCGCTAAACTTGTTAAGACAAATTGATATATTTCTACTTTTACCCTCACTTTCCATTTGAAATTCTCATTTTACCCTTGGACAAAAAATCAAATACAAATCCTTTGTATTGCTCTTAGTGTTCCATTTTGTACTACAATAATCACAACTTGGTAATGTATTTATTTTTTATTTTTTATTTTTTACATTCCTTATAAAATAACCAAAGTTTAAAATGAAAAAAAAAGAAAAAAGAAAAAGGATTCATAAGAAATTGTGATTAATGAAATATAAAATAGAATACAAAGAATGAGATAAAGGAAGTTGATACAATACTGTACCATACCTCTTATACAACCAATATTTGTCAATGTACCACTCCAGATACCAGGTTGTATCGATCTATACCGAACATACTAGAGGATATTGGTTATTTTAGTTAGAAAATAGAGAAAAAAAAACCCAACCCATCCATACTAATAGCCCAACTCTTCGACAATCACTAGATCGTTGCTGGTTTTTGGTTTCCTTCTTAGGGTCAGCCCTACCATTAGGCCAATCAAGTGGTCACTTAAAGCCCCCAAGTAGAATAAGGCCTCCAAATTTTAACCAATAAAGATATTTCTATACTTGTATGATTATTAATTAGGCTCAGATATTATTCAATAGATATAATATATATATATATATATATATATATATATATATAGTAATGCAATGGACACAACAAAATGTTATATTAACTTCGCAACATTCCTAAATTAACATGCCAACTTACACATGAGCTCTCCATAATCTCTAATTTTAATTTTTTTTCTTTGCTAATTTAGGAATGTTGTGAAATTGTTGTGTCCCTAGCGTTACTCAAAAGAAAATGTTTACAATAATGTTACATCCAAACATTTTCACAAAAAATATTTATAGGTGGAAATTTATTATTGATAGGTAAAAAAGTAATGTCAATGACAAGTCTAAATTAGAACCATTAATAGATTACTACTTAAGATTTGTTGTAGAATTGTTGTTTAAATGTTGTGGATGTAGCATTACTCAATTGTTTATCGAAGACCAAAAAAAAGAAAAAATTAACAAAGTGTAGGTGGACTATTGTCCACTCATTTCTTGTTTTTATTTATTTATTTTTTTTATTTAGTAGCTTAATATATATACACACACACACTAGTCCTTAACCAAAAAAAAAAAAAAACAATAAGCTTTATGAAATATTAATCAAGTCTAAATAATTTTCTCTAGATAAATCTAATAATGAATAAAAAATTTAGAATATTACTAACACATGGACAAGAAATTTAAAAAATTCAATTTTTGTTACACCTAACAAATTAAAAGAATAGAGTTAAGTAAAAAGGATTATTTAATTAAAGTTAAATACAATTTTTGTTACACCTAAGCCGCTACCCACCACATGAAGTACAACCATTTGAAAACTCCTATTCATTTTTTTTTTGCCAACTGATTGTACTTTTGTTTATTTATTTTTAATATTATCTTGTGTAGCTGGCCAACTGACTGTATTTTTTTTTACTACTGAAATGATACTTGTATTACATGAGTAGTTGCACGTTGTTTTTCTTGTTTTTATGAGCGTCCGTATTTGGTGTGTAATACTTATATTATGTGTGATAATAATATTTTGAAGGACATATTTTCTATTCTAGATTTCGTCATCTCTGGCTATAAATTCCTGTCCATCATAAGTCATAACACACACTACAACCTGTAAGCTTGCCCAAGTTTCTTTGTCTCGTATTCAAACAATTTTCTTGGCATGGCACTGGCACTGGCACCACCCACCTCTCTAGTGTTCAAAGTACAAAGGTGCAAACCAGAATTGGTTGCTCCTGCAAAGCCCACACCCTATGAATTCAAACAACTTTCCGATATTGATGACCAAGAGGGTCTTCGATTTCAAATCCCAACCATACATTTCTATAAATATGATCCCTCAATATTGCAAGAGATCAGAGACCCAGTGAAAGTCATCAGAGAAGCACTTGCACAAGCACTAGTGTTTTACTACCCATTTGCTGGTAGGCTTAGGGAAGGACCTGGCCGAAAGCTTGTAGTAGAATGTACCGGTGAGGGTGTTATGTTTATTGAGGCCAACGCCGATATTATGCTTGAACAGTTTGGTGATGTACTTCATCCTCCATTCCCATGCTTAGAGGAGCTCCTTTTTGATGTTCCCGGCTCTGGGGGCATCCTTAATTGCCCATTATTGCTTATTCAGGTTCATGTACTGTGCCTCTAAAACTCACTAATATAAAACTCATTAATATATATATATATATATATATATATATATATATTTGTGTGTGTGTGTGTGTTTACATCTAAATTGATGTATCATTGGATGATTAAAGTAAGAAAATAAATACTGCAACCTGTTAACTTTCCGTCTTCTAGGTCATGATAAACTTTCGAAAACTTTTATAATGAGAAACTTCACTTATATGTAAATATGAATCATGGGATAGAAAATTTATTGGTACCTTGTTCTTTTGTAGATGGAAAATATGAAGGTCACTGTTATTTTAATGTAATTGGTGACATATCTAAATGTTACGTAGTAAATTTATAAGTAATACTATTTTTACAATAATTTTACAACAAATCTTAGATAATAAAAAGTAATTCTACTTTTACAAAATTTTTATAATAATTTTATAGCAAATCTTAGATAAGTTATTATTGTTAAGTAAAAAAATGACATTAGTGGTGGGTCAAATACCAATAACAATTTGCACTTAAGTTTTTTGTGAAAATATTATAAAAATATTATGAAAATATTGTGATATAGCATTACTCAAAATTTACATATATCTCTATAGCATCACTCCCATTATTAAATAAACCAATAATCATTTTGCTTGGTGGAGATGGGTAGGTGACGCGTCTCAAGTGTGGTGGTTTCATCTTTGCCGTTCGTCTAAACCACACCATGAGTGACGCCGCTGGATTGGTGCAATTCATGATGGCCATGGGCGAGATGGCACGTGGTGCATGTGCCCCCTCCATCTTACCCGTATGGCAGAGACATCTCCTTCAAGCAAGAGATCCAACTCAAGTGACATGCACACACCGTGAGTATGATGACATGGCCTCCACTGTTGTTGTCCCAATCCCACTCAATGATGGCATGGCCCATCGTACCATTTTCTTTGGCTCCACAGAGGTCTCCGCCCTTCGGAGATTCATGCCACATCACTTGAAACAATGCTCCACCTTCGAGTTGCTCATTGCATGCCTCTGGCGTTGTCGTACCATGGCTCTCTTGACAAACCCCCAAGAAGAGGTTCGTGTGTTGTGCATTGTCAATGCACGTGACAAATTCAACCCTCCTTTACCCAACGGTTATTACGGTAACGTTTTTGCGTTCTCTGTGGCGCTCACAACAGCAGGGAAGCTTTGTAAGAATCCATTGCGTTACGCAGTGGAATTGCTGAAGAAGGCAAAGAACAATGTAACAGAGGAGTACTTAAGGTCGGTGATTGATCTTATAATGATTAAGGGTCGGCCCCACTTCTATGGGGTGGGGTCGTATGTTGTGTCGAATGTGACACGTGCCGGATTTGGAGAGGTGGACTTTGGGTGGGGTAAACCGTTTTATGGTGGGCCTGCCAAGGGTGAGGTGGGGGCCATACCCGGAGTGTCTGGCTTCTATATTCCTAGTAAGAATTGTAAAGGAGAGAATGGGATAGTTGTGCCAATTTCCCTACCAGTCCAAGCCATGGAAAGATTTGGAAACCAGTTGGATATATTGCTTGCTAAAGGACCAAGTAGTCACTTATAAGAATTCCATTCTGCTCAAGCTTTTGAACCAAATTTACTGAGAGTAAATATCTTATTTTGTGCATGTGCCTTAAGTTTGAATTTTATATCCATTAGTTTTTTTTATTTAAGGAATCGAGTAACTTTCATCCTAAAATGGGTAGATTCCATTAACTTATCATGAGATTTGAATTAATGTCAACTAGACCTAAGATATTTAAAAAATGAATAATTTGGTCCCTAAACCAAACTTACTCCCTATACATTAATTAAGTTCGTTAGTTATTTTTCTCCTCTCTTAGTGACCAAATTGGATTAAGGGTTCAAATTGATCAATTTTGAAAAGTTTTGGAATTGTTTGACTTTAGCCCAAACCTAAAGGTTGGTTAATGGAATTTATCCTAATATTTAAATTTTTATTAGTTTTTATTGTTTATAAATAAAGGTTAGACTTGTGTGCAAAGACACCTGATAGCGAAAGCCGTTTACCAATGATTGTTGTGATGAGCTAGAGTATGAGACAGCTTGGGAGTTAGGATCACAAGAGAACATAATAGAAAAAAAAAAAAAAATGTTTTGAACTTTTCATCAAGTTTAGACTGCTTCGTGATGAGGATATTGCATAGTACTCCCCAAATTTTGTGGTATCCCTTGTTACTGGAATGATTGTCATGTGATAAGGATATTCTGCACCATCAGATCACAAGGGATACCACAGAATTTGGGGAGTACTATGCAATATCAAAGCTAGAAAATTTTACTCTGGCCTTTAAACCTGTGCTTAATCACTGGCAGAATTTATAGGAAATTTGCAATTTTCCTGTACTTGAAATAGCTCAATTTTCCTATAATTGGAAAAAAAGAAAAAAGATAATAACGTTGATGCTGATGTGGCTCAGTTGGCGTGTAGCAACAATAAATATTACGCTTCAACTTTTAGAAATATCAATCAAGTCTAAATAATTTTCTCTAGATAAATCCAAAATAATGAATAAAAAATTTAGAATATTACTCACATATGAACAAGAAATTCTTTAAAAAATACAATTTTTGCTATACCTAACAAATTAAAAGAATAGAGTTAAGTAAAAAGGATTATTTAATTAAAGTTAAATATATTAAATGTCTCCATTTAAATATCACTTTAACCCCAAAATCCCTTCCCTGGATCCTTCTTCTTCAATTTGTCAACTTCTTTGCTGTTTCTTTATTCGTTTTCTCAGCCGGCGTGAACCTTGGTTATTCCTATATATCTCTCCTTTAATTTTTTTTATTTTTTATTTTTTATTACTTCGTTTTTAATTGTTTTGTGGGCAAAGTGTAGGGGGCTTCTTAATTCCCATCACATGAAGTACAACCATTTGAAAACTCCTATTTATTTTTTCGGCAAACTGATTGTATTTTTTTTATTTTTTATTTTTTATTTTTTTTATATTATCTTGTGTAGTTGGCCACCCACTCACAAGCTTTACTATTACTATTGAAATGATACTGTACTTAAAGAAAGGAAATACTTGTTATGCATGAGTTGTTGCGCATGGTTTTTCTTGTTTTTATGGGTGTCCATACTTGGTGTGTAATACTTATATCGTGTGTGATAATATTTTCCCTATTTTGAAGGATATTTCTATTTCTAGATTACGTCATCTCTGGCTATAAATTCCTGTCCATCATAAGTCATAACACACACTACAACCTGTAAGCTTGCCCAAGTTTCTCAGTCTCATATTTAAACCATTTAATTTCTTGGCATGGCACTGGCACCACCCACCTCTCTAGTGTTCAAAGTACAAAGGTGCAAACCAGAACTGGTTGCTCCTGCGAAGCCCACACCTTATGAATTCAAACAACTCTCCGATATGGATGACCAAGAGGGTCTTCGATTTCAAATCAACACCATACATTTCTATAAACATGATTCCTCAATATTGCAAGAGGTTAGAGACCCAGTGAAAGTCATCAGAGAAGCACTTGCACAATCACTAGTGTTTTACTACCCATTTGCTGGTAGGCTTAGGGAAGGACCTGGCCGAAAGCTTGTAGTAGAATGTACTGGTGAGGGTGTCATGTTTATTGAGGCCAACGCCGATATTACGCTTGAACAGTTTGGTGACGTACTTCATCCTCCATTCCCATGCTTGGAGGAGCTCCTTTTTGATGTTCCCAGCTCTGGGGGCATCCTTCATTGCCCATTATTGCTTATTCAGGTTCATATACTGCGCCTCTAAAACTCACTTATATATATATAGACATATATATATATATATATATATATATATATATATATATGTAGGGGAATATTAACAAACACTATATTAAATGCAAAAAGGACAAAAAATTTGTCAGAAAAAGTAAAAAAAAGACACCAAATAGTACCTACAAAACTGAAAAAAATTGACATAAACTGTAAAAAAAGACAAATTTTGCTAAAAAAAGTAATAAAAAAAATTGTGGTTAATAGGTACCACAATGTGCCTATTAACACAACCCATATATATGTGTATGTGTTTACATCTAAATTGATGTATCATTAGATGATTAAAGTAAGAAAATAAATACGGCAACCTATTAACTTTGCATTTTCAAGGTCTTGATAAACTTTCGAAAACTTTTATAATGAAAAACTTCACTTATATGTAAATACTAGTTGCTAATTCGTGTGATACATGGGATAATTAAATAAAAATTAAAAGTATTTATTTTGCTTAAAGGTCTATGACTTGATTTAAAAAAAATGTATAATTTGAAAATGAATTGAAATAAGTAATTTTTTGTTCAGTATAATAGTGTAGAAAAATTCTTTTTGTTTCATATCTTTGGTTTCACATAACACATCCCGACATGTGCTATTTTATGGTGATGACTTCACATAATACTCAACTGCAATTAAATCTACTATCCACCACCAATCTAATCTATGTTATTTTGATAGTAGATCTACAAATTGCATTCTCTTATCCTCCATCATTTAGAAGGTAACTGAAATAATGATTTTATGTAGTGTATAAATTTTATTCTTTTACAATATAAAATTATTAAAATAATTAAAATAAAATCTAATGTTCTGGAAATTTTTTGAAATAGAATTTTAAATTTCTTAAAACTTAGTTAATAGAGTTTCTATTTTACCTAAAAGTGAACTATCAGAATTAATGAGAATTTAAACATTTTTTGCAAAGAGAAGATAACCATAGGCCCAATTTTTATTTTATAACATTGGATGTTAAAGTTAGATCCGTACCATATGTAATACGTTAGTCCATTATGATAGTTTCAAATAATATCCTAATACCTATCTATATGAGTTTTCTTTTTAATGATGCCATAAAGGATGGAGTTCATAGAAGTCATTTATGATGTCATTTAAAAAAAAAAAGGTAATTTCAAAAGTCTTTTAATTGTAAAATTTTTTAATCATAAAATAGGCTCTATCTAAACTCTAAAGGAAAGCATTCAGAATGATCACATCTTTGATACCATATCATGATGGTTGCAAATAGCAATATTATTATTTATGATTAATAGATGAACAATGAAACTGCGAATTAACAATTTAACAATTTAAATACCAAGTTTAAAGTACAACAACATATATACAGAAGACTCCAAATATTGGAACATACTTCTTCTGCCATTTTCATTATTCAATCAAAACCAAAGTTTCAAAGATAATTTCACATTAACGTAAAGAATTCCAAAAACAAAAACAACAATATTCAAAAGCCTCTACCTAATACAGTCACTATTTATTTTTATTTTTTTAGATTATGCATTCTTTAGTTCTTTTTCCTTTTATATTTCATCAAACTTTTGCTAATTGACCAAAATATCTCTCATATATGTTACTAAACCTGATAAGAAAACTTTGCATACCTTTTGTTTTGAGGGCGCTCCAAGAAACAAAATCAATGCAAGAGATTGTACAGCAAAGTGGTGTCGGAAGAATAATCCCCCCTCCCCCCCCCCCCCCCCCAAAAAAAACTATTTAAAATATAATATAGGAATGAAAAGCTGAGTTGAAATTGTAACAAATAATCCCTAAAAAAAACTATTTGTAATATAATATAGAGTTATGGATTCCTAATCAAATTTGGTTATATATATATATAAAGGATGAATATGTTGGTAGAGTCCATTTGATATAAAATTTAAATCTTATTGAAATTAAAAATGATATATATTTGTTGAGTCTCATTTGATATAATTATAGAAGAGAAAGAAAACGTGACCGATAGATATAAGGAAATATGACAGATTTTTTTTTTTTTTTAATGTCATCAACTTAGAAATTATAAAATTATTGGAGATATATTCTGATTTTTAGGATAGATTTATATTAATGGAGTTATTATATAGTTTGTTAAAATTATCTAAAAATTTCCTAATTAGGTGATAATTTAGGTCTCCTTTAAGTATAGTGGTTGTATGGTACCAAAAAACTAAATTTAATTTTTTTTAAAGAAATTTAATAAATTTTCTGCAATTTGGTGCTATAAAATTGAAATAATTAAATCAAATTAAAAAAAAAAAAATGCTGATGTGGAAAATTATGGAGAGGTCAACCAAAAGTCAAAGGTTTTGGTTATATATATATATATATATATATAATGAATCTTGGGATAGAAAATTATTGGTACCTTGTTCTTTTGTAGATGGAAAATATGAAGGTCAACATAATTTTAATGTAATTGGTGACATATCTAAATGTTATGTAGTAAATTTATGAGTAATGCTACTTTTACAATATTTTTATAATAATTCTACGACAAATCTTAGATAATAAAGTTATTATTGTTAAGTAAAATAATGACATTAGTGGTGGGCCAAATTAGAACCACTAACAATTTGTTACTTAAGTTTTTTGTGAAATTATTATGAAAATGTTATGAAAATATTATGGTATAGCATTACTCAAAATTTATATATATCTCTATAGCATCACTCTTTATTATTAAATAAACCAATAATCATTTTGCTTGGTGGAGATGGGTAGGTGACGCGTCTCAAGTGTGGTGGCTTCATCTTTGCCGTTCGCCTAAACCACACCATGTGTGACGCTGCTGGATTGGTGCAATTCATGATGGCCATGGGCGAGATAGCACGTGGTGCATGTGCCCCCTCCATCTTACCCGTGTGGCAGAGACATCTCCTTCAAGCAAGAAATCCAACTCAAGTGACATGCACGCATCGTGAGTTTGATGACATGGCCTCCACTGTTGTTGTCCCAATCCCACTCAACGATGACATGGCCCATCGTACCATTTTCTTCAACTCAACAGCGGTTTCTACCCTCCGGAGATTCATGCCACATCACCTGAAACAATGCTCTACCTTTGAGTTGCTCATTGCTTGCCTCTGGCGTTGCCGTACCATAGCTCTCCAGACAAACCCCCAAGAAGAGGTTCGTTTGTTGTGCACTGTCAATGCACGTGACAAATTCAACCCTCCTTTACCCAACGACTATTACGGTAACGTTTTTGTGTTCTGTGTGGCAATCACAACAGCAGGGAAGCTTTGTAAAAATCCATTGGGTTATGCTGTGGAATTGCTGAAGAAGGCAAAAAACAACGTAACAGAGGAGTACATGCGGTCGGTGATTGATCTTATGATAATTAAGGGTCGGCCTCACTTCTATGTGGTGGGGTCGTATCTTGTGTCGGATGTGACACGTGCCAGATTTGGAGAGGTGGACTTTGGGTGGGGTAAACCGTTTTATGGTGGGCCTGCAATGGGTGAGCGGGGGGCCATACTCGGAGTGTCCAGTTTCTATATTCCTAGTAAGAATAGTAAAGGAGAGAATGGGATAATAATGCCAATTTCCTTGCCAGTCCAAGCCATGGAAAGATTTGAAAACCAGTTGAATATATTGCTTGTTGAAGGACCAACTAGTCACTTATAAGAATTCACTGCTCAAGCTTTTGAACCAAATTTACTAAGAGTAGATATCTTAATTTGTGCATGTGTCTTATGTTTGAATTTTATATCCATTAGTTTTTTTAAAGGAATCGAGTAACTTTCATCTTAAAAAGGGTAGATTCCATTAACTTATGATGAGACTTGAATTAATGTCAACTAGGTTTAAGACATTTAAAAAATGAATGATTAGGTCCCTAAACCCAACTTACTCCCTATACATTATTAAGTTCGTTAGTTATTTTTCTCCTCTCTTAGTGACCAAAGGGTTCAAATCTATATATTTTGAAATGTTTTGGATTTGTTTGGCATTAGCCCAAACCTAAAGGTCGGTTAATGGAATTTATCCTAATATTTAAATATTTATTAGTTTTTATTGTTTATTAATAAAGGTTAGACCCTTTTAAAGTGTTCATAACTTGTGTGCAAAGTCACCTGATAGCGAAATCCATTTACCAATGACTGTTGTGATGAGTGTTAGGTTCTAAAGACTTAGGTTTTTATGTATTTAGAACTCTAAATTGTATTGTTGGCAAACCATGATCAAAACAATGTATTTAGTTCATTTTAGACTTGCTCAAAGTTAGTTTATTGTTGTAAAGTTGGAATAAGTTATTGCAGGAATGAAAAAAACAATTTCAGCCTTTTTCGATCGATCGAAGCTTAGGCTCGATCAATCAAAAATCGGATCTGACGTTTTTTCTGCAGAATTTCCAACTCAGCCCTAAGTGATTTAAAACGTTTTGGGTTTCTAATTTGCCCTAGGTATAAAAGGTAAACCCTAGCCACGTTTTAGTGTTGCTCATATTGCGGTTTGTGTGAATCTCTTGTAAGATCTTTGAGGAGCTTTCCTTCACATAAACTTAGGGTTTTCAAGGAGAAGAAGTTTTCTACACCTTGATGATCAATCCAGTTGCTGCCATTGAAACTTAAAGAAACACAAGCGGGTGTGTTTGTATTTGGTGGTGAATCCAAGAAAGAAGGAGTCCGTGGATTCGAAACTTGCACGTGGTCGTGTCAGTAAGTTCTACTGGTGGGTAGCAATAAGAAGTCGAGCATGGGGACTTGTAAGTCTTATTGTATGAACTTCGATTCTTTCAAGACAGTGGATTCAAGTTTACCTTGAGGATAGCTAGGTTAAATCCTCCCCAAGTTTTTACCAGTTTGGTTTCTTAGGTGATCGTATCTTTGTGTTATTTATCTTTCCATTGCTTTACATGATATGATTGTTTGTTTGTGATAACTTAGATCTGTTTAATTTGACTAAGTAACAACTTGGCTAATTACCTAAGTTAATCCAATTGTGGTTTTAAGGGGTCTAAAAACTATCAAGTGGTATCAGAGTGGGTAGCTCTTTTGTTGTTGATCCTTTGATCTTTGAGCTGATCCTTGACCCCTGTTGTCATGGAACACGGAAACTCTCTAGTTATTCCTCCTCACTTTTATGGGAATAATTCTGCTTATTGGAAAGTAAGGATGAAAGCATTCCTGAAATCAATTGATGAGAGAGTCTGGAACTCCGTTGAATATGGATGGGAGAAACCCACTACTTCTGTTAGTGAGTGGCAAATTTCTCAAAAAGAAGTAGCTGCGTTCAATAGCAAGGCTATTAATGCTATCTTTAACGCTGTTTCTATGGAGGAATTTAAGAGAATCTCTAATGTTGAGGTTGCTCATATTGCTTGGAATATCCTCCAAACTGTGTATGAAGGCACAAAGGCTGTCAAAATCAATAAATTGCAGCAATTAACTTCTAAATTTGAAAGCATTAGGATGTCTGATGATGAATCTTTTGATGAATTCTATACTAAACTTAATGATATTGTTAATTCTGCTTATAATTTGGGTGAAATCTATGATCAACATAAAATTGTTAGGAAGATTCTTAGATCCTTAACTGAGAATTTTAGACCCAAGGTAACTACCATAACTGAGAGCAAGGATGTGGACTCCATCCCTGTTGATGAACTTGTAGGATCACTTCAATCTTATGAGTTGGACCTACCCAAGACTAGCAAATCCAAATTAATGGCTCTTAAGTCAGTTGATGATATTGAGATTGGTGGATTTGATGATGAGCTCTCTGCTACAGAGATTGCTTACCTTGCCAAGAACTTTAGAAATTTTCTCAGGAATAACAATAGAAAGGCAAGAAGTGCGAACACTGTTAAACCTAGAAATTTTAGGAATCCCACTAAGGTGAATAATAATGACAAACCTAGAGAAAAAGTAGGTCAATCTTCTAATAATTCTATGGGTCCTCAGTGTTTTGGATGTCAAGGGTATAATCACATGAAATCTGAGTGTCCTACTTACTTGAAGTCTAAGGGTAAGGCTATGGCTGTAACTTTTAGTGATGGTGAAGTTTCTGATGATGAGTCAGAATGTGACGAGGATGGAAACTTTATTGCTTTCACAGCTACTTCTGTAGTGAATGAAAGCATAACTGCTGAAGAGAACCCTTCTGATGGGGAACTCTCTGAGGACGCAGATCTTCAAGAGGCCTACAATAAACTTTGCAAAGTTGCTACAAAGGATGCTATAAATGTTGAATTTGGCCTGAAGAAAATGGAATCTCTTGAGCTTGATAAGAAGAATCTGCTTGTTAAACTGTTTGATGCTAATGAACTTTTGAACAATGTGAAAACTGAGAATATGTTATTGCTTGATAAAGTTAAATATTTGGAACTTGATTTATCTGTTGCTAGATCTGCTAGTTCTAAACTTGATCAATTGCTGGGCGTTCAAAAGTCTCCTTCTGACAAATCTGGATTAGGTTTTGTTGAAAGCATCTCTGTGTCTGCTCCCCATTCCACACATTTTGTTCCTTCATCTTCTTTTGAACCTTCTGTGAGTGAGGCTGTGAGTGAAACTGTTAAACCCCCTGTGAGTGAGGTTGTCAAACCCTAGAAGTTTCACCATCTAGGAAGATTAGGGTTGATCTGAAAGAGTCTAAACTTAAGGAGTCTACACTTTCTAAGGACAAGATGCATGGTAAGCCTGCTTGGGTGTGTCATTTTTGTGGGAAGTTTGGACACATTCGTCCTAATTGTTACAAGTTGCAAGCTGCTAAGAGAGCAAACAAACCAAAAGTGCCAGTGCCTCAAGCACAAGATCCTATAGCACTTATTAGTGAATTGGTAAAGGCGCTCAACCTTTATTCCAATCTTGGAGTTGGAAATCACTCTAATGTGAATACAAACTCCAATGCTCGAGGTGCATCTAAAAAGTTTTTGATGCAAAAGATTCAAACTAACTGAGTCTTTCTGACATGGTCCTTGTGCTTCATTGTTTTTCCTTTGTGACTATTGTTCTTTGTTCCTTATTTATTTATTTATTTATTTTTTGTGTTTCTTTTCTCTTGTCTCTAGGAGTTGCATTGCATTACATTCATGCATTTCATTCTAGGTGTTTTTTTTTTATTCTATATACATAAAAATAAAAAAAAATAAAAAAAAAGGAAGGAAGGAAAAGGAAGCACATTGTGTTCTTGCACTATTCTCTTTGTTTTTGAAAACAAGATTGGTCAATTTATTTTCACATGTCATGTCCTTTGTACTTTGTTTAGCTTTGATGAGCTTATCTATTGCACTTGACTAGTTGAAGCTTTGTAGTGCATGTTGTGTGGGAAAGATGTTTATGGTGTTTATCACTTTGTCTTAATCTTGAAGTCACATGTTGTTTGACTGTTGAACTTGATCTTTTTGAGAAAGGCATAAAATACCATCTCACCATTGTGCACTAGCCAATCATGAATACCTTAGTGCATATCATAAGATTTTGTGCTCGAGAAAGTGTAGCACACGCACAAAAAGAATATAAGGTGAAGCCTCGGTTTAATTGATAATTGCTTAAAATTGGTGTGTACTATTAGGCTAAATGCCAAATCACATAATTAAAAATTGGTGTGTATATTATGAGGCAAACTCCAAGAAACTTACATAATTGCAAGCTTATGTTCTAGGAGATGTGGTAGTTATATGATGTAACTCTTTAAGTGATAGTCTCTTTTGAATTCTATGTGATAAATTTTGTAGACTTTGTGATTGATTGCTATTCACATATCACCTCACATGTATCACAAGTTTTTGCTAGTTGCACACACAACATAAGTTACTCTTTGCTAAACATTGTACATGTAATTGTGTGTGTTTATGGTCTGACCAATCAAGTTTGAAAAATACTTTGAGTTTTATGCACAACTGATTTGTTGCTTAAAAAAAAGGGGGAGATTGTTTGAAATCTAAATTTTTGGGAGAAATGGGTTTTAAATCTTGGGTTTGTGAAAATCATTTCATCTCATACTCATGCATTTTTTTATAATTTTCCAATGCTTTGAGGAGAGGTTGCATCAAATTTTGTTGATTTGCAAAAAATTCATTTTTTTTACAATTTCGATCGATCAAGTCTGTTTTTCAATCAATCGTAATTGCGTTTAAAAATTTCAGTGAGTCTCTGTCTATTTCGATTGATCGAAACTGTTTTTCGATCAATCAAATTTTGTGAATCAGGTTTTTTAAAATTCAGTGTTTGACCCATTCAAATCACTTTTTCAAAAGTTTTTTCAACTTTTCTTTCTCTCTCCGACTCGGCAAAGCAAAATCTTCCAATTTTTGTCATTTTCCTTCGAATCTTTTGCAAGGTTTTCCTCTCCCAAAGCCACACCATGGCTAGGAAAACTAGAGCTAATATGGTTCCCTCTACTCCTTCTGTGTCTCCCTCTAGGGTTCAGCTTTTTAAGAACGATCGTTGTCGTGAGGCTTTTGAGAAACTAAACAGTAAGCGTAAGATTTGGGCTGAGCGTTCTGTGATCTTAGATGAGGTTGATCTGGCCATTAGGGCTAACCTAGAGTCTAGAGGATGGTTGTCCTTATTAGAGATTGACCATCCACCCCCAACCACCCTAATTAGAGAGTTCTTCTCGAACCTCTCTTGTCACATCTATGATTCCAACACCCTTGTTAGGAGTTGGATACAAGGTGTTGAGTTCACTATTACCCTTAGGGTAGTGGTTAAGGCTTTTGGGGTTCCAGTCATTACCGAGCCTGTCTATCTCTATGCTGAGTCTCCTCCTATTGATGTTGTCATGTCACACATCACTAGATCATCTATCTGGTGGGGTTCTGATCCTCGGATCACGTCTTCTACACTGTCTGAGACTGTCTATTTATTTCTTAGAGTTGCGTGTCATTCTTTATGGCCTATTTCTCATCTCCACATCATCCCTCTTGAGCGATGTGTGTTTTTATACGCTTTCATGTTTGGTGCGTCTATTAGCTTTCCTCATTTGTTTCTTTGTTCTTTGAACGAAGTTCATAGGAGTTTTGCCATAGAGCATGCACTTATTCATCCTATTTTCATTCATAGGATTTTGTTGTTCCTTGGTTTAGCTGATTTCCCTTCTGATGAGCCTGTTCATATTGTTGCTTCTTTAGGTGCTACCTTTCTTAGACAGAGGGTTGCTCACTTGAGAATTGATCCTTCGGGTCCTAGAGGTGCATCTTCTGGTGATGTTCCCCCTCCTCCTCCTTCTACAGGTGCTTCTGCTATTGAGACTTCTGGTGGTGGTGCTGCTGCTGCTGCTACTGACGTTCCTCCACCAACTACTTCGGATGATTCAGACATTGAACGTACGTTGGATCATGTCTTGACCGTTCAAGAGGCTCAGGGACAGATTTTGGTGGACGTTCTTGATGAGATTCGTGGTTTGTGAGCAGATTTGGCACGGTTTCGGAGTTTTTCATCGCCACCTCCTTTTGATGATGGATTTTGATTGCCCTTTGGCATTCCGTCACAAAAAGGAGGAGTACATGTGAGTTTTTGCACTTGTACTTGTTCTTATTTTTAGGGGAAGAGTTTATTTTTGTTGGTTGGAGCTTGTGGAGTTGTTTAGATTGTATCTAAGTGCTTCACTTTGTATTTTACCTTTTTTAGCTCTTGCCACATTTGTTTTACCTTGTTGGGATATTCATGTTAGGGGGAGTATATTTTTTTTGATTGTTTCTTGTTTCAAACTGCTTATTGACTTATGTTTATGAATTCTTCATTGATATATGTCTTTATTGTGTGTTGTTTGAAATCAAGATTTTATTTTATTTGCTTGTATTTTTTCCACACATGTGGTTATGCATTTTGTTTAAGTGTTTCAAGAAATATACAGGTTAATTCAATTAAGCTGCTGTTTACTCTTACAACTGATGGATAGTAGTTAGGATTGAATTTGTGTTTTATGAGCATTATTTTGTAAATGGCTTTTATTTGTAAACTTTGACCTAATAAGTTGTGTTTTGTCACGGATTGCCAAAGGAGGAGTTTGTTAGGTTCTAAAGACTTAGGTTTTTATGTATTTAGAACTCTAAATTGTATTGTTGGCAAACCATGATCAAAACAATGTATTTAGTTTATTTTAGACTTACTCAAAGTTGGTTTATTGTTGTAAAGTTGGAATAAGTTATTGCAAGAATGAAAAAAACAATTTCAGCCTTTTTCGATCGATCAAAGCTTAGGCTCGATCAATCAAAAATCGGGTCTGACGTTTTTTCTGCAGAATTTCCAACTCAGCCCTAAGTGATTTAAAACGTTTTGGGTTTCTAATTTTCCCTAGGTATAAAAAGTAAACCCTAGCCACGTTTTAGTGTTGCTCATATTGCGGTTTATGTGAATCTCTTGTGAGATATTTGAGGAGCTTTCCTTCACATAAACTTAGGGTTTTCAAGGAGAAGAAGTTTTCTACACCTTGATGATCAATCCAGTTGCTGCCATTGAAGCTTAAAGAAACACAAGCGGGTGTGCTTGTATTTGGTGGTGAATCCAAGAAAGGAGTCCGTGGATTTGGAACTTGCACTTAGTCGTGTCAGTAAGTTCTACTGGTGGGTAGCAATAAGAAGTCGAGCGTGGGGCCTTGTAAGTCTTATTGTATATACTTTGATTTTTTCAAGATAGTGGGTTTAAGTTTACCTTGAGGGTAGTTAGGTTAAATCCTCCCCAAGTTTTTACCGGTTTGGTTTCCTGGGTGATCATATCTTTGTGTTATTTATTTTTTCGCTGCTTTACATGATATGATTGTTTGTTTGTGATAACTTAGACCTGTTTAATTTGACTAAGTAACAACTTGGCTAATTACCTAGGTTAATCCAATTGTGGTTTTAAGGGGTCTAAAAACTATCAATGAGCTAGAGTATGAGATAGCCAGTGCAATGACTAAATGAAGAAAAGCAATATGCACGTTGTGAGTTGAGTTCGAGAAGCTAAATGCTATGACTGAAATGCAAATATAGGCAATATGCATGTATTTGATGTTATGTTTTACTGCATGCATATTTGAAGACTTTATTTTCATTTTTCTGCTCAACTAAATCATATTCTTGAGGGGCGGTTATTTAACCATGTTTTTCAACTGGGAAGTTAATGTTGAAAATGTTTCATACTTTCATGTTGATAAATGTACGTAGAACGAAGTTAACACGCTTGGGAGTTAGGATCACAAGAGAACAGAAGTTAGAAAAGAAAATGTTTTGAACTTTTCATCAAGTGTAGACTGCTTCGTGAGTAGTTACTGGAATGATTGTCATGTGAAAGGATATTCTGCACCTCCAGATCACAAGGGATACCATAAAATTTGGGGAGTACTGTGCAATATCAAAGCTAGAAAATTTTACTCTTGCCTTTAAACTTGAGCTTAATTACTGGCAGAATTTAGCGGGAAATTATTGTGTACTCCCGGAGTACCATAAATGTGTGCTCCCTCCTCTCACATGAATAATGGGTCTCACTAATTAAATTCATAGTAGGACCCACCATTCATGTGAGAGGAGGGAGTATGCATTTATGATACTCCGGGAGTACCTAATAATTTTCCGAATTTAGCGAGGGCAAAAAGAAAAAGAAAAAAATGATTGTATTCATTTAATGATCTGTATGGTCAAAAAGTGCAGAAATTAAGAGGGCCTGTGACAAGAACTACGAGGGTGCTTTAATACAGCTGAACTCTATTTCAGAAACATACACATAAATAAGAACTCAAACGGTAATTACAACTTTTTTAAAAAAAATCATCAAAAAAACTTACCGGTATTAGTTTGTCCCTAATACACTTCAATTCTGCAAACTTTTTATTTGCTTCATTTTGACTTTTTAAGATTTGGATTAAATAATTAAATTCGTTAAAAAGTATTTGAAGTTTGGATGAACCCTAACAAGTTCATTTAATCTAAACTTTAGAAAATCTAATGTTTTTTTGTTAGCAATATGAGTCCTAGTAAAACAGGGAAAATCAGCCATTTAACTTTCATTGGTGATATTTTTAGCCAAAAACCCTATTTTTGAAATATTTGGGTAAGTGGCTCTGTTTTGCAACTCGACTTTGCTAAAATTGAGTTCCCCTTGCATCTTGATTTTATTTTATTTTATTTTTTATTTTATTTTAATTGAGTTCTATTGAGGTGGCAGTGGTTTGTGTGGCTATCTTAAAAAAAAAAAATTGCCAAGTGGAACTTGACTTTATCAAAGTTGAGTTGTATGTTATTTTTTCAAAAAGAGGAAAACGATTTTGTTAAAATCAAGTTATTGAGTTCCATTGGTGTTTTTTTTTTCCAAAAAGAAAAAAAAGGCTACTCAGTCCTTTTCGTGTTTGCACTTTTTCTTCTATTATTTTCAATTTCATAATTGATAACAACATTACAATACAACATTACATATTTTCATTCTAAGTGTGTTTGGCTCCAATTTAAAAGGCCAACTTATTTTACTATTCAACTTATTTTTGTTACTATTCATGGACCCCACTGCACTTTTTGATACTATTCATGAGTCTCACCATACTATTTCAACTAATTTTTACCTTTATCTACAGTACTTTCAGTAAAAAGTTTTTAGTTTCAGCAAAATAAGTGAATCCCAAACAGACCCTAGTAATAATTTTTTTAACCAGTTATTTGTTTCATTTTTTGGAGTGCAATTGTACACATCCTACAAAAATTCATTGGGTAAATTCAAGTTTAATACCTAAAAACTGAAACATAATATTTCGGTCTAATTTGGTCTATTTCGGTCTAATTCGGTCATTTGAGTCTATTTGCTGTATTTGGTCCCCGTCGGTCCAATTAGGTCAACTTCGGTCTATTTGGTTCAATTTGATCTTTTTTGTACATTTGGTCTATTTGGTCCTAATTCGGTCAATTTTGGTGGGAAAAGACAAATTTGGGTTGAGAGTACATATTGATTTCAATCTCTTTCGAATAGTAGAAAAGGCTCTAATTTTTATTTTTATTTTTATTTTTATTTTTAGTGTTTTCAATCTCTTTCGAATAGTAGCAAAGGCTCTAATTTTTTGTTTTTTATTTTAGTATTTTGTACATTGGAAGGAAAACATGTGATATATCATATATGTCAGGAATATAAGGTACTTTTTTTTTTCCTATTCATATGTCATTTTTAATGTTGGAATTATGTAGAAAATGCAGATATTATTTCTGCTGAATTAAGATTAAATCTAAAGTTATTCCCATATATGGCAAACACAAAGATTCTATTACTAACCATATATAACATGTACATGATATATGATAATGCAAAAAATCAATAGTTGAGCTTCTCATCGTAACAGATGGACGATACTATGAATGGGGTCGTCTCTATAGGTGGAAAACTTGCAAAATGAATTGGGTGGAAGAGTAACACGCCGGTGTGGCATCAGCCAAACCGCCTCCGATGCTTAAGTTTGTATGGGAGAAAGATTCTTGAGAGAAAAAGAATGGAGGGTGATTCCGTAGAGTATTTGTGTGTGTGATTGGTCGTACCTTGGGTTTCTGGTGCTTTCTCTTTTATAGTTGAGTGCCTAATCAATGGGCAATGAATCACTGTATTTATGCTCAATGGCTAGTGCGTTACAGAATCTTTGTCTGAAGTTCACAGCTCATTCTGTGACTATTGCTCTGTCCATTACATTTCATCATCAATAATCTTAATAAATGCGTAATGTCTTCTCTAGGAAAAACAATGATCTTTGCATAGTGACGACCATAAATTTTTGACTCATTAGATGCCCCCTTATTCGAATTGTCATCTGTTAGATGAGATAAGAACAAATCTGTCTGATGCTTCGTATGTCGTGTACTGCGCATTTATGACGACTTGATGTCTGAGCAATTGGGTGCCACGTGTATGGTTAGGATGCGTCTGACGTGCAGATGTTTCTTGGTTTTCCCGCGCATGTTTTGGCCACTTATTTCGCATTTTTCCCTCCTATTTCCTTTCTTCTACGTTTTTTCCTTGTTTAGTTTTCCTCCAAGGGTTTGTCTCTCCTTTAAGCTTCCTTTCTCCATCCTGCAATCCCTGGTAAGTTCTTCATGCTTCTGCTTCTTTTCTTGTTCTTCCATGGTAGATTATTCTTCTGTTAGGTTAGATTGTCCTTCAATAGCTTTTCTTTTTGCTCGTCTAGGTTGTTTACTTGAGTCGTGGAGGAAGGGTGTCTTGATTGGGTCAGTCTCTTCATGAGGGAGGACTGTCCATATGAGCCTATTCTTTCTTCGTTATTCCCTTTAGTTTCCCACTCCGCTAAGGTAGCTAGGTCCTTAAAAATGTCTAAGGTTAGGTCTAGTGACCTAGAGACGGGGTTATCCTCGTCTGATGATCGTGTGATTTTGGAGGCTACTTCTCCTTCAACCCCTTATAAAGCCTAGAAGTTCCTTGATTTGGTAAAGATTAGGATCCCGAGTGACAAGGAAAGAGCCTGTCACTCCTATGCTGACGAAATTTGTTTTTACGAGGCCGATTTTACTAGTGGTCTTCGTTTCCCTGTTTATCCCTTTGTTAGGGAACTTTTTTCTTATTTGCACCTTGCTCCGACACAATTAGTGCCCAACTCTTGGCGGATCATTGTCTCTTGCATGGTGGTGTGGATATCTGCTAGTGATGGTGATGTCATCAGGAGGAATGAATTCATTCATTTTTATCGTTTGAGGAAAACAAAGGACCCCGGCTATTATGAGTTTAAGCTGTGGGATAGGGCTTCTAGGTTAATACTCAATTACCCATCGTCTCTCCGAAATTGGAAGGCAAACTTCTTTTTCATTTTTGGAAGTGGTGAGGACCTGGACGAATCCCCCAAGTTTTTTCATAGTTGGGGAGTTCCCGTGTCTGGTGCGTCTTTCTCATCTTTCTGTTGTTTTTCTTTTCTTTTATGAGTGACGATGGTATGTGACATACTTGTGTTTTTGTTTGTAGTTTCCCAACGTCCTCTTTTGAAGAAGAGGTATCAACTTCTTGCTGAAAAAGTAAAGGAATATTTAGAGTCTGTCAAGGATTTTGACGAGTTCATCTCTCCCCAATCTTTATTTCTTCATTTTTTGGGTCCAAAACCTTCTACTAAGGTTTGGAAGAATTTGGAAGTTGTAAAAAAAAGTAAGCGCTCCTCTCCCTTTCTTGAAATATCAAGCTTCTATTTTCTTCTCTTTTTTCTTCTTTTTTTATTTTTATTTTTTATTTTTATATGTTGTCTTCTTCCTTCCAAGAATGACGACTAGATTTAGCAAGCATAAATTAGCTGAGGCCCAAGAAAAGAAGGCCAAAGGCGGCATCGTCAGTGGTCTTCTGTCCAAGAAAAAGACGGGTGACGTTTCTACGAAAGATCCTGTGGTAACTCCTCCTCCTACCCATTCACCTGCCAAGCACTCTACCTCTCCCACTTCGTCATTGGAGGTGATTGCCTCTGTTGGAAAGGAGATTAGGAAAAAGAAGAAGGTTGGTGGTAAATCTTTTCTTCCTACCTTTTGGGATGATGCTGATGCGGCAGCTTTTAAGGCTCATGAGGTGCTTTCTGTGGATGACCTAAATACTCTAATGGCAAAGTCTTCCAATGAGGTGATGTTGTCTCACATCAAAAGCTTGTGCAGGTATGCGCCATAGGTTTTTTTACTTCTTCTTTTCCTTCACTTTACTTTTGCTAAGGAAAAATTTTCGTAGGTTTTGGGGGAGTCTTTGTTCGTCTCTAGAAAACTCTTGGACTTGGAGAAGAAGGTGGCTACATCTGAGCCTGTGATCAAGTCTCTATCTGCTGAGAATGAGATGTTCAAAAACAAGGTTGCCATTCTCACTATTGAAGCTGAAAATGAAAAGGAGCGTGTGGTAGTCTTGGAGAAGAGCCTACAGGTGAAGAAGGACTTCTGCAAGCTAAAGGACAAGCAAATTGGTGATCTAGAGTTGAAGTTGCAAAAGGTTGAGGCCATGGCAGTGAAGGAGTTCAAGGACTCTGACGAGTACTCTAATGAGCTATGTGGGTACTACATGGAGGGCTTTGACTTTCTTAGGAAGTGGATGACAAAGCATCACCCTAACTTGGACCTTTCTAGTCTGGTTTTGGATGAGGTTGAGAAGGAGCTCTTGGCTAATCATCCCTCTGAGGTTTCAGCAAAGAATGTGATGCAAGAAGCCACAGACACTACTGAGGTAATGGAAAAGGCTGCAATTACAACCCCTGTAGATCCTGTCCCTGATAAGTAGTAATTTTTATGTTTTTTTTTTTTTTTTTTGCAAGGCAAGAACAATATTTCTCTTTGGGCCCATTGTTTTGGGCAATTGAACAATTTCTTTGACAATGATAGATAGGAGTAGGGACCTCACGCTTTTAGTTGCAGTAAACAACTCTTTTTATGCTTGGTTGTGTTTAGACAACCTTTTATGACAATGTGTTTATACTTAGCTTGTGTTTGAAAAGCTCTTGATCTCTAATTGTGTTGGAACAATCATGTTTGAATGACAATTCTGATTGTGTTTGAACAACTTAGTATTTTAGCTGTGTTTGAACAGCTTTCTATTGAGTCATGTTTGGATGACGTCCTTGGTTGTGTTTGAACAAATGAATATCTTTTAGCTGTGTTTGAATAGCTTTCCGTTGAGTCATGTTAGAATGACGAACTTAGTTGTGTTGGAACAACTTAGTTTTATTTATTTATTTATTTTATAATTGTGTTTGAATAGCTTTTTATTGAGTCATGTTTGAATAACGATCTTAGTTGTGTTTGAACAACTTAGTATTTTTTAACTGTGTTTAAATAGCTTTTTATTAAGTCGTGTTTGAATGACGATTTTAGTTGGGTTTGAACAACTTTTTGTTTTTTAGCTGTGTTTGAATAGCTTTTTGTTGAGTCATGTTTGAATGAAAATTTTAGTTGTGTTTGAACAACTTAGTATTTTTTAGCTGTGTTTGAACTGTTTTTTATTGAGTTATGTTTGAATGACGACCTTAGTTGTGTTCGAACAACTTAGTATCTTTTAGCTATTTTTGAACAACTTTTTATTGAGTCATGTTTGAATGACGAACTTAGTTGTGTTTGAACAACTTAGCATTTTTTAGCTGTGTTTGAATAGCTTTTATTGAGTCATGTTTGAATGATGATATTGCGCTGTACTCGTGACTTAAAGTCGTGGTATTGGAGCGTCTTTAGGTTAACCATTTTTTTTGTTTATTCATGCTTGAATGACGATCATATTAGCCATGTTTAAACAGCTCTGATTTAGTTGAATTTGGTAGTTGTGTATTAACAACATCGATGGCCATGACGCCGTTGGCTGCGACGGAGATCCTTGGGATGTCTCCCAAGGATAACTCCTAGGTGTTGTACACATTTTCATTGATAAATAACTCATGGATAATGATAAATACACATGGATAATGCTTTCATGTATTATTGATCTTATGAATGATGAAAGTAATAATTGTTGTACATATTGATATAAGGAGTAGGCAACTTGAAATGTAAAGCATTCCTTACTAGTAGTATTTCTTCAAATGTTCTATGTTCCATGGTCGAGGCAATTCCTAGCAATCTAAAGACTTAGGTAGTATGAGCTTTCTTTGGAGTGATGGATTACTTCGTAGGGGCCTTCTGAGGCTGGTCCCAGTTTTCCTTGAGATGGATCCTTTGTTGCCTGTGATACCTTCCTAAAGGTGAGGTCTCCTGTGTTGAACCTTCCTACCTTAACTTTTATGTTGTAGTATCTGGCCATTGCTTCCTTATGTTTGGCCATTCGCTTCATAACCTCTTCTCTGACTTCATCAATTAGGTCTAGGTTGCCGTTGAGCTTTTGTTGGTTCTTCTGATCTATATAAGTTTTGACTCGGAAGCTCATCAGTCCTACTTCCACTGATATGATTGTCGTAGTGACAAATGTCAGTTTGAATGGTGTTTCTCCTATTGGAACTCTAGTGGTCTTCTTGTATGCCCAAAGGACATTTTGTAGTTCTTCAGGCCATGCCCCCTCAAGCCAAGTTTTGATAATTTTGAGCAAGATTTTGTTCATCAGTTCTGTCTGGCTGTTGACCTGAGGGTGTCTTGGAGAAGAGTAATGATTCTTGACTCCTAAGTCTTGACAAAATTTTCAAAACTTGGGATTGTCAAATTGCTTTCCATTGTCTGATATTATGACATGTGGGACTCCAAACTTGCAGATGATGTTTTTCCACACAAAGCTTCTGACTTTAGCCTCCGTTATCGTCGTCACTAGTTCTGCTTCTACCCCATTTTGTGAAGTAATGAATTGTGACAATCAGAAAATTGAATTGCTTTTTCCCTAGAGGGAATGGGCCTATAATGTCAATTCCCCATTGGGCAAAGGGCCATGGTGAGGATATGGGTGTCACCATCTCTCCTAGTCTCGTCTGGACATTTGCAAAGCGTTGACACTTATCGCATGCTTTAACGACGTCGTATGCGTCCTTCTATAAAGTTGGCTAGTTATATCCTGCTTTAAGCACCTTTCCTGGTAAAGATTTTGCTCTAGCGTGATTTCCACAGATTCCCTCAAGTATCTTGCAGAGTACATAATCTGCTTCTCTTGAGCTAGCACATCTTAGATAAGGGAGTGAATATCCTCGTCTGTATAGCACATTGTCAATGATAACGAAGCGGGCTGCCCTTATCTGTATCTTTCTTGCTTCCGCCTTATCTTCAGGGAACCATCCTTTTTTCAAATAATGGATGATGGGAGTCATCCACCCGTCTTGTTCTTTTATCTTCAGAACCTGCTCACTTTTTGTGCTTGGTTGCCCCCTTATCTCTATACATAGTTCGGAGGTCGCATTGTAGTCATCTGACGAGGCCAATCTTGCCAGGAAGTCAGCTTTTGCATTATTGGCCTGAGTGATTTGCACAAAGTCTAGGTTATCAAAGTGCTATGATAGTCGTTGGATGATCTTTAAGTACTTTTGCATTCTTTCTTCTTTGGCTTTGTAATCTCCCTTTACTTGTCCAATTATTAGCTGAGAATCAACTTGGACGATAAGATTCTTTGCTCCTAAAGCTTTTGGTAGACTTAGCCTTGTTAAATGTTCTTCATATTCTGCCTTGTTATTCATTGCTGAGAACTACAATCTAACTGCATACTTCAATGTTTCTTTTTCTGGAGATATGAGCACTACTCTTGCTCCTCCTACTTTCTTCGTGGCGGACCTGTCTACCTGGATCTTCCATGTTTCCATGGGAGGTTCTTCTTCCTTGTAGGGATAAGTGAATTTTACAATGAAGTCTGCTAGCACTTGGGACACCATGTGTTTTGCAATGAAGTCTACAATGAATTCTATACCTCGTTGGGACACCATGAATCCCAAGAACTTTCCTGAAGCAACAGCAAAAACACACTTTGCAGGGTTTAATTTCATATTGTACTTATGTAGTGTGCTAAAGGTTTCTTTTATATCAAGTGGTTGGCTTCGTCCTTGCTTTTCACCAGCATATCATCTACGTACACCTCCACATTCCTTCCTATCTGGTGAGAGAACATGCGATTCATCAATCTTTGGTAGGTGGCTCCTGCATTCTTTAGTCCAAAAGGCATAACTTTATAGCAGTAACGAACAAGGTCTTCTCTTAATCATCTTCATCCATAAGAATCTGGTTGTATCCAGAGAATGCATCCATGAAACTTAAGAGCTTGTGTCCAGCAGTTGAGTTTACCAGCTAATCAATCCTCGGCAAGGAGAAGCTATCATTTGGGCAGACTTTGTTCAAGTTCGTGAAATCGATGCACATTCTCCACTTGCCATTACTCTTCTTTATCAGGACTACGTTTACTAGCCAATCTGGATAGAAGACTTCCTTGATGAAGTCAGCTTCTAGTAGCTTCTCTACTTCTTCAGTTACAACTTTGTTGCGCTCTGGTGCAAATACTCTCTGCTTCTACTGTACAGGTTTGTATTTAGGTTGATGTTGAGACAATGTTGTATGATCTTCCTATCAATCTCGGGCATATCCTTGTGCTTCCAGGAAAAAACATCTTCGTTTGCCCTTAAGAAGGAGATCATCTTCTCTTTCTCTGAAGTTGGGAGTACTGTTCCAATCTTCAATACCTTCATCGAATCTCCTAGAACGATCTTAACTTCTTGTGGTGTTTTTGACGGTTCGAGAATTGGCTCTAGTTCATTAATCACCCATATGTGGTTCTCCCCAAATGCTAGGGCAGCTTGGTAGCACTCCCTTGCCAAAACTTGGTCTCCTCTGATTTCTCCTACCTCATGGGCTATTGGAAACTTCACCTTCAAGTAATATGTTGATGTTGCTGCTCTTAGTCGAGTGTAGGTCTTCCTAAAATGATGTTGTATGTTGAAAGACAATCAACTATGAGGAAATTAATTTCCTTGGTGACTTGTGCTGGATAAGTTCCTGTAATTACGGTTAGAGTGATGATGCCCCTAGGGACAATTCGATCCTCTGTGAAGCTTACCAAAGGTGAGGCGAAAGGCTTGATCCTTTTCTTATCCAGTCTTATTTGCTGAAACATAGGCAAATGGATGATATCTACTGAGCTTCCGTTGTCAATGAGTACTCGATGGATGTTAAACTCTTCTACCCTAAGCATGATTACCAGTGGCTCGTCGTTCTTCGGCATCTTCATTGAAGGGAGTCGCGAATGGACATTGTTTATTTCTTTCCCATAGGCTTTTTTTAGGGACTTCAGTGTTCTGACTGCTGTTAGTCCTCTCGAGATCGTCTTTATCTCTCCTACAAGAGGTTTGTTATCTCCTGCTAGTTGAGTTCTATCCTAATCATCCTTTTGTTGGTATCTGTGGGGCTCTGTCTTTCTTATGTACTTCTGTAACTTCCGTTGCTGGATTAAAGTTTCCACCTGGTCTTTCAAATGCCTACACTCATCGATATGATGCCCGTGGTCTTGGTGGAACCTATAGTACTTACTCTTGTCTCTTCTTTCTACTGGAGTGCTAATTGGCTTTAGCCATTGTAGGGAGGGACCGTCCTTTATCTGCATAAGGACCTACTCAATTGGCATTATCAGAGGTGTGAAGTTGGTGAACTTTGGCTTCTTGTCTGGAAGTTCCTTCTTTTTCCTTGTGGTTTGCCTAACATTTCGTGTCTCTTTCTTTTTATCGCGATTGCTACTTGTTCCTTCGTCTCTCTTTCTTTTTCCTTTCATTTCTTTTGCGAACACTGCGTCTTCTGCATTCATGTACTTATGAGCTTTTTGAAGCAATTTTGTGACTGTTTTTGGTGGACTTTTAGTGATTGAAAAGAAGAAATCCCCTGGCAAAAACCCTGTTTGGAAAGTTGTTAGGATGACTTGATCTTCAACTTCGTCTACTTGCAATAGCTCCTTATTGAATTGGGTAACGTACTGTCTTAGTGATTCTCCTACTACTTGTTGGATGTTGAGAAGATGGCCAGTGGGCTTTTTGTCTTTACCCCCCAATGAAATGACGAACAAAATCTTGCTGAGTTGTTTGAAATCTACAATAGTTCTTGGGGGTATCTTGCTAAACCATACCATGGCTACTCCTTTTAGTGTTGTTTGGAATACCTTACAGATCACCTTATCTAGGGTCATCTATAATAGCATCAGCGTCTTGAATGATTCGATGTGATCTAAGGGATCCTTGGAACCGTCATACGACTCCAACTGTGGGAGGCAAAATTTTTATGGGAGGAGACGGTTCAGTACTTCAGTAGTGAATGGTGAGTTCATCCTTCAAATCATCCCATCCAAATTCTCCCCACCTTTGTCCTTCATAGCACTTTTTAGTTCACCCATCTCCTTCCTCATGTTGCGAAGCTCATTCTCCACCTTAGTGGAGTCTTCTCCTGAAGTTCTATCTCGGCTATTGGCTTGAGAGTTTGATTCTTCTTGATTTTGGTTTTCACCTGTTCGTCGACGTTCTGCATTTTGAGACTCCATCGTCTTTCGCAATTCTTCATTCTGGCGAGTCAGCTCTTCCACATTAACCAAAAGGGCTTGGATTTGTTGTTGTTGCACATCGTCTGGCTGAGGTGCAATCTTTGCTTCCATCTCGTACTTCGAGGAACTCTTTTGTCACTAGGAAAGATGGCTTGAATGATTAGCATTCCCATAGACGGCGCCAAACTAATGATGCAAAAAATAAACAGTTGAGCTCCTTGTCGTAGTGGATGGACGATGCTACGAATGGGGTCGTCTCTGTAGATGGAAAACCTACAAAATAAACTAGGTGGACGAGTAACACACCGGTGTGGCGTCAGCCAAACTGCCTCTGATGCTTAAGTTAGTAAGGGAGAAAGATTCTTGAGAGAAAAAGAATGGAGATTGATTCCGTAGGGTATTTGTGTGTGTGATTGGTCATACCTTGGGTTTCTGGTGCTTTCTATTTTATAGTTAAGTGCATAATCAATGGGCAATGAATCACTGTATTTATGCTCAACGGCTAGTGCGTTACAGAATCTTTGTTTGAATTTGACAACACATTCTGTGACCGCTGCTCCGTCCGTTACGTTTAATCATCAATGATCATAAGAAATGCGTAACGTCTTCTTTGGGTAAACGACGATCTTCACGTAGTGACGACCATAAATTTTTGACTCATCAATATGCATTACATATACCACCCTCTTTTATCAACACGTTCCAGTGATTTTGCACAAGTAGTAAAGAGCCAACAAAAGATGAAAACTAGAATCATGTGTATTGCATATGCACGATATATAGTACTCGTAAAACATGAATTCAAGTAATTGCCTAATGCATATCAGCGTATGCACATTACATTTTACTCACCTCATTATGTCTTCCAATGATATATGTTTATATAAGTCACAAGGAAGAAATTATAAATTTGGGCATCAGACTACCATTTGATTGGTCTTGTAAGATACTATTCAACTCCTTCACAAATCTTTCCATGGTTGGGTTGGTAAGTGATGATATGCTAAAATCATCAGTGAGTTGTAGGCTCCAAATCGCTTCAATGGGTACTTGTGTATAAGAATAAATGGACTAAATATAAGACACCGGTGTGGTATTGGCCAAAGTTCCTCCGAAGGTTAAGTTAGTGAATGAGAAGTCTTTAAAAACTCTATAGTGAGAGAGCTAGAGAATTTCTGCATACCTCAGGAAAAAGGAGGTTTGGTGCTTATATAGTGGTGAGTGATGAACCAAGATCCCTCAGAAGTAGGGATCTTCCCTTGTAGAGGAGATTTGGTATTTAGGGTTTCCATGATTCTGAGGTGTCTTTCCATATGAGGAAGATATGGGAGTGTGATAAGGTCTTTGTGCATGATGCTTAAGACATTTCCACACATGAATATTCATGAGGACTAAGCAAGGCTACATGGGACCCATCAGCTTCTTCACCCCGTCGGTCTTATGGTCACCCGTCGCTCCAGGTTTTCCCGTCGATTAGAGGAGATGCACTTGTCAACTTCTGTGGTGGCATCGTCTATTGAAAGCATCGTTGGCTAGATAGAGGTACGTTACTTCTATCTTATCTTTCTGGGGCCTCTATCACCTCCTTACGAAACTAACGGTGTCATAGAGTTCGTCCACTCTCCTAGTCTTTTGTTTGTACATCAATTTTTCTTTTGTAAAAAATACCCCTATCAGCTGGCCCTATTCCATGGTTCCGTCGGCTGTAGCTGACGGGCCTTGGAGTAATATGGGTATTTATGACCATTAATTATAGTTTTATTGAAGAGTGTGTTATTAAATGGCGTAGGTTGTCCTAGGTTTAAATGCTAGGTGATATGTAGCACATACTAGTTGGCCTTGTTTCTAATCAGAAGCGTCTCTTCGTATATCATGCCCCTTCACTCTATAAATAGTTCCCCCTCCTCAAGTTATTTTCTTTACTTCGTTGTTCATTTCTTGAGAGCTTTGGAGATCAATATTATGTTGTGCTATTGCTTACAAGCCAACGTCACTGTCGCTCCATCATCCTTGAGGGATTCATCACTCCAAGCCATAGTTTATCCTTTGTAAGTTTCCTCACCTTGTCTTTTATTATAATTTTCAATTTGTTTTCCTAGTTGGTCGTCACTTGCTTAAAGACCCGTCAAATAGGCTCTTAGAATACTTCCATCACTTGTAGGTGAATAGATATTAGGTGATAGAGAAGCGATGTGTAAAGAGTCGTCAATCCGTGAGGATGTGGGCTACGACGAGATCCATCAGTCAGGGCGTGAGCCCGAGGAAGATGTAACCTGGTCCCCAGAGAGGGACCTGTCTGCTCACTCCCCTACTAAGGAGAGGGAGCAAGAGGAAAATAAGGAAGGGGAAGAGTAATGAGGAGTAAAAGGGAGACGAAAAGGAAGATGACGAGAAGGATGTGGAGGATGACGAGGACAAGGGTAATGAAGAGATGGTGGGCCAAGTGGAGGGCACTGGACCTAGGCCCTTCATCCTTCCTCTGATATAAACGGTAAACAACTTCTACCCGACCATGTCTCCTAACGTTTTCAATAAACTCCGCGACCATTTCCAAATTCTCGAGAATATTCCCATCAGTCTACCTAGGAAGTTTGAAAGGAGTTACTCGGGAAAGACGGTGAATGTTGGCATGTATAATGCCATGTTTGCTACAAGCCTAAGGTTGTCGCTAGTGGAGTTACATCGTCAGTTAGCCAACTACCTTGGTCTATCCGTCAGCCAAATACCACCTAATGCATGGTGAATATTCCTAGGAGTTGAAGTGATATGGGGTCAGCTAAATGGTGGGAACTGTCGGCTACTCTTGACGAGTTTTTCTATTGCTACAAGCCCCAGCAGATCTCTTCGTCGAAAGGTATCTACCACTTCTTAGGGAGGAAGACGTCACTTAGACTGGTGTTTGATATGCTCGATTCAAATAGGAATTGGAAGAACAAATACTTTTTTGTTGAGGGGACGAATTGGGTGTATAGGCCTGAGGAGTGGGATAGTATGCCCGATGGATTTGATAACACTTGGGGCATAGTGAGGGAGTCAGGTGTGTCTTCTATTTTCATTTTCACCATCCCGAATGCTTTTGTTATGTATCTAACATCCCCATTTTCTGTTTTCAACCCAAGTTCGTCCACATAGTAGTGACGAACAGGAGGTTTTCATCCGTCGTGTCTTGGAGATTCCTTTTAAACAAAGGAAGTGGAAGGACTTAGTCACTCTTAACACTCTCCACGTGTTTTATGGTGGCCCCAAACTAATGCCAGTAGCCCGACGTTTGCACGTTTCCTTCTGTCGACGTAAGTCTTAACTTTAACACTCTGTTTAGCCCATCTACTTTTTTCTAATATTCCTCGTCACCTTTTTGCAGAGATGGACGCAGGTAGATAGAGGGCATTGGTAAGAAAGTCTGTTGCAGTGTGTAAGTAGCAAAGTGAGGCCTCAATGTCGGCCCCCAAGGCGAGTGCTAAAGCCCCTAAGAGGAAGAACGATGCCAAGAACGACCGTCCACCCAAGAAGGGGACAAGCCTATCTGCTGGGGACAAGCAGTAGAAGTCCTCTTCACCCCCTCCTCCTCGTTATGGCATTGAGAAGGGTTTGATGACAGGGAAGGGTCCCGTCACCCTTGATCCCGTCCAGAGGTTGGTTATGCACAAGGATTATGCCATTGAGATGGTCAATTCGATTAATAAGGAGACGGACCTAGATCCTTACGGTGAGCACTTCTTGGAAGACTTGGGGGCGTCTGACCTTTATGATCTGTCCAGGGTATGCTTCTCATCACTCATAGTACTTTGAATTTTCTATATTCTCCTTCTAATGGTTGCTTTTCGTCTTAGGTGTTGGTGCAGATGAAGGCCCTTTAGGACAGGTACGTGGCCAATGAGGGGGTGATCCATCAGTTCCACAAGCGTCACGAGATTGAGAATAAAGAGAAGGACCGGTATAAGGAGGCTGTCTGCACTCTTCACTAGGAGTTGACGGTAACACTTGCCAAGGTGAAAGAGGAGAACCGTTTTAAGGAGGAGGCGGAGACGGCGAAGGCTAATCTGATGATAGAGCTAACAGCCCTTCGTGAGAAGACGAACAAGGCTAAGGCGGACGCCGTGGCAGAGTTCCCTGTCTCTCAACCCTTCTTTGACATGTGTGGCGCCTATTATGGTGATGGGTTCAATGAGTGCTTGAAGCAAGTGGAAGCGGCTTACCCCAATCTTGACCTATCCCAGATTATGATAGATGACACCATTCCACCAACGCTTGAGGGAGAGGACACCATCAATGATGAAACAACGGACTCTATTCATATTGTCAAGCAAAAGGCAAAGAACACTGACGCCGGGGTTGTCGATTAGCCCATACTGGAAGGCCGAACGCTTCCATGGCCCCGTCCACTATGGAACCGACTATTGCGGATGGCTCGTCTGCCGTGGACCCAAATTTTGTTTTCATAAATTCATTTGTCAAACAATAGTGAATGCACCTTTGGTTTTTGGGGCTTTTATGTAAAACATTCACCCCTTTGGGTTTACATCTACCGTTTTTATTCGTTGCTTGTACCGTAGTTATGAAAATGCCCCTGTCACATCTACCGTTTTTATTTTTATCGTAATTATGAAAATGCCCCTGTCACATTTGCACCGTAGTTATTCTATTTCATCCATTAGTCCCCGTAGGTAGAACTAGGTGAGAATTTTTAAGACCAGGCACCCGTTGGTATCCTTCGTCGTCCATCCATCCCGTAGGTAAGACTTGGTAGAATATACCCGTCAGTATCCTTGGTTGTTTGTCCAACCCGTAGGTATGACTTGGTAAAATTTTTACGACCATGTACCCATCAATATCCTTGGTCATCCGTCCATCATGTAGGTAGGACTTGGTAGAATTTTTTAAGACTAGGTACCCGTCGGTATCCTTGGTCGTCGGTCCACCTCGTAGGTAGGACTTGGTAGAATATTTTAAGACTTGGTACCCGTCGGTATCCTTGGTCGTCCGTCCACCTCGTAAGAAGGACTTGGTAGAATTTTTTAAGACCTGGTACCCGTCGGTATCCTTGGTTGCCCGTCCACCTCGTAGGTAGGACTTGGTGTGGTTTAGATGGTCCATTGAAGGGTAAAGAGTAGAGCAACGTTTCTGATAATGCATCCAAATATTATTAATAATAGAAAAAGCTTAAAAAGAAACTTAACATCCTTTGAGTCTTAAAATCTCTTGACATTCAATTTTGACATAAAAATGAAAAACGAAAAGAAAGCAATAAACTAAGCTGCTACTACTGGCAGTACTTTCTCAAGTGCTCGGTGTTCCATGGGTGATAGAGCCTTTGTCAGTCGAGGGTTTCCAAGTAGTAAGTCACCTTTCTATGGCAGTCAACGACCTTGTAGGGTCCTTTCCAATTGGGGCTTAGCTTACCCTGTAAGGGGTCTCTGATGGCCGTTGTTACCTTCTTTAGGACCAAGTCCCCGACCTGAAAATGTCAAGGCCTGACCTTGTTGTGATAGTGCTTTGCCATCAAATCCTAATAACGGGCCATCCTCTGTTCTGCCGTCACTCTAACTTCGTCAAGAAAATCTAACTGTAGGTGCATTCCTTCTTCATTCTTTTCTTCATTATGGTGGGCTACTCGATAACTAGTCAGTCCGACTTCTGTTGGGATGATGGCTTCATGTCCGTACGCGAGGCGGAAAGGTGTCACCCTCGTAGGTGTGCGAGCCGTCATCCTATACGCCTACAAGACGCCGGGTAGCTCATCTGGCCATATACCTTTTGCCCCCTCAAGCCGAGTCTTGATCATCTTGAGCAATGATCAGTTTGTGACTTCAACTTGTCTGTTGGCCTAGGGGTGAGCGGGGGAGGAGTAGTGGTTCTTAATTCCTAACTGTTGGCAGAAATTTCTGAATGCGTCATTGTCGAATTGCTTTCTGTTGTCAGAGACGAAGACCTTGGGGATTCCGAAGCAGTAAATGATGCTTTTCCAAACAAAGCTCTAGACATTCTTTTCCATGATAGTGGCCAATGGTTCTGCCTCAACCAATTTGGTGAAATAGTCGATCCCTACAACAAGGAACTTGAGCTGCCGTATTGCAATGGAGAAGGGTCCTACTATGTCCAATCCCCATTGGATGAACGGCCAGGGGGCGCTCATTGGTGTAAGTTCCTCAGTTGGTTGTCACATGATGTTGCTAAAGCGTTGGCACTTGTCACATGCTTTTATGTAGGACTGGGCATCCTTCTGCATAGTGGTTCAATAGTATTCAGCCCGTATCAACTTGTGAACCTGTGAGCATGCCCCCGAGTGGTTCCCGCATACTCTTTTGTGTACTTCTCTGATGACATAATCTGCTTCATCGAAGGTTAGGCACCTCAGACACGGAGGGGAGAAACCCTTTTTGTAAAGGACATCCCTTAGTATGACGAAACGTGAAGACTGTACCTTTAGTCTACGGGAAGCGTTGCGAACTTCTAGCAATGTCCCTTTCCTAAGGTAGGATATGATCGGCATCGTCCAGTCGATTCCTAGGGGGATAACTTATACTTATACTTTATCAATGGCAGGGGAATATTGGACGAAGGATAGTACCTAACTAGTGACGTCTGTATACTCGGTAGATGCAGCTTTGGCTAAACGGTCTACTTGCTCGTTCTCTTCCCTTGGGATCTGTAAGAACTTAGCTGAGAATCCCTTACTTATCTTGCCTTTGACCATGCTCAAGTATTCTTTCATCTGTTCCCCTTTTGCCTCACAGTCACCATTGATGTGCCTGACCACAGCTTGTGAATCGCAGTGTATGACAGTTGACTTAGCCATCACTACTTTAGCCAAGTTGAAGCCCTAGAGGACTGCTTTGTATTCTACCTCATTGTTAGTTGCTGAGAACTAAAGGCGGATTGCACATTCTACTGTATCTCCTTCTGACAACTGTAGCAAGACCCCAACACCTTCGACTCGTTGATTAGATGAACCGTCTGTCCATATCATCCATGTCGTCGATTTCTCCTCTTCATCCCTTCCTGTCATGAATTTGGCAATGAAATCAGCTAAAGCCTGCGCTTTGATTATGATTGTAGGTCGATATTGGACATCGAACTCGCCGAGCTCAATCGCCCACAGAACCAGTTGTCTTGCTGCCTCTGGGTTGTTCATTGTCTTTCGTAGCGGCTTGTCCACTTGGACCACTATGGTGTATACTTGGAAGTATGGCCTAAGTTTCCAGGCAACTGTGATCAGTGCGAAGGCCAGCTTCTCCATTAGGGGATATCTTCCTTTAGCTCTTCGGAGTGCCCGGCTGGTGTAGTACATGGGTAACTACATTCGGTCTTCCTCCCGTATAAGAGCGGAACTGACGACCGTTTAGGACATAGCCAAGTAGAGGGAGAGCTCTTCACCAGGTTTGGATGGACTGAGCAACGGGGAAGGGGGGGAGGCAAGGTATGCCTTCAGTTCTTTGAAAGCCTTCTGGCACTCATTGGTCCATTTGAAAGCCTTCCGTAGTACCTTGAAGAAGGGTAGACATTTATCTGTCGCCTTGGAAATGAACTTGTTAAGGGTTTCAACTCTACCGTTCAGGCTTTGCACCTCCTTGATGTGTTTTGGAGGAGCCATCTCCATTATTGCCTAAATTTTGTTGAGATTGGCTTCTACACTGTGCTACGATACCATAAAGCTTAAGAATTTTCTTGACGCCACACCGAAGACACACTTACTAGGGTTGAGCTTTATATCATAGAGGCAAAAGGGTGAATGTTTCCCGAAGGTCGTCCAAGTGGCTAACTTCCTGTGCCCTTTTCACGAGCATGTCGTTTATGTAGACTTCCACATTTCGTCTAATCTGCTGGGTGAACATCTTGTTTACAAGCCTCTAGTATGTTGCCCCTGTGTTTTTCAACCTAAACAGCATAACTTTGTAGTAGAAGAGTCCTTAGCTCGTGACAAATGAGGTCTTCTCCTGGTCTACTTCATCCAACCTAATCTGATTGTACCTTAAGAAGGCGTCCATGAAACTCAATAGCTGATGGCTAGCCATAGAGTCCACAAGGAGATTGATGCGTGGGAGTGGATAGCTGTCCTTTGGGCATGCTTTATTTAGGTTGGTGAAGTCTACGCACATTCTCCACTTTCCATTTGCTTTTTTTACCATGACTACGTTATCCAACCATTCAGGGTAGTAGACTTCCCTGATGAAGTCTGCCTCTAGCATCTTATGTACCCCTTTAGCTATGGTTTTGTCCCTTTCTTGGGCGAGGACCTTTTTCTTCTGCTGGACTGAAGGGAACAACGGGCATACGTTAAGCTTGTGTACCATGGTGCTAGGACTGATCCCTCGCATGTCCTCGTAGCTCCAAATGAAGACATCTCGATTGTTCTTTAGGAAGAAGGAAAGTTGTATCATCATCCAAAAAGATTTCTTCTAGATCCTTTGTTGGTTCTATAGTAACCTTTCTTCCCTTGATGTTTATGGCTTGTAAATGATTGTCCATCTCAATTATGGCTATGTAGCACTCGCAGGTGGCCATCTAGTCTCCTCGCGCTTCTCCTATCCCATACTTCGTTGGAAACTTCACCAGCAAGTGGTATATAGACGTGGCCGCCTGCCATGCATTAAGCATGTGACAACCAATGATGGCATTATAGGTAGAGGAGCAATCAACGACAAGGAAATTGATCTCCTTAGTGAGTCGTTAAGGGTACATTCCGATGGTTATTGGCAAAGTAATATTCCCAACAGGAAAGACATTGGTGCCCCCGAATCCTACCAACGATGTGTTTGAAGGTAGGAGACCTTCTCGGTTGACCCTCATTTTTTAGAACGCAGGGTAGTAAAAGATATCTGTTGAGCTCCCATTCTCTACCAATACCCATCGAGTATTGAAGTCTGCGATGGACAAGCTAATGACCAGGGCATCGTCATGAGGGTGGAATAAACATCTAGCATCTTCCTCTGAGAAGCTGATGGCTAGGTTATTGACTTTAGTAGCTTTTAGAGGTCGTTTGGAAATCTGGACGCTTTGCACCATATGTAAATACGTCTTCCTAGCCTTCTTGGAGGATCCCACCATGGTGTTTCCTTCTACGATTACCCTTATTTCGCCAAGTAGCGCTCTGGGTCTTTCTTCAACTCGTCAGTTAGGATCGGGGTCCCATGGCAGGTTTTCACCACCCTTGATGAACCGCTGTAACTTTCCCTGCTTGATGAGGGCTTCGATCTGTTACTTGAGATTGTAGCACTCAGAGGTGTCATGCCCATGGTCCTGGTGGAAGTGACGGTACTTATTCTGGGGCCTTTTGCTTGGATCGCCCTTCAGCTTGTCTGGCCACGTTAGCGCCGTGTCGTCCCTTATCTAAATGAGGACTTGATCCAACGAAGTATTCAAGGGGGTGAAATTTATCGTCCTTCCTAACGGGGGTTTTGATCTCCTGTCGTCCCTTTGCTCATTCGTTTAAGCCGACTTTCTTCCTCTGTTCGGACAAGGGTTGTCTTGCCTTTCCCTTTTTCTCGGTATGTCCTCCCGAACGATCATTGCATCTTTAGCATTCATGTATTTTGTGGCCTTGTATAGCGTTTTGACCATTGTCTTTGGGTCATTTTTGTTGGTTTTTAGACCCCTTAAAACCACAATTGGATTAACCTAGGAAATTAGCCAAGTTGTTACTTAGTCAAATTAATTAAATCTAGGTTAACACAATGAAACAATCATATAATGTAAAGCAGTGGAAATATGAATAACACAAGATATGATCACCCAGGAAACCAAACCGGTAAAAACCTGGGGAGAATTTAACCTAGCTATCCTCAAGGTACACTTGAATCCACTATCTTGAAAGAATCGAAGTTCAAACAATAAGACTTACAAACCCCCACGCTCGACTTCTTATTGCTACCCACCAGTAGAACTTACTGACACGACCACGTGCAAGCTCCGAATCCACAGACTCCTTTCTTGGATTCTCCACCAAATACAAGCACACCCACTTGTGTTTTCTTTAAGCTTC
The DNA here is from genome assembly GCA_023055345.1 of Quercus wislizeni. Lineage (NCBI taxonomy): Eukaryota > Viridiplantae > Streptophyta > Magnoliopsida > Fagales > Fagaceae > Quercus > Quercus wislizeni. Next base: position 3,005,141 of record JALGQJ010000029.1, on the reverse strand, counting down.
AATGGCAGCAACTAGAATGATCATCAAGGTGTAGAAAAATCCTCTCCTTGAAGACCCTAAGTTTATGTGAAGGAAACCTCCTCAAAGATCTCACAAGAAATTCACATAAACCGCAATATGAGCAACATAGACTTTTTTGAGAGCCTTTGGGTACAAAACCCTAAATATAAAAGGAGGCACAAGAGGCACTCTAATCTCTCTCTCTACAGTCTAAAAAACGTGGCTTAGGGTTTCCTATATATAGTGGGAGAAGTAGATCTGAAACCCTAATCCTTAATGGGCTTAAGTTGTTGTTTAGGCTGACTTAAAATTCTGCATATACGATTTTCGATTGATTGAGCCTGTTCTTCGATCGATCGAACCAGGCAGAATATGAAGTCTTCTTCCTGCAGCTTGTATGTTCTTGAATCTTGACTTGAATCACCTTGAGCATTGTCTAATAAAACCTATAGACTCTAAGATCTATATCTAGACAAGTTTGTGTTCACTATTTGCCAATTGTTCTAAACATTAGAACCTAATAAACTCCCCCTTTGGCAATTCGTGACAAAACTTTCATACAAAATGAAATGCTCAAATACAAGAACAACCCAATACAATAAAATGCCCATTACAACAAATTCAACCTAACTACTATCCATCAGTTGCAAGTGTAGACAGCAGCTCAATTGAATCAACTTGTATATTTCCTGAAACACTAAACAAAACGCATAAACGCATGTGTGGAAAATAAAAACAGGAAAACAAGAAAACAACAAATATGCAAACTAACTCTCCCCCTAAGTTAGATACACCAAACATACTTGTATTTTCCAATATCATAAACAATCAATGTATCTCCCCCTAAACAAAACAAACAGGATTCCCACATTTCATCTAGATCTCCCCCTTTTTGTCACGTATTGACAAAGACAACTCAATAAAGTGTAAATATACGCAATAAAGGATAAGAGAAAGTAGAGAATCAAGGGAACACAAAACAATTCAACTCTATAGAAAATAGAGACAACTCCCCCTATGAGGAAAAAAGGTTAAAAACAAGCTTCTCCCCTTATAAAAATAGGAAACACAGAACAAGTGTTGGGAAAAACATTTTTGGGGAAAAATAAAGGGGGTGGGGATAAATAAAAAGACACAAACCAAGTTTAAAAAAAAAACTAAGTTGAGGATACACATGAAGAAAAAATATTCTCTCTTTCAATAAAATACAAACATGGCACTATGTGACCCATAAATAGTTGCATAAGTAGAGAAAATATTTGCACATTGATTATCCATCATATCTCTTAAGAAAAATATTTTCTACAGTTCACACATAAAAAAGGCATATACTAGAAAGTACATAGCTCAAAAATTAATCAATCAATTTTTGATTAAGTTGAGTACCCAATGTAGCAAAGTGTATGCATGTTATGTGTGAAAATAATGAGAGATATGACTGCAAAACTGCAAGATGGATACAAAAACAATGCAATGCATGTGAATCCTAAACATAAATGATGCATGTACAGATTAAATGACATGATGCATGAGCTAAGGCAGTAAACTAAGTTCAAAAAAAAAGTTCAAACTCACAAAATTGGCTTGAGCAAAGAGTTTCTAACTAAAACCCCAAAAAAAATTTAAACCACTTGTTAATTTTTCAAAATAAATTGACCAATTAATCATTACACAAGCTAGAAAACTGATTAGAATGATCAATTACATCAAAACAACAAGCCAATTTCATCAATTTCAACCCAAATCTTCCAAAATCAAGACTTTCAATCAATTTGTCCTCAAAGCACAAGCATTAAACACATTTTGCATTAAAATCAAGGAACTTTTAATCTTGGATGGCCACAACAAAATCACACACAATATAATGTACCAAGTTTAGCAAAAAGTAACTTGTGTAGTGTGTGCAACTAGCAAAAACTTGAGATACATGTGAGGTGACATGTGAATAGCAATCAATCACAAAGTTTACAAAATTCATCACATAGAATTTAAAAGAGACTATCACCTAAAGAGTTACATCATATAACTCTCACATCTCCTAGAACATAAGCTTGCAATCATGTAAGTTTCTTGAATTTTTTTTGCCTCATAATATACATATCAATTTTTAATTTAAGTGATTTGGCATTCAGCCTAATAGTACACACCAATTTTTAAGTTAAGTGATTCATCATTTAAACCAAGGCTTCACCTTATGTTCTTTTTGTGCATGTGCTACACTTTCTCGATCACAAAAATCTTAAGATATGCACTAAGGTGTTCATGATTGGCTAGTGAACAGTGGTGAGATGGTATTTATGCCTTTCTCAAAAAGATCAAGTCCGACAGTCAAACAAAATGTGACTTCAAGATTAAGACAAAATGATAAACACTAAAAACATCTTTCTCACACAACATGCACTACAAAGTTTCAACTAGTTAAGTGTAATAAATAAGCTCATCCAAGCTAAATAAGGTACATAAACTTGTTATGTAAAAATAAAATGGCCAATCCTTGATTATAAATCCAAGATGTGAAATACAAAATACAAAAATCTTTTTGGTTTTTTAAAAAATTTATGACCAAAAACAAAAAGCACATATTATGTTAAATGAACAATGCAAATGCAATGCATGACGGTGCTTAACTAAGCTATAGAGGATACACAAACAAGAAATATCAATTTCTTAATTAACCCATGAGTACATGTACAAATTAGTACATACCCACACAAAATCAGAAATAGCTTAGCACTTATATAACATATACTATTCAAGTTTCTACACAATGTCAAGCATGTTCTAAATCAAGAGAGATATCATAATTCATGTAATCCTCAAGAAAAATAAAACTAGACACAAAATAAAATATTTTTATCTTTTTGAAAATTTTCAATGTTTTTGGATTTTTTTTTTAAAATAAAAAAAACTTAAAAAAAAAACAAAACAACCAAAAACAGAAACAAAAACATGTCCACAATTAATTGAAAGAATTAAATCAGGGACAAGTTAGCAACACTCACCTTGGAGAATCTTTTCTCACCCATCTAGCATGAGTCTTCGGCTTTGTAGGTGAAAATCCATGTGAAGCAGAGTGTATTTAAGGAATTACACCAATCTTCTGAGAAAGACTAAAATCCTGCAAATTCCTTTCACAAGTCAACAAGCTTAAATTTCTCAAAAGCATATGAAACAATTTATTTAGACTTATGGCAAGAGAAATATCATCACATATCCTAGATTGAAACACAGAATGCTTAAATTTCAATTTATGACAATTAGGACGTATGTGACCACAGACTCCACAAAAGTGGCAAACAGGAACAAATTTAGGAACATCAGTATTCCTAACAGCAAATCTGGGCTCAGATTTTGGTTTTTGCCTCAACAAAGAACAATTTGATCTAATATGACCAACACCACCACAAAGGTGACAAGTAGGCACAAAAACAGATTTATTATGCTCTCTAACAGTAGATTTAGACATAGATTTAGAAACTTCAGCGTCTACATCAGAACTTTTACATTTGTCTAACCTAGCAAAATAAGCATTTTCTTTATTATTCCTCTTGAAAGGAGGGATATAAACTTTCTCAGTTTTAGGCTTAAGAGAAATAGAAACCCTTCTGTTATCAACAACAGGCTTAGTACTAGTTAAATTTTCAATTTTAGCTTTAGATTCAACTAACTCTTGTTCCAAGCTTTTCATCTTCTCATCTTGAGAGGAAATTTGATTTCTCAAAAATTCATTCTTTTTATTAGACTCATCTAATCTAACAACCAATTCCTCTTTTTCAAGATTAGCTAATTTTAACTCTTCCTTGAATTTTTTAGCAACTTTCATAGATTTCAATAATTCCTTATGAAGAGTTTCACAAGCATCAATAAAATCAACAGAAGCATGAGTATAAACATGATTAGAAAAACACTTCAAATTATCCATGACAACAGGGGTCAAGGATCAGCTCTTAGATCAAAAGATCTAAAACAGAAAGAGCTACCCGCTCTGATACCGCTTGTTGGTTTTTAGACCCCTTAAAACCACAATTGGATTAACCTAGGAAATTAGCCAAGTTGTTACTTAGTCAAATTAATTAAATCTAGGTTAACACAATGAAACAATCATATAATGTAAAGCAGCGGAAATATAAATAACACAAGATATGATCACCTAGGAAACCAAACCGGTAAAAACCTGTGGAGGATTTAACCTAGCTATCCTCAAGGTAAACTTGAATCCACTATCTTGAAAGAATCGAAGTTCATACAATAAGACTTACAAGCCCCCACACTCGACTTCTTATTGCTACCCACCCGTAGAACTTACTGACACGACCACGTGCAAGCTCCGAATCCACGGACTCCTTCTTTCTTGGATTCTCCACCAAATATAAGCACACCCGCTTGTGTTTTCTTTAAGTTTCAATGGCAACAACTGGAATGATCATCAAGGTGTAGAAAAATCTTCTCCTTGAAAACCCTAAGTTTATGTGAAGGAAACCTCCTCAAAGATCTCACAAGAGATTCACATAAACCGCAATATTAGCAACATAGACTTTTTTGAGAGCCTTTTGGTACAAAACCCTAAATATAAAATGAGGCATAAGAGGCACTGTAATCTCTCTCTCTACAGTCTAAAAAATGTGGCTTATGGTTTCCTATATATAGTGGGAGAAGTAGATTTGAAACCCTATTCCTTAATGGGCTTAAGCTGCTGTTTGGGCTAACTTAAAATTCTACAGATACGATTTTCGATTGATTGAGCCTGTTCTTCGATCGATCGAACCAGGCAGAATATGAAGTCTTCTTCCTGCAGCTTGTATGTTCTTGAATCTTGACTTGAATCACCTTGAGCATTGTCTAATAAAACCCATAGACTCTAAGATCTATATCTAGACAAGTTTGTGTTCACGATTTGCCAATTGTTCTAAACATTAGAACCTAACAATTTTTATAGATGGAGAAGAGAAACTCCTCTTGCTTCAAACCTCTAGTGAAGGTAGTGACGAGGACTTTTTCATTGGCTTCATTAATCAAGAGAGCCACTTTGTTGAAATGGATTACATACGACCTTAGGCTTTCATCTTCTCACTGCTTAATGTTTAGTATGGCTACGAAGGATCTCTTGTGTCTCTGCCCACCAATGAAGTGTGTGACAAAGTGTCCACTCAACTCTTTGAAGGTGGAGACCGTGTTTGGGGTAAGCTTGTTAAACCATATCCTTGCTGGGCCTTCTAGTATGGTAGGGAAGGCCCTGCAGATAATTTCTTCTGGAACACCTTGCAAGTGCATAAGGGTTTTGAACGACTTTAAATGGTCAAACGGGTCCCTTGATCTGTCATATGTTTCTAACTGTGGCATCTGAAACTTCATTGGGAGAGGGAAAGAAGTCATCTCGGCGGCGAATAAGGAGTCAGTCCGATGGACCAGCTTGTCTAAATTGGTAGATACTCGTGCCCTCATGGAATTCATCATCATGTCCATCTTCTACTTCATCGTTTGTATATCTTGGGCCATGCACATCGCACTAACTTCCATTTCAAAGGGACGGCTAGTATCCTTCAGACCATCCTTTCTGCTAGGGTTGTTGCTGTCTTCGTGGTCTTCCCTTTCTTGTCTACCCCTTATGGGTAGGTTTCTACCATTCTAAAAGTTCAATTAGTGTGTAAAACACTAATGAATGTTTAGACTTCCAATTTTAACAATACCAACACAAGCTTATACACAAACAATATATGTGTGAAATGATATATATAAGCTATGACTAAATAGATAAAACACTCTAAACCATAATTAATCATAAACACAGTAGCAATTAAAAGGTAAAGAGTAGGGAAGAGAGATGCAAACACAAAGATAACACTGGCACGTGTTATCGAAGAGAAAATCGAAGAACTCGGCGAAAAACCTCTCTGCTACCCTCCAAGCGGTCAAATGATCCACTAAAGAATACAGTTGCGATACATGAATAGCACAAGACCCTCCAAACCTAATCTACCTAATGCACCTAAGCCTTCCAAGCTTCTGCTCCAATAGGGTTACGCCTAACCTTGTTTTCTTTAGCTTCCCGGATCCCGCAATAAGCCCATTGCATCAACCAAGTAAATTGGTCCCCTCACAAATATAGGTATGATGAGATAAGGATTTGGCAAAATGTATCTCTCAAGGATATGTCAATGGAGAGGATGAGAGTAGAAGAATTTTGGAGAATCAAATGATGAAGATTGTGGATGAGTCAATCTTGTTTTTCTCTGGGATTTCTCACTCAAAATTCTCTCTGAAAGCTCTCTTCATTTTGTGGGTATAAGGGTATTTATAGTAATGTATGTGAGAAATATGAAAAGTCAGGTTTCATCCAAATAGGGCATTCTGGCGACTCAGCCTCGCGACTAGAACAAGTCACAAGTTTGAGTCACGAGCTAACTGCCTGGCCAGACTGTATATTTTTGTCCTCTAGTGCTCCAGCTGTCGTGACCCTTCAGTTCCCTGCATGCTTCACATGTGTACCACTTTGGCAACTTGCCAGTCGCGAGATCCAGTTTCAAGACTCCTTTGATTGCACACATCTTAAGTTTTCTTCACACTCTCTCACACATAACCCTTACATAATTCACACCTAAATACGGGGTATCTAATTGCTAAAATACAAGCAAATTTGGCACGGTATAAAGTCAACACAAGATTGAATAAATTCAACCTTACAGATTTTGCTCGTCGACATCCCGCTCATTGCGTGGGCCTTCCTAATGTCGCTCGTTCCTCTGGTTTAGTTGTTGCTCCAACTCTTGGTTGTGCTGGGTGAGTCTTTCCACTATTACAGCCAAGGTTTGTACCTGTCTTTCCAAGGCGTTGGATGGATTCCCTATTTCCTAATTGATGGTAGTCATTGAACGCATTTTGACCATGTAACTCTTTTGTCTTATAAACAGTGATATGGCTAATCACACCCTTCCCACAGACGGTGCCAACTAATGATCTGCTAAAATCTTCAGTGAGTTGTAGGCTCCAAGTCACTCCAATGGGTACCTATGTATAAGAACAAATTAAACAAACAAAAAGGCACTGGTGTGGTACCGGCCAAAGACCCTCTGAAGGTCAAGTTAGTTAATGAGAAGTCTTTAAAAACTCTATAGTGAGAGAGCTAGAGAATTTTTGTGTACCTCAGAAAAAAGGAGGTTTGGTGCTTATATAGTGGCGAGTGATGAACCAAGATCTCTCAAAAGTAGGGATGTTCCTTTGTAGAGGAGATTTGGTATTTAGGGTTTCCGTGATTCTGGGGTGTCTTTCCATATGGGGAAGATATGGGAGCGTGATAAGATTTTTGTGCGTGATGCTCAAGATATTTCTACACATGAATATTCGTGAGGACCAAGCAAGGCTACATGGGACCCATCAGCTTCTCCACCCCGTCAGTCTTATGGTCACTCGTTGCTCCAGGTTTTCCCGTCAGTTGGGGGAGATGCACCCGTCGGCTTCTATGGTGGCATCGACTATTGAAAGCACCGTCGGCTAGATAGAGGTACATTACTTCTATCCTAGTCTTTTTGGGGCCTCCGTCACCTCCTTACGAAACCGACGGTCTTGTAGAGCTTGTCCACTCTCCTAGTCTTCTATTTGTACATCAATTTTTCTTCTGTCAAAAATGCCTCTATCAGTAAGCACACAGGCACCATAATCCCATGCTCTCCTTTACTATCCATTGCTTCAATGTAAAATGTAACTAGTACTCGAACATGGGTACTGAAGTGTTTAAAAGATAATCTAAATTAGTCTTCAGCTTATAAAAGGTCCAAAAAAAAAAACAAAAATGTGAAAATCTTTAATCGTAAGTGGGAGATCGGGAGAATGACACTTTATATCCATATGCTTGGTCATTTTGTTTATTTTTATTTTTCTTGTATTTGTTTTGTTTCATGAGATTGTTCATATTTTCAATAATAACAAGTAAAGGTTGTTGAATATATTAGGGGTCTTAGCTAAGTTTGTCTGTCTTTCATAGGCCTACATTTAGCTCTCGAATCTGTTTTAGGTTTTCATTAAAATTTCACTTGTTTCTTCCATTGTACGTTTGGTCCCCACAATATCCTTACCTAAAACAATTGATAATTTGTTTTCACAAAATCTTGGGTAAGATCCATTGCCTGTGCTAAAGGACTTTCCTTCTCTATAGAATTTACGTGGGTGTTTGACCGGTAGGTTTAATCCTCAGTTCCATTTTATCTCCTTATTACTCAAATGCTTGCAAAATATCAATATGATCAAATATCAATAACTATCCATCCCAAAAATGATCAAAATATAAGTTTTTTATTTTAAAAAAATTAAAATTGTAGAAAAGTATGAGTCAAAGGGTCAAATGGTAATTAATATTTTATTGACACGAAATTTGGTATATGTATTAAGAACAAAAAGAACACTTAATACATCAAAGGGAGTTTCACAATATTAATCCAATAAAAAAAATATTAACTAGTGTAATATTAAGCAAGAGTTACACTAACTATAATTTAATCCTAACCTAGTTAGGACCAAGTTACAGCTAGTGTAACTTCTAAGTAATGTTATAACACTTAATAACTTTATATTCGAATAATATTTTAAAATTCCTACTAGTAGATTACATGTGCTCTATTTTCTTAACATGTATGAAGATTTCATGTCAATCAAAATTATCAAATGCTATTTACTTTTGATCTAGAAACCTATCTTTTATGTGTTTGTATTAGAAACACATCCGTTCATATTTTCCGTCAAGTGCCACATAAACTTGTCATGCATGTTTAGTTTATCTAATAAAATGATGTCACACCATTTTTATTATTCCATACCATTTTTAATTATTTTTTTTTTTTTCTTAGGCAACAAAAATGATGTGATATCATTTTATTGGATAAACTAAACACGTCCGGCAAGTTCAAGAGTTAAAATCTAAATTATGAAACTTCATGGTTAAAATCCAAATACTCCCAAACTTTAGGGGGTAAAATCCAAATTTTGAAACTTTAAGTATAAAATCCAAACAACTCCAAACTTTAGGGATGTAGTTTGCAACAAAGCCTAATACAAATGTTTTCTTTAATTTATATTTTTGTTTTAATTAATCTGTGCATCACACATGCATAATACTATTACTAATGTATGTGTATCAATTTGGATCAAGTCATATTTGATATAATATATGTGCATGTAGGGGGAGGTTTAGGATCTAGTTACACTCGATAGAATTGGGTTGGACTCCCATGTGAGCCAACTATAGCAATTGGATTGGACTCTATGGTGGTAGTCTTCTCTTTCTCTATTTCTTCTCTCTTGTTAATATGTTTGTGTTTGGATTGAGAACAAACACAGTACCTCGTGCAATAGCATTAGATGGCTGAGATTGGATCTCAACCATTGAATTTTCAACTTTCAATCTCAACCATTGAATTAAAAAAAGCTAAAAAAAATGTTAAAAAGTTAAAGTTAAAAAATAAGATGGTAAAAATCAATTTTAGTTAAATTAGTGGTATTGCACTCAATGCAATACCCTAGATATTGTGTTGGATCCAAATCCTTGTGTTTTTTGCCTTCTCATTTACTCAACCTGACTCTCAGCCACTGCCTATATTCTTAGGCTTTGATTTTAAACTGGCGGACAAAACAATGTTTTCCTTTCTCACACTTCTAGACTTCTAGCTTTAGTTTATATTTTATTTTTAAAATTTCATGGGAGAAGGGGTAAAATACCAGAGCCTTGGGTCTCACAACAAAAGTTTAATGGGAGACAAACCATTGTGATTGTCACTGTTCAAGGGTTTTTTTTTTTTTTTTAATTACTTTCATAGGGAAACCAGAAATGTCTATAATTTTTTTTCTTTCAATTATTTCCGGGGAAATGTCTGTTAACTTTTATATTGGGTTTCTTAAAAATAAAATAAAAAAGTTTATTGGATTAAATAGTCAAATATTTGTAATTATTTTAGGCAGTTTTTCAATTTTTATTAATTTAATATATTTATTTATATTATAATTAATTATTAAATTAATTATGAAAAAATCACGGTTTGACTTCGATCTTACCTTAAAAACTTTAAATTTTTCTCTTTTATGATTTATTGAACGCTCATAGGTACCTAAAAACATTTTAGTAACAAAAGGTGTGCATAATTGCCATACAAATGGCTAATAAAATAATTCAGCAAAAAAAAAAAAAGGCTAATAAAAAAAATGTTTAATTGCTATTTAAAAAGCTACGTCAATAAGTATTTTTAAAAAAAAATTTATACATGCCAAGAAACTATAATAAAAAAAAATTGAAACTTTGAATTAACAAAAATTTCCTCAGCTTTTCTCAATCTTTCTTAGCAACCAAAAACAATCTAAAAACACAAAAATCAAACCCAACAATCATTCGTCACAGCCATTAGTCCAAATCAAAATCAACCCCACTGTGAACCCAACCACCATAATACCACCCTCACAAATCAACCTAAATACCCAAACTCCAGCCTTTCTTTTACTTTCTTTTTCTCTTATTTTCTAGGGAGCCAAATACATCAACAAATCACCCATCAGCCTCTCACACTATTACACTAACACTCACACCTAGTCATAACCCCACGAAGATTCCCAAAGAGCCATTAGTGTTGTCCTTTGCATCTATTTCTTTTGTTACAACTTCTACAACAACTTCTATGGCTAATGCTACTGTTGGGAGTGATATTACACCAGCGTCTATTGGGCCCTCTCAATCCAAAATCTCCACTAGATTGGCATCAACAATAACATATCAGTCTCAACAGTAGAAGCTCCGCCTCAGCCACATTGGATCCTACACAAAGACTAGCAAACCAACCACTTCTTGTTCTTAGAATTGGTGCAAATTTTGGTTAATGTTTTCTTCAACGGGGTTGATGTTCTTCTTCTTCTTCTTCTTCTTCTTTGCATTTTGGAGTTTGTTGTTGATGGGTTCGTTTTGACATTTGATTTTCTTTGTTTGGAATTCTCTTCACCATTTTAAGTTCTTTATTTGAATTTTGTTGTTAATTTTTATACTTGAATTTTGTGCTTTGAAAGAATGAGAAGATTTCAGATTAATTTACAAGGGCTTTACATGCAAGGTGGGGCTAGGCCAATTGAATCAAGTCAACTCACATCCAGCCAGGCATGAATTCAAGAGAAAAACGAACCCAATTAAATTTAAGTCCAACTGGAGCAAGGAATCAAAGGAAATTTGCACCAAATCCAAGTCCAATTCGGATTAGAATTCCAGTCTACACATCTGTTAGTATTTTTAGTATAACTTTCGGCTCAGATATCCAATCAAGATTATTCAAGTTGGGCTGGAAATTTAACTTAAAGGGCTACAACTTTGTAGTTTACCAAAAGTCCGAATTATGATGTTAAATGGGCCAAAATCGTCGGTTAACTGAAGCCTAAAAATCTGGGATTTTCTCCAAACGGGAATAGGATTCCTTGACCTATTTAAAGGCTCTTTAGGGAAAAAAGAGAGGAAAAACCTGAGAGGAAAAGGGGGTGCCACATTTGAAGAATCTTCTTTGGAGTTTTTCTAAGGACAAAGGGGCGCCGCTTCATGTTGATCAACCAATTCAAATGAAAGACATAAGTTTTATTTGTTTTCTTTTCAATTTTATTATGAACTAAATTTTATTTTCTAGAGCATTGATGTAGTCTAGCAATGAACACACAATTTATATTTTGAGTTATTTTATTTTTAATATTTCCATGATTGAGTGTTTAATTCTTATTTTTAATGCTTACTATTTTTTTTTCACAAATTATTGTTTGATCAATTGAATGACAATGAGACCGAGAGGTGATTTGTTATTTTAGTTCTAGAATTAAACACCATTAGTTGAGCGAAAGTAGAGATGCTTTACCATGATTAGTGTGATTTTTCAAGAAAATTCAAAGTACATAATGAGTCTCCAATTAATTAAATTCGCATAGAGATATGGAATTGTTAGTTGAAGACATTTTTGATATTATTCGAGAGAAGATATTGAATACTTAAGGAATTTTTAATCATCAATGGGAGATTATTAGAATTTAATAATTAGGAAGAATAAATTGTGTGGGATTTGTTAGGTGAAATCAATCGCTCTAGATCCATTCTTATCATATTTTTTTCTTTACACTTTTAGACTTTTACGCTTTGCTAGATTTATTTTTATTAAATAGTTTAATTTAATCTAGATAGTAGAACGTTCCTTTTATTTTCGATTTTCCAAATAGTACTTAATTTAGTGAATTTGGGTATTCAATAACATAGTTAATCCCTGTGGGTTCGACATTCGTTTTCTAAAAACACTTTACTACTTGTTGCGATTTTATGCGCTTGCAAATTATTTTTTCACGAACAAAAGGCGAGACAAACCTCACTTGTGAGATATTTTTCCGCTAATAAAGTCACTGATATCAATTGGATATCTTACAAGTGACACTTGGTGTAACTGTAATTAATGTTACACTACTTAATAATTTTTCAATTGGAAAATCTTACCATTGGATTACATGTTCTATATGTTCTTAACATGCATGCCAATTTTCATGCAAATCAGATGTTATTTACCAATTGATCCATAAACCCATATTTAATGCAATTGATTGATGATATTACTATTGGTTTTGATCACCTTGGAATTTTGTAAGAATGGAGAATATATGAAGATAATGTAATCTAATGATGAATATGTCAAAATTCACATCTAATTAAAAAATAATGAGTGATGTAATATATATATATATATATATATATATATATATATATATATATATATATGTAAGGATTCAAAAAGAAAAGCCCAAGCTCACTTAGAATAATGATGCCTAGATTTTCAAACCAAGCCAAAACAATGAATTTTAAGAGAGTGGGCTTCTAAGTCAGGTGCAATACTTAGATAATCACAAGTCTAAGACTAATGGAACCTAAGTAACAAATAGGAATGAATAGAACAACAATTCAATGTAAACTCTTGCTCAAGTGGGTCCAAGGATAGATCTTGTATTGATAAGTAAGTTTCATATTTCTTTACAAGGTAATTCTCTGTTCTTACACTTGTTTCATTTTTCTTGGAAAACATTCATCCTCTCTTTTTAGGGGGTTCCTTTCCTTATATAGCCCTTTTCCTTGTATCTCTGCCCTCCATCTACACATTTCAAGGGAACTCTTGGATGCTTGTCCCATCAAGATCCTTCTAGAGGTGGTAAAAAGAGCTGTGAGCTGTAAAGCTACTATTCAAGGATCATTTCCTCATTAATGCAGCTAGTTAGGTTGGTGCAGAGCATTGAATGTAGAGGTGGGAGGTGTCTTCTTTAGGAAACTTCCTTCCTCCACCCTTGCACGTCTTATACCTTCCCTTTGCCATCCATTCTCTTATCCTTGGGTTTTTCAGGGGTGTCAGTTGCCCTTTGGCTCTTTAGTTTTCCTCAGGTGGGCATAGCCCTCGGAGTCTGCCTACCTTTCTTTGCTTGGGTTAAGCAAAGTTATTCTTGGATTAGGTTCCTTGGCCCTTGGCCCTCCCACAATATATATATATATATATATATATGGCTGGGCAACTAAAAGAAAGCCCTTCTTTTCAATTTGTTAATGTTTAAAATTGATTTATGCAAGAAGGTGGTTACTAGTACAGATGAGACTAACTTCATTTTTATTCTCCAATGTTTATTTAAATATGAAAACATATATATACTTGCGAATTGTAGACTGCCTAAGATATTATGTACACTTTTCCACACTTTACCATTTGTTTCTAGTTACATGGTCACTCTTCCCTTTCTTCGCAATTGTGGCTAGGGTTGTCCATAGGTTGGTTCGGGTTGAGTTTGGACTCTACTCAGACTAGGCCCAATTTCGGCTAGTGATAGAACGGAGGACCCGTCACCAACTGTGAGCACCATTGGGTTAGATCTAGTGGTTCTTTGTTTGGATCAACTCAGTTTCGATTGAAACCAAGGGAGGCGACAATGATCGAGATCTCGATGAATCTATTCTAGATTTTGATGGATCGAATCTTGATAGATCCAGCCCAAATATTGTTGGATCTCAACAAGATCACAACAGATCTAGCTCAAATCTCAACTGATCTGGCTAAGATATTGCTAGATCTTAGAGAGAGAGAGAGATGAAGAGAATGGCAATTACCAGTGAGATTTGTCAGTTGGTTTGGTTTTCATTGGATTTCAAACCTCTCACCCACCACTCAACCCACTCACATCAATTGTTGATGCCAGAGATCCGCCACCGACCGCCTTTCTACTTGGATCGAGTTGGTTCCAGTTGGGTGGCATGAGTTGGAAAAGTTAGTCAGGGCTCAGTTTGCTTTGGATGGCCTTAATTAAGGCCATTTGTTAATGTCATTGGGAAAGATTCCAATTTCTCTCCTACTTTTCTTTTGAACTTGACTTTAATAATTTAATTTGGATTAGAATAAAATAAAATAAAAAGAAGGCCTAGACCTTTTATTGAACTGTATACAAACTTTCCTTATTTTTTTAAAATAATCTATATTCACCTACCCAATAACTTAATATCACTAAACTTGTTAAGACAAATTGATAGATTTATACTTTTACCTTTACTTTCCATTTGAAATTCTCATTTTACCCTCACACAAAAAATCAAATACAAATCTTCTGTATCACTCTTAATGTTCCATTTTATACTCCACTAATCACAACTTGGTAATATTAATATATATATATATATATATATATATATTACATTCCTTATAAAATAACCAAAGTTTAAAATTTAAAAAAAAAAAAAAAGATTCATAAGAAATTGTGATTAATGAAGTATAAAGTGGAATACAAAAAATGAGATAAAGGCAATTAATACAATACTCTACCATACCTCCGATACAACCAGTATTTGTCAATGTACCGCTCCAGATACTAGGTTGTATTGGTCTATACCGAACGTACTAGAGGATATTGGTTATTTTTGTCAGAAAATAGAGGAAAAAAAAAAAAAACCCAACCCATCCACACTAATAGCCTAACTCTTCGATGATTACTAGATCGTTGCTGGTTTTTGGTTTCCTTCTTAGGGTCAGCCCTACCATTAGGCCAATTAAGTGGTTGCTTAAAGCCCCCAAGTAGAATAAGGCCTCCAAATTTTAACCGATAAAGATATTTCTATACCTGTATGATTATTAATTAGGCTCAAATATTATTCAATAGATATAAAATATATATATATATATATATATATAGTAATGCAATGGACACAAAAAAATGTTATATTAACTTCACAACATTCCTAAATTAACATACCAACTTACACATGGGCTCTCTATAATCTCTAATTTTAATTTTTTACTATGCTAATTTAGGAATGTTGTGAAATTGTTGTGTCCCTAGCATTACTCAAAAGAAAAATGTTTATAATAATGTTATGTCCACTACATTTTCACAAAAAATATTTCTAGGTGGCAATTTTTTATTCATAGGTAAAAAAGTGATGTCAATGACAAGTCTAAATTAGAATTAATGACAGATTACTACTTAAGATTTGTTGTGGAATTGTTGTTTAAATGTTGTGGACGTAGTATTACTTAATTGTTTATCGAAGACCCAAAAAAAAAAAAAAAAAAAGAGAGAGAGAAAAAAAAGTTTAGCAAAGTATAGGTGGACTATTGTCCACTCATTTCTTGTTTTTTTTAATTTTTTTTTGGGTTAAAATTCTTTTTTAATTCTTAGTAGCTTAATATATATATATATATATATATATATATATATATATATAGACACACTAGTTGTTAACAAAAAAATAATAAGATTTATGAAATATTAATCAAATCTAAATAATTTTCTCTAGATAAATCTATAATAATGAATAAAAAATTTAGAATATTACTCACATATGGACAAGAAATTCTTTAAAAAATTACAATTTTTGTTACACCTAACAAATTAAAAGAATAGAGTTAAGTAAAAAGGATTATTTAATTAAAGTTAAATATATTAAATGTCTCAATTTAAATATCACTTTAACCTCAAAATCCCTTCCCTGGATCCTTCTTCTTCAATTTGTCAACTTCTTTGCTGTTTCTTTATTCGTTTTCTCAGCCGGCCTGAACCTTGGTTATGGCTATCCCTACTCTAATTTTTTTATTACTTCGTTTTTATTTATTTTTTGGGCAAAGTGTAGGGGCTTCTTAATTGGTGTGCCTATCACGTCAACTTTGACTTTACAAAAGCCGAGATTTTTTTAATTGTACTTCAAAAGTTGAGGGAGAAAAAGTCAAAACGTGAAAAGTCGTGAATAATAAAAAAAAAATAATGGATTTATGCCTCCACTGCATTGCGGCAAACATTATGTACTTTGTTATGACTTGTGATTGTATTTGTTAGAGCATCCATATTAATTGGTAAATACTCTTCTATAATACAAAAACTTTTTTATTTTACACACTTTGATCTAAAAAATATCTATATCAGTGAGTATAAAGTTATGCATAATTATACAAATACTACAATAATCGTGCATATATGCACAGTCATTGTAGCTCGTGTATTTACTATTTTAATAATTTCTTCTTTCTCCTATGTTTGACTCTCATCTCAATTCTCTCTCTCATTTCAACACAATTCTCTCTTTCTCTCATCTCAACTCTGTAAAGCCGATCAGATTCTCCTTCTTCTTCAAAATCTCAAGCTTCGAAGACGAAGATGACAATAGCTCGGCGGAGATCTCGTGCACCATGGACTGAGTTCGATTGGCGAGTGAGTTGGGAACGCCGATCAACCTCTCCGATCCAACAATCCGTTCAGAAACGAAGATTGTGATGAAGAATTGATTGGACATGGAGGGCGAAGCTCGTTACTACCTGGACAGCTCCAACGCTTCCTTTGGTGCCATGGGGTTTTTGTGTGGGGCCAAGGTCTCAAAATCCAGTGTTTCCGAGGATTGAGACGATGAGAGTCGTTGATGATGGGGTTTAGGGGTCTCGATTTTCTGTGGGGTTTGGATTTACTGTTTGGATTTTCTATGGGGTTTGGAATTTTTGTTTAGATTTTCTGTGGGGTGATGGTGGTTGATGATTGTGGATTGATGGTGGTGGCTGGGTGGGTGGGTTGATGGGTGGGTTTGATGGTGGTGGCTGGGTGGGTGGGTTTGATGGTGGTGGTGGTTGGGTGGCTGGGTGTGGGTGATTTTGGGTTTGTGTTAGGTTTGTGAGAGGGTTATAGAGAGGAGGAGAAGGAAGGAAATAATAAAAAATGTAAAAAGAATGAATATTTTATTGAATAAATATGTAGAATAGATAAACTGATATAGATGTTTTGTAAAAGTAAATGTATAAAATAGAAAGAGTAAGTTTTTTCTTTTAAAATAGACAAAAAATTTACACAAACAGATGTGGTTGTTCTTAGAAAGGTAAAACAATCCCCACTAGGCCACTACGCATCACATGAAGTACAACCATTTGAAAACTCCTATTCATTTTTTTGGCAAACCGATTGTATTTTTTATATATATTATCTTGTGTAGTTGGCCACCCACTCACAAGCTTTAGTATTACTATTGAAATGATACCGTACTTTTTTTATGGGAAATGATACTGTACTTAAAGAAAGGAAATACTTGTTATACATGAGTTGTTGCGCCTGGTTTTTCTTGTTTTTATGAGTGTCCATACTTGGTGTGTAATACTTAAATTGTGAGTGATAATATTTTCCCTATTTTGAAGCATATTTCTATTTCTGGATTACGTCATATGTGGCTATAAATTACTGTCCATCATAAGTCATAACACACACTAACCTGTAAGCTTGCCCAAGTTTCTTAGTCTCATATTCGAACCATTTTCTCGTAATGGCACTGGCACCACCGACCTCTCTAGTGTTCAAAGTACAAAGGTGCAAACCAGAACTGGTTGCTCCTGCAAAGCCCACACCTTATGAATTCAAACAACTTTCCGATATTGATGACCAAAAGGGTCTTCGATTTCTAATCTCAACCATACATTTCTATAAACATGATTCCTCAATATTGCAAGAGATTAGAGACCCAGTGAAAGTCATCAGAGAAGCACTTGCACAAACACTAGTGTTTTACTACCCATTTGCTGGTAGGCTTAGCAAAGGACCTGGCCGAAAGCTTCTAGTAGAATGTACCGGTGAGGGTGTCATGTTTATTGAGTCCTACGCCGATATTACACTTGAACAGTTTGGTGACGTACTTCATCCTCCATTCCCATGCTTGGAGGAGCTCCTTTTTGATGTTCCCAGCTCTAGGGGCATCCTTCATTGCCCATTATTGCTTATTCAGGTTCATATATTGCGCCTCTAAAACTCATTAATATATATATATATATATATATATGTGTGTGTGTGTGTGTATATTTACATCTAAATTGATGTATCATTGGATGATTAAAGTAAGAAAATAAATACTGCAACCTGTTAACTATGAATTTTCTAGGTCATGATAAACTTTCGAAAACTTTTATAATGAGAAACTTCACTTATACGTAAATACTAGTCTATATCCTGTGCAATGCACAGGATAGTTAAATAAAAATTTAAAGTATTTATTTTGTTTAAAGGTCTATAACTTGACTAAAAAAAATGTATAATTTGAAAATGAATTAAAATAAGTAATTTTTTGTTTAATATAATAGTGTAGAAATTTTTTTTTTTCCTTATCATTGGTTCCATGCATAGAACACATACAGGCATGGGCTATTCTATGGTGACGATTTCACACAATACTTAACTGCAATTAAATCTACTATCCACCACCAATCTAATCTATATTATCTTGATGGTAGATCTACAAATTGTATTCTCATATCCTCCATCATTTAGAAGGCAACTGAAGTAATGATTGTATGTAATGTATAAAATTTATTCTTTTACAATATAAAATTATTAAAATAATTAAAATAAAATCTAATGTTCTAGAAATTTTTTGAAATAGAATTTTAAATTTCTTAAAACTTAGTTAATAGAGTTTCTATTTTACCTAAAAGTGAACTATCACAATTAATGAGAATTTAAACATTTTTTGCAAAGAGAAGATAACCATAGGCCCAATTTTTATTTTATAACATTGGATGTTACAGTTAGATCCATACCATGTGTAATACGTTAATCCATTATAATAGTTCCAAAAAATACCCAAATACCTATCAATCAAAATCAAAGTTTCAAAGATAATTCCAATTCAATCAAACCCAATACATATATACATACACATGAACGTAAAGAATTCTAAAAATAAAAACAACAATCTTCAAAAGCCTCTACCTAATACAGTCACTATTTATTTTTATTTTTTCAGATCATGCGTTCATTAGTTCTTTTTCCTTTTATGTTTCATCAAACTTTTTCTAATTGACCAAAATATCTGTCATATATGTTAGCATTAAACTTGATAAAAAAACTTTACATACCTTTTGTTTTGAAGACGCTCCAAGAACCAAATTCAATGCAAGACTTTGTATAGCAAAGTGGTGTTGGAAGAATAATCCAAAAAAAAAAAAAAACTATTTAAAATATAATATAGGAATGAAAAGTCAAGTTGAAATTGTAACAAATAATCCCTAAAAAAAACGATTTATAATATAATATAGGGTTATGGATTCCTAATCAAATTTGGTTATATATATAATTTTTTTTTTTTAAAGGATGAATATGTTGGTAGAGTCCATTTGATATAAAATTTAAATCTTATTGAAATTAAAAATGATATATATTTGTTGAGTCTCATTTGATATAATTATAGAGTTTAAATCTTGTTGAAATTATAATTTCTAATCAACATTAATATATATATATATATATATATATATATATATATATATATATATATATATATAAATAAGAGAAAGAAAATGTGATTGATAGATATAAGGAAATATGATAGATTTTTTTTTTTTTTTTAAATGTCATCAATGAAGAAATTATAAAACTAATGGAGATATATTCTATTTGTTGGGATAGATTTATATTAATGGAGTTATTATATACTTTGTCAGGATTATCTATTAATTTTCTGATTAGGTAATAATTTAGGTCTCCTTTAAGTATAGTGGTTTGTATGGTATCAAACAACTAAATTTAATTTTTTAAAAAGAAATTTAATAAATTTTCTGCAATTTGGTGCTATGAAATCGAAAGAATTAAATCAAATTATAAAATATAAATAAAAAATGTTGATGTGGAAAATTGTGGAGAGGTCAACCAAAAGTTAAAGGGTTCGTTTAGTTATATATATATATATATATATATATATATATATATATATATATAAATGAATCTTGGGATAGAAAATTATTGGTACCTTATTCTTTTGTAGATGGAAAATATGAAGGTCAACTTAATTTTAATGTAATTGGTGACATATCTAAATGTTATGTAGCAAATTTATGAGTAATGCTACTTTTACAATATTTTTATAATTATTTTACAACAAATCTTAGATAATAAAGTTATTATTGTTAAGTAAAAAAATGACATTAGTGGTGGGTCAAATTAGAACCACTAACAATTTATTACTTAAGTTTTTTGTGAAATTATTATGACAATATTATGAAAATATTGTGATATAGCATTACTCAAAATTTATATATATAAATATATATATATATATATATATATATCACTTTTTATTAATAAATAAACCAATAATCATTTTGCTTGGGGGAGATGGGCAGGTGACATGTCTCAAGTGTGGTGGTTTCATCTTTGCTGTTCACCTAAACCACACCATGAGTGACGCTATTGGATTGGTGCAATTCATGATGGCCATAGGCGAGGTGGCACGTGGTGCATGTGCCCCTTCCATCTTACCCGTGTGGCAAAGACATCTCCTTCAAGCAAGAGATCCAACTCAAGTGACATGCACGCACCACGAGTACATTGACATGGCCTCCACCGTTGTTGTCCCAATCCCACTCAACAATGTCATGGCCCGTCGTACCATTTTCTTTGGCTCCACAAAGGTCTCTACCCTTCGGAGATTCATGCCACATCACCTAAAACAATGCTCCACCTTTGAGTTGCTCACCGCATGCCTCTGGCGTTGTCGTACCATAGCTCTCCAGACAAACCCCCAAGAAGAGGTTCGTGTGTTGTGCGCTGTCAATGCACATGACAAATTCAACCCTCCTTTACCCAACGGTTATTATGGTAACGTTTGTGCGTTTTGTGTGGCACTCACGACAGCAGGGAAGCTTTGTAAGAATCCATTGGGTTACGCTGTGGAATTGCTGAAGAAGGCAAAAAACAATGTAACAAAGGAGTACTTGCGATCGGTGATTGATCTTATGATCATTAAGGGTCGGCCTAACTTCTATGTGGTGGGGTCGTATCTTGTGTCGGATGTGACATGTGCCAAATTTGGAGAGGTGGACTTTGGGTGGGATAAACCGTTTTATGGTGGGCCTGCAGGGGAAGCCATACCTGGAGTGTCTAGTTTTTTTATTCCTAGTAAGAATAGTAAAGGAGAGAATGGGATAGTAGTGCCGATTTCCTTGCCAGTACAAGCCATGGAAAGATTTGAAAACCAGTTGGATATATTGCTTGTTGAAGGACCAACTAGTCACTTATAAGAATTCACTGCTCAAGCTTTTGAACCAAATTTACTAATAGTAGATATCTTAATTTGTGCATGTGCCTTAAGTTTGAATTTTATATCCGTTAGTTTTTTTTAAGGAATCGAGTAACTTTCATCCTAAAATGGGTAGATTCCATTAACTTATGATGAGACTTGAATTAATGTCAATTAGGTCTAAGACATTTAAAAAATGAATAATTTGGTCCCTAAACCTAACTTACTCCCTATACATTATTAAGTTCGTTAGTTATTTTTCTCCTCTGTTAGTGACCAAATTGGATTAAGGGTTCAAATTGATCAATTTTGAAATGTTTTGGATTTGTTTGGCATTAGCCCAATCCTAAAGTAGGTTAATGGAATTTATCTTAATATTTAAATTTGTATTAGTTTTTATTGTTTATTAATAAAGGTTAGACCCTTTAAAGTATTCATAACTTGTGTGCAAAGACACCTGATAACGAAAGCCGTTTACCAATGACTGTTGTGATGAGCTAGAGTATGAGATAGCCAGTGCGATGACTAAACGAAGATAAGCAATATGCACGTTGTGAGCTGAGTTCGAGAAGCTAAATGCTATGACTGAAATGAAAATATAGGCAATATGCATGTATTTGATGTTATGTGTTACTGCATGCATATTTGAAGACTTTATTTTCATTTTTCTGCTCAACTAAATCATATTCTTGAGGGGCGGTTATTTAACCATGTTTTTCAACTGAGAAGTTAATGTTGAAAATGTATCATACTTTCATGTTCATAAATGCACGTAGAACGAAGTTAACACGCTTGGGAGTTAGGATCACAAGAGAGCAGAATTTAGAAAAGAAAATGTTTTGAACTTTTCATCAAGTGTAGACTGCTTCGTGAGTAGTTACTGGAATGATTGTCATGTGATAAGGATATTCTGCACCTCCAGATCACAAGGTATACCATAAAATTTGGGGAGTACTGTGCAATATCAAAGCTAGAAAATTTTACTCTTGCCCTTAAACCTGAGCTTAATTACTGCAGAATTTAGTAAGGGAAAAAAAAAATGATTGTCTTCATTTAATGATCTATATGGTCAAAAAGTGCAGAAATTAAGAGGGCCTGTGACAAGAACAACGAGGGTGCTTTAATACAGCAGAACTCCATTTTAGAAACGTATACATAAAGCAGAACTCAAACGGTAATTACAACTGAAAAAAAAAAAAAAAAAAAAAAATTGTTAGGACATATGTAATGTAATTGGCTAATTCTTTGACAAAATGCACTTTACTTGTAATTGGATAAATCTAGGATGGGTTTAGTATTTCAAGAAACAAGTGTTCGAGTTTAGTATTGAAGTCATGCAAATCTGACCAAGAAACAAGTAAAGAATGTGCTGCTCATTAAAGTTTGACAGGAATCTTGACAGAAAGACTTTTATCGAGATTTAATGTTGAAACTTGAAAGAAGTTGTATCTGTCGAGAATTACAAAATCAGGTTTTCCAGATCTGATTACACGCATACCCTTGAGTATTTGTGTAAGGTTTTTTTTCTCACAACCCTAAACATATATAAGGATTATTTTAAAGGCCGTCACAAAGTGATTGCAATTATTGTTATATGCATTGTGTGACTAGAGACAGAAATTACCCTAGTTCATCTTTCTCTTTGTAGAAGCTACTACTTCTTTACGCCAAGGGTGTTGTGACCAAGGAGCTTTCTGATCTTCATTGTAGATGAATTGAAAAACTTTGCAGCCAACATCTTTCTCAAGTTAGTGTGTTTGTCACATATTGGGATTCGTGCATCATTGATTAGTCACGTATTGAGATTCATGCATTGAATGATGAGATTGCCGCTACAATACAAGTCTAATTGGATATTAGAGTAAAGTTTCAACTGTAGGTTGGTATTAGGTACTGGGATTCCTTTTACTTGTAACCGTTTGTTTTGATAATAGTGGATTCTCGAGAATGGTGACCTTAAATTCACCGGTGGGGTTTTGCCTCGATGATTTTCCCCATTCATAAACAAATCACCTGTGTCAAATTTATTTTCTGCTGCATTTAACTTAGTTGATAATTTGTTTATACTACCACACTATTGCATGTTAAATTGACTTAATTAATTCACTTGAGTAATTAATTAATTAATTTGCCAAAAAGGTCAATACATTCTTGGCCTATCAAAATTCATCAAAAAGACTTACCGGTTTTAATTTGTCCCTAATACACTTCAATTCTACAAACTTTTTATTTGCTTATTTTGACTTTTTAAGATTTGGATTAAATAATTAAATTCATTAAAAAGTTTTTGAAGTTTGGATGAACCCTAACAAGTTCATTTAATCTAAACTTTAGAAAATCTAATGTTTTTTGTTAGCAATATGAGTCCTAGTAAAACAGGGAAAATCAGCCATTTAACTTTCATTGGTGATTTTTTTAGCCAAAAGCCCTATTTTGAAATATTTGGTTAAGTGGCTCTGTTTTGCAACTTGACTTTGCTAAAATTGAGTTCCGCTTGCATCTTGATTTTTTTTTTTTTTAAATTGAGTTCTATTGAGGTGGCAGTGGTTGATGTGGCTATCTTAAAAAAAAAAATTTGCCAAGTGGAGCTTGACTTTATCAAAGTTGAGTTATGTTTATTTTTTCAAAAAGAGGAAAACAATTTTATTAAAATCAAGTTATTGATTTCCATTAGTGCTTTTTTTTCCAAAAAGAAAAAAGAGGCTACTCAGTCCTTTTCGTGTTTGCACTTTTTCTTGTATTATTTTCAATTTCATAATTGATAACAACATTACATATTTTATTTTCATTCCAATAATAATTTTTTTAACCAGTTATTTGTTTCATTTTTTGGAGTGCAATTGTACACGTCCTACAAAAATTCATTAGGTAAATTCAAGTTTAATACCTAAAAACTGAAACATAGTATTTTGGTTTAATTTGGTCCATTTCGGTCTAATTCGGTCATTATAGTCTATTTGTTATATTCGGTCCCCGTCAGTCCAATTAGGTCAACTTCGGTCTATTTCAATGTGATCTTTTTTGTACATTTGGTCTATTTGGTCCTAATTCGGTCAATTTTGGTGGGAAAACACAAATTTGGGTTGAGAGTACATATTGATTTCAATCTCTTTCGAATAATAGCAAAAGCTCTAATTTTTTATTTTTTTTTTATTTTAGTGTTTTCAATCTCTTTCGAATAGTAGCAAAGGCTCTAATTTTTTGTTTTTTATTTTAGTATTTTATACATTGGAAGGAAAGCATGTGATATATCATATATGTCAGGAATATAAGGTCCTTTTTTTTCCTATTCATATATCATTTTTAATGTTAAAATTATGTAGAAAATGTAGATATTATTTCTGCTGAATTAAGATTAAATCTAAAGTTATCCTCATATATGGCAAACACAGATTCTATTACTAACCATATATAACATGTACATGATATACATTACATATACCACCCTCTTTTATCATCACGTACCAGTGATTTTGCACAAGTAGCAAAGAGCCGGCAAAAGATGAAAACTAGAATCATGTGTATTGCATATGCATGATATATAGTACTCGTAAAACATGAATTCAAGTAATTGCCTAATGCATATCAGCATATGCACATTACAGTTTACTCTCCCCCATCATGTCTTCCAGAGATATATGTTTATATTATAAGTCACAAGGAAGAAATTATAAATTTGGACATCGGACCACCATCTGATTGGTCTTGTAAGATACTATTCAGCTCCTTCACAAATCTTTCCATGGCTGGGGTTGGTAAGCACACAGGCACCATAATCCCATGCTCTCCTTTACTATTCATTGCTTCAATGTAAAATGTAGTTGCACTAGTACTTTGGATTTCAAAAATCTTAGCGAGTCCACCGTAGACTGCTTTTCCCCACCCATAGTCTACATCTCTTAACCCCACCCTTGCCGTGTTTGACACAACGAAGGATTTCACTATGGTGGTACGAGGTCGGCCTTTAGTCACCACCAAATCTATAAATGATCGAACGTACTCATCAGTGACATTAACTTTTGCCTTTCGAACTAATTCCAATGCATACTCTAAAGGGTTCTCACAAAGCTTTCCAACTGTTGTTACTGCCAGTGAGATTGCATATGCATTGCCATAATACCCTCTTGGTAATGGAGGGTTCAGTATGGCTCGCACACCATTCATAAATATCAAGCGCACTTGGTCTTCTGGGTTTGGTGAAAGTGCTATGGTACGACTTCGCCACAAGAACGCAGTTAGTACCTCAAATGTGGAATATTTACCCAAGTGGTGAGGTATCTTTTTACGAATAGCAGATACTTGGGTCGATCCAAAGAAGAAAGAGCAACAGGCTAGTTCATGAAGAGGGTTGATGATCAAGCTCTGAGGCTCAACCAATTCATCAAATTCATGATGTGTGCATGTCACCTGTGGTGGGTTCCTAGCATTGAGAAGTTCCCTTTGCCACACAGGTGGGATTGAAGGTGCACATGCTCCTTGTGCAATCTCACCTAAGGCATTCATGAATAGAGCTAAGCCTGGAGCATCACTCATGAGGTGGTTGAGGCGTAGGGCAAAGGTAAATCCACCACACCTTAGTCGGGTCACCTGCCAAATAACACAATTAAAAACATTGGTGTTTGTACATTAATTAGAAACATTTTCGGCAGTAAAGAATACATTGGTTGTCTGATTATTCTAATTTCACATATGTTAGGAGTGTTATGCATCTCCCATGTTGGTGCAACCAGCGAGGATAAAGAACACATCATACAATTTCTTATTAGTATTGTTATCTTTAGATACAATAAGATTTGAACCTGTAATTTGAAGAAAATTCAGTCCAGCTCATTATGTGGTATGGTTCGTTAAAACTTTTCAAGAAATTTTCATCCAAAACTAATTTGTGTTTATACCACTAAGAACATATTAAAGAATAATAAGTATGCAATTACAAACTGCAATGGACATTTTAAAAAAAGAAAAATACACATTGTCAAAGTGGTTAATAGCATGCACAAATATTTATTGTTGTTATGTGTATTTTTCTTGGTACTGTTGACTTTTAAAAAAAATTATTAATAAAATCAATTAATGGATTATCAAATGCACCTTAACTTATGCCATCATGGCACACATTAACAATGGCACAAATTAACAAAAGCCATAAATTCATAACCAATGGCAAGCATCGCTTGAAACTTCATATCTTCAATTGCATAACCATCAATTACCACTAGAACTAAAATTATGATGATAGAAGGGTTCAAGTTACACTTGCCGTAACTTTTATGTATAAAATTATACATTTTTTAAACTATAGATTTTAGGAAATCTAATGGTTAAGAAAAATGTCAACAACCCATATTATCATTAAAAATTTATTGCTTGCTACTTTAGCTAACTTAATTATGGACATTTCCTTCTCAAAAAAAAAAATAATAATAATAATAATAATGGACATTTTTTTTTTTTTGGTCTCTATCTAAGATGTTTAGAGGGAGGGAGAAAAAAATTATTATGCAAAATCTGAACGTTTATGTTTAGAGAGAGATATTAAAAACACCCAGCTGGAGAAGAAAATCAATTTAAGCAAATTATCCTCCATTGAACTAAACCATCCGAACACCCAGCAGAAAAAGAAAAGCAAGAAGTCAAGAACACTTCCCCTGTAGTTTCAACCCCAAGAAACTTATTAAGAGTTGCTTCCACAATATATAGTATATCCATGATCCATCTATGATCCATCTTCTCCCACAGCAGGAGGAAATTGAACAAAATAAATGACATCAGATATTGTGAACCTCATGCTTAAATCGATAATTTCCTTTTAAATTTACCATCCAATGGAAATGGAGATGATGAAATGAGAAGGTAGAAACTGAAAAGGTGTCTAAACTGCACAGTATCACAAGTGTTGTCAACAACAGTTTTAGCTCTGCTAATCTGCTGCAAAGTGCCACCAACAACAGCTCTATTCATTTTTCTCATTACTGCAACAACACCAACTCTCTGTTTCCCATTTACTTCTAAGGGTCTGTCTGTGTATATTGGAATGGGAGTATTAAGCTGAATTCTATAATTCTTCCCATCCCTGTCATTAGTTAGCTGCCCATGTTGTGATGTGATATGATTGGTAAAGTAAAGGTGTTAAGTTGTGTTGAAAAACTTGTGGTTAGGTGATACTTATACATCTATGTGTACATCTATGCTTAATTTGTAACACTGAAAAATATAAGAGGTTAGGGAAATTATAAGGAAGAGAGAAAAGGTATTGTGGTGTGATTAAATTAGTATTATATAGCAATACACCTGAGTGAGTTATGCACTTATGCTACATTCATCATATAGTAGATGTATCAGATTTTCTTGTTAAGTCAAATTTCCTCCTGTAGTCATGATGACTCTGTTACATGGCAGGATTTTTCTTTACTTTTCCAGCCAATAGTTTGTTAAGTTTAATCATTACCCTCCTCACATAGAATCCGAAATCAAAGCAAAAGTTCACACCAGGTCTGATCCTTAGATATAAGATAGAAATTATCAAATTGTAAAGATTATTGATAAGACAGAAACTATGAAAAACCTTTTCTTTTTTTGGGCAGCCGAAAATATCAAAATCTAATCCTTATTAAATAGAAACTATCAAATTCTAATATTGTTATAAAAATAGTCTTATCGAATGACAACAGTCCACATTTCAATCTGTTTGTAAACTCTACCGTGTTAAATCTCTCTCTTGATTGCTATAGGAGGTTGTA
The DNA here is from genome assembly GCA_023055345.1 of Quercus wislizeni. Lineage (NCBI taxonomy): Eukaryota > Viridiplantae > Streptophyta > Magnoliopsida > Fagales > Fagaceae > Quercus > Quercus wislizeni. The sequence continues at coordinate 2,976,860 of JALGQJ010000029.1, read as the reverse complement.
ATAAATAAGGTAAAGAGAGGGAAAAAAGCTCCATAATTAAGTTAACTGATGTAGCAAGCAATAAACTTTTAATAATAACATGGGCAGTTGACCTTTATTCTAATTATAAGATCTCTAACAAATTTAGAGTTATAAAAAGAATTACTTCAAACCACCTACAAGTTTCTTTAAAAAATATTCTCCACTCTCTCCGTATGTGTGTTAAAAATACTTAATATTCTATAAAAAAAAAAACCACCTACAAATTAAAACAAAACTTTGATAAAAGTATACAAATTAAATAAGCAAATGAGTCCAAATTTATGATCAAATTACATACCAAAAAAAAAAAAAACACACAAAATTTGATAAAATATAAAAGGGAAAAACAAAACGAGAGAGAGGAAGCTTGATAATTGAGAGGTGTCTTTGGATGTAAGCATTGTTTGATGAGAAGCCTTGACGTATAGACAAAAGAAATACAGACAAATTTAGGCGATTTCTTTTTTGTTTTTTGTATTTTGTATTTTTTTTTCACTTTTAGTTTGGGATTTTTTTTTTTTTTTTTTTTTGATAGGGAAGTTTGGTAGAACTAATGTGTGAATCATAGCAATATATTATGACAAGTCACTATTATAAAATTTAAAAAAAAAAAATGATATAGTAGTAAGAAACAGCACCAAGATTCTCGTTTTTGTTTTTGCTTTTTGCTTTTTGATATAGAGACTCTAGTTAAATGAAAGAGAAGTTTTTAGTCACCACAAACAAAATATTTCTATATCTAAATAAAAATTAAGTAGGACTTATTTTATGGGGAAGGGGAGAGAATTATTTTATATATCGATTGCATGTAACAAATGTCTCCTAGTTATTAGCATGAATCACACGATGTTATTAACAATCAAGTCAATCGACTAATAAAAAACTCAACAAAAAAAAAATCCAAAGTATAATATATCCTAATGATATAAAATAAATTTTGAGTTTATCAAATAAATAAAGAAAAATTGCCAATTCCATGGGCCACGTCAATGTGATTGGTCACCCTATCTTCTTCTTCTAACTATTTTGATTACTATTTTTTTATTTTTCTTTGCTTTTTCTTCTAACTATTTTGATTACCATATTTTTTTATTTCTTTTTCTTTGCTTTGTGTGCCTAGCATGTTTTGTCTCTTTTGCATGCCCCCGCCACGTGAGCTATTGATTCAGATTAAAATTACTTTTCAACTATTAAACCTTAATTTGTGCGCCTCTTTATGGAATTTTTTTGGCATATTAAAGATGAGATATGGGAGAATATAATTCTAAAGATTCTTATACGTGTTCAAGCAATAAACATATAAAAAATTGCAGAATAAAAAAAACAATAATATCAAATAGGATAGTTGTGTAAACTGTTTTAAAAGTTAGAACTATTTATCAAACACCTTACGGGAATTTTATTATTTGATCAAAAACATTGAAATGAGTGAGATTAGGCAGACTAATACATCAAATCATATCAATTGATTTAAGAGGAAAACCAGTAAATCACTACATGTTACCTGAATAAGCAATAATGGGCAATCAAGCATTCCTCCTGAGCCAGGAACATCATAAAGGAGCTCATCTATACACGGAAATGGAGGATGAATTGCATGTCCAAACTGCTCTAGTAAAACATCAGCATCAGCCTCAATGAACATGACACCTTCACCTGTACATTCCACCATAAGCTTTCCACCAGGCCCTTCCTTAAGCCTACCTGCAAAAGGGTAGTAGAATACAAGCGTTTGTGCCAGTGCCTCTCTGATGATCTTCACTGGATCTCTCCCTTGCATTGAGGGATTGTATCGATAGAATTGTATATTTGGGACCTGAAATCTAAGACTGTCTCTGTCATCCAAGTCTGAAAGCTGTTTAAATTCATGAGGGGTGGGCTTGGATGGAGCTACAAGTTCTGGTTCACACCTTCTCACTGTGAAAACTAGAGAAGGGGATGACGGAGCCATGATTGCCATGGATGATCAAACGGGAGTCAGAGCTTACAGCAACTATGAGAAGAGAGGAGTTTAGGAAAGTTTTGATTCTTGTGATCGGAGCATGGGGAAATTTTAGTAATTTTAGTACAATCCTGGACCATCTTTTGGCAAATATTATTTGTTTATAAGAACACTCGTCACTCAACAATAACCATGTGAGCCGGCTATTATGTGATAAGATCCTGGACAACCTTTAGGTCAACAAGAGTTGCGTATGAACTCTTCCAAACCCCAATGCTATGCTATTGCGTGTTGTGCAATTTTGAAAATTGTTCCAATTTTTTGCGGTGTATGTAGCTTTAGTAATTTTTAAATAATCATTAATAAATATGAATATGATGTTAAGATCAAATAGTCAACTAGACTATGCTATTGCGTGTTGTGCAATTTTGAAAATTGTTCCAATTTTTTGCGGTGGATGTAGCTTTAGTAATTTTTAAATAATCATTAATAAATATGAATATGATGTTAGCGATGGAATTATATTAAAATTAATAAAAATTTGTCACATTAATAGTTTATAAAAATATTATAAAATAATTTGTAATTGTAGCATTACATTTTTAGCAATTAAATTGGACTTTGAACTTGACGTCTGGACATTCCTCAAGACTAGAGCAATTAGGCAAGCTTTTTTGTTCATAAAAAGTTACAACTTTTATCACAATTATCTTACGTGTTAGATTGCGATTATTTACTTATCATTTTCACACGGTGACAACTCCATGATTTTTGTTTAGAGGGTCAGTATAAAAATGAATCTTGGATATAAAATAATTAAAAAAAAATTGAAATTTATTTTGTTTCATTATTACAAATACATACTAGCAAGACATGAGAAGTATTAAGTTCACAACATTTTTAGAACAGATTTTAGGTAATAAGTTATTATTGATTCTGTGAGGGTCAATTGATCCCATAGGTACAATTTGCATTGGAAAGGGCTGGGCCTATAGCCCAATACCCAGTCCGAGGATAAGAAAGTATTCGAGGACGACCAGCAAAGAAAGAGATGAAAACTATACCCTAAAAAGATGTAAAGAATACCTATATAGAATTTAACCGTGTCTGAGGATAATGACCACCTCGGAACCTCTGTCCGAGGTGGTCAGTAGACTTCTCAGTCCTTTAAGGTAACGTTTCAAAAGGACTTTGCAACAAAGGGGATGGGAAAATATCAGATAAAGGATAAGGATGAGGAAAAACAAATATCTGGAAGTACTGTTACCCCCGCATTAAATGCTGCCCAGCTAACTCTCTGGCTGCATTAATGTGGAGGTGATGCCTGAACAGTAAACAAGCAGCCTTACAGCTAAGAGTAGAAGATTCAAGGAGAGGCGAGGGAGAACAAAGGAAAAAGACTCCCAACACCTGACTCACACGTGGATGGAGGAAATGGTGCAAAAACAATAGTATATAACACGAAAAAATATTCAAAGAATGGGGACGAAGAAAAAAATACAAGAAAGAAAAAGAGAGAAAAATGTGGAAGAAATACAACAGTAAAAAGGAAGAGTTCTTCATTATCGATCATACTAACAGGGCATGTCCAAGGATTCTTTTTGTATGTATGCATGTGCAACTCTTTCCATTTAACACTATATATCAATATCTTTATCCTAGATTCAAACTAGCTTTTTCTCACACTCTCTACAAATTTATTGTTCGGGCTTTTTGGGCCTGGGTCCATTCCTGTTCTGGGTTCAAGTCAAAACTGGTCCTTACAGATTCTAATTTAAACCCACTATTAAAATTACTTTTTTTTCCTCATAAAAAACAACCAATTTATTACTTATGATTTATTATGAAAATAATGTGACTCTTTCCATTTAACACTATATATCAATATCTTTATCCTAGATTTAGACTAGCTTTTTCTCCCACTCTCTACAAATTTATTGTTCGGGCTTTTTGGAACTGGGTCCATTCCTGTTCTGAGTTCAAGTCAAAACTGGTCCTTACAGATTCTAATTTAAACCCACTATTAAAATTACTTTTTTTGCCTCATAAAAAACAACCAATTTATTACTTATGATTTATTATGAAAATAATGTGGACATAACATTTTTCATAAAAAGACAAGCCATAAGTTCATTTGGCATATTGTTTCCTAATATAATGAACTTACTAATCATTATTACTAAGATTAAATCTTGGAAAGCATCTACTATATCTAAATACAATAAACTTATTGATTAGAAAAATGCTACGTTAATAATATTTTCACAACAAATATTAAGTAACAGGTTTTTACAGGTTGTTATTAATAAACAAAAAAATAATTTTAGTGGTAACTTTAAATTAGAACCAATAACAACTTACCACTTATAATTTGATATAAAAGTATTGTAAAAATGTTGTGAATATAACATTTTTCTATTATTTATTGTTGTTAAGTAAACTGATTGTTGTTAAGTGAACTACAGGTGAGATCTAAATACAATAAACCTTTATCTATTCTTTATTTCAAATTTATTAAGATCTAAATGGACTTTTTCTGAGGTTTTAGATGAAAAAATTTCTACTTTGTTGTTGAGCTTTCTATTTTTTCCTCAAATTTTAGATCAAATTAGTTTGTAGTTAGGTCTTTTTTACTACAACTGGACTTAAAAGAAAAAATTTACATTTAGAGTATTCAAATTTTTATTTTAGGAGGGTTAAGTAAAAAAAAATTATATATAATTTTTTTTTCCCAGTTTGGGATGTTCATTTGAAGTTGAACCCCCAAGATTGTACCTAAAGTTATGCTTTTATATGATTCATCACTCACAATCTACCATATGAACAATTGTGATAAAGATTTTTTTTTTTTTTTTTTTGTGGTTCTAAAATTTTTTATTTATTTATTTAATAGTATAGAAACTATTATACAGTTTTTTTTAAACTGAAATTATAAGTTGAAAACCTTATTTTAATTTGAAATAGTGTTTTTAACTCATAATTTCATTTTTTTTAAAATAAAAAGTGTGTATAACAGGCACTCCTTTTTGTATTTTCCTTTAAAAGGGACTCGTCGTCATTTTATGCTTTGGATTTGGTATGGGCACAGTGCACACAATTCTAACACGTAATTAAAATTGACCACATGATTACATTTTGTCTCCACTAAAACATATACGGGTGGAAACTTTGTCCGGATCTTTTTTTGCTTGTAACTTCTAGTACTTGGTGAGTATCATGTCGTGTCAGGTGACTTTGGCACACAAACCCTTTTTTTTTTTTTTTTCAAACCAAACTTTCATTAAAAATTATTACAGAATTTTTAATTTTCAATAAAATAAACATTATTCAAACAGAGTCTTAAGGTTTAAGTTTTTTTTTTAACAGAATTTTTGTATTACTAATGGGTCCATTTGGATATAACTTATTTTTGCTGAAACTGAAAATTGAAAATACTGCATTTTTAGTTTTCAACAAAATAAACATTAAGGGCCCGTTTGGTATGTGTGTTTATAAACTGAAAATTGTTGTTTAAAAATATTTGTGAAAATACGTGTGGATAAAAAAATATGTTGAAATATGTAAAATACTGTTTAAAAACTAAAAATGATTGTTTGAAAATACAAATCAAACACCCCATACACCGTAAGGAGTAAATAAACTATTAGAACTTACAAGAAACAGTAAGTGGAGAGTAGTTGCTTCGGGTCTACACCTGTACGTGTCATCATCTCATTCGTTTAGAAACACTGATGCTGACATGATATACTTTCTCCAAGTACGTAGACAAAGCAGAAAGAGTCAACAAAAGCAAAAGTTCAAAGACGAAGAAGGGAAACAGTAGAGAAGAAAGCACTACTTCTGCTTTGTTATTGCTTCTTTTTTTTTTTTTTTTTTTCCTGGAAGAATTTGAAAAACAAAAACGCTCAAATTAGGATATTAGGTTCCATTCGGTACATATGTTTAAAAACTAAAAATTATTACTTGAAATTTTTTGTAAAGATACATATAGATATTGAAATATATAAAATATTGTTTAAAAACTGAAAATTATTGTTTGAAACACTCACCAAATATCCTAGCTGAGTTACTAGCTTTAAGCTTTTCTCTGTGTATGTGTGATTTTTCACTTTACTGGTTATATATATTAAGAGAATTGACGGTGCCATCTCTCTTGCGACAGAGATGAGTTTCTTTAAGGGGTCTTCGTACCGCCGGCACTACAGCAACAACAACAACGATTTGGAAGCCGGTGGAAGCCAAAGCGATGTGAAGGAGGAGTCTTTTTCTTCTAATGCTTCTCGTCAATTTCGTTACCCCTTGGTCAGGAAACGTTTAGTACGTGACAACTCCACACGAGTAATAGAATTCCTCGAACCATGTTTTCTTGAACACAGTTTATGGCTGTAATGTATCTTTGAATTTATGAAATTTGTTGTATTAGGCTGTAAGTTCGTTCAAGGCGGCTGGGGAGGAACGAGCAAATGGTACATCTACTTATGTTCTTTCCTGTTCTTTATTATAGCAGTTAATTTTATTTTCAAATCTAAAAGCAACTTGATATGGCTTTATAGTTTCTGTCCCTCCCCTGAAGTTATTGCTGTCCTTTTGTTACCAGAGTTCTCTTATCTACATTAATCTCTCTCTCTCTTTTTCCCCTTTTTTGTTTGTGTTTGAGGTTGCCTTTTAGGAAATTTTTTCTATTTTTTTTTTAATACTATTTTTTTTTTCCTGATATGTCATTTCCAATACTAATTATGCTGTCTTGGTCCCTCTCAGCTGATTCTTATTTTTTAACAAATTACTGACCCATAACCTGCTGCTCAGAAGAATTATTAAATTTCTCTGCCTTGTTCTTATTGGTTTTGTAACGAGTGCTCCTTTCATTCTAATTTATTTGTCAAATATTATCTCGTTTTTAAAAATAAAAATCATTAATTTACTAATATTTCTATTATATCCTTATTTTATATCAAAACTATTTTATTTTTAATTTTTTAATAAATTCATTTATTTAAGGGTAGTTTTAGAAATTTATACATTTTTAAAAGGTAAATAAGATAATAAATTATGTTTCCTTAAAAAGTTTAAATTTTCAAATAGGACAAATAAATTGAAACAAAAAAAGTATTTTATTTTTAAAAAGTCTTACTATTTTCATAGTTATTTTTCTTCTTTAGCACAAATTGTGCAAACAGGGTCATGAAGAGTGACAAGTATAGTCTTGCTTATGTATTAGGTAGTCAATCTAATGGATTAATTGAGCCTAAAAAATGGAATCCAGTGGACGTAGGTTGCTTTAATTGCTTGGATTTGGCTTCACAAATCCTTTCTTTCTAAATTGTCTCACAATTTTCGTTAGCATAGTCGGCTGGACACCAGGATTTATGAAGCAGAGGTTACTAGTTCAAATCTCTCTTTCCCCTCCCACTGGGGACAAAGCTTTTTTAAGAAGTCTTGATAATTTGTTTCGTTTTGTTCCCCCCACCTGTCTGTGCCGTTGAAGGCCTTGTAGTGTTTATTGCTGGAGAATATTTCTTTCTTCAGGACATGAACCTTTCTTTTCGGCTTCTTCTTGTAGTATACTTAATATCAACCGGGTTACCCATATTTTATGAGATAATTTATTTGGAGCCAGATTTTAAGCTGTGGCAGGATTCAAGTTTTATATTTAACTATCATTTATTTTTTGACTTATTCTTTGAACTTGTGATGCATGTCCCTATGCCATGGTGCCATATTATCTTTATCTAAATTTCCTGTTTTCTACAGTTACTTTCAGTGCCACATGGATTTTTAGTTTCATTCTTGTGTCATAGATCATTGAATTAAAACTTTTAAGAAATCCTATTTGTACACAAGACGATTTATTTGTTGCATTCAAGTGTCAGGAACATTAGAAACATCTCCATCTCCATCTTCCAGTGGTGAATTTGCAATTGGACAGGACCAGCTTGCTGTATTGTCAAGGAATCAAGATGTTGCAGCACTGCAGCAGCGTGGAGGGGCAAGTTTGCCTTTAAATTTTCTTTCGTTCTTTTTTATCTGATTTTTGTATTATTAGTACTTATTTAAGTTTTATTTTATATATTATTTACTTCTCTACCTTTACATCAGGTCGAAGGACTATCAGATTTGTTAAAAACAAACTTGGAGAAGGGTATTAAAGGTGATAATGATGATTTGCGGAAGAGGAAGAGTGAATTTGGATTAAATACATATCCTCGGGAAAAAGGGAGGAGTTTTTGGGTAATTTGATTACCAATTTGATCTTTTAACACTCATTTGTCTTATTAGTGCTATTACCTTTTCCTTTGTTGAAGAAGAGAATATAAGCTAATTGTATTTATTTGCTTTGCTGTCTCTTAGATGTTTCTTTGGGAAGCTTGGCAAAACCTGACATTAATCATATTGATAGTAGCTGCTTTGATGTCTTTGGCACTGGGTATAAGGACTCAAGTGAGTTTTTTTATTTTTATTTTTATTGAGTAATTAAGCAGATGACTCTTCCAAACTATATTTCATTAAGATTTGATCAGACTCAAAAGAATTTAGGTAACTTGTGGGTGCATTGTTTCAGTGCAAGAAAATTTTCTGTGTCTTCTTGTTGCATTTTAGAATTACGTGAGCTACATCCTTCTTTCTTAAGAAACCAAGTGTGTTGATAAAAGCTAAGAGTTGGCTGTTCAGAGTTGGTTTAGTAAACTTAAGACATCTATGCTACGCAAATGCATGTCTTAGCTCACATTGGATGTGAGTTGAATTTTGCCCATCATAACTATGTAAATATGGTATCCTTGTTCTTTTGCAATCTGCAAGTTATTATTATAAAAACTTGGAGGTTTTATTTATTTATTTATTTTTTTTTTTTTTATATGGAGGAGAGACATCATTTACACAGGGTGTGTACACAAAGTCCTCCTAAAGAGATGCATTCTAACAGAGATTATAAAATCTACAAGGAAATGCATATCACTGGTTCTGAGAGTACTCAACCACTACAACAATGATATCAAATCCATTGTTTTAAACTTTATATCTGAGACCTGCACTCCACTAAATATGTGATTGTTCCTCTTCCTTCAGATCAACCCACACTAAACTAGATGTAATGTGCTCTGAAATTATAAATTCCACAAGTTCCTATATTTGAAACACAGTATAAAATCTCCCAATCAAATAAATTTAGTCTTGAAATCAAATCACACAGTATTTCATCTATCTCCAAAATAACTAAATGGTCTATAACTCCATAAAAATAAACAGACAAAAGTCCCAAATAAATCCTAACGAAGCAAATGTCCAAAATAAAATTTAATTGGTAATACATAATGAAATTCTCCAAGAGTGACAATACGCTTAGAATCTCACTGATAGGATCACTTGTTATATTGCTCTGTTGCTAGAGATTTGTGGGATATTGCCTTTGCCCTGTACAGGGTTTGGTGTGATGTACATCTCGAATACATCCTGTGTACTTGGTGTTTCCGTTTCTCTAATAAAATTTACTAAATGATAAGGAGTCTACTATTTTGGAATTGAAATCTAGTCTCCTAAGAACATTGTATGAGTGGTCCCATATTATAGCTTCTAGTGGTTTGCAATCTTTGTTAGACGTTAATTCACCCTCCTTAAATTTGTTAAAATTGGTGTTTGTATTCATTAGGAATACCTTGTGAACACACTGCATGTGTGTAAGGAACCTCCTTTTCAATAAAATTATTATTACTTAAGATATTACGAATTTATTTTCTGTTTATGAGTTGTGTATGGTAATGTTGGTCCCCCCGTTCACCATTTGGCCAAAATGTGATCTGTTTTAATTTTTTTTCAAATTTATTATTACATTTTGGTATTATCAACTTTATTATATACTTTTGTTTTTGGTCAAATTATTGTTTACTATTAAGATTTAAGACATCATTGCCCCAAAGAAAAAAAAGAATTTGTTATTAGAAAAAAAAAAATTTGTTGTTTACTATTCTTTGAGTCGGATGCTAGACTCTATTTATATCATGTGCTGATGGTGGTATATGGTTGATCTGCAAAACAGTATTTTTTATTTGTACGTAACTGTGGGGTGACATTTTGTTTGGGTGGCAAATGAGCGGATTGGGTCATAAATGGGTTGGGTGCAGTGGCGGAGCCAGGAATTTAGATCAGGGGAGGCAAGATTAAAAGACAAGATTGGAAGTAAAAAATTAATCTAAAAAAATTAATCAATATTAATAACAAAATAAGTAAACAACTATATGATAATGTAATTGTCATACAGAATCTAACATAAAATGTAAACTTTAATTTATTTTTTCACACCTATCTTATTTTACTCAATTTCCCTCGACGATTTTTCATATTTTGAAACCGTTGCATGATTTCTTCACACTCAATAGGCTTGAATATATCTTTCTCAATATATGTGACTAAGCAATCATTCATCAACTGATCTCCTATTCGATTACGTAATCGATTTTTAATTATGTTCATTACTGAAAAAGCTCTTTTAACAGTAGCTGTTGCAACTGGTAAGATCAATGCCAAAGTCACTAATGAGTAAACCAATAAATATGAAACATTCTTTTTCATTTCTACCTTCTTTTTAGCAAGCTGTCCAATTCCTTTAAGTGCTGAAAACTCTTCATTGTTTGCATTATATATATATATATATATATATATATATATATATAGAGTTCTATGCTAGTTGTAATTCTTATTCCGTTTAGAAGTAGCAAAGTTGTTATTTTTTATTTTTTAATTAGTATCAAGTGGGACCCACGACTTTATTGAATAATGTGAATTCATTTAATAGAAAACTTCTACAGACTACAAGCGGCTTGGTATTGGTGTGTATATATATATTTTTGTCTTTTGTGTAGGGGGGGTGAAGTTCAGGGGGGGCAGGTGCCCCCCCCTCGCCCACCCTCCCTCTGCCCCTGGTTGGGTGTGTAATTACCCATTTATAACTCATTTATATATAAATGAATTATCCATTACCAACCCAACCCATTTATTTAGTAACCTACCCATTTAATCTAATATGACCTAAATACCTCTAAAACTACTTAATACCCTATTGACCTCCAAAATTACCAAAATACCCTTAAACACCTAGAATGATGCAAATACCCCTACACTTCCAAAATTACCCATATACCCTTGGGCATCGAAAATTATCTCCAAAATTTCTAAAATGAGCAAAATACCGATGAAACCTCTAAAATAACCAAAATACCCTTGATATCTCTAAAATTACCAAATATGTTCAAAAACCACTAAAATGACCAATATATCCCCAAATTCTCTAAAATGAGCAAAATACCTATGAAACCTCTAAAATGACCAAAATACCTCCAAAATCTCTTAAATGAGCAAAATACCTCCCAAAACCTCTAAAATGTCCAAAATATCCCCAAAACCTAAAAAATGACCAAAATACCCATAAACCTAAAAAATGACCGAAATACCCCCTAAACCTAAAAAATGACCGAAATACCTCTAAAACCTTAAAATTACCAAAAATACCTTTGAAACCTAAAAGACTACTAAAATACCTCCAAAACTTAGAAAATGACTAAAATACCCCAAAACCTTTAAAAAAAAGATCAAAATACCCACGAAGCTTATAAAATTACCAAAATACCCCCTAAACTTAAAAAATGATTGAAATACCTTGAAACCTAAAAAATGACTAAAATACCCCTCAAAACTTGAAAAATTACCAAAATATCTCCAAAACCTAAAAAAATGACCAAAATACCCTCCGAAACCTAAAAATTACCAAAATACACCCTAAACCTTCAAAATTACCAAAATACCCCCTAAACCTAGAAAATGACCGAAATACCCCAGAAACCTAAAAAGTGACTGAAATACCATTGAAACCTAAAAAATTACTAAAATACCCTAAAACCTAAAAAATGATCGAAATACCCCAAAACCTAAAAAATGACCAAAATAACCCCAAAACTTAAAAAAATGACTAAAATACCCCCAAAACCTATAAAATGACCAAAATACCCCCTAAACCTTAGAAAATGACCAAAATACCCCTGAAACATAAAAATTACCAAAATACACCCTAAACCTATAAAAAATACCAAAATACCTCCAAAACCTAAAAAATGACTAAAAGACCTTCGAAACCTAAAAAATTATCGAAATACTCCCCAAAACCTAAAAAATGATAAAAATACCTCCAAAACCTAGAAAATGACCAAAATACCCCCAAAACCTAAAAAATGACCGAAATAACCCCGAAACCTAAAAATTACCAAAATACACCGTAAACCTAAAAAATTTCCAAAATACCTTTGAAACCTAAAAAATAACTAAAATACCCTTGAAACCTAAAAAAATTACCAAAATACCCTGAAACCTAAAAAATTATCGAAATACCCCAAAACCTAAAAAATAACCAAAATAACCTCAAAACATAAAAAAAAAATTATTGATAAAAACCCCTAAAACCTAAATTATGACCAAAATACCCCTAAACATGTAAGATATCCAAAATACACTTGAAACATCTAAAATTACCAAAATAGAGGTTTGGGTTATTTTTGAGGATATTTTCGACAAATTAAAGGTTCTAAGAGTATTTCAATCATTTTATAGGTTTCAAGGCAATTTCAATAATTTTTTAGGTTTCTAGGGAATTTTAGTAATTTTTTAGGTTTCAGGGTCATTTTGATCATTTTTCAGATTCTTAGGGCATTTCAGTAATTTTTAAGGTTATATTTTTGTCATCTTTTAGGTTTTAGGGATATTTCAATCATTTTTAGATTTTTTAGTTATTTCGGTAAATTTCTAGGTTTCAAAAGTATTTTGGTAATTTTTAGGTTTCGGTGGTATTTTGGTCATTTTGTGGGTTTTGGGGGGTATTTTGGTCTTTTTTGGGGTTTGGGGGTATTTTGGTCATTTTTTTATTTTTGGGGGTATTTTGGTCTTTTTTGGGTTTTGGGATATTTTTGGTCATTTTTGGGGGTATTTTGGTCCCTTTTTTTTTAAGTTTTGGGGGTATTTTGGTCATTTTCTAGATATTTAGATGTTATGTTGTTTATTTAAATTTTAGATGGGTTTTCGTGGGTATTAGTGGGATTTTCCATTAAAACTCATATAATTAAATAACCTAATGGGTCTTTACTCATTTAACCCAAATATTCGAATGGGTTAGGTTAAGACTTATCCAAATTAAGTAGGTAATGGGTGGGTTTATGGATATGGATAAAAATTGTCACCATCACAAAGAATCTAGGGGCCCTTGGAGAAATTGGGAGGCTAAAATGTGGCATAGAAATCTGTTTCACATGCCTGGTGGTGTTCTTTTGGTGAAAAGATTAGGATTTACAAATGCAGGGGCTGGGATTCCTGCTTCGGACCTGTCATTCCATTCAGGACTTACTTGTCTACCTTTTTTCTTTCCCCAGAAAAATTACACCATCCTCCCTTGAAATATAAGGAAATGACAATGAACCTCAAAGTTTTGAAAATATGACAGTCCCCTCCTTGAGATTTGTGATAAACATATCAAATACAATGAAATACTTATTATACGTCTTTGAGTTACCGATTAAGTATTCATAATTTCTGGTAAATTGGGTGTTTAGGTAAGGGCAAAATATAGACTTCATTTATAAGCCAAGCACAAAATAGGAATATTATCACTTAACCAAGGGCAAGTTAGTCCACAAAATTAGGGTAACTCCAGCGCAAAATAGGGATTTCATCATATTTCTATATTTACCACAAACCTTAGGGAGGTGATTGTCATTTTTGTGAACTTTAGGAATGACCATCATTTCCTTATACCTCAAGCTGGTTGGTGTAATTTCCTTTTTTTTTTCTTTTTTCTTTTTTGGTTCGGGGGCTCCTAACTTCCTGCTGCATGCATGGTTTGCACCCCTTTCCATTATCAATGAACTACAGTACAAATAGATCAAGCTTTATTTTAAGAGCATCTAGACTTTTATTTCTGATATGCTTTTGATCATTGTTTGTTAGCAAGGGACACACACTCCCTCTCTGTTTGTTTTCCTTTCCCTTTGAGCCTTGTTTTAGTATGCTAGTTTCCTCTTATTTAGTAACTATGACATTTATCTTTATTTGCTCAAGATACTATGCCTTAATCATTTTTTTTTTCTTTCCTGAAAGGGTATTAAGGAAGGATGGTATGATGGAGGCAGCATTGCATTTGTTGTTGATAATCTATTAAGATTATTTTCTTTGTAGAAATTGTAATTTCGTCCACTCAAAACATATTATCAAATAAAAAATTATTAGCAGAATCTAAGAATTAAATTTATGTACATGCATTGTTATAAAATAATAATAATAATTAAAATAAAATTGCAAAAGCTAAAATTTTTCACCCATCTGATTATTTTTATTTGACTAACCTTTGCTTTTCTCTAAATAAATAGCATCATAGAGTACTTTTGATATAACTATTAAGAGTATTTTGTCCACAATAAAGGACTAAAAAAAACAAAAATTAGTAAACTCTTATAGTTTAACATCCAAATTGAGTAATATAAAAAATCATGCTATGTAATAGAATAAATACCAAATTATCTAAATCATGCTATGTAATATAATAATATTATATTTTTATATGCTATATTTAATTCTTTAGAACACAATAGGACATTTAACAATCAAAGAGAACCAACCCAAAAAAAAAATAAAAAATAAAAAATAAAAAACAAAACTAAATCACATTAAACCAAAGTAGAGTTTTAAAGAATATAAAAAATTATCAACCTAAAGCAGAGACGCAAGAAAAATTAAAAAATCCACCAAAAAATTGAGAGAGAGAGAGAGAGAGAGAGAGAGAGAGAGAGAGAGAGAGAGAGAGAGAGAGAGAGAACCTTTTTTGGGAGAGAAAATTATGCATAGAATGAAAGAGATAGTGATAAATTTATAGGAAGAGGGTATGAATAAGAAAAGGCAAAAATAAAGAAAGATGAAGAGAAAAAGGAAGAATGATATTAATGTAGAGGATAGTGGAGAAATGAAAAGGTAAGGAAAGGAGAAAGGTTAAAGAAGTAGTGGGGAGATGAAAAAGTAAGAGAGGAAGAAAGATCGGAGAAGTGTAAATATTAAAAAAATAAATGTTAAGAACAAATATAGGAAAATTGGAAAGAAAAAAAAATAATGATGTGGACATTGATGTGGCTTAATTAGAGCGTAGGAACAGTAAATGCTACGCTTTAGCTTTTAGATATATATAGATATAGATTCTTGTTATCTACTATAGTTCACTTTTTTTTTAGTTTTAATCTATTTTACTCTATGTGATGTTTTGTGTGTCTACAATTCTCTATGACAACAACAAAGCCTTCCTCAATAGATTAGTTAGCATGGGTGATGTTATCCAATTTTGTAATGGAAATTGTAGTGTATCTAAGGTTGTCGTTCCACTGAGAAACAAAAAACAAGAACACGTCAAAAGCACCAATAATATATAGAAACATATGATTGAAACTTAGGAAAAATAAAGTTTGGTAAAATTCAATAATTAAAATCACTAGAGCATTAGGATTTGTCCACCAATATTGTTAAGCATCCACTACCAATCCAATTTAGTACGCAATCGAGTAAGTAAACACATAAACTATTCGATTAGAAGATTTAGAAATAAGCTTTATTAATAAAACTCTCTTTGGTTGATTATATTCATCAATTTTTCCAACAATTTAGTCTTTAAAATAATAATTTCGCTAGAAAAACTCAAAAAGTTACTAAGTGAGTGTATGGATAGGAATTATTATTGCGTCTAGCGTTTGCGTTTTGCTTCTTTCTTTTCTTTTCTTTTCTCTCTCTCTCTTTTTTTTTTTTTTTTTTTTTTTCATGCTTTTAAGCTTTTAGAGACAAGTTTTACTGTTCATCACTGTTCACGCACTGTTCATGGAACCTACAACCACTTTATTAAGAAAAAAAATATTAAAAATGGAACCCACGGCACTATTCACACATTTAAAAATTATTTTGCTACAGTGTTTTCAGTTTTCAGTTTCAGCAAAAATAAGTTATATCTAAACGGACCCAAGTGAAACGAATTATTTTTTAAACAAAACACAAAACATGAAAACGCCTACAAAACGAAACAAAATATCGTCATATCGGTCGGTTCGGTAACCAACTCAGTTTGGAGTTGCAGTTCCAATGGTAGCATTGCACCGGCGTCAGAGCGGGATTCTCCATCCAATCGCAGGCCTCGGCTCAATCGGTTGGTGACAGAGGCAGTATGGTTTGATTGGCATCGGTTGGTTGGTTCAACTCCGGTATCACTCTGCTCACCCCTGCCTCATTTTGTGTCCATAAACTTTTCAATCAATTATTATTTTTCATTTTTTAAAAGAGAGTGGATGAATGAATTGTAGGATATTTAAGATAATCATAAACTTTAAATAAGAAACTAATACATGCATCATGCTAAAAAAAAAAAAAAAAACTGATACATCATCTTTATGGAATGTAAACATTATTCTCCTTATAATAACCACACATAGCATTCTTAAAAATTAAAACAAGCGAAATCGCATTATTGTGAACCAAAAGGCAGTATGAGAATCAAATCAAATTTCACTATAAAAAACCAAATAAAAAGTGATAGTTTGGTTTTCTATAGACATGTGGGTCATGATCCTAAGGGAAGAATCATGATCCATATGGCAGAATTGTATTGACTAGAAGTCTAAGAAAGAAGTGTGAGTAACACGAACAAAAAGATTAAAAAAAAGAGGGAGAGATGTGAGATTAAAAAAATGAAGGCGCGGTGTGGCGTTAATTGAGAGTTGTTGACTTAAGCTAATAGGCTTATTGGGAGTGGAATTATTATTGATAGAAATCTGGACCATTGATGGTGGTGGGTTTTTGGTCTTTTCGAACCCTCAAAACGGTCCCCACTTTGTGTTCTGAGTTTTGGTAGTACTGACGGTGACATTCTCCTTTGTTTTATTCTAAGGATTCTTATTAGAATAAAACCAAATAAAAACATACAATAAACATGGTAGTAGTGATCCTTAGAATAAAACCAATAAAAATAGTTTATTATGTTTTATTCTCCTTATGATAACCAAATAAAAAGTGCATATGAAAACTACTACTACTACTTTGATTGTACAATGTGCAGAAGGCCCAAAAACATTCAATAATAATAATAATAATAATAATAATAAATCCATTTTCTAAATTTTTAAACCACATGAAATTTTTCTAAAAAATGGATTATTATTATTATTATTATTATTATTATTGTATGTGAAGCACACAAAAGAGTGATGACAAATCCATTTTCTAAAATTTTCTTATACTCACTTTAACTTTTCTCATTCATTTCTTGTTTGCACGTGTACTATCTTACAATAATAATATAAAAAAATCTAATTTTTTTGCATAAACTTTGCCCTTATATAGGTAATAGAGACCCTTCTCAAAAAAAAAAAAAAAAAAAAGACATAGGAGAGGCTACTGGCCGAGTCAGAATTTTAGTCTAGAAGGGGAAAAATTAAAATACGATATTAAAAGTGAAATTAATCTAAAAAATATTAATCAACAATAATAACAAATTAAATAAAAATATGAATATATTTCATATTATTAAAATAAATAAACAAAAATAACTGATTTATAGCTGTTAGAAAATTTACAAATTGATGGAGTAAAAATGTGATTAGTGTTACTTAAAAATATAATGAATAAATGTTTGAAATTATTTTTTTGATTGGTGACATGCCAATTTGTAAGACATAAGTGGTAAAATTTGTAGTATCTCTAGCATCATTTATGGATAAAATATTGTAAAAAATATTCTAAACAGTAAAAATTGTGTAAATAATAATAAAAAATAAAAAATAGTGATATAAGCGAAATAGATAGGATAAGACAAAAGCATGGATTGGTTTGTGGGAACTTTTTCTCCTGAAGCCATTTTTTGCATTTTTTTTTCCTCCATGTCCTTAAGGTCGACTAGTAGTGCAGACTCTTTCAAGTAACCATATTGTGGTCTTCCGTCGACGTTTTCCTGTGGAAGAACCATAAAAGTTGCAACTGCTATGGAGGAGATGCAAGCGATTAAACGTCCAACATCCTTTGAACACCAAACTATGCTTTTGGTGTTCTAGAACTTTTTCTCCTAGTCACTCTCAAACAAAAATCATGCTTTGGTGTTGTTTGAGAACTTTTTCTCCTAGTCACTCTCCCCCTCATCTGTGGATTATGTGTTATAAATACTGCCACTCCACCCCAAAATCCTCTCGCATTCCCCTTCACACTCTTTCAAGTAACCATATTACTACACAAGAAGACCACCATGGAAAATCCTACTGATTTTCAATTCCCACCCGACCAGACGCAACACAACCCTGGGCCTATCAATGCCGGTCATAAAGCATCAACTTTGCCAAAGACTGAAAACACCATGAGGCACAGTGTTGCTGGAGGGGCCATTGTCAAGGCCAAAGCTCACATCCCTGATTTGAATGTGCGTCTGTACGAATGTCCCCTTTGCAAAGTTCGGTACGACAAGTTAAGGGCTTTATGTGGCCACATGAAGAAGCATCGCAACCGTTCATGGAAGGGACTGAAGCCTCCTTCAACTTGGGAGAATTTCATTCTGAATGAGGTCCCTAAGGATGAGGATAGTGAAATTTGAGTTGATGGTATGTACTGCCTTTTGCCTCATCTCGAAGACGCAGTTGCACCTGAAGATTTGCCTGCATTTTTTGTTTGTTGTTCTTATCTGTACTATTTGTTGGTCTTATCTGTAGTATGTTTGTGCCGGTGTTTGTGTTTGTTTAGGTCTGTGTGTTGTTTGTATTTTCAAGTTGTAGTTTCTGGTCTGTACTCGTAAGATGCACTGTTTGGTTTGTAGACTCTGTTATGCTGCCTTTTGGTTCACAATAAGGAGAATAATGTTTACTCCATAAAGATGATGTATCAGTTTTTTTTTTTTTTTAAGCATGATGCATGTATTAGTTTCTTATTTAAAGTTTATGATTTTCTTAAATATCCTACAATTCATTCATCCACACTCTTTTAAAAAATGAAAAATAATAATTGATTGAAAAGTTTATGGATACGAAATGACTCCTAGGAGTGAGCAGAGTGATACTGGAGCCGACCCAACCAACCGGCGCTGATCAAACAGTACCTTCTCTGTCACCGACCGACTGAGCCGAGGACGGCGATCGGATGGAGAATCTCGCTCCGACGCCGGTGCGGTGCTGCCATCGAAACTGCAACTCCAAAAACCGAGTTGGTTACCGAACCGACCGATATGGCGATATTTTGTTTCGTTCTGTAGGTGTTTTCACGTTTAGTGTTTTGTTGACAAAATGATTCGTTTCACTTCGTAATTAAAAAACAAAATATTTCAAAACGGCGTCGGAGATTTTTTGGATCCATGAGGGAACAAGTTGAAAAAGACAGCCCAAAAATAATGTAACGTACAAAATTGAATACAAGTCAATGAGGGAACAAGTTGTCTGACTATGTTGGCATCAGGTTTCTAACCTTTTTCGATGTTGCTAATCAACTATGACGTACAAAAATAAAAAGCAGTACCGTCCGATAACATTGGTCAATAAAAAGCATGGTTCTAAACCAATAATGTAACCAAAAAAATGAAAAAAAAAATGGCATTTTTCTACTCTCAGCCGCTCATCTCTCTCAGACGCTCTATCTCAGTATCTCTCGCTCTCGCCTAAGTCCGTGGACTGTGACCAACAACTGACCGTGAGTCACCTCTTGCAGCTCGGCAGGCTCACCATTCACGAGTCACGACCAGGCCAGCTACCGCACTTATGGAACCTTCAAAATTGGCCAAGTTAGTAATGACGTGAACCTGATATCTTGCCATGTTTGTACAATTCTAAGTTTGTAAAGTGTGTGTCTTCATATTGGAGAAAGTCATGTTCTGTTGTCCCATACGTGAGAATATGTAAATTTCAAGTCAGTTGAAGAATATTTCTTCTATGTGTTCCTTATTCCTGTCTTGAGAATGCATCACAGGTGAGAGCTTCGGCAATTGAAGAAAACAACTACATCGGCTTTGCAATAGGCTATTTTAAAGGTGTTTCCAAAGAAATGGCCCATAACGTAGCAGCCCAATGGCCCATAATTAACAATTAACACTTTAATTGTTAATCAAATGATTCAAATCAATTATAATTTTAAGTATGCTAACTCGTATGTTTTTCACTTAAGTCTGCTGGCATGACTTCATTTTTTAGTGGCCAACAATTTGTAACAATTACGCACAAGTAAGTATGGTACTTTTGTTCCAACTATTTATTTTAAAAGCTATATTTTACGTAATATTCGACCAGGCAGAAAAAAAAAAGAGATAGAATCGGGTGAGATTGAATGTGTGTTTGGATTGAGTGGAAGAGGATGGAAGAGAAGAGAAAGTGAGTCTTTTTCATTGCTTAAAAAAAAAAAAGAAAAAAAGAAAAAAGAAAGAAGGAGAGGCCAAGGGTGAGAGAAACCAAATCCTTTTGGCCTACATCAATGGGGAGAAGCTGCGAATGTTAACTTTTCTTAAAAATTATATATTTTAAATTTACATCACTAATAATATCATTCTCACAAAAAATAATATAAATAAATAAATATCATGAACCATATCAAGTTATCATGCTACTTAAGTGCACGTGTTTTTGTTGCATTTAAAATAATAATAAAATTAGATTATTTAGAAAGATAAACTAAACAAAAACAGTTTTAAAAATATACATAACATACTAAGTAATGAAAAACAAGTAAATATTTTATAAGAATTACATCTCAATCTCAATTTATATAATTAAATTTATAATATTCTAACACCACTAATTAATGTTCATTGCTTACATTTTCAGTTTGCACTAGTCAATGTGAACAAAGATTTATTCCTTCTCAAAAGAAAATAACGAAGGGTGGGTAAATTTTCTACTAATAGAATAAGTTAGATCATTCTATCTGTTGAGAGAGAGAGAGAGAGAGAGAGAGAGAGAGAGAGAGAGAGAGAGAGAGAGAGAGAGAGAGAGAGAGAGAGAGAGAGAGAGATTTGACAATCATGACTATAATGATATGATCACGGTAGATTTATCCATAAACATAGAAACACCAAAAAATTTTAAAAAGAAACCCAATAGTGTACTTTTGGTCAAGGATATTATTTTTTAGTAGAATATATATAGTGCCCGTTTGGATTGCAATTATTCTGGCGTCTGCATTTCTGCCATGCGTTTTTCTCTCTCTCTCTTTTTTTTTTTTTTTTGTTCAACCCGCAATAGTTGACTTTGTCAGCTGTGAACAATGCATCCGTGTACTATTTATGGGTCCCATAAATTACTTTTCAGTAACTTTTTTATTAAAAATGGGTTCCACAGTACTATTTACATATTTAAAAATTATTTCGCTACAGTGTTTTCAGTTTCAGAAAAAATAAGCTCAATCCAAATAGACCCATAAGCTGAAAAGTAGAGTATTTGCTTAAAGATTAAGAAAATCTATGCAAGCAAGCAGTTAAAGGTTATGGCCCTCTTAAGACTTAAGAGAAAACCTCCTGCCCCCCTAAAATATGGATTATGGGGTCCGCAGACTCTCTCTCTAAATATATATATATATATATATATATATATATATATGAATATAAATAAATGGTTGTGATTTAGGATTTTGTATATCCTGTACCCGGCATATCTGCCGAGTACCTCACAAGGAGGTGGGTCCCATAGTGTATGAATATAAGTAAATGGTTGTGATTTACGATTTTATATATCCTGTGAGGTGGGTCCCACAGTGTATGAATATAAATAAATAGTTTTGATTTAGGATTTTGTATATCCTGTAATCGGCATATATGCCGGGTACCACACAAGGAGGCAGGACCCACACACCATATCATGTCCACCCACATGAATAGCAAAAACTAAAAACACCTCATTTGTGTACCATTAGCCAAGTAAAAGAAAATTAAAAAGCAAGAGCGCTTTGTGTGTTTCACGACTTAAAATAGAAAAAAGGCAACAACAAAAAAATACACATAATAAAAACCTGTGAAAAAAAAAAGGCTTTTAAAGGACGAAATGCACAAACCAAAAAAGATAATAATTTTCACACAGTAAATAGACATGCTAAAAAGTAACCCACAAAATGGAGATGCTATCCAATGATATACATGGTACATGGATGTTCCACACGCTGAAATCCAATAGAACAGATGAAGTTATATCATATGAAGTACTACTATCATTAACACAGCCAAAAGGGAAAGGACAACAAAAAGGAACCGCTAATAGAGGTTAGGTTG
The DNA here is from genome assembly GCA_023055345.1 of Quercus wislizeni. Lineage (NCBI taxonomy): Eukaryota > Viridiplantae > Streptophyta > Magnoliopsida > Fagales > Fagaceae > Quercus > Quercus wislizeni. Next base: position 2,954,622 of record JALGQJ010000029.1, on the reverse strand, counting down.
ATTACATTTTGCTTTGTGAATGCACTAATGATCATCTGGATATTTTGTAGCAGACAATTGATGACCATCATGGGAGAAAATCTTCACATTCTTAGGTGATCTTTTGAGCCTTTGAGAAGTCATTTCTACTTCAGAAGAAGAAGGATGGTGATGGGGGCAAAGAAGAGTAGCAATGGATTTTACTATGAGTTCAAAGCCAACCCAAATATCCAAGACAGGTTGTACTTAATACGCTCCGACTATATCTTTCACTTTCTGATGTTCGGTAGTCACTTTGTTTAGTTTATATGTGAAGCACACAAAAGATTGATAAATCCATTTTCTGTATTCATAATTAGAAAAGTTATAGTACTTTTCTCATTCATTTTGTTTATTAAACAAAGTCATAGGCAATGGTTACAAACTTTACCTATATTTTTTTATTAGATGATAATTTTTACTATAAACAAATATACAATTAGATTGCATTTTATTATTATATCTTCAGTGTTGGTAAAATTTCAAAAATATTTTTTTTAAATAAATACTTGTCTTCAATTAAATTTTAAGTTTTTGTAATCTTAAATTATATATAAAAATAAGTTTATAGAATAAATAATAAATAATATCTTATTTGAATAAAATTTGACATGCATATTAAGAATATAAAGAATATACAATTTAATAATTAATTTTTTTAAATATGTAGATATAGATGTATTAATTTTGTAATGATTGCATGCATACAATCTAATTTGTATGTGTACTATCTTTAGAATTGAAAAAAAAAAAAAAAAACTAGTTTGTATGCGCTTGTAAACTTCGACCTTATCCATATTAGATGGAGATACCCTTATCAAAAAAACATGGAAATGTTAACAAGCATAATGCAGTGCTTGTTAAGATTTCTCTTAATGGGTTGTTTTAATAAAAAGGAGAAAAAATTATTAAAAGGGTTGCTAAAAGGTATAAAAAAAATTTCTAAAAAATTATTAAAAATAATAAAAAATTACAAAAAAGTTATTGTTAACAGGCAACTTAGAATGCCCCTCGACACAACCTAGATTATAAAAGTTCCAATGTTTTTTTTTTGGTAATCATAACCTGCCGATGTATACACCACATTGCCAGTCTGCCATCTGATGCACATGCATGGCTGTATCCAAAGTCTACTGAAGGAAAGTTGAAACTGGGTCACAAACCGTCAAAGCCAACCCAAATATCCAAGACAGGCTGTACTTAATAGCCCCCTTTTCTTGTAAGGTTTACTAATCAAACATATACTATTTTTATTTTTATCCCGCACCATAATTGAGTTCTTTATAATGTGGTGAAGTCTTCCTCAAAAGAGTCAGATCTTTTTATAATGATGGCATTGGGCTGACCACACTACTAATCAAAAAAAAAAATAATAAGGGCACGTTTAGAAAGTTGGTGGGTTTAAAAGAAAAGTGCAGAGTTCTTCGGCCACTATCTACTTGCCTCCTCCATTGAAGAAATTTTTTCGAAAAATGTGTTTCCAAATTTATAAAGTTTTTATTAACATGTACCTTAGGTTATACATTAATAAACTATTTCAGGAAATTTTTTATAGAAGAATAAAAAAGTGATTAAGGGTGGTATATTCAGTAATTGCCTTTTTTTTCTTTTTTTTCTGTTTCTGAAAACAATTTTTTATTTTTAAGACTAAACAACTTATTTGGCAACCCAAAATGAACAGTAAATAAAAACTATTCTCAAAACTTAATTTGAAAAGGAAATTGAAAATATACAAAAAACTGTTTTCAGTTTCTAATTTTCAAAAGTCAATGAAAATGTGCATTTATAGTTTTTCATGTATTTTTTAAAAAATAATTTTTGTACATGAACCACAAAACTCTCTTTAGCCCTTTTTTACAAGATAAAAAGTTTGCAATAATTGAAATTATTCTTTTGAATGTAACACATCTTTCACGTATATTTCTCTATTGTTTAGTCATATATATTTTGTTTATTTCAATAATTTTCAAGCAGTAAATTATTTGATTTTTTAATATTTTTTGGTCTTTCAGAAATTTTAATATCTGAATTTTTGACTTATTTTTTTTTGCAGTATTTAAAGCTGTTTGACAAAGTTTTTGTTAGCTATTGTATGTTCAAGCAATAACTTCTTCATCAAATTGTAACACAAATTGAAGTCATACAAGAGCAAATTATGCAATGGTGTAATTCTTTAATCAATTTAAGATTTTATAAAATTATTTTTGTCTACCTCACAAATAGATAGGTTTCTATACATAACACGGGTTAACGACTAGTATATTGAAATAAGGGTGGAAACTTTGTCCGGATCTTTCTGCTTGTAGTATTCTTAAATTTAAAGGGTCGACCCAATATCTTTTTTTGCTTGTAACTTCTAGCACTTGCTGAGTGTCATGTCGTGTCGTGTGACTTTGGCACACAAAGAGGAGATTCCATTATTAATTTGAAACATGGTTTTGGATATATTTAGGGGCTGTTTACTATGGTATTTTAAGTAACAGTTTTTAGTTTTTAAAGAACATTATATGTATTTTTACATATTTTTTCATCCACACATATTTTTAAAAAATACAAACAACATTACCAAATGGGCCCTTAGGGTTTACGTTTTTTTTGAGAGAATTTTTGTGCCACTAATATCATAATCTCACTTTTTTTTCACAGTTAAATTTCATCCTTGTCACTGCCCATAGATGTATATGCATTTTATCAAACCACGTAAGTTTTAAGTTTTTTTTTTTTTTTTTTTTTGTGCGTATACTTGTTGATTTATTTTTGTCTTTACTCTATTAGTTTGAATGTTGGGGGTGTTGCTGCACAATAATAATGTTCAATAAGTTTAACAAACTCAAAACAACAAGCAATACAAACAATTAAAACACAAGTAAAAATCGGACAAACATTACAAACAAGACCGACCAAGCAACTAAAACAATCAACAAGTTCCAAATCTTTTGCTTTGACTAATTCCATTAGGAATAAGGGGAAATATTCCATCTGCCACATATGAAAGACCCTGTTTAGAAGGGAGTTTTGAACGTTCTTGCAAAACACTATTCTATTCATCAGATCATTTTTTTCTTCAATCAAACTATATATGCTTTCCTCTCTGAGAATCCTATGCATTGATCCCCCAATCATTTCTATGGATCCACACATGGTACACAGTAGCAGCCCATGCCAGCTTGTTCCAAAATCTTTCCCTTTCAGCTTGTGAATGCCTCAAAGAACTTAGACTTACCCACCATGCATACTTTTGGTGCAATATTTGCTGCAATATCCTACCATTCAATGAACTCTATAGAAGTACAAACATACATATTACAAGGAAGATATGATCAATTTGGACATTGGATTGCTATCTGATTGATCTTTTAACATGCAATGCAGCTCCTTCAAGAATCTTTCCATGGCTAGGCTTTGCAAGTAAACTGGCACCAGGATCCCATTGTCCCCTTTACTATTCTTCAATGGAATGTAAAAATTTATAGGCTCTTTATTAGGCTCTGGGAAAACCTTGGCTAATGCCCCATAAACAGCTTTTCCCCAACCAAAGTTCACATCTCTGGATCTCACACTTGTCAAGTCTGAAACAATGTAAGACCGCACCATGGGAAGCCTTGGTCGGGATTTAATCACCATCAAATCTATAAGGGATCGTGCATATTCCTCAGAGACATTAGCCTTTACTGTTTTCACTAACTCTAAAGCGTAGTCTATAGGATTCTGACAAAGCTTCCCAGCAGTAGTTAGAATTGCTGAGGCTACATTGCATTGCCATAGTACCCTGCTGGTAATGGAGGACAAAATCTATCTCGTACATTAACAATATATATTAAGCGCACATCATCCTCCGGGTTTAGTTGAAGTGCAATTGTTTGACACCGCCACATGCACGCTGTTAATATTTCAGATCTTGAACATTTTTGCAAATGGTGAGGGATAATTTTTCGAATAGTGGATATTTGTATTGAGCCGAAAAAGAAAGAGCAGCAAGTCATGCCATTGGAAGCGTTGGACAAGCCGCCATTTGTGTCGGCTACTTCATCAAATTCATAATGAGTGCATGTTACTCTTGGTGGGTCTCTGGCATTGAGAAGCTCCCTTTGCCACACAGGTAGAATGGAAGGGGCAGTTGCACCTTGTGCTATTTCAACAACGGCATTCATGAATTGAACTATTCCTATTCCATCGGTCATGACATGGTTGAAACGTAAGGCAAAAATAAAACTTCTTCCCTCAGTCTTGTCACCTATACCAATTAGCGTGAGCACACAAATATGTAAGCAGATCGTTATTTTCATTAAAATATTTCTTAATTATTGCATTTTATGATAATATGACTATTGTGAGCACATTGGCAGTCAAGAATTGAGGATTTAACACACAAGCTACTTGATCTTTGTAAGTTAATTTTCCATTTCCATATGAAATGAGCACAATATCGGATGAGCACATCTTTTGAAATTTTTGTGCTGGTTGTCGATGACACCAAGAATGATCAATCATGTGGACACGTTTAAGCTAGCCTGTAAGGAAAATTATCCCTTCGTCTTACATTACGGACTGATTACTTCAATCAACGGGCCTATTCTTATGTGAAATGAGAGCTTATTGCTACTGAGTATTTAATAATTACTCAGATTATAGATGACTTAAGTCTAAATCAAACAATTTTAAACCTTTTAATTGAACCACATAGACTCTCTATGGTATTGTTTGTTTGCTCGAATAAAACTAAGTTTGGCATCTACACAAACAATGAATAACAGATCAAATCACTTCGGTTTAACTGTTATTGTTAAAATGAATGGAACCTCAAGCATACATTACCTGAATAAGCAACAATGGGCAATTAAGCATTTCTCCAGAGCCAGGAACATCAAAAAAGAGTAGCTCATCCATAAACGAGAAGGGAGGATAGGGTGCATCACCAAAGTGGTCTAGTGTAACATCAGCGTCAGCCCCGATAAATATGGCTCCCTCACCTGTACATTCTACGATGAACTTTGAGTCTGGCCCTTCCCTAAGCCTACCTGCAAATGGGTAATAAAATACAAGTGTTTGTGCTAGTGCTTCTCTAATGACAATTACAGGGTCTTTCCCTTGCATTGAGTGATCAAAGCGACAAAACTGTATGACTGGAATTTGACACCTTTCCACATCATCAACGTCAGAAAGTAGTTTAAATTCATGGGGAGTTGGCTTGGCTGGAGCTATTAGTTGTGGTTCACACCTCCTAACTTTGAACACTAGAGAAGTGGGTGACGGTGCCAGAATTGCCATTGCCACAAAAATGGTTGTGTGATAGAAATCAGTGATAAAGAAATAATACTGATAAAAACAAAATTTTGATTATGCAACAATGAGGATGATTGAGATACTCCGGATATGGGCTACTTAATAAATCCACCTTGTTGATTTATACTGTCGAGTGATAAGAAAGTCGGTGCGTGTATATATATATATAATATGGAAAATTCTATGATTACATTGTACTAGTAATCTAAAATTCCATTTTAGAAAAACAAAAAATGACAAATGTTTTGCAAAAAGTGGTAAATATTGTACATTTTTCAAATGTTTATAATATTTGTCACTTTTCGTGTGTCTACAATGTAAATTTATATCTTAATAATAATGCCAAGTAAGTTTAACTTTACAAAGACAGAATTTCTCTCAATTACGGAGTACAAACACAAAGAAAAATGAGGCGAGACTCCATAGAAAGAAAAAATAGAGACGGTGTTTACAATAGAAGTTCTTTAGAATATCCACAAAAAAAGAGATGTGTTCAAAGGACGGCTTAAAACGAAATGAAGCTCTTCAAAGTAAGTAATTCTTTGGATCATCCTATAGGAGCTTGTGACCAAAGAAAGAAAAATAACGGGGATAAAATAAAAAATAAAAATAAAAATAAAAAGATGATGGGTGCCGTACATTTTGTTTGGAAGTTCATAAAAAAATAGGATGAATCATAAAAGAATAGTGTCCCTCTCTCTCTCTTAGTTTCTTTTCTATTATTTTTCTTTAAGTAATTAACGAGAATGGCCATAGATGAAAGCCTTGTGAATATCTAAGTGTCTCTCAATTCACTTTTGAAATGGACACTTCATAGTTGAGGGTGAAATTTTAGTATCTTCCTCAAACTGATCAATGTATAAGTTAGACATGTGACAACGACCACCACCAATAAAACTTCACCTTACAAGTGTGCATTAAAATACTAGAATTCAATAATAATTCTCTAAAAGTGATCCAGTTTTATATAAAAACTTCATTAACTAATCTCTTTTAAACAAAAGCTAATCGTTCAACATAATTAATCTCTAATAAAACAACTTAAACAATTTGCCTAGAAAATCACAATTGACAAATAAATTGAAAATTTTCAAATATTCCATTGGTCACCAAACACTAGTGTCAAATCCTAATACTCGTCACACACACCACATCAACAAAGCCCAAACTTGTTTACTCCAAAAAAACCTTGACCCAAAAAAAAAAAAAAAAAAAAAAAAAAAAACCAAAACCTTAATCTCTCTTCACTAACTGGACTGCTTTTTGTCTTCTTTTTTTTTTTTGGGGGGGGGGGGGGGGGGGGGGAGGGAATAAAATTCATACGCTTGAAAATAGCATCTTAGTTCAATTGGAAAATTAGCAAATAATTTTCCATGAATTCCAAAATATCAAAGCTTTCAATGGACTTGAAACGATGCACACATATCCAACCAAATTTCATGTACTTAAAAGATCTTTATGATTGTGCTCACACTATATCCCTTTGACTAGGTTTAGAATCACAAGTATGCCAGTACTACATCCCAGAAGAAAGACGTTTTTGTACCAATGTATTCCCTTATTGATGAGGTCCACACATCCACTTTACATTGGAACTCTAGGATCAAGCTGCATGCACTATGCAAGTTTGGAACGTGATACACTAATTGTAATGTCTAAAAAATCGGTACTCTATTTAATGCATTAAGTTGATATATCATATACTTGTGTAGCATTGATTATATACTTTGGTTACCCCAGATTGAGCTGTGTAACCATTATTGATGTTGAGCATGTTGAAATTCATTGGAATCACTGCTTGTTGTGCTTATTGATGAACATGTTCGAATGATCAATCTAATGATTTATTGATCATTATAGTCGAATTTTGACAGTTTAGCATATGGTTATGTTCTGTGGTTTAATCATATTATCTTAGGATATTCTTGATGGTTTTGTTTATTTTTATACTATTTCACTACAAAAAATTTGGTTCTACAGCCGCGTTTTTTCCCAGTTTTTTTGAAAACCATCATTATAGGAGATCTAAAACAACGCTTTTAGAAACTGCCACAATAGGTTGATATATTACAGCAATTTAAAACTGGCACTTTTTAAACCACTACTATAGATACCCTACTGCGGCGCTTTAAGAAACTAACACAATAGGTAGAGCTATTATGGTGTTTTAAAACCGCCGCTATAGGTTTGAAATTAGTTTTTTTTTTTTTTTTGGTATTTTAAATGGCCTATTACAGCGGTTTTAAAACCGCCACCATAAGTTTTAACATTTCTCAGATTTTAAAAAGTGCCGAGATAGGGTTTCGAATTGCCGGGACCTATGCTAGCAATTTTAAAACCGCCAGTATAGGTCAACTAGACCTATTGTCACACTCGTTGGCAACACTAAGAAGTGCAAGGGAAAAAAACCGTCAGGATAGCCCATTTGGACTTATACCGGCAGTTTTTAGGGCTGTAACCGTAGTTTAGAAATGCTGTTATAGCCCCAGTTTTTGTAGTGTTTGTCTCCGATGTGTTTTATGAGATTGTTGATGTTAATAGGAAAGACAAATAAATTAAGGTCGTAGAGTCCTTATTAGGGTGTAAGTCAAGTTTGTCTATATTTCATTGGTTACATTTAGCACTTGATTATGTATTAAGGTATTCATTAAAATTTCACTTGCTACTTTCATTGCTTACCCCTTTAGTAATGGTTGGATCTACCACTACCTCGTCCATTGAGTATAAGAGAGCAAATGTAAAACCGGGTATCATGCTCTTACTCTCCGGTCTTTCATCTTTCAATCACTTGAACTGATGCAACTAGGAATTTGCTACTCGGCTTGGGCAAAACCCGGAGTCTCTTGCTTAAACCTCATTCTCCAATCTTAAATAAGGTCGGAATGGTGGCATAAAAGCCTTGGAACAGCTGCCGTGCCTGATTCGACTCACCATTATTATTAGGCCTTTTGACTCCAACAAGAGGTAAGATCTATTGCCTCTCCAAAAGGGGTTTCATTTTCTGTAGAATTTTGCTGGCAATTGACTTGTAGATTTAGTAGATTTTTTTATTATAAGAAAGTGTAATAGTCTGTACATTATTAATCGCTCTATTTTTATCTTTAGAATGAAGAATTTTTGCATTAATAACAAAGAACACAAGTTGAATACTAGATACAAACTTGGCTAATAATAAAACATAGATGCACATTAAAAAAAAAAAAACAATTGTTTTATAGCTCAAAAATAAATTTATAATGAGGACTTCTCACAATAGTTTATATAATTAAGATACATCTAATAACACCCAATATAATTCTCCAAAAAAAAAAAAAGAAAAAAAAAAAACACCCAATATATAATTTAGCATGCACTCACATATATAACACACAATAATACAATCCAATCTAATCAAAATTATCGAATCCACACAATCTAAGGTATTACAATATTAGTTTCTCCCATCACTAATGGTTTGTTATGACAAATGTGATAGTTCAACTGCTCTCTAAGTTGTCCCCCAAAATGCTATATAGCTCCTTCACGAATCTTTCCATGGCTAAAGTTGGCAAGTACATTGGTACCATAATTCCATCATCTCCCTGACTATTTTTTACTGGAGCGTAGAAGTTTTCAAGGTAAACATAGGACCCTTGAAAAAACTTGAATGGTCCACTAAAGGATGCTTTTCCCCACCCAAAATCTAAATCTACAAATCCCAAGTGTCTTATATCAGACATAAAGTAGGATTGCACCATTGTATGAGAAGGTTGATCTTTTGTCACCAAGAAATTTATAAGTTATTGAAAATACTCCTCAGTGACATTAGGCTTCTCAATTTTTATTAGTTCCAATGCGTATTCCAAAGGATGTTCACAAAGTTTCCCAGCAGTTGTTAAGGCCAACACTAGTGCAAATGCATTACCATAATACCCTACTTGAAATGGAGGGCAAAATTTCTTTCACATATTCATTGAAAATAGCAAGCGCACTTTATCGTCCAGGTTTAGTTGAAGTACTATGGTACAGCATCGCCATAAGCACGCACTTAATACCTCAAATGTGATAAAATTGCGCAAGTGTTCAAGGATGCTTTTTCGAATAGCAATTACTTGGTTTGAGCCAAAGAAGAAAGAGTAGCGAGCCATGTGATCGGTGGGGGTGATGAAGTCTTGGGTCTCATCCAATTCATCAAATTCATGATGTGTGAATGTCACCTTTGGTGGGTTTCTCGCATTCAAAAGCTCCCTTTGCCACACAGGTGGGATGGAAGGTGCACATGCTCCTCGTGCCATCTCAGCCATGGCATTCAAGAATTGAACTAAGCCGGTACCATCAATCATGACATGGTTGAAACGCATTGTGAAGATAAAGCCTCTGTACCTTAACCGCATCACCTGTATCATACCAATTAACATAGGAGTAAAGACTTTCTGCTAAATTACCATGGAGTAGATATATATAGTCAAATAAATGTTATTTGTTATATAGAAGTAATTAATAGTGCATAACTATATCTCCGTTTCACAAGACACAGACATTAAACCATCAATGGTGACATCATTGTAAGAAATATGAGTTTAATTAGGGGTTTCAAAAATCATATTCCAATATATGTAATGTTAAAAGTGATGTTGAATTTGAGAGTAAGAAGGAAAAAGAACAAACAAAATATGCACAAATAACATGGTTCAACGTGTTGGTCTATGTCCATAAAAGAAAGCAATATAGGTAGTTATAGTTGTACTATATTGTATTGTTATTTTGTTACTTGAATAGGGAGAAATGGGCAATTTAGCAACCCTCCAAAGTCAGGCACTTCATAAAGGAGTTCTTCCTCACAAGGGAATGGAGGATGAAGTGCATCACCAAATTTATCCAGTGTAACATTATTGTCAACCTCAATTGTAACGTTAGCATCTGCCTCAATGAACATAACACCCTCACCAGTACATTCTACCATGAACTTAGCATCAGTACCTTTCCTAAACCTACCTGCTAATGGGTAGTAAAACACAAGTGTTTGTGCAAGTGCCTTTCTAATGACCTTCACAGGGTCCTTTCCTTCCCTTGACACATCATAGCAACATAACATTATGAATGGATCTTGCTCTTGTAATAGATCATCCACATCATAAAGTTGTTTGAATTCATGGGGAGTGGGCTGTTGGGATTTGTGGAGCCTAATTGTATTTGATCTGGTTGACGACCCGACTCGACTTTTTAAGAGATTGAAAAAAATTGTATTACTGCACTTGTATTTTTCCCCGATAATAGTGAAATCCCTGCAACTCCGTAGACATAGGCAAATTGCCATACCATGTAAATACTGTCTTGTGCATGTAATTATTTTTCTTTGGAATGTGTTTTATTTATTTTTTTGTTTCTCACAGGTTGGGAATTTTGGGTTAATTCCCTACAACTGGAATCAAAGTCTAGGGTTAGGTTTGAGTGGGAGTAATGGCAAAGGAAGTAGGAAAGGCATCTGGAATAGAAAAGTTCAATGGCACAAACTTTGGATTCTAGATGATGCAAATTGAAGATTATCTTTATGGGAAAAAATTGCATCTGCCGCTTCTAGGGGAAAAACCTGAGACTATGAAGGCTGAGGAATGGGCTCTTCTTAACAGACAGGTATTGGGAGTTATTAGGTTAAACTCTATCTAGTTCTGTTGCACACAATATCGTAAAGGAGAAGACCACATTAGATCGAACCACGTAAATATTGTCTTGTGCGTGTGATTATTTTTCTTTGGCATGTGTTTTCTCTATTTTTGTTTCTCACAAGTTGGGAATTTCGGGTTAATTCCCTACAACTGGTATCAGAGTCTAGGGTTAAGTTTGAGTGGGAGTAATAGAAGAGGAAGCAAGAAAGGCGTCTGGAATAGAAAAGTTTGATGGCACAAACTTTGGATTCTGGATGATGCAAATTGAAGATTATCTTTATGGGAAGAAGTTGCATCTGCCGTTTCTAGGGGAAAAACCTAAGACTAAAGGCTGAGAAATGGGCTCTTCTTAACATATATAAGTACTGGGAGTTATTAGATTAACTCTATCTAGGTCTATTGCACATAATGTTGTAAAGGAAAAGACCACAGTAGATCTGATGAAGGCTTTGTCTAGTATGCATGAAAAGTCGTCGGCAAACAACAAGGTGCATTTGATGAAGAAATTGTTCAATTTGAAGATGGCAGAGAACATATCAATAACACAACATCTGAATGAATTTAACACTATCACAAATCAATTGTCATCTATAAAAATTGATTTTGATGATAAGATCCGTGCACTAATCGTTTTGGCTTCTTTGCCAAACAGTTGGGAGGCAATGAGGATGGTAGTAAGCAATTCTATAGGAAAAGAAAAGTTGAAGTACAATCACATACGAGATTTAATTCTGGCTGAGGAGATTCGCAGAAGAGATGCAGGTGAAACCTCAGGATCTGGTTCTACCCTAAACCTTGAGACAAGAGGCAAAGGTAATGATAGCAATTCTAATCAGGGCAGATCAAAATCTAGAAATTCTAATCGGAACAAAAGTAAATCTAGATCAGGTCAACAGGTATAATACTGGAACTGTGGGAAAACAAGTCACTTTAGGAGACAATGCAAAAGTCCTAAAAAGAAGAATAAAGATGATTCTGCTAATGTTGTAACAGAAGAGGTACAGGATGCATTACTTCTTGCAGTAGACAGTCCACTTGATAATTGGGTTTTGGACTCAGGAGCTTCGTTTCATATCACTCCACACCGAAAAATCATACAGAATTATGTTGCAGATGATTTTGGTAAGGTGTATTTGGCTGATGGTGCAACCTTGGATGTTGTGGGTATAGGAGAAGTCTGGATATTGTTGCCCAATGAGTTGGTTTGGTTACTGGAGAAGGTTCGACATATTCCTGACCTGAGGAAGAATCTGATTTATGTTGGACAACTTGATGATGAAAGGCATGCAATACTATTTGTTGGTGATACTTGGAAGCTTACAAAGGGAGCCAGAGTATTGGCTCGTGAAAAGAAGACTGGTACTCCATATATGACCTCAAGTCCAAGAGACACAATTGCAATAGCTAAAGCAAGTACTGATACAAGCCTATGACACCGCAGACTTGGTTACATGAGTGAGAAAGGGATGAAGATGCTGCTATCAAAAAGAAAACAACCAGAATTGAAGTCAATTGATTTTGACATGTGTGAAAGCTACATCCAAGGAAAGCGAAAAAATGTGAGCTTCTTGAAAACTAGCAGGACACCGAAGGCTGAAAAATTAGAGTTAGTACACATTAATTTGTGGGGGCCTTCTCCGATTGCATCCATTGGAGGTTCAAGGTATTACATCACTTTCATTGATGACTAAAGTAGAAAGGTATCGGTTTATTTTCTGAAAAATAAATCTAATGTATTTGAAACTTTTAAGAAGTGGAAGTCCATGGTTGAGACAAAAATAGGTTTGAAAGTAAAATGTTTGAGGTCAGATAATGGAGGAGAGTACATAGATGGAGGGTTTAGTGAGTATTGTGTTGCACAAGGAATTAGGATGGAGAAGACCATTCTTAGGACACCACAGTAAAATGGTGTGGCTGAGTGTATAAACAGAACTCTTAATAAGCGTGCTAGGAGTATGAGGTTGCATGTTGGACTACCAAAATCTTTCTGGGTTGATGTTGTTAGTACTGCAGCTTACCTAATAAATCGAGGACCATCAGTTCCCATGGAGTTTAGACTTCCTAACGAGGTTTGGGGTGATAAAGAGGTAAAGTTTTCACATTTAAAAGTTTTTGGTTGTGTTTCTTATGTTCACATTGATTCTGATGCTCGTAGTAAATTTGATACAAAGTCTAAAATATGTTTTTTCATTGGCTATGGTGATAAGAAATTTGGCTATAGGTTTTGAGATGAACAAAACAGGAAAATCATCAGAAGTAGAAATGTAATATTTAATGAACAGGTTATGTACAAGGACAGGTCAACTGTAGTGTTAGATGTTACAGAGATAGATCAAAAGAAATCTAAGTTTGTCAACTTAGATGAATTGACTGAAAGTACTGTCCAAAAATGGGGTAAAGAAGATAAGGAGAATGTAGATTCACAGGTAGATCAGAGTACACCTGTAGCTGAAGTCCGTAGATATTCCAAGACCATTGGACCTCCACAGCGTTATTCACCCATTCTAAATTATCTCCTGTTGACTGATGGTAGTGAGCCAGAGTATTATGAAAAAGCCTTGCAGGATGAGAATTCAAGCAAGTAGGAGTTAGCCATGAAGGATGAGATGGATTCCTTGTTAGGGAATCAAACATGGGAATTGACTGAATTACTAGTAGGAAATAAGGCTTTGCACAACAAATGGGTATACAGAATAAAGAATGAGCATGATGGTAGCAAGCGATACAAGGCCAAATTAGTTGTCAAAGGGTTCCAGTAGAAGAAAGGCATTGACTACTCAGAAATATTTTCTCCAGTTGTGAAGATGTCAACAATCAGACTGGTACTGGGAAAGGTAGCTGTAAAAAATTTACATCTTGAGCAGTTAGATGTGAAGACAACATTCCTTCATGGTGACTTGGAGGAAGACATTTACATGATTCAGCCAAAAGGGTTCATTGTTCAGGAACAAGAGAATCTAGTATGCAAAATGAGAAAGAGCTTGTATAGCCTAAAACAAGCTCCAAGACATTGGTACAAGAAATTTGATAGTTTTATGCATATAATTGGATTCAAGAGATGTGAAGCTGATCACTGTTACTATGTTAAGTTCTTTGGCAATTCTTACATCATTTTATTGTTGTATGTGGATGATATGCTCATTGTAGGGTCTACAATTGAGGAGATTAATAATCTAAAGAAGCAATTGTCAAAACAATTTGCAATGAAGGATTTGGGAGCTGCAAAGCAAATCCTTGGTATGAGAATCATTAAAGACAAGACTAATGGTACATTGAAGCTTTCACAATCAAAGTATGTAAAGAAAGTTCTCAACAGGTTCAATTTAAATGAAACTAAACCAGTGAGCACACCCTTGGATAGTCATTTCAAACTAAGCAAAGAACAGTCATCGAAGATAGAAGAAGAAAGGGACCATATGAGCAAGGTGCCCTATGCCTCAGCTATTGGTAGCTTGATGTATGCTATGGTGTGTACAAGACCAGACATTGCACATGTAGTGGGAGTTGTGAGCAAATTCATGAGTAGGCCTGGAAAGCAGCATTGGGAGGTAGTCAAGTGGATTCTGAGATATTTTAGGGGTTCATCAGATACATGTCTTTGCTTCACAAGTGCAAGTTTGAAACTGCAGGGTTATGTAGATGTTGATTTTTCTAGTGATATTAATAGTAGCAAGAGTACTGCTGAGTTTGTTTTTACTCTGGGTGGTACAGCTATATCATGGGCTTCAAATCTACAAAATATTGTTATTTTTTCTACTACAGAAGTTGAGTATGTTGTATCAACTGAAATTGGAAAGGAGATGATTTGCTTACATGGCTTTTTAAATGAATTGGGTAAGAAGCAAGAGATGGGCATTCTACATAGTGACAGTCAGATTGCAATTTTTCTTACTAAAAAATCGACTTTTCATTCAAAGTCAAAGCATATACAGACAAAATACCACTTTATTCGTTACCTTGTTGAAGATAAGTTGGTAATACTTGAGAAGATTTGTGGATCTAAGAACCCGGCAGACATGTTGACTAAGGGTGTCACCATTGAGAAGCTGAAGCTATGTGCAGCTTTAGTTGGTCTTCTAGCTTGAGGACAGAAGGATAAGTTGCAGGGATGAGGGATTGTTTTTGGAGGATTGCGGTTGATGTTGGTGATTGAATTAGTCTCCAAATGGGAGATTTGTTAGGCTTTGTGGAGCCTAGTTCTGTTTGATCCGATTGGCGACCCGACTTAACCCGAATAATGTTGTGTGATTTTTAATAGGAGATCTTCTAAGACTTAGTCCATGGAATGGAGGCTTGGGCTGACAAGCCCAAGCCGTATTTACGTGGTTCGGCAAAGAAAAATAATCATAGAAAAAACACATGCTAAAGACAAATAATCACACGCACAAGATAGTATTTACGTGATTCGGCAATTTGCCTACGTCTACGGAGTTGCAGGGATTTCACTATTATCAGGGAAAAATACAAGCGCGGCAGTACAGTTTTTTTCAGTCTCTCAAAAAACAACAACAACAAACCTTAATTACCAAAACTGCGTTTTCTACATGGGCTTAGCTGGAGCAACTAGCTCTGGTTCACACCTCTGCACTTCGAAAACTAGAGAAGTGGCTGACAGTGCCATACTTGCCATTGCTACAAAATTGGGTAAGTGTGATCAAATGGGAAATTGGAGACTTATATAGTGTCAAAATGTAATTTGTAATTAGCAAGTGGCTACTTAGGTTTGTCAAAGAAAGAGGCAAAAAATTAGATGTAAACACTCTAGTAAAGTGTAGAACTTAGTGGCAGCAAAATGAAATTGAAGAAACATGCATACAAACACTTCTCATGCTAGGTGTCATTCGTAGAAAAACCAAAGGTTTCCATATAAGCCATGCAATGTAACGTAGTGTAAGGAAGAGAAATGCAATGAGACTGAATTAATACAAAAACTACAAAAACAATACTCTGTTGTTTGTCGTGTCTCTTATCTCTACACAAACCAAAATATTAAATTCTCTCTTTAGCCACATGATTAAAACCTTGACAACTCAAACATTCATGCATAATTTTTTCAATGGGAAATTGAAGATTTATAAAGAGTTTCAAGAAACAATGGGTAATGATCTTTCCTTTTCAATGTCTCAAACCTAACCCTCAACTATCTGACAAAGAACAGGAGGCATAAATTTTTTTTTTTTTTTTAAGTGAAAATCATTAATCATAAGTGAGGGATTGAGCAAAATAATAACATGGGTGTGTATATATACACTTAAAAAAAGGATTAAATACTAAACTAAACTATAATGATCATTTAATAAAAATGTTAAATACCTTGACTTGAGAATTAATCACAAAAATTTAGGCTCAACAAAAATAAGAATGACATTATATACACAACATTTTCATAATAATTTTACAACAAACCTTAGGTGGTAAACTGTTACTAATTCTAATTTGAACATAATATTGACATTATTTTTTTTACCCACCAATAACAGGTTTTTAAATACCTTGGTGCGGTGGTCACTTTACAAGTATAAATGCTTGTATGGTGTAGAGGGCAAAGGCCGAGGTTCAAGTCTCTATGAGGGAGCTTCATACACATATACACTTAGATTAGACTAGAGTAGAAATTTTATCTTGTATTAAAAAAATAGGTTTTCAAATAAGATTTATTTTAAAAATGTTGTAGATGTAACATTATTTCAAAAATAATTCTAGCCCCCCAAACATAAACTTTAACCCTAAAAAAAATAAAAATTTAAATTTAAATAACATCGATAAAAATTAGCCCAAATTACCACACCAAAAAAAAAAAGTCAAACAAAAACGAGACTAGATCAAACAATAAGAGGTGAACAAATTATTCAACAAAAGCCTATTTAGACAAAAATATAAAAATCTCTAATCATTCAAATTTATAACTCATTCACCCATTAAATAAGATTAATTCATAATTTCATTTTTCCTTAGAAAACAATACAAGAGAAATATTGTAGTTATAAATTCTCTTTGATAGTGACAACAGTTAGTGTCACACTCCGAACTCAAATGGGTCCAAAGTATGAGAAAAAGAATCATTAAAAAAAAAACTCTAGGAGACCTTTTATTTATTATTATTTTATTTTATTTGGGTTGTTACATTCTTCCCCCTTAAAAGAATTTCTTCCTCAAAATTATACCCACAATGAGTTGTCTTAAAACAAGACTTAAAAACAGTGGCGGAGCCAGGATTTGACTTTAGGAGGGGCAAAATTTATAACTAATATACATGTGTCTCCATAAACAAATACATATTGTGTATGTAGCATACAACATATGCATCATATATACAAAAAATTAACCAAACTTGACAATTAAATGCCAGTAATATGAATAGTAAGTGATCATTCAATATTGAAAGATCCCCTAAAATCATTGCATATTATTATATTTTGTATATTTTATTAGTTTTTTTTTTAATATATAACCAATAAAATAATCCCCTTATATATTTTATGGAATTTTTCATGTAATTGTTTCCAAATTTTATTGCTTAATACTTTTGAAAGGAAACTTTTTTTTTTTTTTTTGGATGGTATTTTCATCTCTTCAATTAAGACTTTTTCTTCTTTATTTAAGTTTATTTTTTATCATTTTTTTAATTATAAATTTTGAACTTTAAAAAATATTAATAAAGTAAAAAAAGATATGAATATAAAATTTTGATACATAAAAAAGGAAAATTTTGGGCAGGGTTAGGGGGGGCAAGTGCCCCCTCTCGACCCCCCCTGACTCCGCCCATGCTTAGAAACCATTGACATTAACATTTTCAGCATAAGAAAATTTTAAACTCAAGGGATCATGGAGCACTCAACCAATTGTAACACGGAGAGATTATTCATTATGTTTCAAGCGTGGATACAATGTAGAAAGTTATTTAGCTTTCATATCAAAGTAGGTTGATTATAGGCGTGTATATATCAATATGCAAGCGAAATCAGAGACTAGCTAAATAGTCATTCGACCAAAGCCTAATAAAATTAGGTTTAAGCGTTTAACCCAATAGAGTAGTATAAGGCCATAAAATCCAAATTCAAGTTAAAACAAGTTAGGGGTCATTTTAAATTATAATTCATATATAAAAAACCAAGATTCCATAATTTGTGTATAATGTAGATTGATCAACAAATAGATTTTGGTCATAGGATCAAAAATTTGACAAAGTTTTCAAATCAAAGGACAAAGAAATATACTTCTAATTAAAATAGGATTGAAGGACCCAACCTAGATGACAAACTCATAAAATAGATAATCTTTTGAAAATAGGTGAACATCATAGAACTTCAAAGTAGCCTTTCGATTTAAAAGAGAAGTATTAACCTTACGATATTAAATACTAGTTACAAGTTTGCATGCATAGCAACTGATTATTCAAATTAGAGCTTAAAAGTAGTCATATAAGTAAAAATATGCCCTACTTAGAATCGAGTGGAAATTTTATAACTACCTCTTTACTTCAAAAAATTCAAAAGGTCATTTCAAATTATAATCGTTCTTAAAATCAGGAATATAAATGGGTCAACTTAATTGATAATCCTTGGAAAGGCCACTTTGAATCCAACTAGTTTCAAACACAACTGTAGAATAAGAGCCATAAGGCCAAAAAATTTAGATTAAGTTTAAAACCAAACTAATCACATGAGATATTCATTTTTAATAAGGTCCAAATTTTGAAGATAAGGTTAAAATCAAGGGAGTCAATACCATACTGGAAGCCATTTCGGTTTGATCAGGAAAATGAAATATTTCAGTGCCGGTTGATAGTAGTATACCATTTCGAAATTACCGCTAATTTGATATATTTATATATAAAAATTAATAAATGTAAATATTTATATATTAAATAGTAAAAGAATATATATACATACTTTCTTAAAAATATATTAAATTTTAAATCTATATCTCATTTAATATGTTAACCCCTAATTAAAATGTTAGTTAATTAAAATAATATGCAATCTACTTAGATGATGATGATGTAATTCAGAAAAAAAAAAAAAAAAAAAAAAAAAAAAGATGATGATGAGATAATGATGTAGATTTGATAGTCACTGGCAGATTATAAAAAAAATTAATAAGTTTCCCATTATATTTTTTTGAAACCTGAGTTCTAAAAATAAAAAAATAAAAAAGATCTTTGGAAGTTGTAACTTTAAAATGTTAGTACTTAATTCACGTGGGTGGGTGTCAGGGCACACCATCAAACAAAAGAAAGTCTCAGAATGCATTTAAAAGAAGTGCAAGAGTCAAAGAGAAGCACAAGAAGAAGAAGAGTAGATAAGGACGATGGCAAAATGGGACCAGTGCTAGAAAATCAGTAGCGATGAAGATACTTGGGTTATTTTTATTTTCTTTTCCGTTTATATATTTTTTTTTATTTGTTTGAATTTTAGTTACCAGCCAATTTTCATTTTCTGGCTGAAATTCGGTATATAACCTAATACAGCTGAACAAGTCCAATACGACTAGTATTTGAACCGGGATGAAACACTAGTGTTCTTGTACTGGTGTACGAGCTGAAAGAGTAAATACCAGCCAGTATGATACGAAATCGACTTCCTTTGTTAAAATTGCCTTTTATAAACACAAATCCCATACACTCCACTAAGTGATTCCTATGGCCTCATAATATTCATGAGATTCTAGATTCGAAACCTCTTGTCAACATTTTCGAATCACTCCATGGGATTCCTCCCTATAATAACTTGATGTGTGTGGGACAGTAGACTGCATACAGCTGAGAGAATAGTCAAATATTCAAAAAGGTCTGGATATCCTCGTTTGTGTTAGGACATATGTGAATCATGTTAAGAACATATGTCATTTAGAATTGGCTAATCCTTTAACAAAAAACACTTTACTTGTAATTGGGTAGATCTAGAATGCGTTTAATACTTCAAAGAATAAGAGTTCAAGTCTAGTATTTAATTCATACAAATCTATCCAAGAAACAAGTAAAGAAAGACTATTCATTAAAGTTGGACAAATTCCTAACAGCTACTCGACAGATATATCTATCGAGGTTTAATGAATCTCAACAGATAGCTCGACTGATATATCTATCGAGGTCTCAATAGATAGCTCAACAAATATATCTATTGAGGTCTCGACAAATAGCTCGACAGCTGTATCTATCGAGAATTACAAAATTCAGATTTTCAAATCTGATTTTCGGCCCATGCTGACATGTATGTGTAGGGTTTCTTTTCTCACAACCCTAGACATATATAAGGCTTATTTTAAAGGCCGTCACACATGAGAATACAAGGAGAACACATGCAAAAAGTCACCGAGTGCCTTATTCTCTTTGAAAGAAGCTACTGTGTCTTTGCGCCTTAAAATTTTGTAACCAAGTGCTTCTTAATCTTCATTGTCGATGAAGTGAAAAACTTTGTAGCCAACAATCTTCCTTAAGTTGATGTGTTAGTCACGTACTAGAAGTCATGCATCATTGGTTAGTCACATACTGGGATCTATGCAAAAAGGTTGGCGTTTATATATCGAAAAGTAGGGGTGTCAATTCGAGTTAGCGTGTCGGGTTCGTGTCGTGTCAAGGTAGGGGTATTCAACTAAATGACTCAACCCTAACCCGACCCATTTAATAATTGTGTCATAATCCTTCAACCCTAACCCGACCTATTAATAAGGCGGGTTGACCTGACCCAACCCATTTAACACACTTAATAAACGAGTCGTGTTGGGTTGACATGAATGTAACACAACCCATTTCAACTTGCATAATATTAAATATAACATCCATCTAGAACTAATTTTTTTACATCCCAAAAAGCAGTGCATACACTTCAAGTCTTCAACTCATATTCAAAATAATATAATTTAACAAAAATATAACATTTATCTAGAAAATAAGTTCTTTACACTCCAAAAGAAGTGCATACACTTCAACCCAAATTCAAAATAACTAAGTTTAAAAAAAATAAAATAACATAGTTCAACAAAAATATAATATCCTTGGAACTCGTTCAATGCTAAGTATCAATATTGAAAGAATTTGAGTAAACAGTAGACTAATCCTGACTATGACCATAATTATCATCCATAGATTCTTTTTTGATGTCCAAATCCATAACATCTTTCACAAGCTCATCAAATTTCATTTGTGCAAGTTCTATGCAAAAAAAAAAAAAAAAAAAAAAAAAGGTATTAGTAGTTCTAGGGTCTGTAAAGTTTCAATTTTCAATTATATCTCTTGTAAATTTTTGTAATTACTCATTTTTTTTTTAATTTAAAATATATGTTGGATATAAAAGGTATTTGACAAATCTAAAATAAAATAAATATTTATTTGTTATACGAGTTAAATGGGTTGTGTTAAGTGGGTCATTTCGAGTTGACACAAATAAATTGGCGTGTCAAACGTGTCTATTGCGGGTTATGCGGGTTGACCCGTTTATGACACGTTTCTTATCGTGTCGCTTTCGAGTCAACCCTTTTATGACCCAAACCCATTAATGTCCAACCCTAACCCGAAAAAACCCGTGTCGGGTTCGTGTCGTGTTCACGAGTTGGGTTGAACATTGACACCCCTATCGAAAAGTTCAGAAGTTCTGAAGCGGTAGAAGGTTTCTACTGTAAGTTTATCTACAGAGATTGTAGAGTCTAAAAAGAAAGGTTTTGTATTAAATCTGAAACTTCTCTTTAGCGTTAGTTTGGATACACGTCTGCGTTTCACCCGTCTGCGTTTTGCGTTTTTTTTTTTTTTTCACGCGTTTTGGCAAAACGCGGTTACTGTTCATGTACTGTTCAATGAACAGTAACCGCAAATGTTGACTTTTCTGCTGCAAACAGTGCATTATGTACTGTTCATGGACCCACAAATTCCACTTTTTAGCAACTTTTTCATTAAAAATAGGTCACACGATATTATTTACACATTTAAAAATTATTTTGCTACAGTGATTTCAGCAATAAGTTTTTAGTTTCAGCAAAATAAGTCCTATCCAAACAGACCCTTACTATAGTGAATTACTTTTCGGAAAGGTTTCCCCTAGGTTTTTTACTGTGAAACTAGTTTGTTTCATTGATTTTCCTAGATCATTATATCTTGTCTTATTTAATTTTTTGTTGTGCATGACATTGACATGATATTAATGTTTGTTTATTTTAACGAGGTTTATTCATAATAAATCTAATTAACAACTTGAATTTAAAACTTGTTAATTATATCAATCGGAGTCTAAATTTCCCACCAATTTGTCATAAAAAGAAAAAAAAATTCAAAATGGTAAGAAAAGACCAATAATTAAAACCAAAGAAGCCGTGGATATAGAAATTTAACATTTCTCGCGAAGACAAAATTATGTCCATTCGTTCGTAAGGAAGGCTTTAAAAAATGGCTTTAAAAACCCGTGTAAAGTATACAAATCCACATTCCAACTACTCTCCAACTTAATTCAAGACATTTCATACTAGAAGAGAATTTTCAAAATTAAGGTAAAGGAAGCTGCAAATTAATGCTAATTATGAAGACAAAGGTAGATCCATCACAAAGATGATCATTTTTAGAAGGAACTGTACGATAACCTTTAAAATCCACATAAGCAATACTCTCAAATCTCAAGCTCCATTATCAAATACTTTCTGAAGAGATACAAGGGCCATAACAAAATATATATATATATATATATATATATAGCGACGTCTATACAAAAACATGTCTAAACTCCCAATTTTTGGAAAAATATTCAAATCGACAAAGTAACCTTACAAGTTTTCCAATAACTCAAAAAATATATATATATATATATATGGAGAAAATTGCAATTAATTTCCAAAAAATATTTACCAAGTGTTTATAAAAGTTTGAATAAGAAAGAATATTCAGGTATTATAAATCAGGTTCAAAAACCATTTTTAAGGTTAACCCAATCATATATAGAATAAAATTCTGTCTAATTTTTAACTTATCTTATATATATATACACACACAAGCACAAAAGTTACACATCAACAAAATTATCTTATATGGGAGTTTTACATCTTTCTAAACTCTCATATAATACCGAGTGTGCAAGATTTTTTTAATTTGCTACATAAATATATAACAAATATTCAAAAAAAGATTTAGCATCTTCCATTAAAGTTATGATCGCATGATAGTCTTTCTTATAATAAAAATTTACCCATTATGATCTTCATTGTGAAATTTGGAGCAATTCCTTTTTCATTATAAACTAACATTCTTTTCAAAATTAGCATCTTCCACTCCTTCGCATCTCTCAAGGTTTCAATGTCATTTTTGCTTACGTTCAATAAGAAACTCTTTATTAAGTAAGAGATGAATTGAGTAAGAATGTGAGAACATTTTATTAAAGTGATGAGAGGAGGCTTTTGTGCCTTTGGGGAATTGGGTAGTTGGTTTCTATAAAAATCTTGCATTTTCAAAGTATTTGCCTGCATATTCATTAACATGCCTATATTGTGCCATTCTGTTTCTTTCATAAATTCTAATACCAAAACATGAAATCTCATCTCACAAATATAACTCATGAATATCATCATAAACATCTCTCTCCACCATCTCTCAGTTTCTAAACATGCCTAACAGACTAGACCATGCTTTAAGAACTCAAACAAAAAAGGGGGAAGGCCTTACTCAATTGCCTAGCAATTTATGAAGGACCTTTCCATACATGGTAGGATACTAACTACATAGCTCATGTGTAGAAACAAAATAAGCAGAAAAGAACACTAGCAAGTCAAACATGGCCCAAGCGAAGACGGACCAGCTTTAATAATACGTAATTGTCTTAAAATATGCTAAAATAGAAATTACAAATTTCTAAAACAAAAGAAAAAATCTCTTATCTCTCTATCTCTCTGCCTATCCATCTATATTCTTACCTTTCTTTTCTTCATCTTGATTCTTGATATTTTTCTATAAGCTCAGTCATTCTTGTAATAGCTTGAAATCATTCTTTGTTTACTGCCCTTCACAGTAGATTCAAGATTGAAGAAGGGCGGTGTGGGCATAGTAGAGGTAACCCTTCTGGCCCTCTCCCTCTCTGTCTTTCTGATATTTAAGATTGAAGAGTTTGTTTTTTATTCAATTAAATATTTTAACTTATATTTTTTTAATCTCCTTGATTAATAGGACAACATGCTAGTCTTACATAGCCCACAGCACTGCACAGTCTACCCACAGGCCACATCACTACACATTGCACAAGGCCATAAGCCCATAGTTCAAAATTCACAATTGGCCCCCCACATGCCACACGGCCACACACTAACCCACCCACACCCACACTCAATGTCACACACACTATATCTTTTACTTTTTTTATGCAAAATTTTTACTTTATCAATTATTATACGTTATCTCACCAATTAATTATTTGACATATATCATATCAACTCATTTGTATTATAGTGATTAATATCATTTTAAATAGATTTTAAATAAAAAAATTCAATATATATTATTTAATTAATATTTAAATATAAAAAGGCCCTACTTAAATTTTTTGCCTAAGTCCCCACAGTTGTTGAGCCGCCCTGACTCTACCTATAAGTTTTATGATTATTGACGTGTGCCAAAGACATTTGAAACTTTGCCATGGAGTTCAATACATAAGTGTTTTTGTGTTAAACTTGGTGGTTTGTACAATATCACTTTACAGATAAATCGTGCAGTTCCAGACTAGCTACAACATTTTTTACTAAAGTGATAACAATAATCTAATTTGGACACAACTATTGATTCCACAAGGACTTAAAAAGATAAGAAATGTAATACATAACCTTCAACTTCTCTATATGAAAGCAGGGTTGATAATCTTTCTGTATTTAGCCCATTTGTCACCCTCGTAGTCTACCACTCCCATTGCAAGCAATCTAACAAGTGGATTTGGTTTGGGCTTCTGAAAGTCACCTATCTTGGTGAAAACATCTTTGATTTGTTCAGGGCTCATACTGTTCACAAGGGGTATTCGGCCAAGCCATGTAAAAGAATTCTTGCATGCACAAGTTTACGAAGGTTGGAAGAAAATTTGATATTTTTAAACAAATATTATGTCTACAACATTTTCACAATAAATCTTAAGTGAGAGTTTGTTACTAACATCGACGTCTCAACATGTTTTTTATAGCCTTTTATTTGTTGTCAACAAGCATTCACAACTTGTCCTAAAGGATGAGTACAAAAAATAAAAGACAAAATAAAACATCAAGAAAATGATATATATATATATATACACAAAAGCCTCTAAGTGCTCAGAAGCTCTTCTATTTTTCTAGGTAAAAGTTAATAATTTGATTCTATTATAATTTAGAAATATATATTTTTATTTTCAAACATATAAAAAGGATAAACTGTAGAGATTAGCAGTAACTGTATTTTTTTTTTTTTTTTAAACGTGAAGGGGAAAAAAATCCTAAATTTTTGGAGTTCTCTTTTTTAATT
The DNA here is from genome assembly GCA_023055345.1 of Quercus wislizeni. Lineage (NCBI taxonomy): Eukaryota > Viridiplantae > Streptophyta > Magnoliopsida > Fagales > Fagaceae > Quercus > Quercus wislizeni. The sequence goes on along the minus strand of JALGQJ010000029.1, from coordinate 2,929,227 downwards.
CAAAATGAAATTTGTTATTTGACATTTATGAAACTATTTCTAAATGAAGTTACTCTTCATTAATGAGGGTATTTTTTAACCATATAAAGGTCCAGTTGGGAGAATTTGTGTGTGAGTAATATAGAGTCTCAAGCAATATGCCACTACGTTTGTGACAAGTATGCGGACAAAGGAAATAAATGACTATACGGAACAAACCCCCTAGCAAAAGCATCCATAGATCAGTGGATAGAAGCAGAAGGGCAAAGCTTCAATCCACTAAGCTCAACTTTGATGTTTCAACTCGCATTCGCGCCTAGAATGAATATCAAGCAAGACAAAGTAGTGATCAAGCAAAATGAAGAGAAGCTATCGAAAGTGCTTGACATCTACGAAAAGAGGCTCAGGGAGGCTCGATTCTTGGCTGGTGATGAATTTTCTTTGGTCGATCTTTCACACTTGCCCAACACTTAGTATTTGGTCAGTGGCATTGATAAGGATAATTTGTTCACTTAAAGAGAAAATGTGGGGAGAAGGTGGGATGAAATATCGAGCTAAGACTCGTGGAAGAAGGTGGTTGATTTGCAAAAGGGTGCTCAGAAAATTTGGTTGGCATTTCTTGAATAAATTGCTTCAATCTGGAGAATTTATTTTCTCCCCCTTTTTTCCTTAGTTTTTTGGCTGAGTCCAAAGAGATCTATGGCATTTTGATCTCCCTGTGTGTAATCTTTCAATTTTAGAACGCTTAAGGGAAATTCATTAATTTTCTACTAGCATTATATACTCTAGCCTTTGCAATAAAGTTGTTAAAATCAGGATCTTATATTGGTAAAAGGGTTTTTAATTTGGGTAGGACTAAAAATATTAACATTATACTTTTAAAATGAAAATTTACCAAAAATAATGATGCATTTTTCTAATTTAAATTTTTTTTTTACATTATTCAACATTGTTTCCTTCAATTAACGCAATAATGGATGTACAAACACAAACATAATATAATAGAGTGGAAATCATAATATGTTGTTTCTTATTCTTTAGAAAATGAGTTTTAATCACTAAATAGTAAATAGAACCCCAAATAAGCCACAAGGCACAATGGTGATAAATCTTGTTTAACTGTAACAACTTTTTGGTACTATATCTTATGTAATATAATGTGAGCGCCAAATTGAGGTTGAAGAGTTATGATTGAGCAAGGAGCATGAGCATAGGATGAGGAGGTCTCAAATGAGAAGTTCTGCAAAATGAGTGACAAATCCATCTTGGTCTCTATTAGAGCAAAGTTTTGACCAACGCATATCCTAGGACCCCCACCAAATGGAAAGAATGATACTTGGCCCTTTATTGCCTTTGAAATGCCTTCTGAAAATCTCTCCGGGTTAAACTGTTTTGCATTCTCACCCCACAATTCATAATCATGGTGGACTAGGATTGTTGGTAGAGCAATCTCCACTCCAGCTGGTATTATCAAATTTCCCAGCTTGGTTTCCTTGTGAACTATTCGAAGTAGCAAAGCTCCTGGTGGGTACAACCTCAAAGCCTCATTCAATATCATGGTTACCTATGCCATGTATAACCAACTATTACCACAGTGCATTTCTTAATGAATTTAGTAAAATAAAATAAAATAAGTTCATTAAATGTTCCTCTTGAAAAGTATATGAGAGATTTTGAAGCTCATTAATGATTGATAAAATTTGAAACAAGATTTATTACTTGATCTACAAACCTAATCAAATTTGAGTTTTGCACTCAAATTAGTGGTCTATAATCTATACTACCAAGTACCAACTCTAACAAAAAAAGAGTATGCTGACTATTATGAGCTCAATAGAAAATGGCTTTTACTCGATCAATTAACTAATATTGCATGAATTTTCATGGATGTGAATATTTCAACTTCAAAAGACAATACATATTAATTTTATAGGAAAATAAAGAAAAATTAGAATCTTTAGGGAATACTTACAATTTTAAGGTGATTTAACCCATCAAAGTTAGGTTTGTTCTTACCAAAGACTTGCAAAACCTCTTCTATTGCACGAGCTTGCCAGTTTGGGTACTTACTCAACAAAACCATTGTCCAAACAAGTAAAACCGAGGTTGTCTCTTCCCCAGCAAAGTAGAAAAGCTTACATTCCTCAATTACATCCTTAATACTCATTCCAGCACTCTTCTTGTTACCAAATTCCTTAATCTCTCTAGAATTCGATTCCATAAGTATGCCTAATAAGTCATCATTTCTGCCTTTGCTTGCCTTCTCCCTTTTGTTAATGATTCCCATTAGTAAGTCTTGTATTTCTCTTTCAATTTCCTTCATCCTCCTATGTGTCTTAGTTGGTAAAAACCTACATGCATAAATATTACCCATTAGTAAATCGTGAAGATTGAAGATACAAAAAAGGAAATTGTATTAATTATAATGTGATGATCTCTGTTAATTTTTGTGTTTGATGAGATGTTCAGGAAAGTAGGTTATAGCCAATTTCATCTCTAAATAAACAATAAAAGTTGGAATTTTGTTTTCATTGGATGCACGGTTTTATAAACTGAACAAGACTGACCGGTTCAACTAGGAACCGAAACAAATCCGATCGGGTAAAATCGCCCAAAATTGGTCAAAAACTAAGTAAAACTGGGAACTAAGGCCAAAATCAATTTTTTGACCATAGCGTTTTTAAAACCATGATCAGACTTCAAATGCATGAGAATTTTTATTTGGGAGGTGAGTCAAGCAAATGTTGAAATTCATTGAAAGCTTGTTATATTAAAAAATAGTGCATTCCTATCAAAAAAATAGCATATAAATATAAATATATATATATATATATATTTTTTTTTAATATATATATTTTAATAGATATGATAGAATTTCAATCTATATAACATATAAAATAAATTGTAATTGGTTAATCACTACCTTAGTCCTGGAAAGTATACAGATTCTTCTACTTTTACAACAAGTTGTGCTTGCTCCTTTTGGAGTTCAAATATTCTTCTTCCTTCTTTATAGCTACTTCCAAATGATGTTCGTGAAATCACATCGCTTGACATGTTTTCAAGATAAGGCCATACATCTAACTCACAAGATCCATCTTCAGAGATCAACCTCTCCCATTGGCTAATCATATCAATGCAACTTTGATAAAATGCAGGTAACATAAGCTGTAGCAATCACAATGTAAATAGTTTAAATTATAATAAATAGAAACAAGATTATTGGCATTATATTGTTCAACAAATTAAATCTCCATACACAACTTTCCTCACAAATTTTTTCACAACTGTTGCAAATGACAAGTTATTAATGATATATAGCCCATATGAAAAGCAATAACCATTTTTTTAAGAGAAAGATCACTAACAATTTACCACTTCAATAACAGTAAAAAAATGTTATGTCTATATTATTACTCTATATTGTTTTTGATAGAATCCCAACTACTCTTTTAATACACATGTGGTTTGTAATATAGGCCAAATTGCCAACAAAAAATAACCCTTTCATTTATATGATGAATTCAAAGTAGTTAAATGCTTTATAACTATTTCTTTTTTCTTTTTTAAGTTGATTGCTATAGATGTTTTTAAGTTAATTTTTTTTATAGAGATAGAATTTAGAATTTGTAGCATCCACCCTATGATAATTATTCTTTACTATTAAACCAAGATAATATTAAAAAAAAAATTTGGGTGTAGGTAGGAGTTAAACTTTTCCCATTTGAGCAAACAAGAATCTAAGTTTAAATTTAATTGATGTTATTCATATTTGAAAGTTTGAATGGACATATAGTCTTTGTGTTATTTTTTATTTTATTTTTTTAAGAAGAAAATGGACATATAATATAATTTGCTATACTAGCATTATTGATGTTTGAATGTAATTTGAATCTTATTTGCACACAATATTTTTGGTCAACCATATTTTAAGCAATAGATCAAAGGTAGTATCTTGCAATAAATATATTCTTTGTGGTGCCTAGTGTATGTAGTTTGAACCCTACTTCTCCCATTAACTACCCATCTCAAAAAATATTGTCACTTTTAAGTTATGAGTGCTACTACAGCCACAAATTATTTTATAACATTTTTACAAATTATTGATGTGACAAATTCTTACTGGTTCTCATCTAGGTCTATTACTAACATCATCTTCTTACTTACTAATAATCACTCACCACATCAATAATTTGTAAAATAGTTTTTTTCCATAGCATTACTCATAACCAAAACACAAACAATTCCCTATCATGATTATTGTATTGTACTCAGGGCTGACTGAACAATAGATATAATTGATGTCATGCAATCGCCTAAGGCCCCCTGATAAAAGACGACCCCTACTTGTAAAAAACAATTATATAAATAAATAAATAAATATATATATATATATATATATATATAATTCTAAAACAAAAGAAACAATCTCTCATCTCTCTATCTCTCTACCTATCCATCTATATTCTTACATTTTTTTCTTCATCTTGATTCTTAACATTTTTCTATAAGCTCAGTCATTCTTTGTAAATTGTAATAGCTTGAAATCATTCTTTGTTCACTCCATTCATAGTAGATTCAAGATTGAAGAGGGGCGGTGTGGGCATAGCATAGGTAACCCTTCTAGTCCTCTCCCTCTCTGTCTTTCTGATATTTAAGATTGAAGAGTTTGTTTTTTATTCAATTAAATAATTTAAATTATATTTTTTAATCTACTTGATTGATAGGACAACATGCTAGTCTTGCTTAGCCCACAGTACTGCACAGTCTATCCACAAGCCACATCACTGCACAGTGCATAGGGCCATAAGCCCATAGTTCACAATTCACAGTTGGCCCCCACACGCCACATGGCCACACACCAACCCCCTCTCACCCACACTCAATGTCACACCCACTATATCTTTTACTTTTTTATGCATAATTTTTACTCTATCAGTTATTATAAGTTATCACACCAATTAATAATTTGATGTATATCATATCAACTCATTTGTATTATAATGATTAATACCATTTTAAATATATTTTAAGTAAAAAAAATCAATTAATATTATTTAATTAATATTTAATATATAAAAAATGCCCCACTTAAAATTTTTTCCTAAGCCCCCAAAGTTGTTGAGTCACCCTGACTGTACCTATAAGTTTTTTTTATCACTAACATGTGCTACAGACATTTGAAATTTTGCTATGGAGTTCAGTACAGAAGTGTTTTTGCGTTAAACTTGATGATTTGTACAATATCATTTTAAAGATAAATCATGCAATTCTAGACTAAGCTACAACATTTTTACAAAAGTGATGACAATAATCTAATTTGGACACAACTATTGATTCCACATGGATTTAGAAAGATAAGAAATGTAATACATAACCTTCAACTTCTCTATATGGAAAGCAGGGTTGATGATCTTTCTGTGTTTAGCCCATTTCTCACCCTCGTAGTTTATTACTCCCATTGCAAGCAATCTGACAAGTGGATTTGGTTTAGGCCTCTGAAAGTCACCTATCCTAGTGAAAACATCTTTAATTTGTTCGGGGCTAGTAATGTTTATACGGGGTGTTGGGCCAAGCCATGTAAAAGAATTCTTGCCTGCATATGTTTACGAAGGTTGGAAGAAAATCCAATATTTTTAGTAAAATATTATATCCATAACATTTTCACAATAAATATTAAGTGAGAGTTTGTTACTAAGTATTACTAATGGATAAAAAATCATTTCAAAGGTTTATTTAAATTAGAACCAACGACACCAACTTTATCTCAAAAAAAATTTGACTCCACCGCTACCAATTTAGATTCTAGTTTATAGTTTAATCAATTGGTCTAGTTTGTCTGGTTCTGATTTAAAATTTTGGGCATAAGCTAATTCATAGTTGGAAGCTTTTAAACAGAAGTTACACGACTTAAACAGCCATACATACTTTATTGCTATGAAATGAGTGAGATATAATTTGTGTTTGCTGCAACAAAATCTTTAGGTAATTAAGTTTATTGTAGACATACATACCATAACGCTTCACTGTGTGATGTTCAAAGGGGAGAACACGTGGCACAATATCGTCAGAGAGTTCTATGTGTTTAGAACAAGCTTGCTTTATCATCATAGAGCTATCCTTCGTGTCACCGAAGAAAAGTCTATAAGAATTGCCTACAAGACCTTGCTTTCTCAAGCACCTCTCTAAATATTTTGGTCTTAACCACACCCAATTCAGGATCATGCATGATAACGTTGTCATTATAACAAAAAGAACGGAGGTGGCAACTTTGTCCAGAGAAATTTCCATTATTATTTTTTCTTTGTAGAGAGAGAGCTAGAGGTAGAAGAAAGTGAAGAAGAGATAAGAATGGGCGTTTCTTCAACCCCTTTTTTTATAGCCTTTTCTTTGTTGTCAACATGCATTACTTGTCCTAAAGGATGAGGACAAAAAATAAAAGACAGAATAAAACATTAAAAAAATGATATACATATAAACACCAGCTTCAAAGCACGCAGGTTGTGCATGCTCAAAGTCCCTTCTATTTTTGTTTTATTATAAAAGTTAAAAATTTACATCTATTATAATTTAGAAATATATTTAACATTTATGATATTTAGAAATATATTTTTTTATTTTTCATATAAATAAAAATGATAAACTTCAAAGATAAGTCGTATCTATAATTTCTTTTTTAAACATAAAGGGAAAAATATCCTTAATTTCTTTAATGATATTTTATTATTTGGTTATGTCAAAAAAGTGGAAAGAAAATGGAGGAAAAAATTAGAATAAAGAGAAGATTTTAGAAAATTTTACTTTTACAAACCAAATTCGCACTCTTGAACCAAATAGATAATTCGCACTCTTCTCTCTTTTTTGTACAATCAAATATAATGCTCCAAAGGTACACTTGCATGATGGCCGGGCTAGTGCTAGTGCAACTGTTGATTCGGCTAGAAAAAAAAATTATATATATATATATATATATATATAGAGCTCCAAGATATTTTTGTAAAAAAACATCTTTCATTGGATTTGTTGATAGGTTTCTTAATAACAACAAAATAAAATAAAATAAAACACTGCAGATAGTAGTGTGTATCTGTATTCAATGTAGTTTATAATCTAGAATGAGCTAGCTTAATGTGACCCCAAAAAAAATGACATCACCCTTGATTCATGTGGTGCACATTGCGTCATTGATTACATAACCTCCTAAGAAATAAAAAGTTCATGGCAGCACTATTCACGATGAAAAAAGACAGATGGTTGAACTAGTGCTATCCAAACCCAACTAAAGCCCAACAACCTGGCCAAACCACCCGACGCCAACCCAATTCCGACCCGAACCAAAGGTCTAGTCGGTTGGCGGCGGGTTTCCGTTCTCAAGAACCAACACCGGCAGGATGAGTGGTGGGTTTGCTTCTCCAAAACCCGAGTTACATGAACCCAATCAGAGTTACATAAAAAATCTAGCCAAATGCTGCAAAAACAAGCCAGATCTGGCGAGATCTCAACTAGATTTGGCGAGATCTCAACCAAATCCAACTAGATCTAGAGGGATTTAGCTAGATTCGGCCAAATTCCAGCAATTTTTAGTGAAAACATGCATGTTCCAACGAAAAAAATGTAGATTTTGGCAATAAAATGCAGATTCCGGTGTCTTTTTCCAGATTCCGGTGATGGTTGAGCTAGAACTGTCCAGACTCGACTAAAGCCTGACAACCCGACCAAACCACCCAATTCCGGCCAGAACCAAAGGTCTAGTTAGTCGACGGCGGGTCATTCTCAAGAACCGACACTAGCAGGTCAAATGGCGAGTTTGCATCTCCAAAACCCAAGCAACCCAAACCCGATCGAAGTTATATAAAAAATCCAGCCAAATCTTGCAAAAACAAGCCAGATCCAATGAGATCTCAACTAGATCTGGCAAGATCTCGACCTGATCCGACTAGATCTAAAGGGATTTAGCCAAATTCAACCAAATTCCAGCAATTTTTAGCGAAAACATGCATATTCTAGTGAAAAAAAAAATGCAAATTTCGGCAATAAAATGTAGATTCCAATGGCCTTTTCTAGATTCTGGTGACTTTTCTTTTTTTAGATTTCGATTACTTTTTTTTTATTCTGGTGACCAACGCTTACCCTCACCCTAAACCGACTCGACCGATTTTTCCAACAGTCGGTTTTGGGTTCCTCCAGCCTCCACTCAACGCCGACGGGTCAAGTCTAGGTTGGGTCCAAAACTAACCCAGCCCGACCTGTGGATAGGCCTAAGTTGAGCAACAACAATTTTATATGGGCCACCACTAATATTTTGTCTCTCCTATTTTTGGCAATTAGATTGCTACAATTCAAATTTTTCTCCCTCCTATTTTGGTAATTGGATTACCACAATTGGGGCCCGTTTGATAATGTTGTTCTAGTAACATTTTAGAGTGTTGTGGAAATACGTGTAGGTGAAAAAGTGTTGTAAAAATACATGTTGTATTGTTTAAACAACAAAAATTGTTGTTAAAACAACACAACCAAAGAAGCCCCAAAATTTTCTCTCCTTTTTTTGGTTAGTTGGGTAGTCGGATACATGCAAAAAAATTGGGGTGCAATGGTATTGTCAAAATTGTTTTTTGTCTTTCCTCCATCTAGTCACACCGTTTCTCTCCTCTCCTACTTCTTCTCACAATTCCGGCAACATAATTACTAATATTCACCTCTCTCCTCATGTTGTAGTACCTATATCACAAATAAACTCGAATTTAAGCAATATTTAGTCAAAAGACTCTTTATAAGCATTCATTTAGTATTTAACAAACCATTAACTAATATAGAAACCAAAAAAAAAAAAAAAAACATTATTTTTTAATATAGCAAAATTATTAAGGGTTTTTCTTATTTAAAAAAATCATGACACAATTCTTGATTAATTGGATAGACGATCATCTTAATCAAGAATAATGTTCTAAGGAAGCAATATTGTAGGGGGCGAAAGTCCAAAATTCATGTGTACTGGGCCTTGGGCTTGCGAGAATCCAAATTGATAAGTATTGGATCCTAGGTCTTATCCAAGAACCTGAATTTCCGAGGAGGGGTGAATGAGAAGTTAAAAACTACTAAAATTTACCAACTAAGATTTTGGGTGTGGGAAATAATCGGGAAGCTTTCCGAGAAGATATTCCTCCTCGAATATACTGAACGCGGTTCAATTGTTTATTCGGACCACTATAATAATTCTCCACAAAGTTCCCACAGCGTGGAGACGCCTCACGAACATACAGAGAAGAAGAAAAACTCCAAAATATCTAAAAAAAAGTTGCTACCACCACATTAAATGCATTGTACCTACTTTTATAGCCGCATTTATGTGGAGTAAACCTCTGAACAATGTTTCTTGGGAGATCACAACTCAAAAAAAGCTGAAGAAGAAGTTTGATGGGACAAATACTCAAGTGATGGCTTAGATGATGAACAAGTGTAAGGGGGAAGATAGTTCAAGGGGACTATATAATGGGAAATATCTTCCATAAGAAAGAGGAAGAGCAATCAAAACAAAAAAGGAGATTGGCATTATTTGAGAGGGATTAAGTAAATAAAAGAGAAAAATCTCCTCGAATCAGGGATTTATTGATTATCATGTCCATTGTTTTCTTGAAAAACGCTATTAAACACCATAATAACAGTTATTAAACTTATTGAAGCCCAGTTCTTCAATCCATTCTCTACAAATTTATTAACTAGGGTTCATTGGGCCAGAATCCAGTACTATTTGGACTTAAGCCAAGAAACCGTGACCCTAAAAATATGTTATTTCTTCAATTTTCATCTTTGAGCATTTTTAGATGGTAATCCTTGATCTTTGAGCTCTTTTTATCTTAAATTATGCATCAATTGTGAATAATTTTGCATATGAGATATGTAAATAAAAATGTGAAGCTTCTAAAACAAGCTAGTACAAAAAGTTAGGGTAAAACATAGTTACAATTCCTTATGTATAATACATTAAGGGCATGTTTGGTATGGGTTGGGTTGGTTTCATTGGGCTAGTGGGTTGAATTGTTCATGCACACCTCTTCTTGTGCTCCATATGCCATCACACATTCACAGTGCACACGAGTCACTAATATTGGGGACTCATGTTGGGAGTAGAAAACCAATAATGCTAGTATCCATGTATCATACATAAATACACACTTTTTCACAATAATTTTATGTGGTAAACTATGAGTGATAGAGGAAAACTAATGAGTCCATGTGATAGTAACGGACAAACATTTACAGTCTACCACCTAATATAATTGTGGCAAAGTCTGTGTTTGGTGTGATACTAGCATTATTGGTAGAAAACTGCATATGGACAGAACTATCATTCAGACACTATAGGACTTTTGTTAGAGTTGTTTTCCTCCGTTTGTTTTTGGCTGGTGGCCGTGAGGGATGAGTTTAAGGCATTGCCAAGTAAGATCATTATGTTAAAAACAGACTATTCGTGGCTTGACTCTAATCTTTTGGCATAAAATATAAGTCAGACAATGTTTGGTGAAAGTTATCATTGTGATAAGCGAAAGTAAATGGTTGATTTATTGCATTGTAGGCATTGTTACTTTACAGTTTATTCACCTAAAATAGTTATTATCAGTCTTAATGTCCCTTTCTTTTTATCTTAAAGGTTTCACTTCACCTTAATAAGCGCACTTAATTTGTAAATGCCGTCTCTCTTTTGTGTCTGAGATAGAGAGAAATTCGGCAGCCGTCTCTATTTTGTTCTTCCTTGCGTTTTTAATTAATTAAAATAAGAGCATAACAATTTCTTTTAATTTAAACTCACTTGGCACTGTACAAATCATTCTCAATTGTACAGTGCCAAGTGAGTTTAAATGGTTAATTGCCCATTGTTGCTTTTTCAGGTAACGTGGGCTTGAGAAATACACTTCAAACTCTCTTCTATCAAATATTTTAAGCAACTTACCTCATTGATTATAATCACACTATCTCTCTTTTTCTTCTAACTTTTGTGTGCGCGCGCATGTGTGTGAAAGCACAGTGTACTACTATTCTCCCTTCTTATATAAGAGTTAGCCTTAACTATGAGTCTTACATATCAATAATTGAATTATCTTATCTTATTTGATTTGGAATTTTTTTTTTTTTTTTTAAATGAAGGTACTGACCAAACTCATATTTTTGTACTAAAATTTACCAAAATTATTTAATTTGTCCATGCATATATATACAAGTGATCAATTAGTCCTATATATATATATAATAACTCAGATTTTAGTTGTCAAGAACCTTACAACTTAATAACATTGACCGGTCATTTTACAAGGATAATTAATGTTCAAATCTCCCCCACCACCACTTGTAACAATTTGTCCAAGAAAAACTTACACTTAAGCTACTAACAATAATAGAACACACGAGTACAATTTCCTAATGGCTTTGATTACCTTACACTCTCTTGTACACCGTCCAAACACAATATCATCATGTAATATTCCTGAAAAAAGTGTACACCTGAAATGAAGGTGTAGACATTGTGTATATTGAGTGTACACATCAAAAGTGTGAAGCAATAATTTTCCTGTGCTTAATGCCCTGTATTTTTTGGCTCTGTTGATGTTTTGTCTTTAGTTTTGTGGTTGTACTTTCGAGGGAAGCTCTACACTCCCCTGTGTTGTAGCATTTGGCTGTTTTCAAGTAGCTAGGGGAAAAAATTTGAGCATGTTAATATGTAATATATATATATATATAAACACAATAATCTGCTCATGCGCGCTATTGTGTGTACTAATGTTGATTGGTATGATATATAGGTGACACGACTAAGGTGTGGAGGTTTTGCCCTTGCCTTGCGCTACAATCACATAATGAGTGATGGTATGAGCATACTTCAATTCATGAATGCTGTGGGCCACAGCATGCCTGTGGGTGAGATGGCACAAGGTGCAAGTGCTCCTTCAATCCCACCTTTGTGGCAAAGGGAGCTTCTCAATGCTAGAAACACACTACAAGTGACATTCACACATCATGAATTTGATAAAGTGGTCGAGTCTAAGGTTTGTGCCAGTTCCCTCCATGACATGGCCTGCAATTGTTTCTCCTTTGGTCCAACTCAGATATCTGCAATTCGAAAAAACCTCCCTCATCACCTACATAAATCTTCCACGTTCGAGGTATTAACTGCATGCTTATGGCGATGCCACACCATAGCCATTCAACTAGACTCGGAGGATGAAGTCCGCTTGATATTTGCCATTAATGTGCGAAACAAATTTAACTTACCAATAGGGTACCATGGTAATGGGATTGCAGTCTCATTGGCTTTAACAACTGCTGGAAAGCTATGTCAAAATCCTTTGGAATACGCATTGGAACTAATCAAAAGTGCAAAGAATAATGTTACTGAGGAGTATGTTCGATCACTTATAGATCTTTTGGTGATAAAAGGTCGACCTTTTCTTACTATGGTGAATTCCTACTTTGTGTCAGACATAACACGTATAAGATTTGAAGCTTTGGATTTTGGGTTGGCAAAGCAGCCTTTGGTGGACCAGGTAAGATTTTTCCAGAGCCAGGCCTTGACCCTGCAAACTACATGCCAATGAAGAATAGTCAAGGAGAAGAGGGAATTATGGTGCCAATGTGCTTGCCAACTTTAGCCATGGAAAGATTTGTGAAGGAGCTAGATAGCATCTTGGGAGACCACTGAGATAGCAGTACAACTTCTTAAGTAATCGCGAAATGACTAGTGCACACAAGTGATTGCACTCAAAGTTGTATGTAATCATTTAAGACAAAGTCACAAATTTCAATTTAAAAAAATTTTACACAATTTTTTGTGTGATAAATATTGCTCTAAGTAATCATATCTTTTCAGTACTTTTGGGGACTAATATGTGATATGAGAACAAAATGCAAAATCTTATTTCTGTGATATTTTTGGGGTATATGATACTTCCGATGATTCTGGAAATTCATTTTGATAGTTATTATTTTAACCATTCATGCATGGTTAAGATTATGTTGGTACTATTCAAAAAAAAAATATGAGAAAAGATTATGTTGGTATATATTGTATCCCGGCCCAAAAATATAAAGATATCACGTACAAAACGATATTCGTGCATTGATGTTTTATTATTAGGTAATTGCTAATGTGTGCACCTTATTACACATATAGTACACGTAATTTAATTTTTAGACTGAAATGGCTACTTCGAAGTTACAACTTCTGTTCAAATATCCAAATGTAAGTATGATATGTGTAATAGGCAGTGTGTAATAAACATTACCCTTTTTTTATTAGATAAGCAAGTTTGTCTCTACATTTTCACTTGTGTTTTTTTCTTACAAATGGAATTGACTCTCTTCACTCTTGTTGATTACTCTGTTGCACTAAGTGAAGTTGTATATACTATAAATTCATGCATTTAGTTAGTAAGTTGTACAGACTCTTCTTTTCTTTATCTTTTTTATTTTTCTTTTCGTTAAGTTGTATATACTTAATCATACTTGTTCAAAAAGATTATTTTATTAGGACACTAAATAAAAATTTTCTGTCCCATTTTTTATGGTATATCATATGTCTTTTTTTTCTTTAAAAAAAAACAATATATATATGTCCGTTTTTTCTTCTTTTTTTTAACTTTGGTTGTTTTATTAGAAAAGTGAAAAGAAAAAATGAAGTATAAAGTGGTTATTTCATAGGAGCATTAACATCAAGTATGTTAAATTCTAAATTTTTTGCATTTAACACACCAAACACCAAAAATTCAGTCACATCAGATATTTCAAATCTTAAAAAAAAAATTTGACATGGGGCTACATGTTCTAAAAATGAGACAGTACAAAGTAAAATGCTAAAAATTTTCTTTATTTTTTATTCACTCTCTCTCCTCTCCACTGACTCTCAACTCTCTATTTCTCTCTCCATTCTCTCTCTCTCTCTCTCATCCCTCTTTGGCAATGGCTTTTTGGTGGCAGTGCATTGCCGATCTTGTGGTTTGTCGGCTGTAATATGTGGGTCTTCGACGGTAGTTTAGTCTAGTGGGTTTCGGTTGTTTCGGAGGTGGGTTGTAGTGCTGGTGGTTGTGGGTTGCAAGTGAGGGATGGTAGATTTTAGTTTATTGGTTGTCCATGGTTGTGCCCATGGGTTTTGTGGGTCAGTGTTCTTGCTGGTGGTATTGTGTTAATTTTGTTTGTTTGAGATTAGATTCTTGGCGTTCTTGTTGGTGGTATTGGGTTGATTTTGGTTGGTTGATATTAGATTATTCTTTTGGTTGAGGTTAGATTGTGTTAGGTTCTAAATGTTTAGAACAATTGACAAATCGTAAACACAAACTTGTCTAGATATAGATCTTAGAGTCTATAGGTTTTATTAGACAATGCTCAATGTGATTCAAGTCAAGATTCAAGAACATACAAGCTGAAGAAAGAAGACTTCATATTCTGTCTGGTTCGATCGATCGAAGAACAGGCTCGATCAATCGAAAATCGTATCTGCAAAATTTTAAGTCGACCCAAACAGCAGCTTAAACCCATTAAGGATTAGGGTTTCAGATCTACTTCTCCCACTATATAAAGGAAACCATAAGCCACATTTTTGAGACTGGAGAGAGGGAGATTAGAGTGCCTCTTGTGCCTCTTTTGGTTTTAGGGTTTTGTACCCAAACCTCTCTAAAGTCTTGGTTGCTTGAGAGTTGTATTGTTGCTCATATTTTCTGTTTTGTGTAAATCTCTTGTGAGATCAAGAGGAGCTTTCCTTTACACAAAGTTTAGGGTTTTCAAGGAGGAGATGTTATCTACACCTTGATGATCAACTCAGTTGCTGCCATTGAAGCCTAAAGAAAAACAAGTGTGGGTGCTTGTATCTGGTGGTGAATCCAAGAAAGAAGGAGTCTGTGGATTCGAAACTTGCACGTGGTCTTGTCAGTAAGCTCTACTGGTGGGTAGTAATAAGAAGTCGAGCATGGGGGCTTGTAAGTCTTATTGTATGAACTTCGATTCTTTCATAGTGGATTCAGGTTTACCTTGAGGATGGCTAGGTTAAATCCTCCCCAGGTTTTTACCGGTTTGATTTCATGGGTGATCATATCTTTGTGTTATTTATCTTTCCGCTGCTTTACATTATATGATTGTTTGATTGTGTTAACCTAGATTTGAATAATTTGGACTAAGTAACAACTTGGCTAATTACCTAGGTTAATCCAATTGTGGTTTTAAGGGATCTAAAAACTAATAGATTGTTCTTCTTTGGTTAAGATCTTCTTATTCTTTATTGTGGTTTTGGTTTGATTTGGGATTTTTTTAAGTAGTATTGGGTGTTGGTGGGTTTGTGGTGGTGGTGGCAGGTGGGTTGTTGTTGGTGGATGGTGGTTGGTTGTACCTATTGTGATGGTGGAAGTTTTATAATTTTTTTTTAATTCTATAGAAATTTTATTTAGAATATTTTTATAGGTTGAGATCTTAAAATAGAAGATCTGCTGAATGATACTAATGTGTTAAAATAAATGGATTTAGCTTGCCTTCAATACTTTTTTAACTCCACATCTTCTTCTGTTTTAATAAGAAACTATCACATCACCCACTGACTAAATAAAATGTGAAGATTAAAACTCACAATCACTTACTAATTTATACTACTATTTAAGGGATTTCTCATGTTTGGGATCCTCATTTTTTTGGTTCAAAAATACCCCTACACTTCTATGTTTGAGTAAAGACAAAACGAAAGGACAATCCAGTAATGATACAACTCTAACTCCTATTAAAATATTGCCTAAAAAATATGGTCACTCTCCTGTTAATTTTCAAATTACTTCAGTCATTTATAAATTAGATTTTCAAAATAAAAATTATATATAAAAAATAAGAGAGGTGCTACATCCACAATATCTTCACAATAAATAATAAGTGGTTAGTTGTTATTGGTTCAAATTTGAATCTAACACTAAGATTACTTTTTTGCCCCAACAATAACAACTAGTAACAATTTGTTACTTAGGATTTGTCATAAAAATATTGCAAAAATGTTGTGAACATATCATTTCTCAAAAAATAAAGACTTTTTTTTTTTTTTTTGTGGCTATAAAATAGAACCACTAAACCCAATATTTTCACTTTTTTTTTCTTCTTCTTTTTTTCCCTTTATCAAGACTAAAATGTTTCTCTTTTTCTTTTTTTTTTCTTTTTCTTTTTTCTTTTTTCTTTTTCCTTTCTTCTAAATTCCAATCTCACTTTTTTTTTTTTAATTTTTTCAAATCTCTTCTTCTTTATTTTTGAATTATTAAAAAAAAAGTGATTTTTAATGTACTCCCTTTTTTTCTTTTTAATGATTTATTTATTTAATTATGTTGGTGTTTGAATTGTTTTCTCTTCACATCTCTTTGTACTGGCTTTATTTTCATTTTAATGAATGTATTTTCTATGCCCAATATAAAAATCACTATGCGTGTGATTTAATTGGATAGAAAAGAGAAACGTCTTAAATTGAGATGAATGAAAAATTATGACACTAAACCCAAAAAAAGCCTCATCGCATGCACAAAGTACATGTGATGAAGCTAGTGTATATTTAAGGTTTTGGTTTTCCTTCAGTAATTTTTTAAAAGGAATCTCATTTTATTTTAATGAGAAACTGTCACATCACCCACTAACTAAATAAAATGTGATGATTAAAACTCACTACCACTTGTCATTGTATATGCGTGTGATTTAATTGGATAGAAAAGAGAAACGTCTTAAATTGAGATAAATGGAAAATTATGATACTAAACCCAAAATAAGCCTCATCACATGCGCAAAGTGCGTGTGATGAGGCTAGTGTATATTTAAGGGTTTGGTTTACCTCCAGTAATTTTTTAAAAGGAATCTCCTTTTATTTTAATGAGAAACGGTCACATCACCCACTAACTAAATAAAATGTGAGGATTAAAACTCACTACCACTTGTCATTGTATATATTTTTTTTTTAAAAGACATGTCTAGTTAAAAAAGTATTGAAGGTAAGCCAAATCCTATATTTAAAATAACAAGAAATTTCGAGTTAAAAAAATATTGAAGGTAAGCCAAATTCAAAATAAATAAAATAATTTTTTGGTGTGTAAAAATAGCATTTTTTTTTAGCACAGCTAATGTCAATGCTCTAAGAAGAGTTGTAATTGATGAGTATAAATTATAAAGTAAAACACAAATAGTAAGATAGATAAAGGATTTGTTTTTGGAGAACTACCTATTTCCCTTTTGATTCTTTTCTGTCTTGTTTTAATTTGTCCCCTTCCATACTACATTTAATTTTGCAATATATAGTGGTATTCTTTTGTTTTGAAAACAACAAACAATAGAAGTTCTCTTTCATATTTCTGTAGTCTTCCAGTTTTTCTTTGTGGCTATAACTACAACTATAACTATAACTATAAATATATATATATATATATATATATATATATATATCATTTTGGATGCTGAGTAATTAAAAATAAATTATTACTCTAAACAAGTATTAATTTTGTTTTCATTTATTAATACAAGTTACAAAAAATATTCAAACGAAAATTTTGCTTCTAAAATTAAGGCTCTAAACAAACGTAAAATAACCAACACATGAATTTGATTTTAAGTGAGTTTTTCTTTACTAGTAAATTTTAAGGTTAATAGGTTACTAGATATTCTACATTTCTATTGTAAATTTTTTTTAGTAGCGATAAACAAAATACAACAAAAACTTAAAAGTGAAAATCTCAAATGAATAAGAAAATGGCATGCCTAAAGTTATATATAATGCCTTAAGCCTAAAATTTAAATTATATCTACCAGGCCCTAGTTGTATTTACTCTCCTTTCTCTTCATTTTGGTTGGTGGTGGCCCTGGTGGGGAATCAAATTGATACATTGAGTGTTTACACATAAAATAATGCCACAGACGAGTAAGTGAATGATAAAGTGGGTAACACATAGCTTTATATCATAGGCTTAAGAGGTTAAACAAAAACTTGACAATTATTCTTGAGAATATGGTACTAGTTATATAGTTTGGAAATTCAAATATGGCAGGAGTTTGATGACTTTATGAACAAATAAAATTCAAGGAATAACTGTGAGCACCTTGAGGCATGGCCACCATCCATGACTGCCAACTGAATAGTTATCTTGGGTTTCTGCCACCAAAAAAAAAAAAAAAAGAAGAGAGAGAAAAGAAGAAGAAACAATAGCTCCCTTGGATGGTGTTCAATGTGGACTCATCCTATAAATGGGCTTAGGACTTAGGAGTATAACACAAATTCCGTGGGTCAAATGGAAAGAAGTTGTCACTTGCTTATAGTTATAGGTCCAAAAATCAAATTTGAACCCAAAGGACAAATTGTCTGGACTTAAGTCCAGAGTTATGGGTATATTTAAACACTCAAACTCATTCAACGGTATGGTTGGCCTTCACTCATGCTGACCCATATTTTACGTAGGAAATCCTAACCCAATCACATAATTTATTTATTACATTAAGTATGCACACCAAGATTACACATGCGAGTCCCTTTTTTTTTCCTAAAAGAAAATCAAATTAATATTTATGCTTTGTTTGTTTCAGCAATGATATTTTCTAAAAAATGAGTTATTTTTTAAAAAACATTTTCTATAAAACTGTCTCATTTTCATATGTTTAGTAACAATCTTAAATAAGTTAAAAAAAAATAGTCTCTCAACTTTCCTTATTTAGCTTACTATGAGGTAAAGTTGTTATCCAAAAGAAATAGTATGATTTATTTAGCTTTCCTTATAAATCATACTTTTTATGTTGACTCATTTTTTCTTTGACTCATTTTTTCTAATGCCACCTAACATTGAAAAATACGAAAAACTATCTTTACACAATGTTTCCATTGAAACCAATAAAGCATTAATGAAAAGATATCGCATCAAACCATTTTGTTGTAACCAAAATCATGCATGTAGTAAAGTTAAATGCATGTGATATAATTAAAAAGAGGAAATAAATATAAATAAATAAATAAATCTTTAGCCTTTAATGATATTCAATTTTCCATGTGATAGAAAAATAAATTCAATCACTATATACCGTTGGTACGATGGTCACTCTATAAGTACTCGTAAAGTGTGGAGAACAAAGGTCGGGGTTTAAGTCTCTAAGAAGGAGTTTTATACACATATACACTTAGATTAAACTAGAGTAAAAGTTCTATCTTGTATAAAAAAATAATAATAAATTTAAGTTCAAATTTAAATATAAATTCAAATTCTCTCATTAAAAAAAGTATAAATTCAAACTCTTTCATAAAAAAAATATATAAATTCAAATTCAAAATGAAAATTTGATTGTCTTGATTATGCTTAATTCTATCACGTGAGGCCAAATCGCACATATTAATGTGAGAATTCATTTGTCCATTATTGGTTTAGAGTGTTTGGACCAAACACATGTGAATGGGTGAGACTGTGTTTAATTGTCTTTCAAAATGCTAGCCTGACTATGAACATTGTATCCCCTAGATCGAGAGTTGTACATTTAGAGGCACCACTTATTTTAATGCTTAGGAAAAAAAAAAAGCCATATAATAAAATAAATTCATCATTTTAGTGATAACAAATGTGTAATTTACATTGATTTAAATATTATAAGAACATTATATGGCTTTGATCCTAAATACAATTTAAGCCAATTACATAAATTAAAGTCCTAGTAACATTTGAAAATTACATTAGATATGACCTAGTGTATGAACCATTGACCTAAGATTAGAGACTAAGTTATGAGGTGGAAATGTGTTAGGTATCCATTTCGCCCAATAAACTGATCTTCTAGAATATTGATGGCTACCATCATGTCATGTCATATTCAACCAACATGTCAAAAGAAACATAAAAACAAATTTTCATTCATAGAAAAATAGATCTAGCATCTTGGGTCTAATTTTTTTTCTTTTTTTTTAAGGTTTAAACATTCGAATTGAATAAACAAATCTAGCGTGCTTTGATCCTAAATCAACCTTTATCATTTATGGACAAACATGTTTTCGACTATTTGGAATTTATCAAACAAGCATGAGGACAAGAAATACCACATGCATGCACGAGGCTTGATGATCAACTAGGGTTTGGTTGATGATCCCAACACTACTTTTCGGTGTTTAGGAGGAATTTGGGGAAAGTTTCAATAGATTTGGAGCTTGAGGTTAGAGTCTAGAGAGTTATTGTTATAAAAGGACTTGGTCACTTACCGATGAATGACCATCTTGTTCCCATAGGCTTGGTCACTTATCTTGTTTTAGTTTGTCCTCTTACATATACTATGTTTAATTTGCTACATATAGCTGTATTCTTTTGTTTTGAAAACAACTAATAGAAGTTCTCTTTCATATTTCTATAGTCTTCCATTTTCTCTGTGTACATAACTATAACTATATATATCATTTTGGGTGAGTAATTAAAAATAAATTATTTCTCTAAACAAGTATTAATTTTTTTCATTTATTAATATTTATCGTAATATATACTTTTTTTTTTTCCACAAAACTCTTCTGCTTTAGATAGTTTAGATCGTAGTATATAAAGTAATAAAGCGATAAGTGAGAATTAGTAGAATTTCTACTATGGAGTTTTTAGTCAAGAAAGTACTACAGTAGTAGAGTTTGTATTTACGTTATAGTTGGTCGAAAAGCCAACGAGGTAGTTACGTACAAGTTATACAAAATGTTCAAAAGAAACTTTTGCTACTAAAATTAAGGTTCTAATCAAACATAAAATAACCAACACATGAATTTGATTTTAAGTGAGTTTTTCTTTACTGGTAAATTTTAAGGTTAATATGTTACTAGATATTCTACATTTCTATTGTTATTATTATTATTTTTTTTTTTTTGGTAGCAATAAACAAAATACAACAAACATTTAAAAGTGAAAATCTCAAATGAATAAGAAAATGGCTTGCCTAAAGTTATATATAATGCCTTAAGCCTAAAATTATATCTACCAGGCCCTAGTCGTATTTACTTTCCTTTCTCTTCATTTTGGTTGGTGGTGGCCTTGGTGGGGAATCAAATTGATACATTGAGTGTTTACACATAAAACAATGCCACATGACGTGTATGTGAATGATAAAGTGGGTAATACATAGCTTTATATCATAGGCTTAAGATATTAAACAAAAAATTTGACAATTTTTTTGAGAATATGTGGTACAAGTAAGTTAAATGGTTTGGAAATTCAAATATGGCAGGAGTTTGATGACTTTATGAACGAATAAAATTCAAGGAATAACTGTGAGAACCTTGAGGCATGGCCACCATGAGTGCCAACTGAATAGTTATCTTGGATTTCTGCCACCAAAAAAAACAGAAGAAGAAGAAGAAGAAGTAGAAGAAGAAACAATATATCCTTTGGGTGGAGTGGAGTTCAATGTAAACTCATCCTATAGATGGGCTTTGGACTTAGGAGTATGTCACAAATTTCGTGGGTCAGGTGGAAAGAAGTTGTCACTTGGGTTATAGTTATAGGTCCAAAAATCAAATTTGAACCCAAAGGACTACTTGTCTGGACTTAAGTCCAGAGTTATGGGTATATTAAACACTCAAACTCATCCAACCGTATGGTTGGCCTTCACTCATGTTGACCCATATTTGACAAAATTTTACTAAGGAAATCCTAACCCAATCACATAATTTATTTATAACATTAAGTGTGCACACAAAGATTACACATGCAAGCCCCTTTTTTTTTCCTAAAAGAAAATCAAATTAATATTCACGCTTTATTTGTTTCAACAATGATGTTTTCTAAAAAATAAGTTATTTTTCAAAAAACATTTTCTATAAAACTATTTTATTTTCATATGTTTGTTAGCAACCTTAAATAAGTTTAAAAATAGTCTCTCAACTTTTCTTATTTAGTTTGCTATGAAATAGAGTTATTATCCAAAAAAAAAAATTGTGGAAAATAATATCTAAAAATAAACCATATTTTTTATGTTGACTAAAGATAGTTTTCCTTTGACTCATTTCTTCTAATGCCATCTAATACTGGAAAATACAGAAGACTATCTTTACACAATGTTTTCCATCGAAACAAACAAAACATTAATGAAAAGATATCTCATCAAACCATTTTGTAGTGACCAAAATCATGCATGTAGTAAAGTTAAAAGCATGTGATATAATTAAAAGAGGAAATAAATATAAATAAATAAATCTTTAGCCTTTAATTATATTAAACTAGCTTGTAACCCCATGCATATGCCTGGATACACTTAAAAATATACAATAAGATGCATAATATAATTCCTATATAATTCCTATAATTCCATCTAATATTGGAAAATACAGAAAACTATCTTTACCCAATGTTTTCCATCGAAACAAACAAAACATTAATGAAAAGATATCTCATCAAACCATTTTTTAGTAACCAAAATCATGCATGTAGTAAAGTTAAAACCATGTGATATAATTAAAAGATGAAATAAATATAAATAAATAAATCTTTAGCCTTTAATTATATTCAACTAGCTTGTAACCCCATGCGTATGCTTGGATACACTTAAAAATATACAATAAGATGCATAATCTTTATGGTATCAAAGCCACTCTTTTCTGGCCGGTGATAGTGTTGTTGTGTTCTCTGTCTCTCCGTCTGTGTCTACCCGAAACTTTGGTGCTCAGTTGTTGTGTCCCCTTCTTACCGTCGTTGGCACCACCCTAGTCGTAAAGTGAATTCCTAGAACCGAACTGTAAGGCCCGTTTGAGCCAAGAGAGGGCGTGTAGGGCATGAGAGGTATAAGGTTGGTTAGGGTATGTGTTACGAAATGCAACGGTTGTGAGAAAAACATGATAATTGAGTGTTAAAACTAGGATAGTATGGATAGATTGTGGAGATCTAACTCTTCTATCAGCTCCAGGACTGGTTGTCCTCCTGATATTGTAAATGAAGAAGATCACAATGTTGATGATAGTGAGATCCCTGATTTTACTAATTGGACTATTCCTAAGGTTGATACAAAAAATGTTTATAAAATAAGTTGGGCTGAAAGTACTTTTCATTTTGCTTATAAAGTTAGAACTGTTGAACAAATATTCTCTATTTCAAAAACTCATGAAAAATGTTGCCTGTTTACTAAAAAGAATATTGGTGAATTTCTTGCTTCTAAAAAATTCAGCTATCTGCATATTGGTATTGTTCAAGTTGCTATTAAACCTCTTACCCGAAAGGGCATTAATGCTTCTGTTCTCATGTGTTTACGTGATGCTAGATTTAAACATTTTAAAGATAGCATTCTTGGTATGATTACTGCTTCCTTGTATGATGGTCCTGTTTACTTTAGTTGTTATCCTGATCTTACTTTGGCTTTAGATGATGCTAACATTATTAAAGCTTTGACTTTAAATATTGCTTCATCTGGATATCACATGGAAGAAGGTAGTAAACCTTTTGCTTTAATTTATCGCATTTATTATAGATTGTTGGGTACTCAATTAAATCCTAGTGCTATAAATCATAGAGAACCTTCTGGTAAAACTATGTTAATTAAATGTTCAACTCCTGATGCAAAAATTCAAATTCCAAAAATGATTCAATGGCAAGACATCAAACTTCCCACTGAATGGTTCTTAGAACAAGAATCTCCCATTGCTAAACCCGTTTTTTATGAGCTTGATCTTACTCATATTCAACAATACCTTGATGGTACTGTTAAAATAAGTTTTCAAAATAGTCAACCCTTAAGAATCAATGAAGGAAGACATTCCTTTGCTGGATCTGAAAGTATTTCAAAAAGAGACCACGATCTCAATGAATTTTTGAAAAAGAACTTTTCAAAACCTACTGATTTAAAATCCGACAGTATTTCAAAAAGAGATCAAGATCTCAATGACTTTTTGGAAAAGAATTTTGATAAACCTGTTGATTTAAAATTAAAAGGAATTTCAGATGATAAAGTTAGTAATGTTTACTATTCCACTAAACAAGAACCTTCCTCTCCATATGGCAAGCCTGCTAGTGAAGAAGAAGATGATGGTAATTCTGTTTGTCCATCTGAAAGAGATTTTCCTCCTATTGATACATCTGGTTATATTAAGCAATTAAGAGTTTTGACTGTTTTAAGAGAAGATGTTTTAAACGAAGATTTTAAAGTTGACTTGGTTCCTTTGTATGATGAGTTTATGCTTTCAAAAAACCGGATTAAAAGAAAATATTTCCAAGATAATTTTGCTCAATCTGAGAAAAATCGTGTTAAAAGTAAATGGTTAGAAAAAATGAATCAATTGAAAAAACATATTTTGTTTTTTGATTTCCTTGAAAACCATTATGTTTCAAATGATGATGTTTCAAAGCAACATTTGAGTGTGATAAAAAAATCAAATTTTATTAAAGAAAAGGATAAATCTACTATTCGGGCTACTCATCCACCTCTTGAGACAATTGTGCTGACTTGTCAAGATAAAAAGACAGAAGTTAATGCTACTCCTTTCAAAATTGCTGATGATAAAACCCGTATTGTTAGTATTATTGAACAAAACAATTTTACTAATGAATCTCTGCATATCATTGGTCAACAGCTTGACCGTATTGAAGAAAAAATTGTTGAAAGAACTGTTTCCATAGAAAAACATATTTCTGTAAAAACTGAGAGGCCTTTGATTGATTTGCCCAGTCAAAGAGAAAAAGTTATGTTCAAAACTTCTCAGTCTAAAATGCTTGAAGTTGTTGACAAAATGATTTCTGACTTAAAAGTTAAAACTGAAGGTACATCTAAAAATACAACTTGCACTATTTCAAAAAATGAAAAAGAAATTGTTTCTGATGAACATACTGATTCTGATACTGTTTCTTCGGTTTCTGCTACAAAGTTTTTTGGTAACGATTTTCCAGAAATTAAAAGATTTGTTGGAAATCCGAAACCCGTGTCTTTTACAAAAAATTGGTATTCGAAGCCTACTCCTCCTGATATGCAATTTGAAGAAAGAGTTTTTCAAACACAGTTTTCTGTTTCTGCTGATAAACTTTATGAATGGAATATTGATGGTTTGTCTGAGCAAGAAATCATTAATAAAATGAGTCATATGTCCATGGTTGGTATTGCCTATCAAAATAACCATAATCTAGATCAGCCTGAAATTGTTAATTTGCTTGTTACTGGGTTTTCTGGAACTCTTCGAGGATGGTGGGATTCGTATCTCACAGAAGATTCCAAAGAATCTATTAAAAATGCTGTTAAAAAAAATGATGAAGGTTTGCCTATTTTTGATGAAAGTATTGGTCGCGGTATTCTTGATGGTGTAAATACTCTGATCTATACCATTCTCAAACATTTTGTTGGTACTCCATCTAATATTTCATCTCGTGTTTCTGATTTATTGAATAATTTGAGATGTCCTACTATGACTGATTACAGATGGTACCAAGATGTTTTTATTTCCAGGATAATGCTTCGAAAAGATTGCCACAAGCCTTATTGGAAAGAAAGGTTTATTGACGGTCTGCCTCCAATCTTTGCTCGTAAGGTAAAACAAGTGTTAATGGGAAAAAATGATTCTATTGATTATGATAACTTAACTTATGGAGATATTTTTAGTGCTATTAAAAAACTTGGTATTAACATGTGTAATGATGAAAAATTGTTAAAATACCATTTACAGAATAAGAAAAAAGCTAAATATGAAATGAGTAATTTTTGTGAACAATATGGTTTGCCCCCTATTGCTCCTTCCAGGCAAAAAGGGAAAAAACATGATAAAAGTCACAAAAATTATAATCATAACAAATATAAAAAATACAAAAATAATTTTGTCAAACCTAATGATTTTTATGCTAACAAGAAAAATGTTTCCAAAAAATATGATAAACACATGCCAGGAAAAGGTAAATGTTTTAACTGTGGAAAACCTGGTCATTTCAGTAAAGATTGTAATCAAAAACCTGGTAAATTAAAGAATAAGTTTAACATGTTAAAAATTAATGATAAAGAGCAAGAAGAATTGTTCAGAATCCTTGAATCAAACAATCCGTCTGATTCTTTGGAAGATGACTTTCCTCTTCATCTGATTCTTGTTACCAATCTGCTGATGATTCTTCTGATTCTCCTAATATTAAAATTGGCTGTAGAGATTCTTGTTGTAATATTATTAACTTTGTTAATACTCTCACTAAAAGCGAAGAAAATGAAAAATTAATAATCCAATTAATCAATCAAATTCAAAATCCTGAATTGCAAAAAGAATATTTAGATAAATTTAAGAAGAATTTGTTAAAAGATGAAACTGGTAAAAAATTAAAATCAACCATAAACTTTGAAGAAACTTTGGAAAGATTCAATAAAAAGAAATCCAAAGACTTAACTGTTAATGATCTTCAATCGAAAATCACTGTTGTTAAACAAGAAATGCTTGATTTAAAAAACGAGTTTAAAAATCTTAAAAATGATAATCAAAATATTAAACAAGAATTAATAATGTTAAAAATTGATAAAAGCCTTGATCACCAAATTGATAATGAAATAGATGAGCATAAAGATGGAGAAGAATCCAGTCAACAAGCTCTTCTTTCCGAAAAAGGTATTGTGGATCACTTCCAACTTAGTCCTGTCCATAAATTGATTCCTCCAAAAAGGTTTACAAAAGTAAAAATTGTTGTTTCCCCGGATTATAATTTCACTGTTATTGCCATGATTGATTCAAGTGCAGATATGAACTGTATCCAAGAAGGATTGATTCCTTCAAAATATTTTGAAAAATCAACTGAAAGATTGGTTTCTGCTAATGGTTCTCAGATGAAAATTAAATATGAATTGAATAATGCTCACATATGCCATAATAATGTCAATTTTAAGATTCCTTCTGTTCTTGTTAAAAATTTAACTGATAAAGTAATTCTTGGTTTACCTTTTATAAATGCTTTATATCCTTTCCTTGTTGAACATGATGGAATTACCACTGATCCTTTTGGACAAAAAATAAAATTCAAATTTGCTTCAAAAACTGAAATAGATATTGACAACCTGACTTATGAAAAAGATTCTCCCATGCATATTCTTGTCCAAGAAATAATGATGAGTTCTTATTCTAAAAACAATACTCACCAAACTAATACTATCAATCGTCCTCACATTTTCAATACTTCTTTGCAGGAATCGGACGATGATGCGAGGATAAGTACCACTAATAAGTGGGATACTAGTAATATTTATACCTATACCACTAGTAAGTGGATTATTATGGCTTCAAAAGGAAAAGCTCCTGTACAGGACTATGCTCAACCCAAAAGGCTCCCAATGGGACGACCTTTCATGATGCATGAAGGCGCTTCTTCTGGGGTAAAATCCAAGGAAGCAATATCCCTTCAAAGAGATGTCCCTGCAAAGGTGACATACTCTAATGGTGATATAATAATTGCTTTACAAGAAGTTTTAGCAAAAAATTTACAATTCCACAATGGTACCTACTCAGAATTACCAGCTTCTATTAAACTCATTCTTGATAACCTGCAATCTGCCTTTATCGAAAAACACCATGAGATTTTCCAACAAACACTTCGAGCCCTTGAAATCCACCTTGTTAACCTCACTGCTCAAAATGAAGTCTACACACACTACTATAAAAAAACCTTTGCTACAGAAGATGACTTCCTTCTAGAAAATGAGGCTTTTAGAAGTCATCATGTTAACCATCTAAATATTACAAATGATTTTTACCTCAGTCAACTCTTTGGCAAAGAGGATATCCATTCAAAGGATAAAATGACTATAATGGGCACAGATTATGCTAGATTGAGCCTTAAGACCCAATCAGTTTTAAGAAGTGCTGTTGCCAACTTGCCAACAGATATACAATTACGTATTCTGGAAAGCAAGGCTATGTCTAGATCTTTTGATCTATGGTTCAAATATTTCAAAACACTTGTTACTGCTACTATTCCTGATCCAGATGAGTTAGATGAAGATGATAATGTTTTTCTCCAAGCTGATTGGGAAGAACACTTTGGAAGTAGTCTCAGAGTATATGAAAAGCAACACCCATTTCCTGGCCTCCTGATAAATTTTGATGATGGTTCATATATTGCTGATGTTTCAGATGATGATGATGAATATGACAGAGACCCTTACTGGCTTTCTCAAATGTTTGAATATGGTTTAGTCCGATACATGAGATTAACAAGCCATTTTCAAGTAAGCCAACTCCCACAAATTATTCAAGATTCAGTTAAAAAATTCAATACTCCTTTTGTTACCATCAGATGTTGGAGTATGTTACCACAATGGGAACGAGATAACTGGATGAATGTCCAGCCTTCAAAGCATCTCATTCTCATTAATGGCCATACTCACCAAGGGCCATGGTTTGAAGGAAATACTCATTTATCTTTTGCTGATCCTTTTACTCTCATAGAATGCTGGAGAAATTATTTTAATAACCAAATTATTAATATTGCCGACAGTCTATGGAAACACTACCATTTCATGGGGAGCACAGATAGAATTGCTGTCTTTGGTCCCAGACCATATTCTGATGCGGTTGCTCATTTAAGGGTGGCTAACCATTGTAATCCTATAAAGTTTCTCATCCCAGGAAAACCTCCAGTATTTCAACCAATTTTTTATTGTGGATTCTGTAATAAATATGCCATTTCCCATGATCATGATTGCCATTCTCCACAAGGTCCTTTTGATGGTTATCCTTCCGATGCTGCTTCCACTGATTAATACCAATAAAGACTGATTTTCAAGACATCCCGAATTTAGCGGAACATTTATCCGTAATACACTTCAGTCAAAAGTTCCAATGAATGCTACTACTTCAAGGTTGCTTCAATATTCAGAATGTAATCCCTCACTCATGCTAAAGATCTTGCTTCTGACAAAGGATATTTTGGAGTCTTTCCAAAAAGAAAGGGGAGGATTTTCCATGATATTCCCTATGCTTTGGTCATCATTCCTTACACTATATTCCCTATGCTTTGGTCATCATTCCCTACACTTTGCCATGCTTCCTCTGACACCATCTACTACAAAGACAAGAATTTTGGGTTCTACAACTAATTCCCCACATTTTGGGGCAAAAAAGGAAATTCACTATTCACTGTTACTATTCACCTGTCACTATTCACTGTCACTATTCACTGTTACTGTTCACTCCGAAATTTTGCCTATTTAAGGGGGGCTGTCCCTTATATTTGAAGTAAGTGTTTCAAGTGCTTAGTTCAGGACTTCTTCCTTAGAGAGAGTTTTCCCTTGAGAGCCTTTCTTTGTGAGAATATCCTTGCTTACTACAAACTTCCTACCTTCTCTACAAAGCTTGTAATTCCTAAAGTCTTGTAACTATTTCCAACTTGTAATCACTACTACTGTAAGTGTTCAATTTTACTTTCAATAACAAGTAATTTCAGTTTTATGTTCATTACTTGCATTATCTTACTTGTTGCCACCGCCACCTTGGACGGATTACCGCCATCACGGACGGTTCTATAATTCTTTCTTTTCTTTAACTATTTAAGCTATACCCCCTACTTGGCTGGCTCTGCCGCCTACCTGGCTGGTCTTATAACTTTGCTTTTACTTGCATTACTTTTACTTGCATTATTTTCAAGCTATATTATCACTGTATAACTGTGCTTCCGCTTCCAACGCCGTGTCTCTTCCCCTTTATGGTATCAGAGCCACTCTTTTCTGGCCGGTGATAGTGTTGTTGTGTTCTCTGTCTCTCCGTCTGTGTCTACCCGAAACTTTGGTGCTCAATTGTTGTGTCCCCTTCTTACCGTCGTTGGTGCCACCCTAGTCGTAAAGTGAATTCCTAGAACCGAACTGTAAGGCCCGTTTGAGCCAAGAGAGGGCGTGTAGGGCATGAGAGGTATAAGGTTGGTTAGGGTATGTGTTACGAAATGCAACGGTTGTGAGAAAAACATGATAATTGAGTGTTAAAACTAGGATAGTATGGATAGATTGTGGAGATCTAACTCTTCTATCAGCTCCAGGACTGATTGTCCTCTTGGTATTGTAAATGTTGAAGATCACAATGTTGAAAGATGTGATGCTTCTGTTCTCATGTGTTTACATGATACTAAATCTAAGAATTTTAAAAATAACATTCTTTCTATGCCTGATGTTCCTTTGAATGATCATGCTTGTTCTAATACTTCTTGTTTGTATAGAAAAACTACTAAAGAAAGGGATAATGATAAATCTATTAACCCCAACTTTATTCCCATTGATAATTTTAACTATGCTAACCAATTAAGAGTTTTGACTGTTTCAAATGAAAACTTTGAAGTTGATTTGGCTCCTTTGTATGATGAATTTATGCTTTCAAAAAATCAAATTAAACGAAAATACTTCCAAAATAATTTTGCTCAATCTGACAAAAACCATGTCAAGAGTAAATGGTTAGAAAAAATGAAACAATTGAAAAAACATATTTTATTTTTTGATTTTCTTGAAAACTATTACGTCCCAAATAATGAAGTTTCAAAACAACATTTGAGTATGATAAGAAAATCAAATTTTGTTAAAACATCCTCTTTTAAGATTTCTAATGATCAAACTCCTATCACTAGTCTTATTGAACAATCCAACTCTACTAATAAATCTTTGCATGTCATTGACCAACAACCTGACCATATTGAAAATACTGCTCCTGAAAAATCTGTTTTAATTGAGAAACCTTTATTTGATTTATCCAGTAAAAAGGAGAATGTCTTGCTCAAGACTTCTCCATCTAAAATGCTTGAAGTCGTTGATAAAATGCTTTCTGATTTAAAAATTAAACTTGAAGGTGCTTCTAAAAGTACACCTTGCACTATTTCAAAAAATGAAAAAGAAATTGTTTCTAATAAACATACTGATTCTGACACTATTTCTTCTGTTCCTGCTAAAGAGATTTTAAATGATAAATTACCAGAAACCAAAAGATTTGTTGAAAATTCCGAACCCATGTCTTTTACACAAAATTGGTATTCCAGACCTATTCCTCTTGATATACAGTTTCAAGAAAGAGTTTTTCAACCACAATTTTCTAGTTCTATTGATGAACTCTACAAATGGAATATTGCTGAATTATCTGAACAAAAAATCATAAGCCATATGTCTGAAGTTCGTATTGCTCATCAAAATAACTATGACATTGATCAACCTGATATTGTTGATTTACTTGTTAATGATTTTTCTAGCACTCTTCATAAATTGCCTATTTTTGCTAAACATATTGGTTGCAGTACTCTTGGTTGCAGTACTATTGATGACCTAAATACTCCGATCTATACCATTCCTAAATATTTTATTAGTATTCCTTCTAATATTTCTCCTCAAGTTTCTGGATTGTTGAATATTTTAAGAAGTTCTACTATTAATGGTTACAAATGGTATCAAGATGTTTTTGTTTCCAGGGATATGCTTCAGCAAGATTGCCATAAGCCTTGTTGGAAAGAAAGGTTTATTGACGATCCACCTCCAATCTTTGCTCATAAGGTAAAACAGGTGTTAATGAATACAAATAATTCTCTTAATTATGATAACCTAACTGATGATAACATTTTTAATGCTATTAAAAAATTTGATCCTAGTATGTGTAGTCATAAAAAACTATTAACGTATCAATTACAGATTAGGGAAAAAGCTAATTTTTGTAAACAAAATGGTCTGCCTCCTATTAGACAAAAAGGGAAGAAACATGATAAGAGTTACAAAATATATAGTCATAAAAAATATAAAAGATACAAAAACAACTTTGGTAAACCTAATGATTTTCATGTTAAAACGAAAAATGTTTCTGGAAAATACAAATAACTTGGTAAGTTTAAAAATAAGTTTCACATGTTAAAAATTGATAATAGAAATAAAAAAGAACTATTTAAAATCCTTGAATCAAATAATTCGTCTAATTCTTTGGAAGATGATTTTTCTTCTTTAAACTTGTTAAATCTGTTAAAAATAATTCCCTGTAAAAATATTAAATTTGTTAAAACTCTTACTAAAAGTAAAGAGAATGAAAAATCAACTTTAAGCTTTAAAGAACCTTTTAAAAGGCTAAATAAAGAAAAATCCAAAGATTTAACTGTTAATGATTTACAGCATGAAATTAATACTATTAAACAAGAGATAAGCGAGTTAAAACATAAAAATAAGAATATTAATCTAGAGCTGATAATGCTAAAAGTCGGTAAAATTGATAAAAAACCTAAAATTGATAAAAAACATGATGAGCACAAAGATGGAGATGAATCCAGTCAACAGGCTCTTCTTTCTGATAAAGGTATTACTGATGTTTTCATTGATTCTCAACTTGCTCTTGTCAATAAAATACTTCTTCCAAAATGGTTTACAAAAGTTAAAATTGTCGTTTCTCCTGATTATCATTTCACTGTTATTGCCATGATTGATTCTGGTGCGGATATAAACTGTATCTAAGAAGGATTGATCCCTTCAAAATATTTTGAAAAATCAACCGAAAGATTGGTTTCAGCTAATGGTTCCCAAATGAAAGTCAAATATGAATTAAATAATGCTCATGTCTGCCATGATAATGTTTGCTTCAAGATTCCTTCTGTTCTTGTCAAAAATATGACTGATAAAGTGATTCTTGGTTTGCCTTTTATAAATGCTTTGTATCCTTTTCTTGTTGAACATGATGGAATTACTATTGATCCTTTTGGACAAAAAGTAAAATTCAAATTTGCTCCAAAAACTGAAATTGATGATGCTTTAAACTTGATTCATGCTAAAGTTAAACATCTTAACTTCCTTCAACAAGAAGTTAGATACAAGAAAATTGCTGAACAAATTTCTAATAAATTATTGCAATCAAAAATTGATAATTTTCAAAAAATGTTGATTGATAATGTTTGTTCTGATGTTCCCAATGCTTTTTGGCATAGAAAGAAACATATTGTTGACTTGCCTTATGTTAAAGATTTTAATGAGAAAAATATCCCCACCAAAGCTCGTCCTATTCAAATGAATGCTGAAACTGTTGAATTTTGTAAAAAAGAAATTAGTGATTTATTGGAGAAAAAATTAATTAGGAATAGCAAGTCCCCTTGGTCTTGTTCTGCTTTTTATGTTCAGAAAAATGCTGAGATCGAAAGAGGAACCCCTCGATTAGTAATTAACTACAAACCTTTGAATAAGGTTTTAGAATGGATTAGGTATCCTATTCCCAATAAGAATGACCTAGTTCATAGGCTGAGTGAAGCTGTAGTATTCTCCAAGTTTGACATGAAGTCTGGGTTCTGGCAAATCCAGATTAGTGAAAAGGATAGGTACAAAACTGCTTTTACCACTCCTTTTGGACATTATGAGTGGAATGTTATGCCTTTTGGTCTTAAGAATGCCCCAAGTGAGTTTCAAAACATTATGAATGATATTTTTAATTCATTCAGTCATTTTACCATTGTTTACATTGATGATGTTCTTGTCTACTCTAGTTCTATTGATGAACATTGGAAACACTTGCATTCATTCTTAGATACTATCAAAAGAAATGGTCTTGTTGTCTCTGCTAAAAAGGTCAAATTGTTTCAAACAAAAGTCCGCTTCCTTGGCTTTGACATATCTGAAGGACAGATTCGTCCCATTGATAGGGCCATCCAATTTGCTGATAAGTTTCCTGATGTTATTACTGAGAAAACTCAGCTCCAAAGATTTCTTGGGTCTTTAAATTATGTTGCTGATTTTTACAAAGATATGAGAAAACAATGTAAACCTCTATTTGATAGGTTAAAAAGTAATCCTCCTCCTTGGTCTGATATTCATACTTCCCTTGTTAAACAAATTAAATCCCATGTTAGGACATTGCCTTGTCTTGGTATTCCCACCGTCAGTGCTTTCAAAATTGTTGAGACAGATGCCTCGGATTTTGGTTATGGAGGTATTCTGAAACAAAGAGTTTCCCCAGAGTCACCTGAGCAACTTGTCCGTTTCCATTCCGGTATTTGGAATAATGCACAGTTAAACTACAGTACTATTAAAAAAGAAATTTTATCTATAGTTCTATGTATTTCAAAATTTCAAAGTGATTTATTAAACCAAAAATTTTTGCTACGAATTGATTGCAAAAGTGCTAAATATGTTATTGAAAAAGATGTTGAAAATATTGCTTCAAAACATATTTTTGCTAGATGGCAAGCTATTTTGAGCGTTTTTGATTTTGATATTGAATATATTAAAGGATCCCAAAATGCCATCCCTGATTTCCTTACCCGTGAATTTCTGCAGTATCATAATGGCAAGTAGAAGGTCAAGTGACAACAAAACGCCTGACAGTAATAATCAAATTGTTAAAGTTGAGCCTGCTTCCCCTATAAACACTGTTAACCGTTTCACCACTTTAGGGACTATTCCCAAACCAAATTATTCTTCTGTTTTAGCTGCTACATATGATCCCTATACTCTAACCCATAGTCATCGACCTATTCAAACAGCTTTCCCTAGAAACCCCAATGCTTCCCAGTATGTTAAAAAACGTTATGTTCAAAACCTGTTTTCTGTCGAGCCAAATAGGGCCTCTATCACTAATTCTTTTAGACTTGCTACCAGCTACTTTCCTCCACTATTTCATTGGATCCCTGAGCACAATCAAAAGACTGTGCGATATTATTCTACAATATTGCAACATGAAAATTCAATTGTCATCAAGCCCATTAAAGACAAGACTAATGGGGAAAAAATTATTTATCACAGTGTTTCCTTAAAACACATTATTTCCAAAGAAATGTGGGGCCCCTGTCCTACCGCTACAAGATCATTACCGAATTGCCCTATTCCCTACTCTTACCATGATTATATTACAGCCTGGTTCAGATTCATGCTTCATCAAAATGAAACCATGTCCCACTCATGGTTTGTCAATTTTCACAAAGACTTTGACTCTGTTTTCCCTCTCTGGTTCATCCGATGGTGGACTCAGTTTGGTTCTGTTGTTGAAATATTTCCTGCACAATTGACAGACTGTTTCGGAAATTTCTCATTAAGGCTCAAACCTGACACTCATGGAGCCAAATTTCCCCCTCTACTACATTTTATTAAAAAATATAAGATTCCTTGGATTCTAAAATGGCAATATGCCAAAGAAGATGATGTTCTAGCAAGATGTTGGTATGTTAAATGGTGGGATAGGTTTTCTCACACTGATTCTATTATTAACAATGTTGAAAGGGACTTCCTTGCTTCACATGTTTCCCCATTAAAGATTACTACTCCAATACAAACAGCTGCAACTGACGCACCTGCTTCCTCATCAACAAAAAATGTTACACCTTCCACTAAATCCAAAAAGAAAAGTTCTCCTTTAGATGCAATCCGCAATGATCCTGAAGCTTTGTATGCACTATTATCTAAAATGGTTAAGGATGATGAAGCTCCTAAATTCAGATGCTACCAATTCAGATGATGAAAAGACCTCTCAGGTCTCTGTGTCAAAAGACCCCTACTACCAAACCTATCCTTATCCACAAGATTGGTTTGCACATGATGAAGAAAATCCTGAGGACTAGAAATTAATATTTGGCTGGCCTGCACAAAGGCCAAAATGCTTCAAAAAGAATTGCTTCAAGACATTATGCTTCAAAAAGAATTACTTCAAGACATCTACTCTCCGTTTGGCACTCCGGTCAAAAGTGGCAATGAGTGCTATCATTTCAAGCATGCTTCAAAATTCAAAATGCAATCTCATACTAGTGCTGGATATCTTGCTTCTGACAAGGGTTGGGAGTCTTTCTAAAAAGAAAAAACAAAAAAGGATTCTCCATGACTACACCTTTTGTCATATGCTTTGGTCATGATTCTCTACACTTTGCCATGCTTCCTCTGACACCATCTACTACAAAGACAATAATTTTGGGTTCTACAACTGATTCCCCACGTTTTGGGGCAAAAAAGGAAATTCACTATTCACTGTTACTATTCATCTGTCACTATTCACTGTCACTATTCACAGTTACTGTTCACTCCGAAATTTTGCCTATTTAAGGGGGGCTGTCCCTTATATTTGAAGTAAGTGTTTCAAGTGCTTAGTTCAGGACTTCTTCCTTAGAGAGAGTTTTCCCTTGAGAGCCTTTCTTTGTGAGAATATCCTTGCTTACTACAAACTTCCTACCTTCTCTACAAAGCTTGTAATTCCTAAAACCTTGTAACTATTTCCAACTTGTAATCACTACTACTGTAAGTGTTCAATTTTACTTTCAATAACAAGTAATTTCAGTTTTATGTTCATTACTTGCATTATCTTACTTGTTGCCACCGCCACCTTGGACGGATTACCGCCATCACAGACGGTTCTATAATTCTTTCTTTTCTTTAACTATTTAAGCTATACCCCCTACTTGGCTGGCTCTGCCGCCTACCTGGCTGGTCTTATAGCTTTGCTTTTACTTGCATTACTTTTACTTGCATTATTTTCAAGCTATATTATCACTGTATAACTGTGCTTCCGCTTCCAACGCCGTGTCTCTTCCCCACTTTATGGTATATATATATATATATATATATATATATATATATATATATAATTTAAATACTATTGATAGTCATTTTTATATTTTGTTAACTCTTTAAAAAAATTTGTAAGGATTTTATTAGGTATAAAATGTAAATTGTCCATTTTTTAACAAAATTATTGTGAAACACTTTTTTTTTTTTACGATTTATTTATTCTAGACTCTTTGGTTTTTGTACTTAATAACTCACTTGGATGAATATTTATAATGTAGTCTCACATTTGATTCTAAAATTAAGAAATAAAACTCTTTATGAACAAATAATTTAAGACACATGGTACAAAATTGAAACTCTAATTTGGAATTTTAATTTGAGTTTATCCTAGATTCACCTATTATTATATATATATATAAATTTTGTAGGTGATAGAAAAATAAGTTCAACCACCGTGCACCCTTGGTGCGATGATCACTCGATAAGTATAAGTGTTTGTGGGGTGTGGAGGACAAAGGTCGAGATTCAAGTCTCTAAGAGGGAGTTTCGCACACATATATACTTAGATTAGGCTAAAATAGAATTTCTATCTTGTATAAAAATAATAATAATAATAATAATAAATTTAAGTTCAAATTTAAATATAAATTCAAATTCTTTCATATAAAAAAGTATAAATTCAAACTCTTTCATAAAAAAATATATATAAATTCAAATTCAAATTCATAATGAAAATGAAAATTTGATTATCTTGATTATGCTTAATTATATCACGTGAGGCCAAATCACACGTACTAATGTGAGAATCCCCTCTATCAATTATTGGTTTAGAGTGTTTGGACCAAACACATGTGAATGGGTTAGACTATGTTTAATTGTCTTTCAAAATGCTGGCCTGACCATGAACATTGTATCCCCTAGATCGAGAGTTGTACATTTAGAGGCGCCACTTATTTTAATTCTTAGGAAAAAAAATCCATATAACAAATTAAATTCATCATTTTAATGATAACAAATGTGTAATTTACATTGATTTAAATATAATAAGAACATTACATGGCTTTGATCCTAAATACAATTTAAGCCAATTACATGGATTATAGTCCTAGTACCATTTTAATATTACATTAGACATGACCTAGTGTATGAACCATTGATCTAAGATTAGAGGCTAAATGAGTTAGGTATCCATCTCGCCCAATAAACTGATCTTCTAGAGTATTGGTGGCTACCATCATGTCATGTCATATTCAACCAACATGTCAAAAGAAATATAAAAACAAAATTTCATTCATAGAAAAATAGATCTAGCATCTGGGGTTTAAATTTTTTTTTTTTTAAAGGTTTAAACATTTGAATTGAAAAAATAAATAAATAATAATAATAATAATAATCTAGCATGCTTTGATCATAAATCAACCTCTATCATTTATAGACAAACATGTTTTCGACTATTTGGATGATAGGAATGATTTAAGTATTGCTATGGTTGGAGAGGAGTGGACTAGGAGCAGCTATGATCAGGAGTTGTTGTTGTTGCTGTGATTAGGAGTTGTTGTGGCTGTGATCAGGTGTTGTTGTGTTATTGTGTTGTTGTTATGTGCTGCTGTGTTGTAAGCTAGATAGTAGCAGGGCATAAGTTGGGAAGTTAGTAGTTATAATTGTGCATTTATTTACAACTGTGTCAAGTGATTGGATGGGCAGTTAGTTAGTTGGAGGTAGTTATAGTCTTGTATCATTGTAACCATAACATGGTCATTCTGTTTTAAAGGAGTAATATTAAGGAGTAGGAATTAATGAAGATTGATGTGCAATTCACTACCCTTACTCTCTCTATTCTTTATCTCTCTCTCCCTATTTCCTTCACTGTTCTATTCATTCTCTAAGGAGGCCTAGTTCCCTCGAAGAACTACCGGAATTACTTTCCTCTTGATTAGGATAGGGACAAACAAATTCCTATCAATTGGTACCAAAGCTTACCTCTGTCACCTTGGCAAAGACTTGATCCTTTTCTATTCTTAATGATAAGATCAATACTCTCTATCAAACTTCAGATCTACATGATCAAGAATTACATGCAATTCATCAGAAATTAGATGTTGTCACTAGCATGTTGCAGACCCTATCTCAAACTGTGCAAGGATTAACTAAGGCTGGCAATCAATGGCAACAGAAGCCAGCCTCACCAAAAAGACCTTTGTCTCCAAGCCATTCAGAAACAACCTTAGTAACCATTCCCAGTGCAGTGAAGTTGGAATTTCCAAGGTTCAGGGGTGAAAACCCCTCGGGTTGGGTCTATAAGGTTCATCAATTTTTCCAATTATATGGCACTCCCCCTAATCAAAAGATTCTTCTAGCTTCTTATCATGTGGAGGAGAAGGCCCTTATTTGGTTTCAAGAAGCAGAAGAGGCTAGTCAGTTTACCAGTTGGGAGGCCTTTATGAGATCCTTACATGTGAGGTTTGGTACATTAGCATATGATGATCCAATGGAGACCCTGACCAGCAAGGACGGAGCCAGGACTTGGAATTAGGGGGGGCAGAAGTATAAACAAACAAAAATTTGAAACTCCAAATAAACATTTATTTAATAAACCATCAACAAAGAAAAATACACAAAATTATTGTTTTTTAAGATATTACAATGCAGTTATTTATGAAAATGGAACACGCCGTCTTTTTAAATCTTCAAAATCATCTATAATTGAATCCATACTAATTGTCGCAGCAACGTCCCTTTCAATGAATAACATCAAGTGTTTGACAAAAACTCATCTTCCATTTTGTTGCGAATGTCAATTTTGATGACATTCATTGCTGAAAATGCTCGCTCTGTAGTTGCAGTAGAAACGGGAAGAGTAAGCACAAGCTTGACCACTCTATAAATAAGCGGATAGTATTCTTCTTTTCTAGTTCTCACCATCCATTAGCACAATTCAGAAATATTTTTCAAATTCTTGAACCCTGAATGTTGAACTACATCATACTTATAAAGATCAAGTTCCTTTTTCAAATCATTCTTTTCATCATTTGTGAAGTCTATTGGATTAAAATTATCTACCAATGAACAAATATCATTGACTCGAAAAGATTCATATGCCTCTCGAGGGTCTAGAGCTGGGCTAAGCGTAAGTAACTCCATGGCATGCTCACTAAACCGATGATTTAGTTCCTGTAATTGAGAATCTATTCTTGCATTAAAAAAATTTACTTTATAATAATGCTCATTTCTAAAGTCCTCTTATTGATGAGGAGATTGACCAAATCTTGCAACATAGTGAGCATTTATATCAGGGACATCTAAACCACGTTCCTTACAAAATGATATCACAGTAGCTAGTAAGTCATCCCATTTCTCATCTCTAAATTGTTGAATAAGTTTTTTAATGGATGAAACTAAATGTGTAGCATTTAAAATGTCTTGCGATTGGTTTTGCAAAGCTTGACAAAGTTTATCCATAATCCCCATAGTTTCATTAATAAAATGCAAGATGAAGACAAATTCAAATGAAATTAATACCTCATAAGCAGACTCTACTTCTACTTTTTGTGAAGAATTTCCTTCATCCATAATTTTCAGTAGAACTTCACATGTTGGACTAAACAACTTTATCAAGTTAGAAACTGATTTATAATGTGAACCCCAACGAGTATCTCCAGGTTGCTGTAAAGTGACCATCTGGTTAAGTCATTTCCCAGTCTCAAGCTCTTCAATATCAATCAAATATGCAATGTCAGAAGCTCTAGTAATTTTTAATTGCTCAATACGTTTGCAAGAAGCACGAATATTATTGATAACCAAAATCAATTTAGTGAAAAATCTATTAAGAGGGACAACTGCTTTTGATGCTCCTACTAATGCCAATTGTAAGCGATGTGCAAAACAATGAATGTAGTAAGCATATGGACAATCATTCAAAATCAAAGTTTGTAATCCATTCCACTCACCCCGCATGTTGCTTGCACTATCATATCCTTGCCCCCGAATGTTTTGGATATCTAAGCAATAATTAGAAAACAAATAATATATCTCCTTTTTAAGGGTTACTGCTGTAGTGTCAACAATATGAACAATCCCAAAAAATCGTTCTCGCACAAAGCCATTTGTATCAACATATCTTAAAACCACGGCCATTTGCTCTTTCATGGACTCATCACGAGCTTCATCAACCAATATGCAAAACTTTGCATCACCAATTTCTTCCCTAATTGCCTTCTTCACTTTGGTTGAAATAACATGTAGAATTTCTTTTTGAATCTGAGGTAATGTATAGGTGGCATTTATTAGAGCTTTTGCCATTATTTCAAAAATATTATTATTATAGCCCACCATCAAATCCAATGTCGTAAGAAAGTTTCCCCGATTGGTTGAAGTAGAGCTTTCATCTCATCCTCTAAAAGCAATAACTTGCAAGGAAAGATGTCGAACAACATCAATTGAAGCCTTCAATCGTATTCGATTATTTGCAATTTGTTCTAAAGTAAAATTACTCACTACCCTGTCTATGTGTTGAGACTATTTCATCAAATCTATACACACTTTATGGGCAATTCTATGAGTGGAGTTAAGATCTTTCCCCATATGAAGAATAACAGAACAACTTTCACCATTTTTAACTTTCTTCCAACTCTTAAATCTGTTAACTGTGAATGCATTTTGTCCGTCATGTCCAATTGGCTTATGAAAGAGAAAGCATGGTAGACAAAAAGCGGCATCTTCTTTAGGAGAATATTCAAGCCATGGCTTAAAGCGATCATCTTCATACCAAGAACCTTGAAAGCTTTGACCCTTTTCAGATTTTTAAAATTTTTTAAAACGAGGCTGGTATGGACCCAACTTAATGTAACGTCGTCGGATCTCATCTCATTGATCAACATGATAAGTATATATTTGTCTACGCAATCCAGGATCAAGTTCTAATTGCAACAAACTCATATCAACCTTTTGAAATTTTGTTTGAGAATTTTGCTCAATAGGGACATCAAGATTTTCCTCAACAGGTTTATCAGGATTTTCCTCAATTGGGACGTCGAGATTTTCCTCAATTGGGACATCAAGATTTTCCTCAACATTAGTGGTTGGCAATGTTGCACCACTAGTATTAGCTTCTAAATCATTTGAAACTTTTCTTTTGAAAAAATCAAATATGGTAGTTGACTTTTTCATAATCTACAAATAAAATATAATTTGAAATTATTATGTTATTATATGGTCAATAATCTACAATCATTACACACAATAGACAAATACCATGCACATAAACATTCAACAATTAACCAATAAATTTTAAAGTTACAAATAATCTCTTTAATTATTTATCCAACTTTAATGTTTTTAAAAGAAACTAACTAAAAGACAAAAACTCTAAAACAAAACTACCAAAAAAAAAAATCACAAAACACAGGCTATTCACTATTGTCGCTAAAGACAAAACTATAACAAAAAAAAAAATTACAAAATATCAATGGTTTGTTGGCTGTTGCGTGTTTAGTTGTATTTGTCAGATCAGGTGCAACTTTTTCAATTATAATAGAATGCTAAAGACAAGGATGAAAGATGGGTCTTGGTTCAGTTTTTATTTACCTCTCTTTTTTAACTCTTTCTATAATATGTCTTTGAGTCTCAGCCTCTCAGGTCTCTCCGTCCCAGGCCCTAGCCACTCAGCATCCTTATCCCTGACTGGCTGACTACCTTTGCTTCTGCCGCTGCTGATTTCCTCTTCTCTATGTAACTGTGTCCAGCCGTAAGTTAGGTTTTCTTTCTTCTTCTTCTTCTTCTTTTTTTTTTTTTTTTGGAATGGTTTAGAAATCCCCTTCTTTTTTTTTTCTTTTTTTTTCCTTTTATAAATTGGATGTTTCCTACTCCTAGGGTAGGTAGATTTCTCATTAGAACCAGCTCTGTTTTTTTTTTTTTTTTTTTTTGTGTTGCTTGGGCTTAATTTTTATTGGTAGGCTAATATTTTTTTTTATAGCATTTAAAAATATCAATAATATTGTTAAGGGGGCAAGTGCAATTTTATTGAAACAAATTGCTAAAAATAATATACTATATATATACTAAATTTTTTTTTTTGAAAATCTAGGGGGCCACTATCCCCCCAGGTCCAAGAATAGCTCCATCCCTGCTGACCAGGCTTAGAAAAGTAGGTAGTGTGGTTATGTATAAGGGAGAGTTTGAAGCTTTATCAAATAGAATCAAGGAATTATCAGAGAAGCACAAAATGAGCTGTTTTTAAGTCGTTTGAAGGATGAGATTAAGTTATTAGTCAGAATGCTTAACCCCCAAAACCTGAATGCAGCATTTGGAATAGCAAAAATTCAAGAAGAATATCTGATGACTAGTAGGAGAAACATCAAATCTTGGGGTGATGGGCCTAAAGCTTCAATCCTCGGTCCTCTTCCACTAATCAAGAATGACCCTGAGAGTGCAAAGATGGAAATCTAGAAGATTTCCCCTTCTCAAATGGAAGAAAGGAGGAAGAAGGGATTAAGTTTTTACTATGATGACAAGTGGTTTATAGGGCATAAGTGTAAGACTCCAGGAATTTTCTAAATGGATGGTTTACAAGAAGTGGACTATCAAGGTGTGCAAGATCTTTAACTAGAGGAAGTAACTGATGAACAAGCTTCTCAATTGGAATTGCAGCATGAGGTGGACAGAATTCCTGAAGGAGTGGCTGAGATAACTCTTTATGCCTTGTTGGACAATCCATCACCAGGTACTATGAGGGTGTGCAGAAGAATCAAGAGATGGTTATCTTGATTGACAGTGGAAGCACCCATAATTTTTTGGATATTGCACTTTGGAGGTTTTTTCAGCTGCCTCTTTCAATTCAAGATTGATTTAAGGTTAAGGTAGCTAATGGAGCTGTTCTTTAAACTGAGGGAGCATGTCTTAATGTTTAACTCAGCATTCAGGGCACCCTTTTCAATGTTGATTTGAATGTATTACCCTTAGGAGGTTGTGATGTACTATTGGGAATTCAATGGTTGTACCCTTTAGGCTTGATTCAGCAGGATTTCAAGAAATTCACCCTGCAATTTGCTTACCATGGCAAATCAGTTATGCTCCAAGGTCTCAAACCTTCAACTCCTACCCTTCAAGATGGAGATTAGTTCTTCAAGCCCACTATCAAGAAGGGTTTGGTATTGCAAATTATGTCCTATTCTTCTCCACTTCCAGCTATACAACAATGTTCAGCCATTGATGATTTGCTCCTAGAGTTTGCTAAGGTTTTTGAGGTACTAGTTGGCTTACCACCCCTAAAAGGGCAAGAACATCAGATTAATTTGAAGGAAGGTACCTTGCCCATTTGTGAAAAGCCTTATAG
This sequence comes from Quercus wislizeni, assembly GCA_023055345.1. NCBI lineage: Eukaryota > Viridiplantae > Streptophyta > Magnoliopsida > Fagales > Fagaceae > Quercus > Quercus wislizeni. The sequence continues at coordinate 2,885,522 of JALGQJ010000029.1, read as the reverse complement.
GTATTTTTTTTATCAAAAATCTGAAGTTGAGAAAATTGTGCATGAATTGCATGATATTGGTTCTATTAGAGTTAGCCAAAGTCCTTTCTCTTCTCCTGTTTTGTTGGTTAGAAAGGCAAATGAGAATTTGGGGGGGGGGGGGGGGGGGGTATGTGCATTGATTATAAATCTTTAAACAAGGCCACTGTAAAGGATAAGTATCCTATTCTTGTGGTTGATGAACTATTAGATAAATTGTGTGGTGCTACCATTTTCTCTATGTTGGATCTTAGATCAGGATATCATCAAATTAGGATGAAGGAGAGTGACATTTATGCCTTTTGGTTTGACCAATGCTCCTTCAACATTCTAATCATTGATGAATCATATCTTTAAACCTTATTTGAGGAAGTTTGTCCTAGTCTTCTTTAATGACAACTTGGTGTTCAATAAGTCTTTGGAAGATCATATTGTTCACTTAAAGGTGGTCTTATCTGTTTTACTTTCCAACCAGTTGTATGCCAAGAAATCTAAGTGTCTTTGGTTATGAAGAGGTGGAGTATTTAGGCCATCTTATCTCTGCTCAAGGGGCCAGGACTGATGCAAAGAAAACTGAGGCAATGTAGCAGTGGCCTATTCCTAGGACAGTTTAGGCTTTAAGGGGTTTCTTGGCACTGACAAGGTACTATAGGAAGTTTATTCAGAATTATGGTGTTATTGTAGCTCTATTAACTACTTTGTTGAAAAAGGATGCTTTTCATTAGTCACCACAAGCTAAGCAAGCATTTGTAGCTCTCAAACAGGCAATTTCCAATCCACCAGTCCTTACTCTTCTTGATTTTTCTAACCTTTATAGTGGAGTGTGATGCTTCAGGACTTGGGCAGTGGAGCTGTTTTGATGTAGGATCAAAGGCCTTTTGGCTTTCCACAGCCAAGCCTTTAAAGAAGGAGTTTGCATTTGTCCACTTATGAAAAGGAATTCCTGGCATTAATCACTGCAGTGAAAAGATGGAGACCATATTTGGTTGGCAAACCTTTTATCATCAAAACAAACTAGCAAAGCTTGAAGTTTCTTTTGGAGCAAAGAGAAGGCACTCCTGCTCAGCAAAAATGGATTACCAAGCTTTTGGGGTACTCTTTTTTGGTTGAATATAAGAAAGGTAAGGAAAACAAGGTTGCAGATGCACTCTTTAGAAGATTGGAGGGCCTTGATGATTTGTTTGATGACTTGTCTGCGGTAGAAAATTAGAATGCTCAGTTGTACCTTATTTCTTCTCCTTGTCCTACTTGGTTGGATGTTTTGAAGGATGGTTATAGGACTAATTCAGAGTACCAACAGATACTCTCTAACTTGACAACCATTACCCCATCTAATACTCACTTTTCTCTTCATAATGGCCTATTGCTTTATAAAGAAAATGTGTTTCTAAGTTCCAACTCACCTTTGAAACCTTTGGTCCTTCAACATGCTCATAATAGTCCATTAGGAGGTCACTTAGGGTACTTGAAGACTGTGCATCATGTACAACGGGATTTTTTTTGGTATGGTATGAAGAAAGACATCAAAAAGCATATCAGAACTTGTGAGACTTGTTAAACCTACTGGTTTTATTGTAGCCACTCCCTATTCCTGCCAAACCATGGTTGGATATTAGTATGGATTTCATTACTGGTCTCCCAAAATCTCAAGGTTATGATGTCATCTTGGTTGTAGTTGATAAGTTTAATAAATTTGTACACTTCATGCCCTTGCCACATCCTTATACTGCTGCTAAGGTAGCTCAAGCTTTCATGACTGGTGTATTTAAGTTGCATGGATTACCTAGGTCCATGTGAGTGATAGGGATGTTGCCTTCACCTCTACGTTCTGGAAGGAGTTGTTCAAGCTCTAAGGTACTGAGTTGGCTATGTCCTTAACCTATCACCCTCAATTTGATGGGCAAACTGAGGTAGTGAATCGAAGTTTAGAGCAGTATTTGAGGGCTTTTGTAGGTGACAAGCCTCATACTTGGGCTTTATGGTTGTATTTGGCTGAATTTTGGTTCAACACCAACTATCATACATTTACTAAAATGTCCCCTTTTGAGGCTTTTTATGGTTTTCCCCCTCCTCAAGTCTTGGATTATGTGTCTGGTCTTACTAAAGTTGTTGCAGTGGATGCTGTGCTTTATGATAGGACTGTTCTTTTAGACCTTCTCAAACAAAATTTGGTTACAGCTCAAGCTAGGATGAAAACTCAAGCTAATCAACATAGGTCTTACAAGTCTTTCCAAGTTGGTGAATGGGTCTTTCTTAGGCTTCAACCATATAAGCAGCTATCCCTTAATTCTAAAGGGTTTCACAAGTTGTCTCCGAGGTATTTTGGCCCCTTCCAGATTTTGTAGAGAATTGGTCAAATGGCTTATAAGTTGGCCTTACCCCCTAGTTGTTTGATTCACCTAGTACTGCTCCATGTATCTTGCCTTAAGCCTAAATTGGGTGCTCACATTACTCCCATTCCCACTCTTCCAACTATTGATTATGAGGGCTTTCTCAATCCTGAGTCTATTGTCATTCTGTAGCACAGATCTAAGCAACTTAGAAGTAGAACAATCACTAAGGTGTTGGTCTAGTGCCATGGTCAGTCCCTAGAATGTGCTACTTGGGAATCTCTGGACAAGCTTCAATTTCAATTTCCTCACCTTGTGGGCAAGGTGCTTGAGGGGAGGGTGCTATTGCAACTTCACTTCTCTCCTCTTACTTCACTCTACCCTGTTAACTGCTACAACTTCTTTTCATTCTACCTTGTGGACAAGGTTTTTAAAGGGGGGGTTGGAATTATTAGGACATATGTGTTTCTCATGTTATAGAACATATGTCATGATTTTATGTAATTGGCTTATCCTTTGACAAAACGCACTTTACTTGTATTTTGGTAGACTTAGGATGTGTTTAAATACTTTAAGAAACCACGTTTCAAGATTAAGTGTTGAAGCCTTCAAGTCTGTTCAAAAAATCAAGCAAGAGTGCAAATTCATTAAAACTCGACAGCTAGTCGATAGCTTCTCGACACCTCCTATCTGCCGAGGTTTAAGAATTTTAGAATTCAACTCTGATTTTCTTGGGATTCGTGAATCTGTCTTTGGGCCTTATTTTCTCCTAATCCTAGACATATTAAAGGATTATTTTAAGAGCCGTAAAATGGTACACAAGTTACACAAGTATTGAGCAAACTCTGTTCAAGCAAATTGTGACCGAAGACAAAGTTCTTGACCTAGTTCATCTCTTTCTCTTAAAGAAGTTGCTATGTATTTGCACCGTAGGGTTTTGTAACTAAGCATCTTCCTGATCTTCATCGTGTGGATGAACTAAAGAACTTTGCAACCAACAATCTTTTCAGATTGGTGTTTTGAAGTCGCATACTAGGATCCGCGCAACTGTTAGTCATGTATTTGGGAGTTGTGCATCAGAAAGGGGAACTGTCACTACAAAACAAGTCCAATTGAGTATTGGGGTAAGGGTTCAATTGTAGGTTGGTAAGGTACTTGGAATTCCTTACTTATAACCACTTGTTGTGATAATAATGGAATTTCGGGAGTGGTGGCCTAAAAATCACCTGATGGGTTTTTACCGTTAGGTTTTTCCCCATTTGTAAACAAATCACTGTGTTATTTATTTTCCGCTGTATAATTCGTTTATTGGTGATTTGTTTGTACTATCACACGTTTGCATGATAAATTGATTAATTAATAACTTGGCTAATTAATTAATTAATTTCTATCACAAGGGATCATTTAGTTTGTGGCCTATCAGGAATGATAGGAATGATTTAAGTATTGCTATGATTGGAGAGGAGTGGACTAGGAGTTGCTGTGATTAGGAGTTGTTGTTGTTGTGATCGGGAGTTGTTGTGGCTATGATCAGGTGCTGCTGTGCTGTTATGCTGCTACTGTGTTGTAAGCTAGATAGTAGCAGGGCATAAGTTGGGAAGTTAGTGGTTATAATTGTGGATTGTGCAGTTAGTTATAGTTGTGTCAAGTGATTGGATGGGTAGTTAGTTAGTTAGAGGTAGTTATAGTCTTGTATCATTGTAACTATAGCATGGTCATTCTATTATAAAGGAGTAATCTGTTAAAGAGTAGGAATTAATGAAGATTGATGTACAATTCTCTCTCTCTCTCTCTCTCTCTCTCTCTCTCTCTCTCTCTCTCTCTCTCTCTCTCTCTCTCTCTCTCTCTCTCTCTCTCTCTGGAGGCCTAGTTCCCTCGAAGAACTACCAGAATTGCTTGCCTCTTCATTAGGATAGGAACAAGCAAATTCCTATTATTGGAATTTATCAAAACAAGCGTGGGACAAAAAAAATACCACATGCATGCACAAGGCTTGATGATCAACTAGGGTTTGGTTGATGATCCCAACACTACTTTTTGGTGTTTAGGAGGAATTTGGGGAAAGTTTCAATGGATTTGGAGCTTGAGGCTAGAGTCTAGAGAGTTACTGTGCTATAAAAAGACTTGGTCACCTACCGATGAATGACCATCCTATTCCTATAGGCCTTTCTACCTAGTGCAATTAATATGCACTGACTGTAGAATATTGCTCTTAAGAGAGTGTTGAAATGGACTTTTGGATTTGAAAGATCCTTGGCCTATTGCTTTGGGCAAACCTTTCTTTGAGATCAAGCCAAAGATCTCTAGTTGTGTTTATGTAAATTACACTAGCAGCTATTTCCTTGGAGAGTGAATTCAAGATCCTTGGAAAGGACGATTGTGTCGCACCTAGTCCAGACATTGAGCAGAAGTGATGGCCATGAATGGAAAAGAAAATGAGGCTCAAAAGAGCTCTGAAAACCATAACAAAAGTTGAATAAAGGAATAGAGGAAAAAATGGTAGAATTTGATCAAATAACTGTACAAGAGGATCTCTGTTTATATAAATTGAAAACAAAGGTAGGAAAATGAAAACTATTCAACAAACTCAAAATCTACCACTATATATACAGTGTTGACAACTTTCAATTAGTAATTAACTTTACTGCTAACCAATAACATTAAAGACAAATTTACATTAATGAAACGTGGTACAACTCGCGTGATTACTCAAAACAACTATCATAAACATGTAGCTTTTTTTCTTGATACTATGAATCAACCTTGTAACGGCGACTTGCACTTTCTGGCATATATGTAGAGATGCACGACATGCAGGGCCGGCTCAAGGCCTAGGCAAGTTAGGCCTAGGCCTAAGGCCCCACTAAAAAAAAAAAATTTCCTTAGAAAAAAAGGACCTATTTTTTATAGTTAAAGGCCCAAATTTTTATAAAATTATATATATTTTCTAAAGGTTGTACATTTTTTATTAGTGATGTATAAATTTTACTATTAGCTTACAAATTGCTATGTTATTAATCACAAAAATTGTGATATAAACATTCATTAGTTAAATTAATGAAGTTCATCAATGAGAGACAATATTACATTATATTTTGAACATTTTATAGTACTATAGGGTCACAAATCGTAGCCCAAACCCAGATAGAATAGGATATGGGCCCAATAAGCCCAATACAATAAATTTGTAAGAGAGTGGGTGAAAAAATTGGGCTGGTAATGGGTTTTACAACAGCTAATAGGGATTAGGAATCTGTCCGAGGAGGATAAAACACGTAATCAAAGGATAAACTCAAGTTCGAGGAGTAAATTTTTGAATAAGTGGGTTGTTTCAGATGGTGTCCAAGGAGTATGTTTTTGGATAAATTGGTTACTTCTGATAGTGTTCTTCCTATTGACACAGTGAATCTTCCTCAACATTCTTTCTTTTTCTCTTTCGATCCCATTCTTCTGGAGATTCTCCTCTGTTATATAGTCCTCATTTTTCCAATCCCACTGTCCACTTGTCTACTATCTAGCCTTGTACTTGAGTCTCTGTCCACTTTTCCACACCTTTCCTATTTTCTAAGAATAAAAGTGGCTGAAAACACTATTCAGAGGTCTTCTCCACATTAATGCGGCCAGCTTTTTCCTTAGATATTTCTGTGTTCTTATCCCTTCCCTGTACATTTGAAGTCTATCTTCGTCGCTGGAGCTTCCTGGAAGGTGGTCTAGGGTAAGACGAAGCTCACTTTATTGACATATGTCAGATCCGAGGAGGATGACCCTCTCGGACCAACACCCTTGGATATTTATACGCTCTACTAACAATTACGGGGCTTTCTCTCATGATTTATTCTCCTCGGACGTATTATTATTAAAGTGTGGGACTTAAGCCCAACGCAAAAGCTCAAGTTTTTGCTCCCCCACAATAGCCCCTCAAAATTCTAATTTTTCCCTCTTATCTGAGGAGAAAAATTATAATTTTAATGTATATCCGTAATTACAATGAAGTCCACAAGGATACTTAAACCCAGGCACGTGTAAGGGTCATTTCTGCCATTTCACGAGAGCTTCTGACGCTTGGGAACTCGCACAATCATCATTAAATGCTTAGGACTGCGTTACGCTCCAAACATCCAACGGTGGAACACTAATCCAACGGTTCAGGTCTTACCTTCAATATTTGGGCGGGATTGTGTCTCCTTCTTTTTTCGCTTCAACTATAAAAGCCTCCAAACGTTATTCTTTTCATTTCTCATCAGAGTGTGCAATTTCAGAGCGTTCATATATCTGCATTCATCATACCTTCATAAAAGAGACTTCAGAGATCCTCCAGAGACAAGAAGATCAGTTCGCATCTTACTCCACGTAAGTTTCGCTCTTCGAACTTCCTCTACCTTCTCGGCTAACCTTCTCGGCTAACCATTCTACACCTTGCAAGCTAACAATGGGTAGATTTGAGCGTCTAGTAAAGACTCCGGCCTTGATAGAGTTGTTCAAAGAAAAGTACCACATTCCTCAGGAGGTGGTGGTACGTCACTATACAACAGAAGGGGTGGAGTTTGACCGAAAAGTAGGGGAGGCCGTAATCCCTATGATTGCCTTCATAGAAGGAGGCATGACCATCCCCATGGGTAGGATTACACGGGATTATCTACGGGCCCATAAACTCTGCCCCCACCAATGTGCTCCCAATTTTTTTAGAGTCCTAGGATCAATTGATGCTCTGGACCGACATCTGGGGCTAGGATTGACTTGGTACGACGTCGCCCATTTATATGAAGGCCACATAGAGTCTCGGGCAGGGTTTTACCTTAAGTCCCGTTCCAGTGTGGTCAAGTTGATCTCCTACCTCCCCAAATCTAACAAAGGGATGAAAGACGACTACCTTATCCTGTTGGGCCCTTGGAGTGACGGCCTAGCCTGCCCAACCAAGCTAGGAAAGCCAGGTGGAGCAATTTAGATCTAGGGTTTCTAACAGTAGATTTAAGGAGTACTCGGCTATACTTTATTGCACTTAGATATCGTTTTAATGCATTTACACTTATTTGTTTAGTTATTTCTTGTATTGCCGAGGCTCTTACCTATGTGATTTGTTTACTTGATAGATAAATTGTTCACTAACCCAAAGCTCAGCCTGATCAACGTTCCAGCACTTAACTACCTGCTCAGATCAGAAATTTTCGTGAACGACGACGAGCAACTTCGTGCAGTTCACCTGATTTTGGACTTTGAGCCAATTTCAAAGTCGTTTTTGGACGTTGGCAATTCTATCCGAGCAGGAGACCATCGTTTAGCGCGCATAGACGTCTCTCAGCCAGACTTCCTTGCCCCATACGATCTTCCCCCTGTCGACCACCCTATCCCACAAGGGATACCCATTGTTGCTCAACCGTTACAGGAAGTACCACTTGGGGAGGCTATCATCAGAGAAGAGACAGCTTCCTCTTCTTCCCTTGAACAAGAGATTGACAGATTCCAGTTTGAAGAAGAAACAATCCTTGTATCGGAGGCCGAAGAGGGAGTAGACGAGCATTCGTGCGTGCAAACCCTTGCCTAGGTGGTGACTTATATTGCTGACACTTCAGACGAGGAAGAAATGGCGCCCAAGACTGGTCCAAGCCTAAAGGAACTGATGAAGAACAGGAATAAGGCGTCATCCCCTCAAGATAAGCATAAGTCCAAGCCTTCTGTAAACCCTCCTCCTCCTCCACCTCAGGTTCCTGCTGACCTCGGGTTGAAACTTAACCCGGATCTTAGGAGGAAAAGGCCAGTGCATATTGCCGAGGAGGGGGAGCTGGGCCCCTCAAAAGGGAATAAACAGGCCAGACAGACACAGGATCACAGGAGCAGGAGGTCCCACTCCGTGGACAACCGAGAGGAACCCCCGGCAGCCCAAGTACGTCAGTCTCCACGAACTTGGTCACCCATATTGGAGGTTGATGGTGTGCCTATCGCGATTGATGCCACAATTAGGCATTTTCGCGGGGTCATGCGGGTCTGCTGGCTGAGGCTCTGGAACAGCCTCTCCTCCTTCCTCAGGATATGGCGGCCTACAGGAGTTTCAATCATCCTGACCTCTTCCTTTCCCTAAAAAGGGACTTGGCCATAGTAAGCTATTTTGCTCATCTTTCCTTCATTTACGTGTACTTGCATTTTATAACAAAAGTAACTTTATTATTACACGTACTAGGTCACGCAACAAGTTTTCGTGGCTGAGGAATGGGTGAAGAATTCTCGCGAAGAGACAAGGGCTGCCCACGACGCCCGAGAGACCGCGGAGGCTCATCTAGGTGCACTGAAAGACAAACAAGCACAAATGGCCGAGCAGGTGAAGCAGGCTCTCCAGGAGAAGGCCAGTGCCGAAGCGGGCCTAAAAACGACTGAGAAGCAAGCTGAAGGCCTTCGCAAAGAGCTACACTACTGCGAAATTAATCTGGCAACAGAAAAGCAGTTGGTGAAAGATCTCCGCGAAAAAGTTCGCAAGGCCAAGGAGGTTGCCCAACTACTAAAAGAGGCAGCTGAGGCCGAAAAGCAGGCGACGTATGCTTTGGGGGTGCAGGAGACTCAGAGTAGGCTTACCGAGGAATTTTCTACCATTGCCAGGGACTACTGTGACATCACTTGGGGTAAAGCCCTTGATGCCACTGGGGTCCCTGCTGATTCCAGCCTAAGACGACCTGAGAGCATATACTATGATTCCGACATCCAAGAGCTCCCAGGTTCTGGCTCTCCTCCCCAAGAGCTACCAGCCCAAGTGTCTGAGGCTCCTGCAGCAGATCAAGCCCTTCCTACTCCTGTGGAAGTCCCAACAGATTCCCGCCAAGATGCTGGCCAAGGGAAAAAAGTTGAGGCTCCCCAGGGCAGGGACAATAACCAAGAGAAGGGTAAAGGCAAGGCTTCAGATACTGTCATTTCTCAGTCCGAGCAAGTTGCTGACCCCCAAGCTCCCAAGACAAAAGTTTAGGACATTAGTTTTAGTATTGCGTTTGTTTTCTTTGTTTACTGTTTTCGTATACATTTTTTTTTTGTCAAAGACTTGTACTTCGTTCTCATTATTAATGAAGATACACTCCTTTTGTTTTACATGTTATGACAAATAATGGTGAACTCTTCTGCTGTCATTTCTTTTTTTTTTTTTTTTACTTGTGTTATACGCATGGCTATATTAGGCAAATAAAGAATGTTAGAAGACTAATTCAACTAAAAAGTTCTGGAACTTGGGTTAATATATGAACCGAATAAGCATTTTTAATAATAGCAAGGCCACAATAAATATAACCAAACCAAACAGGAACTTTAAATCATATGCTTAAGCTTATATTTGAATACTTAAAGGAACTTAGAACAAGTGTTAACTAACCCAAATCATCTGGTCCGAGGACTCCAGTCATGATTGAGTTTAAGTTTAAACATTTGGTGGGACTGGGCAAGAGTGTTAACTAACCCAAATCAGCTGGTCCGAGGACTTCAGGCATGATTGGATTTAAGTTTAAACACTTAAAAGCACTAGAAGAGTGTTAACTAATCCAAATCATCTGGTCCAGGGACTTCAGACATGATTGGATTTAAGTTTAAACACTTAATAGAACTAGGAGAGTGTTAACTAATCCAAATCATCTGGTCCGAGGACTTCAGGCATGATTGGATTTAAGTTTAAACACATAATAGCACTGCAGGAATGTTAACTAACCCAAATCATCTAGTCCGAAGACTCATGCATGATTGGATTTAAGTTTAAACATTTGATAGAACGGCAAGAATGCTAACTAACCCAAATCATCTGGTCTGAGGACTCATGCATGATTGGATTTAAGTTTAAACACCTCATAGAACCGCAAGAGTGCTAACTAACCCAAATCATCTGGTCCGAGGACTCATGCATGATTGGATTTAAGTTTAAACACCTCATAGAACCGCAAGAGTGCTAACTAACCCAAATCATCTGGTCCGAGGACTCATGCATGATTGGATTTAAGTTTAAACACCTCATAGAACCGCAAGAGTGCTAACTAACCCAAATCATCTAGCCCGAGGACTCATGCATGATTGGATTTAAGTTTAAACACCTTGTAGAATCAAGAGTGGCATACACATTTCACATAAAGAACAAATATTGATCAAATACACATTTATTAATAATAATACCTTTTTAAGTTATTGACATTCCAAGGGCGGGGTACTACAAGTCCGTCTAGGTCTTCTAAGAAGTATGCTCCAATACCAGCGTTGGAGGTGATACGATATGGTCCTTCCCAATTCGGCCCCAATTTTTCCCACGCCGGGTTTTTTGCCGAGCCCACAACTTTGTGTAGTACCAGGTCGCCTGGGGCCAAAGGTCTTGTCCTTACGTGGGCATCATAATCTCGCTTTAGTTTCTGCTGATAATGGGCCAATTGAACCATCGCGTTCTCTCTCTTTTCATCAATCAAGTCTAGACCTCTTGTTAGGTGTTCATCGTTGTCTTTTGGATTGAATGAGATGGTTCTTGTCGTGGGGAACCCAGACTCCAAAGGGATGACAGCTTCAGCTCTGTAAGTCATTGAAAAAGGGGTCTCTCCGGTGGACCTACGAGGCGTGGTTTTGTACGTCCAGAGTACATGTGGAAGTTCTTCGACCCATTTGCCTTTTGCATCATCCAATCTTTTCTTCAATCCACTTAGTATGACTTTATTCACAGCTTCAGCTTGTCCATTCCCTTGAGGGTAAGTTGGAGTAGAATACCTATTAGTAATCCCCAGCTCGCCACAATAATTTCTGAACATCTTGCTATCAAACTGGAGTCCATTATCTGAGATGAGTACATGAGAAACGCCAAACCGAGTAACAATGTTTTTCCAGAAGAATCTTTTTGCATCCACATCTCGGATATTGGCTAGAGGTTCTGCTTCAACCCACTTCGTAAAATAGTCTGTGTCGACTATGAGATATTTCTTGTTTCCCACAGCTTTAGGAAATGGTCCGACGATATCTAAGCCCCATTGAGCGAATGGCCATGGGCTAGATAATGGATTGAGGACTCCCCCTGGTTGGTGTATACTCGGTGAGTACCGCTGGCATTGATCACACTTTTTAACATATTCCAAAGCTTCTCTCTGCATGTTCGGCCACCAATAACCTTAAGTAATGGCCCTATGTGCTAAGGATCTACCTCCAGTATGACTTCCACAGATTCCTTCATGCATCTCTTCCAGGAGTAATTCGGTTTGGTCAGGATGAACACATAGCAAATAAGGCCCCGAAAAGGAACGCCTATATAGCTTGTTGTCCTCCGACAACCAATAACTAGTAGCTTTCTTTCGTATTTTGTCAGCTTCGATTTTCTCCTCGGGCAAAATATCTTCCTTCAAGAATTGCGTGATAGGATCCATCCAACTTGGCCCCGCTCTCACTTGGTTGATTTGAACCATGTTCACTGTTGCCGAGGGTCGGTGTAGGTCCTCAACAAGGATTATTCGAGGCAAGTTCTGTGCCGAGGAGGTTGCAAGCATGGCCAAAGAGTCCGCATCCGCGTTGCCACTTCTTGGGATATGTAGCAAGCTAAAGGATTCAAATTTCGTCTACATAATCTTAACTTGACTAAGACATCCCCGCATTCTTTCATCTTTGGTTTCGAATTCCCCTTTTACTTGACCGACAACCAGCCTTGAGTCTGAGAAGAGTTTTATGGACTTCCCTCCCATCCTTTGGACTATAGCCATTCCTTCTAATAGAGCTTCATACTCCGCTTCATTATTCGTAGCTGGAAAGTCTAACCTCAGAGACTTCTCAATGATAACCATCTCGGAAGACGTCAGTACTAATCCAATCCCCGCACCTTTTTGGTTTGATACTCCGTCTACATGTACTTCCCATGTCGGAGGGCAGTATTGGGAGATTGTACCCACCAATTTTTCATCCTTGTCTCTCTGTGCTAGTAATTCATCCGCTTCAGGTTCGGTGAATTCTGCCACCAAGTTGGCGAATTCCTGTCCCTTCACGGAGGTGTGAGGCATGTACTTGATATCAAAAGCTCCCAGAATTGTACCCCACTTGGCTATCCTTCCCGTGTAATCTGCACTTCTGAGTATGGTTTTTAGTGGGAGTTGTGTAAGAACAACCACTGTATGCGCTTGGAAATAGTGAGGCAACTTGCGCGTGCCAAGCACCATTGCCAGGATAGCTTTTTCCAGTGGTAGATAACGCACTTCCGCTTCGTGCAACGATTTACTCACGTAGTACACTGGCCGCTGTACGCCGTTATCTACCCGTATCAACACCAAACTTACTGCATAGGAGGCCACAGCAATATAGGCGAAAAGAACTTCATCTGACTTAGGACTTGACATGACCGACGACCGAGCTAGGTAGTCTTTAAGTTGCTGAAAGGCTTCGGCACAATCCTTTGTCCATTCAAAGTTCTTTCATTTGTTGATCAATAGAAAGAAAGGTCGGCATCTATCTACTGATCGAGATATGAATCTATTCAAAGCGGCAGCCATTCCAGTTAGCTTTTGCACTTCTTTTGGGTTCCGAGGAGTTCGCATATTGGTGATGGCTTTAATCTGGTCGGGATTAACTTCGATTCCCCTGTGAGTAACCATGTAACCCAAGAATTTTCCCGATCCTACACCAAATGAGCATTTGGAAGCGTTTAAACGTAGTTTATAGCTTCTGAGAATTTCAAAGACAACTTGAAGGTCTCCAAGGTGCTCCGACACCTTTTTGCTTTTCACCACCATATCGTCTATATAAATCTCCATATTCTTTCCCAGTAATGATTCGAACATCCTCGTCATCATTCTCTGATAGATGGAACCTGCATTCTTCAAGCCAAATGGCATCACTTTGTAGTGGTAATTCCCAACTAGAGTAACAAAAGCAGTTTTTTCTTGATCGTCCAGGGCTAAAGGTATCTGATGATAACCCTGAAACGCGTCCAAGAAGCTCATCCGAGGATGGCCGACAGTGGCGTCTACCAGCTGATCGATCTTGGGCATGGGGAATGGATCCTTAGGGCAAGCTTTATTCAAATCTGTGAAATCAACACACACTCGCTACTTCCCACTCTTTTTCTTGACCACTACCGTGTTTGCCAACCATTCAGGATAGAAGACCTCCTTGATAGCCCCAGCCTGTTTAAGTTTCGTCACTTCCTGACGGACTGCTTCTGCATGCTCTTTAGATGGACGACGAGGGAGCTACTTTTTAGGAGCTGTTAACGGATTAACATTCAAATGGTGGCAAATGAAGTCTGGATCCACCCCTGAAGCCTCATAAGTATTCCAGGCAAAGATGTTGATGTTTCGTTTAAGAAATTCTACCAGTTCCTCCCTCTCTTAATGAGGTAGTTGTGATCCGACTTGAAAAAACTTTTCCGGATCGTCTCCTATGGTGATTTTCACAAGGTCTTCGCATTTCACCTCCTCGGATGTCTCATCAATAGGTGTCATTGGGGGTTTTAACTGCTATAACTCCACTCCGTGAGTCACAGATTCTTCTTCAGGTTTGTGTCGGATGGCTGCTATCATCCACTGTCACGCCATGGTTTGATCACCCAATACTTCTTCTATTTTGCCTTCGGATGGGTATTTGATCTTCTAATGTAGGGTGGAGGAGACCGCTCCTAAGGTATGAAGCCAAGGTCTGGCAACGATTGCTGTATAAGGAGAATATGCATCTACTACGATAAAATCAACTTCCACCGTTTCCGAACCGGTTTGCACTGGTAGTCTAATCTGTCCCTTCAGGATAATAACCTTCCCTTCAAAACTCTCTAGAGGAGAATTGTAAGGAGTCAGGTCTTCAGTTCTTAAATTCAGCCCCTTGAAAAGATCAGGATATATGATTTCAGCCGCACTACCTTGATCCACCATCACTCTTTTCACGTCATAACCTCCAATTCGGAGGACGATCACTAGGGCATCGTCATGAGGCTGAATAATTCCAACCTTGTCCTCATCTGAAAATCCCATGACCAGGGACCGATCTAGTTTAGCTCTCTTCGGCTCAGGTCTGCCGTCCTTGGGGGACAGGTGAGCCACGGACATTACTCTTGAAGGCCACGACCCCGTTCTGCCAGGCGCCACAAAAATAACGTTGATAGTTCCGAGGGGGGGTCGTGAAAGAGTCTCCCTTTCCGACAGAGCATCGGTCTAACCACCCAAACCACTAGAGTGATGCAGCAGCTGTTTCAATTTGCCTTCTCGAACAAGTTGGTCCAAATGATCCCATAAACTTCTGCAGTCCTCGGTAGTGTAACCATGGTCTCGATGGTATTGACAATAGAGATTTCGATTTCTCTTTTCAGGGTTTCCCATCATCTTATTGGGCCATTTGAAGAAGGGTTCGTTCTTAACCTTTTCCAATATTTGATGAACGGGTTCTCGGAATACCGCTCCGACCATCTGATTATTATTCGACGCCTACTGCTCAGTATAATCCATTCTCGGCCGGTTATTATTGTATCTGTCCGACCTAAATTCTCTCCTATCTTGAGGGATAAACTTAGCTTTCCCTTTTCCCTGCTGTTGATCATCTTCTATCCTTTTATACTTGTCCACCCTATCCATTAGTTGTCGCAAACTGGTGACCGGTTTACCTGTCAAGGATTTTCTTAAACCATGTTCGGAGGGAAGGCCAACCTTGAAAGTTCTAATAGTGACTTCATCGAAATCGCCATCAATCTCATTGAGCATCTCCCAATACCTATCAGCATATGACTTCACAGATTCTCATTCTCTCATTGTCATAGAGAGTAGAGAATCTAGGGGCTGAGGGACCCTACTGCATGTAATAAACCGGGAACAAAATGATTGTGTAAGCTTCTTGAAGGAGCTGATGGAATTAGTCCTTAACCCATCGAACCATCTCATCGGCATCGGTCCCAAGCTGGAGGGGAATACTCTGCACAACAAGGCTTCGTCCTGAGAGTGAACCGCCATCTTCTGTTTGAATTGGCTCACATGTTCTACAGGATCGGTACGTTCGTTATACATAGGGAACGTAGGTTGGTGAAAACGTCTGGGAAGCTTCGCCTTTTCTATTCCCCGAGTAAAGGGGGACTTAGAAATTTGGCTCAGAGCCTTCTTCATGACCTTCGTTCCTACCCCCCTTCTAGACGAACTTTTTCTCCTTCACTTGTGTGAGTGCTCCTCTTCATAAGAATAGGATTCACTGGGTGGAGTTTCTGAGCATTCCCTGTAACTGACGTCCCCTTCATCGTTGGAAGAAACATCAGAACTTGAAGGGGTTTACTTTCGTTGTGCACGACGAAGTTTCTTTTTTAAGTCTTCAATTTCTCGTTGCAAATCCTTTTCATCAGCTTGTTCGTGTACTAAGTGGCCCCTTCGTCGATAGCCACTTCTACCAGCATGTATGCTCTGCGAGCTGCCCTCTTACTGGTTATCTACGTGATTTCCCTGTTCCAGGTTGTGGAGCTCATCCTGTTGATGAACATTAGCTGACTCTGCATGGGGTGGACTGATCTGTTGTGGTCCTGAACCCGCCATAACTGTTATAAACTTCACTAGCGCTAATTCCTTCCCACAGACGGCGCCAATTGTAGGGTCATAAATCGTAGCCCAAACCCAGATATAATAGAATATGGGCCCAATAAGCCCAATACAATAAATTTGTAAGAGAGTGGGTGAAAGAATTGAGCTGGTAATGGGTTTTACAACAGCTAATAGGGATTAGGAATCTGTCCGAGGAGGATAAAACACGTAATCAAAGGATAAACTCAAGTCCGAGGAGTAAATTTTTGAATAAGTGGGTTGTTTCAGATGGTGTCCGAGGAGTATGTTCTTGGATGAATTGGTTACTTCTGATAGTGTTCTTCCTATTGATACAGTGAATCTTCCTCAACGTTCTTTCTTTTTCTCTTTCGATCCCATTCTTCTGGAGATTCTCCTCTGTTATATAGTCCTCATTTTTCCAATCCCACCGTCCACTTGTCTACTATCTAGCCTTGTACTTGAGTCTCTGTCCACTTTTCCACACCTTTCCTATTTTCTAAGAATAAAAGTGGCTGAAAACACTGTTCAGAGGTCTTCTCCACATTAATGCGGCCAGGAAAGCTGTTGTAATGCATTTAATGCGATGGTAGCAGCTTTTTCCTTAGATATTTCTGTATTCTTATCCCTTCTCTGTACATTTGAAGTCTATCTTCGTCGCTGGAGCTTCCTGGAAGGTGGTCTAGGGTAAGACGAAGCTCACTTTACTGACATATGTCAGATTCGAGGAGGATGACCCTCTCGGACCAACACCCTTGGACATTTATACGCTCTACTATCAATTACGGGGCTTTCTCTCATGATTTCTTCTCCTCGAATGTATTATTATTAAAGTGTGAGACTTAAGCCCAACGCAAAAGCTCAAGTTTTTGCTCCCCCACAAGTACTTTTAATTAGAGCATTTTTCTTTTTCATTTCTATTAGAACTCTCAAAGTACGAGACAACATTAACTCAATTGAAACCCTAAAATATTTCAAAAAGATGTTGCAAATGTGTTAAATCATCAATTATAGATTAATCTCCCCTAATAGTTTGAGACTCTGATTTTTGTAAACTAATATCCTACAAAATCATACACTAAATAATATCTCTCTCTCTCTCTCTTAAAATCAAAATATAAAATTAAAAATTAGATTACAACTTTATTTAATTATGCATCATCTTATATCCAAAAGAAAATATCTTTTTCAATCGCAATATATTTTTATTTCTTTTTATTAATATTTATAATTCCACTATGATATTCAATTCTCTATATGAAATTAATATTAGTCTAGTTGGTATTATTTATGTATTTAATGTATCAAATTAACTTTAATTTGATTAGTATTAAATAATTTTATTTAATTAATATTTACATATTAAAGGCCTCGCATAACTTTTTCGCCTTAGGCCCCAAATTATTTTGGGCCGCCCCTGACGACATGTCGTCTAGCATGCATCAAACTGAAAAAACAAAACTATATGTTGTTTATGTCTTCTCAATGCCAGTTTTAACTCAATTCTTTTGACTTTTGGCATATCATAACCGATAATGCTTGAAAGAACATCATGATAAACAATGCAAATTGTTGATTAATATCACAGTAGGTATGAGTCTTATTAACAGATGCATTAAGACATTTATTACTAAATTGTTTTAAGAAAGTTTTAATACCACTTATGGGAAATATAAAAGTGTGTATAAAATAATGTATTACTTCTTCTTTTTTCATGAAAGGTTTTTAAAAACACATCTCAAACCAATGCTCTTAAGATAATTATCAATTTTCTATTGACTTATTAATAAAAAGTAATCAATGCAGGACATTAAAAATTCAAATTTATGGTATCTCTAAAAAAAGAAAGCAAAAAAAGCAAAACTTTCAGGATCTGGTCAAGCTCACAATCAGTAACTTGAACACTTAAATCATCATTGCTGCTTAAGACAAGAAGACATTATGTTTACTATTACCACAAGAAATAATAAACTGAAATTATAGTGTACAATTTGAACTTGTATTTTATTTATTTTTTTGTCGTGAACTTGTCCTGAATTTAATTATATAGTAGTCGTATATAGCACGTTAAACGCAACCCCTCAGATACGACTTCACATTGTTACCCAATTAATAGTATTAAATTAAATACAGCAAAAAATAAATAAATAGATGAAACCCAAAAAATATGGTAAAAGAGTTTATCCATCAATTATTATTAGTATATTTACTTTAAAGCTGACATGGCCTTGTGATTGTAAAATCCGACGGTCAGAATTGCGTGAGGTAAGACATGTAGAACAATTTTTAAGGAAAAAAAAAATGAATAGATTAATAAAGAAGTGCTTTTTGTGCCAACAACAACATAAACAGAGAGAGAGAGAGAGAGAGGCCTATGTATGTACTATGTATGTTTCCAACTTCCCATAAAATAACAAATGTGAAACTCCTATTTGGACGAACAATCACAAAGTTGTCTGTCTCCTCCAACGACAATTTCTCTCACACTCTCTCACTCTATCCAAATTTCCTTAACCCCATCAAATCTCTATTACTTAGTTTTTCTGTATTTTTTTATTATATATATATATATGTGTGTGTTATTGATCTCCAATTCATTATCTTGTTGTTATTGCAATTTTTGATTGTGGGTTTGAGAGCTTCGAAAAGAGAAAAAAGATAGTAAATTTACAATCAATCTGATAGATTATGATCTGGGTCATTGATGATTTGAGAGTTGGAAAGCTGTGATCGATTCTGTGAATGAAGAAGGATGGGATTGGAATCGGTTGGGGTTTTGAACGTTGAATTGAAAAAAAAGCTCGAGCCCCAATTGAGCAATCGGGTTTACGGGTCGGTCCGATCGGTGATCGGGTAATTGAATTGGGATTTTTATTTTGTTGTGCTTTCATTGTTGTGTTGTGTGTGAAAAAAAAGGGGTGTGATTGAATCGATGTGGAAGGTATTGGGTGAGGTAAATTTGAAGGTGGGAGTTTGATTTTAGGGCTTCTGAATTTGGGTCATGGATGAGGTGAGCCCTAGCAATGAGGGTAAGGATTTGGGTGGCGGAAGTGGTGGTGCCGATGACTTATCGGCAGTGGCGATGGCGGCTGCAGCCGGGTTGAGTTGGCGGCCGAGGCAGCTGGCGTTTAGTCCTTATTATACTGTGAACAAGGTCCAAGCTTTGCGTGTTGTTGTGCGGAGACCTGTAAGTGTTTTGGCTTCTTTTTTTTTTTTTTTGGTGTTATGCTGCTGTTGTTGCAAGTTATTTTAGCTTCAATTTTTAAGTTTGCAATTTGCATGTTGAAATTTGAGTTTTGGGAATTGAGTATGCTGGTGTTGAAATATGGGGGGAAAATTGGAGTTTTTATGTGGTTATAATTTGGTACCTGCATTGGTATTAGATTTTGGAGGAGTGAGTCTTATGGGGGAGGGCTTAAGATGTCCCATTTCACAAAATGTTAGTTGGAGTAATGATATTTGCTTGCCACTTCAAAATAGTTGTTAAGGAATAAAATACTTGTTCAAAAATGGCAAAGGGGAAAGAAGGATGTAATGCAGCTAAAGACATTTCCTTTTGAGAATGCAGTTCAATAAAACTTTTAATTTAAATGATTTAAATAATTTCTCCCATAAAAAAGACAAATGTTTCAAAAACTCTGAAAGGGCTTGGTAACAAAGGCCACTTCACTTGGCATGATTCCCTCAACATGTAGAAATGTTTAAGAAAAGATCTTTCAATCCAGCCCTTCCTATCTCAAGCGTTTCTCATTAAATTGAAGTATTCTTGAAAGACGAAAGAAGTATACGGAAGGTTTGAGATGGTAATCAGCTTGGGTTTAGAGCAACTGTATTGACTAGAGGGGGAAGAGTAAATTCTTATAGTTGGCGCAAGTTCATGCAATGTCTTGGAAAGGATGCAAATAATCCTAAAGTGACCTGTTGCTAGCTTATATCCTTTGTAACATCAATCAATTGAAGAATTTACTATCAAAGCTTATGAGTAAAATCATCAATTGCCAATCACTTCCAATCCAACTTTGAATTTTAATTATCTTCTGCCCCTGTTCCATCAATGATGTCCACAGAAAAGCTAAACTAAAGAAAAGTATATCCACACCAATTATTTCTCATAAAAATTGTACCTTATACAATTCCTTACAAAAGAATACCTTTCAAGAATTGCTAAACTAATTAAAAGTATTTTCTCCCTTCAAAAATTTCATTAAACACGCCTATTTGTACCCTCCATTCTATAATGAAATTGTTTGTTACCTGAAGTCCCATGTGGTAGCAGAATATCTTCCTTGGTAAGTTGTATGGCAATTTCAAGGAACCTCCCTAACTTCAATAGAAATGTGTTCACTAGGAATATATGAAATACCATTCCTTTTCCCTCTTCCCGCAAGAAGTCCCTTTGAACCAAACCTGTAGATACGAGACTAGTAAAGGTAGGCATGAAATATTGGAATTAAAAGGCAATTGGTAGTCTTTACCCAGGATGGTGGAAGTGATAATACTTGATTTTTCTGTTGTTTCTTCTTTTTAGATTTTATTGCCCTTTGACCTTTGAAATCTTCTGTTGGTAATTGGTACCAGTGCTTCTTTTTATACATCCAGTTAATTTGGTTGCATCTCTTGTTGTTACTAAGTTTATATATTTGCCAATGAGCTATGATTCAATTGGAGGGTGAGGTTGTGGATTTAAAACCCATTGGATACATGTGTAACTTATTCATAATAATAAAAAATAAAAACAAGAAAATTCTCTGGCTACCAGTGCTTATGGTATGCTTGGATAGGGTGGGATGGAAGGAGAAGAGGAAAGGGGAAGAGGTGGCAGGAATGTATTTTGTATCTGTCCGCCCTAGTTTATTTCACTTTTCCCTTCTTCTTTCCTCTTCCCCCATCTCCTTTTATACAAACATTGGGATAGGTTGGCAGGAATCTTCATGGAATGCCTTTTTTTTGGGTAACTGGTTAAGGTTCTAGAGAAGTTGCATGAAAAGGAACTATTAGGCTTTATATACTCTTTGGAAACCATATTACCCTCTGGAAATTTTCAAATTTGAAGTCCTTTCTTGGTCCTAAGACACGGTTTTTAAATTAAATTGCATTAAAAAAGATAACAACATGTAGCGGGAGATATTTACTATTCAACTTTCTGGCTGATTTCAGATGTTATAGAATTTATGGACAGTTTGTCTCTTGGTTAATTTTTTTTTCTTTTCTATTCTCTCCTTTTGAGTGTTCGTGGTATACTCCCTGTGTACTTGGCCTCAGCCTTCCTTTCTTACAGGAAAAAAAAATGGTTTTGGTGTCTAATTCTAAGGTCCTTGTGGCCTCATCTTCCATCAACGCTATTCCTTGGTGCACATAATATGACAGTCCATTTTACTACGTAGATCTAAAGGGCTTTGATAAAAACTTGTCCCAATTGTTTGGCATAAAGGGCCACCGCCCACAATCTACTTACTCATAACCATCTCTTGCTTGAAGTGACTATCAACCTCAATATATTTAGTCCTGTCTTAAAATATATGGCTGTCTGATTATCATTCAAACATCTTAGATCCTTAGTATGCTTGCTACTGAAAAATCTTATTTTTAAAAGGAGATTTTACCCATAACTTCCCACTAGCTGTATAGACCATAGCCTTATACTCTACCTTCACACTGACCTCACCTTTTTTTTTTTTTTTTGTTTGGGGGGGGGGGGGGGGGGGGGGGGGGGGGGGTTGTTGTATTGCTCCTCCAAGCAGCAAGAAAGTCAATGATCGACTACTAGAGAGTACGTACATTTCATTCGGGATCTGAATGATTGGGAATTGGATTTAGTGGTGGATTTCCTTCATATTTTGGAATCTAATACCCCTTCGACTGAAAATGGGGCATGAAATGGAAATTGAAGATGAATGAGGAATTTGATATCCGTTCGCATTATAATTAGCTGCAAGGTCCCCTCTCCGCCGTCATTCCTTGGAAAGGTGTTTGGAGAGTTAAGGCCCCTTGGCGAATTTCTTTTTTTTTATTGGACTACAGCTTGGGGTAAGATTCTCATGGGTGACAATTTGATTTGTGTTACACGTGTAAGAGGTGTGGGGAGTCGGTGGATCATCTTCTGCTTTATTGACCCATAACATTTGAGCTGTGGTCTTCGGTGTTTTGTTTGTTTGGACTTCATTGGGTTATGCCTCTTATGGTAATTGAGTTGTCTGAGTCTTGGCAAGGTACATTCGGGAGGCATCGTAATATAAATTTTTGGAGACTTGTGCCACATTGCTTGATGTGGTGTATTTGGAGTGAAAGAAATGCTAGATGCTTTGAGGGATGTAAGCAATCCTTGCTAGAGATTAAGTCTTTAATGCGGGAGATGCAAGAAAATTATTATTTAGTATTATTTATGTTTGCTAGTCAATTGTATTTTTATATTTTAGGTCCTATTAGTTTATTGGGTTATTAGTAATTTAATTTAGAAGCAATGATATTTTGTAATAAGGCAATTAGGGTATTTTTGTAATAAAGCAGAACTCAAACAATAATTAAAACCGAAAAAAAAAAAAAAAAATTTGTTAGGACATATGTGAGATTGTTAGGACATATGTGATGCAATTGTTTAATTCTTTGACTAAATACACTTTAGTTGTAATTGGGATAGATCTAGGATGTGTTTAATACTTTAAGAAACAAGTGTTTGAGTTTAGTATTGAAGTCATGCAAATCTGACTAAGAAACAAGTGAAGAATGTGCTGCTTATTAAAGTTCGACAGGAATCTCAACAGAAAGACTTCTATTGAGATTTAATGTTGAAACTCGACACAAGCTGTATCTATCGAGAATTACGAAATCAAGTTTTCCAAATCTGATTACACACATATCCTTGAGTATTTGTGTAAGGTTTCTTTTCTCACAACCCTAGACATATATAAGGATTATTTTAAGGGCCGTCACAAAGTAGTTGCAATTATTGTTACATGCATTGTGTGACCAGAGACAGAAATTGCCCTAATTCATCTTTCTCTCTGTAGAAGCTACTACGTCTTTACGCTAAGGGTTTTGTGACCAAGGAGCTTTTTGATCTTCATTGTAGATGAACTGAAGAATTTTGCAGCCAACATCTTTCTCAAGTTAGTGTGTTAGTCATGTACTGTGATCCATGCATCATTGATTTGTCACGTACTGGGATTCATGCATTGAATGGAGAGATTGCTGCTACAATACAAGTCCAATTGAGTATTGGGGTAAGGTTTCAACTGTAGGTTGGTATTAGGTATTGTGATTCCGTTTACTTGTAACCGTTGTTTTGATAATAATCGATTCTGCGGGATGATGACCTTAAATTCACTCAGGGGGGTTTTGCCTCGATATTTTTCCCTATTCGTAAACAAATCACCTGTGTCAAATTTATTTTTCGCTACGTTTAACTTAGTTGGTGATTTGTTTGTACTATCACACTATTGCATGTTAAATTGACTTAATTAATTCACTTGGGTAATTAATTAATTAATTTGCCAAAAGGGTCAATACATTCTTGACCTATCAAAAATTCATCAAAAAGACATACCGGTTTTAGTTTGTCCCTAATACACTTCAATTCTACAAACTTTTTATTTGCTTCATTTGACTTTTTAAGATTTTGATTAAATAATTAAATTCGATAAAA
Source organism: Quercus wislizeni (assembly GCA_023055345.1). Taxonomy (NCBI): domain Eukaryota; kingdom Viridiplantae; phylum Streptophyta; class Magnoliopsida; order Fagales; family Fagaceae; genus Quercus; species Quercus wislizeni. Next base: position 2,862,057 of record JALGQJ010000029.1, on the reverse strand, counting down.
AGTTTTTAAAGTTGGATGAACCCTAACAAGTTCATTTAATCTAAACTTTAGAAAATCTAATGTTTTTTGTTAGCAATATGAGACCTCGTAAAACAGGGAAAATCAGCATTTAACTTTCATTGGTGATTTTTTAGCCAAAAGCCCTATTTTTGAAATATTTGGTTAAGTGGCTCTGTTTTGCAACTTGACTTTGCTAAAATTGAGTTCCGCTTGCATCTTGATTTTTTTTTTTTGTTTTTTTTTTTAAATTGAGTTCTATTGAGGTGACAGTGGTTGATGTGGCTATCTTTAAAAAAAAATTGCCAAGTGGAACTTGACTTTATCAAAGTTGAGTTATGTTTATTTTTTCAAAAAGAGGAAAACAATTTTATTAAAATCAAGTTATTGATTTCCATTGGTGCTTTTTTTTTCCAAAAAGAAAAAAAAGAAAAAAAAAAAAAAAAAAAAGGCTACTCAGTCCTTTTCGTGTTTGCACTTTTTCTTGTATTATTTTCAATTTCATAACTGATAACAACATTACATATTTTATTATCATCCAATAATAATTTTTTTAACCAGTTATTTGTTTCATTTTTTGGAGTGCAATTGTGCACGTCCTACAAAAATTCATTAGGTAAATTCAAGTTTAATACCTAAAAACTGAAACATAGTATTTTGGTTTAATTTGGTTTATTTCGGTCTAATTCAGTCATTATAGTCTATTTGTTATATTCGGTCCCCGTCGGTCCAATTAGGTAAACTTCGGTCTATTTCAATGTGGTCTTTTTTGTACATTTGGTCTATTTGGTCCTAATTCGGTCAATTTTGGTGTGAAAAAACATTTGGGTTGAGAGTACATATTGATTTCAATCTCTTTCGAATAATAGCGAAGGCTCTAATTTTTTTTTTTTTTTTTTTATTCTAGTGTTTTCAATCTCTTTCGAATAGTAGCAAAGGCTCTAATTTTTTGTTTTTTATTTTAGTATTTTATACATTGGAAGGAAAGCATGTGATATATCATATATGTCAGGAATATAAGGTCTTTTTTTTTCCTATTCATATATCATTTTTAATGTTAGAATTATGTAGAAAATGTAGATATTATTTCTGCTGAATTAAGATTAAATCTAAAGTTATCCCCATATATGGCAAACACAAAGATTCTGTTACTAACCATATATAACACGTACATGATATACATTTCATATACCCCCTCTTTTATCATCACGTTCCATTGATTTTGCACAAGTAGCAAAGAGCCGGCAAAAGATGAAAACTAGAATCATGCGTATTGCATATGCATGATATATAGTACTCGTAAAACATGAATTCAAGTAATTGCCTAATGCATATCAACATACGCACATGTACATTACATTTTACTCTCCCCCATCATGTCTTCCAGAGATATATGTTTATATAAGTCACAAGGAAGAAATTATAAATTTGGACATCGGACCGCCATCTGATTGGTCTTGTAAGATACTATTCAGCCCTTCACAAATCTTTCCATGGCTCGGGTTGGTAAGCACACAGGCACCATAATCCCATGCTCTCCTTTACTATTCATTGCTTCAATGTAAAATGCAGTTGCACTAGTACTTTGGATTTCAAAAATCTTAGCTAGTCCACCGTAGACTGCTTTTCCCCACCCTAGTCTACATCTCTTAACCCCACCCGTGCCGTGTTTGACACAACGAAGGATTTCACAATGGTGGTACGAGGTCGGCCTTAGTCACCACCAAATCTATAAATGATCGAACGTACTCATCAGTGGCATTAGCTTTTGCCTTTCGAACTAATTCCAATGCATACTCTAAAGGGTCTCACAAAGCTTTCCAACTGTTGTTACTGCCAGTGCGATTGCATATGCATTGCCATAATACCCTTGTGGTAATGGAGGGTTCAATATGGCTCGCACACCATTCATAAATATCAAGCGCACTTGGTCTTCTGGGCTTGGTGAAAGTGCTATCGTACGACTTCGCCACAAGAACGCAGTTAGTACCTCAAATGTGGAATATTACCCAAGTGGTGAGGTATCTTTTCGATAGCAGCATACTTGGGTCGATCCAAAGAAGAAAGAAGCAACAGGCTAGTTCATGAAGAGGGTTGATGATCAAGCTATGAGGCTCAACCAATTCATCAAATTCGTGATGTGTGCATGTCACCTGTGGTGGGTTCCTAGCATTGAGAAGTTCCCTTTGCCACACAGGTGGGATTGAAGGTGCACATGCTCCTTGCGCAATCTCACCTAAGGCATTCATGAATAGTGCTAAGCCTGGAGCATCACTCATGAGATGGTTGAGGCGTAGGGCAAAGGTAAATCCACCACACCTTAGTCGGGTCACCTGCCAAATATCACAATTAAAAACATTGGTGTTTGTACATTAATTAGAAACATTTTCGGTAGTAAAGAATACATTGGTTGTCTGGTTATTCTAATTTCACATATGTTAGGTGTGTTACGCATCTCCCATGTTGGTGCGACCAGCGAGTATAAAAGAACACATCATACAATTCTTATTAGTATTGTTATCTTTAGATACAATAAGATTTGAACCTGTAATTGAAGAAAATTCATTCCAGCTCTTATGTCATATGGTTCGATAAAACTTTTCAAGAAATTTTCATCCAAAACTAATTGCCTTTGTGTTTATACCACTAAGAACATATTAAAGAATAATTATATGTATGCAATTACAAACTGCAATGGACATTTTAAAAAAAAAAAAATACACATTGTCAAAGTGGTTGATAGCATGCACAAATATTTATTGTTGTTATGAGTATTTTTCTTGGTACTGTATGACTTTTAAAAAAATTATTAATAAAATCATAATGGATTATCAATGCACTTTAACTTATGCCATCATGGCACACATTAACAAAAGCCATAAATTCATAACCAATGGCAAGCATCGCTTGAAACTTCATATCTTCGACTGCATAACCAACAATTACCACTAGAACTAAAATTATGATGATAGAAGGGTTGCAAGTTACACTTGTGTGTAACTTTAATGTATAAAATTATACATTTTTTAAACTATAGATTTTAGGAAATCTAATGGTTAAGAAAAATGTCATCTAACCATCTTATCATTAAAAATTATTGCTTGCTACTTTAGCTAACTTAATTATGGACATTTCCTTCTCAAAAAAAAAATATTCGGACATTTGTATTTTTTTTGGTCTCTCTCTAAGATGTTTAGAGGGAGGGAGAGAAAAATCATTATGCAAAATCTGAACGTTTATGTTTAGAGAGAGATATTAAAAACACCGGCCGGAGAAGAAAATCAATTTAAGCAAAATATCCCCCTTGAACTGAACCATCTGAACACCCAGCAGAAAAAGAAAAGCAAGAAGTCAAGAACACTTCCCCTGTAGTTTCAACCCAAAATACTTATTAAGAGTTGCTTTCCACAATATATAGTACATCCATGATCCATCTTCTCCCTAGCATAAGGGAATTGAACAAAATAAAAACATCAGATATTGTGAACCTCATGCTTAAGTCGATATTTTCCTTTTAAATTTACCATCCATGGAAATGGAGATGATAGAAATGAAGGAAGAAACTGATAAGGTGTCTAAACTGCACAGTATCACAATGTTGTTAACAACAGTTTTAGCTCTGCTAATCTGCTGCAAAGTGCCACCAACAACAGCTCTATTTCTTTTTCTCATTACTGCAACAACACCGACTCTCTGTTTCCCATTTACTTCTAAGGGTCTGTCTGTGTATATTGGAATGGAGTATTAAACTGAATTCTATAATTCTTCCCATCCAGGCTTAGTTAGTTAGCTGCCCATGTAGTGATGTGATATGATTTGTAAAGTAAAGGTGTTGAGTGTGTTGAAAACTTGTGGTTAGGTGATACTTATACATCTATGTGTACATCTATGCTTAATTTGTAACACTGAATAATATAAGAGGTTAGGGAATTATAAGGAAGAGAGAAAAGGTATTGTGGTGTTGATTAAATTAGTATTTATAAGCAATACACCTAAGTGAGTTATGCACTTATGCTCATCAAAGTATCACTATAGATTCATCATATAGTAGATGTATCAGATTTTTTTGGTAAGTCAAATTTCCTCCTGTAGTCATGATGACTCTGTTCCATGGCAGGATTTTTCTTTTCTTTTCCAGCCAATAGTTTGTTAAGTTTAATCATTACCCTCCTCACATAGAATCCGAAATCAAAGCAAAAGTTCACACCAGGTCTGATCCTTAGATGTAAGATAGAAATTATCAAATTGTAAAGATTATTGATAAGACAGAAACTATGAAAAACCTTTTCTTTTTTTGGGCAGCCGAAAATATCAAAATCTAATCCTTATTAAATAGAAACTATCAAATTCTAATATTGTTATAAAAATAGTCTTATCGAATGACAACAGTCCACATTTCAATCTGTTTGTAAATTCTACCGTGTTAAACCTCTCTCTTGATTGCTATAGGAGGTTGTAATAAATAAGGTAAAGAGAGGGAAAAAAGCTCCATAATTAAGTTAACTGATGTAGCAAGCAATAAACTTTTAATAATAACATGAGCAATTGACCTTTATTCTAATTATAAGATCTCTAACAAATTTAGAGTTAAACTAGATGTAACTTGAACTCATCTATTATATATATATATATATATATATATAGTGTCACACAAGAATTACTTCAAACCACCTACAAGTTTCTTTAAAAAATCTTCTCCCCTCTCCCGTATGTGTGTTAAAAATACTTAGTGTGGGGGCAAAAGCTTGAACTTTTATATTGGGCCTTAAGCCCTATTTACTAATGGGAATGCGTCCAAGGAGGGGCAAATGACTGGGGAGGTCCCAGAATAGATAGTCGCGTCAGGAAAGGGTAGAAAACCGTGGTCCGAGAAGGTCACCCTCCTGACCTCCTCGGACCAGGCGAATATCAGTCGAGCAGGCACTCGGGTGACTTGGGTAATCTTCTAAGAGACTCCAACGATGAGGATAGACTTCAGGCATGTATGGAGAAGATAAGGATACAAAAATATCTTAGGGAAAAGCTGCCACCATCGCATTAAATGTACTGCAGCAACTTTCCTGATCGCATTAATGTGGAGAAGACCTCTGAACAGTGTTCTCAACCACTACCGTTCACAGAGAGCCAGAGAAGATGCTTGATAGGACATATACTTGAGTGCAAGGTTGGATGATGGACAACTGGACGACGTAGATGGCTTGGAAAACTCTATATAATATGAATGACCTTCCATAAGATCGGGATCAGAAAAATAGTGAAGGAAAATAGAAAGAGAATTACTGTAACACAGTAACAAACTATCTTCCAGAAATAACCATTTGATCACCAAATTAACTCCTCGGATGTACATTCCATCCATAATTACGTATCCTTTACTGCTTGGACGCACTTGAAATCTTAATTAACCGTTAGTCAATCCGTTAAAAGCCTAGTTCTTTCACCTATTCTCTACAAATTTATTGTATTGGGCTTATAACCCAATTTTTCTGGGTTTGGGCTACAAATTGTGACCCTACACTTAGTATTCTTAAAAAAAAAAAAAAAAAAAAAAAAAAACCACCTACAAATTAAAACAAAACTTTGATAAAAGTATACGAATTAAATAAGCAAATGAGTCCAAATTTATGATCAAATTACATACCAAAAAAAAACCCCAAATTTAATAAAATATAAAAGGGAAAAACAAAACGAGAGAGAAGAAGCTTGATAATTGAGAGGTGTCTTTGGATGTAAGCATTGTTTGATGAGAAGCCTTGACGTATAGACAAAAGAAATACAAACAAAGTTTAGGCGATTTCTTTTTTTGTTTTGTTTTGTATTTTGTATTTTTTTTTTCACTTTTAGTTTTGGGAGTTTTTTTTTTTTTTATAGGGAAGTTTGGTAGAACTAATGTGTGAATCATAGCTGTAAGGTTGAATTTAATCAACCATCTTGTTGGCTTTAATCTGTGTCAAATTTGCTTGTATTTTAGCAATTAGTAACCCTGTATTTAGGTGGGATTCATGTAAGGGTAGTGAGTGAGAGAATGTGAAGAAATGTTCAAGATAGTGCAAAGAAGTAGAGACTCGCGACTGGATCTCGCGGGTGGCTTGCGGCTGCAAGCCGCCAAATGATGAATACGTGCCAAGCATGCCAGAAGTTGAAGCATCATGCTAGCTAGAGCACTACAGGACAAAAAGTACAAACTGGCCGTTTAGTTACCTCGCGGCTGGAACTCGCGACTCAATCAAGCCGCAAGTCCAAGCCACCAGCCAGTTCTGTTTTAAAAAACCTGACTCTTCGTATTCCATTATCACTCTAGTATAAATACCCCTTATACCCACAAAATGTAGAGAACTTCCAGAGAGAATATTGAGAGAGAAACCCTAGAGAAAAACAAGATTAACTCATCTACAATCTTCACATAGAGACTCTTCAAATTCCTCTATTCTCATCCTCTCCATTATTACATCCTTGAGAAGTTCATTACCAAAACCTTCTCTCACCATACTCACATTTGTGAGAAGGCCATTTGGTGCTTGGGAAACAGTTAGGAAGGGACCAATTTCATATTGGTTAATGCTATGGTTTATAGTGGAATCCGATGAGCTAAAGAAGAAATAGGTTCAGCATAACATCGTTGGAGTAGGAGCTTGGAGGGCTTAGGTACACTGGGTAGATTAAGCTTGGAGGGTCTTCTGTTGTTCATGTATCCCAACTACATTTTTTAGTGGGTTATTTATCGCTTGGAGGACGGTGAAGAGGTTTTACGGGAAGGCTTCAGTTTCCCCTTCAATAACACATCGTGTGTTGTCCTTGTTGCATCTCTCTTCCTTTAATCTTTTTCATTTAATTTCTACTGTGAATGTGATTTCATTTGATTTAGATTGTTTATCAATTCTGTATTAAGCTTATATTCATCTTCCGCACATTAATTATTTAATATTAAACTTGAATTGATAATTCATTATTTTGGGATCTAAACGTTTATAGTGTTTTATACGCTATTTGAACATTCAATAGCAATATATTATGATAAGTCACTATTATAAAAATAAATAAATAAATAAATGATATAGTAGTAAGAAACAGCACCAAGATTCTCGTTTTTTTTTTTGCTTTTTGTTTTTTGATATAGAGACTCTAGTTAAATGAAAGAGAAGTGTTTAGTCACCACAAACAAAATATTTCTATATCTAAATAAAAATTAAGTAGGACTTATTTTATGGGGGAGGGGAGAGAATTATTTTATATATCGATTGCATGTAACAAATGTCTCCTAGTTATTAGCATGAATCACACAATGTTATTAACAATCAAGTCAATCGACTAATAAAAACTCAAAAAAAAAAAAAAAAAAATCCAATTCCATAGGCCACGTCAATGTCATTGGTCACCCCTATCTTCTTCTTCTTCTAACTATTTTTTATTTTTCTTTGCTTTTTCTTCTAACTATTTTGATTACCATATTTTTTTATTTCTTTTTCTTTGCTTTGTGTGCCTAGCATGTTTTGTCTCTTTTGCATGCCCCCGCCACGTGAGCTATTGATTCAGATTAAAATTTCTTTTCAACTATTAAACCTTAATTTGTGCGCCTCTTTATGGAATTTTTTTGGCATATTAAAGATGAGATATGGGAGAATATAATTCTAAAGATTCTTATACGTGTTCAAGCAATAAACATATAAAAAATTGCAGAATAAAAAAAACAATAATATCAAATAGTATAGTTGTGTAAACTTTTTTAAAAGTTAGAACTATTTATCAAACACCTTACGGGAATTTTATTATTTGATCAAAAACATTGAAATGAGTGAGATTAGGCAGACTAATACATCAAATCATATCAATTGATTTAAGAGGAAAACCAGTAAATCACTACATGTTACCTGAATAAGCAATAATGGGCAATCAAGCATTCCTCCTGAGCCAGGAACATCATAAAGGAGCTCATCTATACACGGAAATGGAGGATGAATTGCATGTCCAAACTGCTCTAGTAAAACATCAGCATCAGCCTCAATGAACATGACACCTTCACCAGTACATTCTACCATAAGCTTTCCACCAGGCCCTTCCTTAAGCCTACCTGCAAAAGGGTAGTAGAATACAAGCGTTTGTGCCAGTGCCTCTCTGATGATCTTCACTGGATCTCTCCCTTGCATTGAGGGATTGTATCTATAGAATTGTATATTTGGGACCTGAAATCTAAGACTGTCTCTGTCATCCAAGTCTGAAAGCTGTTTAAATTCATGAAGGGTGGGCTTGGATGGAGCTACAAGTTCTGGTTCACACCTTCTCACTGTGAAAACTAGAGAAGGGGATGACGGAGCCATGATTGCCATGGATGATCAAACGGGAGTCAGAGCTTACAGCAACTATGAGAAGAGAGGAGTTTAGGAAAGTTTTGATTCTTGTGATTCGAGCATGGGGAAATTTTAGTAATTTTAGTACAATCCTGGACCATCTTTCGGCAAATATTATTTGTTTATAAGAACACTCGTCACCCAACAATCACCATGTGAGCCGGCCATTACGTGATAAGATCCTGGACCACCTTTAGGTCAACAAGAGTTGCGTTTGAACTCTTCCAAACCCCAATGCGAGCCGGCTATACATGTGATAAGATCAAATAGTCAACTAGGCTATGCTATTGCGTGTTGTGCAATTTTGAAAATTGTCACCATTTTTTGCGGTGGATATAGTTTTAGTAATTTTTAAATAATCATAAATAAATAAAAATATGATGTTAGTAATGGACTCATATTAAAATTAATAAGAATTTGCTATATTAATATTTTGTAAAAATATTATAAAATAATTCGTAGTTATAACATTACATTTTTAGCAATTAAATTGGACTTTAAACTTGACGTCTGGACATTCCTCAAGACTAGAGCAATTAGGCAAGCTTTCTTGTTCATAAAAAGTCAAAATTTTTGTCACAATTATCCTACATGTCAGATTGTGATCATTTACTTATCATTTTCACATGGTGACAACTCCATGATTTTTGTTTAGAGGGTCAGTATAAAAATGAATCTTGGATATAAAATAATTATAAAAAAAATTGAAATTTATTTTGTTTCATTATTACAAATACATACTAGCAAGACATGATAAGTATTATGTTCACAACATTTTTACAACAAATTTTAGGTGATAAGTTATTATTAATTCTTATTTAAACCCACTATTAAAATTACTTTTTTTTGCCTCATAAAAAACAACTAATAACAATTTATCACTTATGATTTATTATGAAAATAATGTGAACATAACATTTCTCATAAAAGACAAGCCATAAGTTCATTTGGCATATTGTTTCCTAATACGATGAACTTACTAAGATTAAATCTTGGAAAGCATCTATTGTATCTAAATACAATAAACTTATTGATTAGAGAAATGTTACGTTAATAATATTTTCACAACAAATATTAATTATCAGGTTGTTACAGATTGTTATTAGTAAAAAAAAAAAAAAATTGTGGTAATTTCAAATTAGAACCAATAACAACTTACCACTTATGATTTGATATAAAAGTATTGTAAAAATATTGTGGATATAACGTTTTTCTATTAATTATTATTGTTAAGTAAACTGATTGTTGTTAAGTGAACTACAAGTGAGATCTAAATAGAATAAACCTTTATCTATTCTTTATTTCAAATTTGTTAAGATCTAAATGGACTTTTTCTAAGGTTTTAGATGAAAAAATTTCTACTTTGTTGTTGAGCTTTCTATTTTTTTCCTCAAATTTTAGATCAAATTAGTTTGTAGTTAGGTCTTTTTTACTGCAACTAGACTTAAAAGAAAAAATTTAGATTTAGAGTATTCAAAATTTTATTTTAGGAGGGTTAAGTAAAATAAATTATATATAATTTTTTTCCCAGCTCGGGGTGTTCATTTGAAGTTGAACCCCCAGGACTGTAGCTAAAGTTATGCTTTTACATGATTTATCACTCACAATCTACCATATGAACAATTGTGACAAAGATTATGTTTTTTTTTTTTTTTTTTTTTTTGTGGTTCTAAAATTATTTTTTTATTTATTTATTTAATAGGATAGAAACTGTGGGGGAGTAAAATATGGGCCCATGATCTAGGCCCAGGAACGACATTTCATCAACAATACGCCCGAGGAGAAGAAATCATAGAGGACCGTTGTAACTAACAGTAGAGCGCGTAAGGATCCAAAGAGGCTGGTCCGAGAGGAATACCCTCCTCGGACATGACGTCTGATGGTGAGAGGAACCTCGGCTTTCCCTTAGTCCACCCTCTAGGAAGCTCCAGAGGTAAAGATAGATTACCAATGCATATGGAAGGGATAAGGATGCAGAAATATCTTGAGAAAAAGCTGCTACCACCGCATTAAATGCATCACAGTTACTTTCCTGGCCGCATTTATGTGGAGAAGACCCCTGAACAGTGTTGAAAGTGATCTTTATCCCCAAGAAGTCAAAAAGTTGTAAGAAAGGAAATGGAAACTCAAGTACCGTGCTAGATGACAGACAAGTGGACGATGAGATCGGGCAATGAAGGACTATATAATGGAATAAACCCTTCATAAAAAGGGGAGGAAGGAAAAAGGAAGGAAAAAGAAGAACATCAAGAAACAACTACTGTAGCACCGGGAAAAATACAACCTAAAAGAAGGCATCTTATCCAAGATCATACCCCTCGGATTTGATTATAACCCGTGAAAATTACCCAAACCTTACTCCTCGGACGTAAAATCTTAACTCGCTTATGTGTTTTAGCCCCCTTGGCCAAGTACCCAGATCCCAATAACTGTTGTAAAAATCGCTGCTAACCCAATTCTTTAACCCACTCTCTCACAAATTTATTGTATTGGGCTTGTTGGGCCCATTTCCTGTTTTTATTAAGGTGTGGGCTACAATTTGTGACCCTACAGAAACTATTATACACTTCTTTTTTTACTAAAATTATAAGTTGAAAACCTTATTTTAATTTGAAATAGTGTTTTTAACTCATAATTTCTTTTTCTTTTTTTTTAATAAAAAGTGTGTATAACAAGCACTCCTTTTTGTATTTTCCTTTAAAAGGAACTCGTCGTCATTTTATGCTTTGGATTTGGTCTGGGCACAGTGCACACAATTCAAACACGTAATTAAAATTGACCACATGATTACATTTTGTCTCCACTAATACATTGGAATACGGGTGGAAACTTTGTCCGGATCTTTTTTTGCTTGTAACTTCTAGTACTTGCTGAGTATCATGTCGTGTCAGGTGACTCTGGCACACAAACCACTTTTTTTAACCAAATTTTCATTAAAAAGAGATGAGATGAAACTATTTATATATTAAAAAATTATTTTATTACAATATTTTTAATTTTTAATAAAATAAATAGTATTTAAATAGTCCTTAAGATTTAAGTTTTTTTTAATAGAATTTTTGTGTCACTAATTGGGTCCGTTTGGATATAATTTATTTTTGCTGAAATTTAAAACATTGTAATAAAATAATTTTTTATTGTATGAATAGTATCGTGGAACCCATAATCAGTGTAAATTTTATCGCTGAATAATAAACCCATGTAATATTACTGTTCACGCACTTAAAAAAAAAATGTAAACTTGTAAACACATACCGTAATCCAATCCGCACCAATATCATAATCCCACATTTTTTTCACAGTTAAATTTTATCCTTGTCACTACCCATGGATGTCCATGCATCTTATCAAACCACGTAATTTTTTAAGTATTTTTTTTTGTGTGGGTACTATTGTTGATTTATTTTTGTCTTTACTCTATTAGTTTGAATGTTGGGGGTGTTGCTGCACAACAATAATGTTCAATAAGTTTAACAAACTCAAAACAAGAAGCAATACAAACAATTAAAACACAAGTAAAAATCGGACAAGCATTACAAACTAGACCGACCGACCAAGCAACTAGCTAAAACAATCAACAAATTCCAAATCTTTTGCTTTGACTAATTCCATTAGGAATAAGGGGAAATATTCCATCTGCCACATATGAAAGACCCTGTTTAGAAGGGAGTTTTGAACGTTCTTGTTAAACACTATTCTATTCATCAGATCATTTTTTCCTTCAATCAAACTATATATGCTTTCCTCTCTGAGAATCCTATGCATTGATCCCCCAATCATTTCTTTGGATCCACACATGGTACACAGTAGCAGCCCATGCCAGCTTGTTCCAAAATCTTTCCCTTTCAGCTTGTGAATGCCTCAAAGAACTTAGACTTACCCACCATGCATACTTTTGGTGCAATACTTGCTGCAATATCCTACCATTCAATGAACTCTATAGAAGTACAAACATACATATTACAAGGAAGATATGATCAATTAGGACATTGGATTGCTATCTGATTGATCTTTTAACATGCAATGCAGCTCCTTCAAGAATCTTTCCATCGCTAGGCTTTGCAAGTAAACTGGCACCAGGATCCCATTGTCCCCTTTACTATTCTTCAATGGAATGTAAAAATCTATAGGCTCTTTATTAGGCTCTGGGAAAACCTTGGCTAATCCCCCATAAACAGCTTTTCCCCAACCAAAGTTCACATCTCTGGATCTCACACTTGTCAAGTCTGAAACAATGTAAGACCTCACCATGGGAAGCCTTGGTCGGGATTTAATCACCATCAAATCTATAAGGGATCGTGCATATTCCACAGAGACATTAGCCTTTGCTGTTTTCACTAACTCTAAAGCGTATTCTATAGGATTCTGACAAAGCTTCCCAGCAGTAGTTAGAATTGCTGAGGCTACAAATGCATTACCGTAGTACCCTGCTGGTAATGGAGGACAAAATCTATCTCGTACATTAACAATATATATTAAGCGCACATCATCCTCCGGGTTTAGTTGAAGTGCAATTGTTTGACACCGCCACATGCACGCTGTTAATATTTCAGATCTTGAACATTTTTGCAAATGGTGAGGGATAATTTTTCGAATAGTGGATATTTGTATTGAGCCGAAAAAGAAAGAGCAGCAAGTCATGCCATTGGAAGCGTTGGACAAGCCGCCATTTGTGTCGGCTACTTCATCAAATTCATAATGTGTGCATGTTACTCTTGGTGGGTCTCTGGCATTGAGAAGCTCCCTTTGCCACACGGGTAGAATGGAAGGGGCAGTTGCACCTTGTGCTATTTCAACCACGGCATTCATGAATTGAACTGTTCCTATTCCATCGGTCATGACATGGTTGAAACGTAAGGCAAAAATAAAACTTCTTCCCTCAGTCTTGTCACCTATACCAATTAGCATGAGCACACAAATATGTAAGCAGATCGTTATTTTCATTAAAATATTTCTTAATTATTGCATTTTATGATAATATGACTATTGTGAGCACATTGGCAGTCAAGAATTGAGGATTTAACACACAAGCTACTTGATCTTTGTAAGTTAATTTTCCATTTCCATATGAATTGAGCACAATATCGGATGAGCACATCTTTTGAAATTTTTGTGCTGGTTGTCGATGACACCAAGAATGATCAATAATGTGGACACGTTTAAGCTAGCCTGTAAGGAAAATTATCCCTTCGTCTTACATTACGGACTGATTACTTCAATCAACGGGCCTATTCTTATGTGAAATGAGAGCTTATTGCTACTGAGTATTTAATAATTACTCAGATTATAGATGACTTAAACTTAAGTCTAAATCAAACAATTTTAAACCTTTTAATTGAACCACATAGACTCTCTATGGTATTGTTTGTTTGCTCGAATAAAACTAAGTTTGGCATCTACACAAACAATGAATAACAGATCAAATCACTTCGGTTTAACTGTTATTGTTAAAATGAATGGAACCTCAAGCATACATTACCTGAATAAGCAACAATGGGCAATTAAGCATTTCTCCAGAGCCAGGAACATCAAAAAAGAGTAGCTCATCCATAAACGAGAAGGGAGGATAGGGTGCATCACCAAAGTGGTCTAGTGTAACATCAGCGTCAGCCCCGATAAATATGGCTCCCTCACCTGTACATTCTACGATGAACTTTGAGTCTGGCCCTTCCCTAAGCCTACCTGCAAATGGGTAATAAAATACAAGTGTTTGTGCTAGTGCTTCTCTAATGACAATTACAGGGTCTTTCCCTTGCATTGAGTGATCAAAGCGATAAAACTGTATGATTGGAATTTGACACCTTTCCACATCATCAACGTCAGAAAGTAGTTTAAATTCATGGGGAGTTGGCTTGGCTGGAGCTATTAGTTGTGGTTCACACCTCCTAACTTTGAACACTAGAGAAGTGGGTGACGGTGCCAGAATTGCCATTGCCACAAAAATGGTTGTGTGATCTAAAGAAATAATACTGATAAAAACAAAATTTTGATTATGCAACAATGAGGATGATTGAGATACTCCGGATATGGGCTACTTAATAAATCCACCTTGTTGATTTATACTGTTGAGTGATAAGAAAGTCGGTGTGTGTATATATATATATATATATAATATGGAAAATTCTATGATTACATTGTACTAGTAATCTAAAATTCCATTTTAGAAAAACAAAAAATGACAAATGTTTTGCAAAAAGTGGTAAATATTGTACATTTTTTGCAAATGTTTACAATATTTGTCACTTTTCGTGTGTCTACAATGTAAATTTATATCATAATAATAATGCCAAGTAAGTTTAACTTTACAAAGACAGAATTTCTCTCAATTACGGAGTACAAACACAAAGAAAAATGAGGCGAGACTCCATAGAAAGAAAAAATAGAGACGGTGTTTACAATAGAAGTTCTTTAGAATATCCACAAAAAAAGAGATGTGTTCAAAGGACGGCTTAAAACGAAATGAAGCTCTTCAAAGTAAGTAATTCTTTGGATCATCCTATAGGAGCTTGTGACCAAAGAAAGAAAAATAACGGGGATAAAATAAAAAATAAAAATAAAATAAAAAGATGATGGGTGCCATACATTTCGTTTGGAAGTTCATAAAAAAATAGGATGAATCATAAAAGAATAGTGTCCCTCTCTCTCTCTTAGTTTCTTTTCTATTATTTTTCTTTAAGTAATTAACGAGAATGGCCATAGATGAAAGCCTTGTGAATATCTAAGTGTCTCTCAATTCACTTTTGAAATGGACACTTCATAGTTGAGGGTGAAATTTTAGTATCTTCCTCAAACTGATCAATGTATAAGTTAGACATGTGACAACGACCACCACCAATAAAACTTCACCTTACAAGTGTGCATTAAAATACTAGAATTCAATAATAATTCTCTAAAAGTGATCCAGTTTTATATAAAAACTTCATTAACTAATCTCTTTTAAACAAAAGCTAATCGTTCAACATAATTAATCTCTAATAAAACAACTTAAACAATTTGCCTAGAAAATCACAATTGACAAATAAATTGAAAATTTTCAAATATTCCATTGGTCACTAAACACTAGTGTCAAATCCTAATACTCTAGTCACACACACCACATCAACAAAGCCCAAACTTGTTACTCCAAAAAAACCTTGACCCAAAAAAAAAAAAAAAAAAAACCAAAACCTTAATCTCTCTTCTCTAACTGGACTGCTTTTTGTCTTCTTTTTTTTTGTGGGGGGTGGGGGGGAGGGAATAAAATTCATAGGCTTGAAAATAGCATCTTAGTTCAATTGGAAAATTAGCAAATAATTTTCCATGAATTCCAAAATATCAAAGCTTTTAATGGACTTGAAACGATGCACACATATCCAACCAAATTTCATGTACTTAAAGATCCTTATGATTGTGCTCACACTATATCCCTTTGACTAGGTTTAGAATCACAAGTATGCCAGTACTACATCCCAGAAGAAAGACGTTTTTGTACCAATGTATTCCCTTATTGATGAGGTCCACACATCCACTTTACATTGGAACTCTAGGATCAAGCTGCATGCACTATGCAAGTTTGGAACGTGATACACTAATTGTAATGTCTAAAAAATGGGTACTCTATTTAATGCATTAAGTTGATATATCATATACTTGTGTAGCATTGATTATATACTTTGGTTACCCCAGATTGAGCTGTGTAACCATTATTGATGTTGAGCATGTTGAAATTCATTGGAATCACTGCTTGTTGTGCTTATTGATGAACATGTTCGAATGATCAATCTAATGATTTATTGATCATTATAGTCGAATTTTGACTGTTTAGCATATGGTTATGTTCTGTGGTTTAATCATATTATCTCAGGATATTCTTGATGGTTTTGTTTATTTTTATACTATTTCACTACAAAAAAATTGGTTCTACAGCCACGTTTTTTCCCAGTTTTTTTGAAAACCATCATTATAGGAGATCTAAAACAACGCTTTTAGAAACTGCCACAATAGGTTGATATATTACAGCAATTTAAAACTGGCACTTTTTAAACCGCTACTATAGATACCCTACTACGGCGCTTTAAAAAACTAACACAATAGGTAGAGCTATTATGGTGTTTTAAAACCGCGCTATAGGTTTGAAATTAGTTTTTTTTTTTTTTTTTTTTTTGGTATTTTAAATGGCCTATTACAGCGGTTTTAAAACCGCCACCATAAGTTTTAACATTTCTCAGATTTTAAAAAGTGCTGAGATAGGGTTTCGAATTGCCGAGACCTATGCCAGCAATTTTAAAACCGCCAGTATAGGTTAACTAGACCTATTGTCACACTCGTTGGCAACACTAAGAAGTGCAGGGGAAAAAACCGTCAGGATAGCCCATTTGGACCTATACCGACAGTTTTTAGGGCTGTAGCCGTAGTTTAAAAATGCTGTTATAGCCCCAGTTTTTGTAGTGTTTGTCTCCAATGTGTTTTATGAGATTGTTGATGTTAATAGGAAAGACAAATAAATTAAGGTTGTAGAGTACTTATTAGGGTGTAAGTCAAGTTTGTCTATATTTCATTGGTTACATTTAGCACTTGATTATGTATTAAGGTATTCATTAAAATTTCACTTGCTTCTTTCATTGCTTACCCCTTTAGTAATGGTTGGATCTACCACTACCTCGTCCATTGAGTATAAGAGAGCAAATGTAAAACTGGGTATCACGCTCTTACTCTCCGGTCTTTCCTCTTTCAATCACTTGAACTGATGCAACTAGGAATCTGCTACTCGGCTTGGGCAAAACCCGAAGTCTCTTGCTTAAACCTCATTCTCCAATCTTAAATAAGGTCGGAATGGTGGTATAAAAGCCTTGGAACAGCTGCAATGCCTGATTCGACTCACCATTATTATTAGGCCTTTTGACTCCAACAAGAGGTAAGATCTATTGCCTCTCCAAAAAGGGTTTCATTTTCTGTAGAATTTTGCTGGCAATTGACTTGTAGATTTAGTAGATTTTTTTATTATAAGAAAGTGTAATAGTCTATACATTATTAATCGTTCTATTTTTATCTTTAGAATGAAGAATTTTTGCATTAATAACAAAGAACACAAGTTGAATACTAGATACAAACTTGGCTAATAATAAAACATAGATGCACATTAAAAAATAAAAATAAAAACAATTGGTTCATAGCTCAAAAATAAATTTATAATGAGGACTTCTCACAATAGTTTATATAATTAAGATATATGTAATAACACCCAATATAATTCTCAAAAAAAAAAAAAAAAAAAACACCCAATATAAAATTTAACATGCACTCACATATATAACACACAATAATACAATCCAGTCTAATCAAAATTATCGAATCCACACAATCTAAGGTATTACAATATTAGTTTCTCCCATCACTAATGGTTTGTTATGACAAATGTGATAGTTCAACTGCTCTCTAAGTTGTCCCCCAAAATGCTATATAGCTCCTTCACGAATCTTTCCATGGCTAAAGTTGGCAAGTACATTGATACCATAATTCCATCATCTCCCTGACTATTTTTTACTGGAACATAGAAGCTTTCAGGGTAAACATAGGACCCTTGAAAAAACTTGAATGGTCCACTAAAGGATGTTTTTCCCCACCCAAAATCTAAATCTACAAATCCCAAGTATCTTATATCAGACATAAAGTAGGATTGCACCATTGTATGAGAAGGTTGATCTTTTGTCACCAAGAAATCTATAAGTTATTGAAAATACTCCTCAGTGACATTAGCCTTCTCAATTTTTATTAGTTCCAATGCGTATTCCAAAGGATGTTCACAAAGTTTCCCAGCAGTTGTTAAGGCCAACACTAGTGCAAATGCATTACCATAATACCCTACCTGAAATGGGGGGCAAAATTTCTTTCACATATTCATTGAAAATAGCAAGCGCACTTTATCGTCCAGGTTTAGTTGAAGTACTATGGTACGGCATCACCATAAGCACGCACTTAATACCTCAAATGTGGTAGATTTGCGCAAGTGTTCAAGGATGCTTTTTCGAATAGCAATTACTTGGTTTGAGCCAAAGAAGAAAGAGTAGCAAGCCATGTGATCGGTTGGGGTGATGAAGTCTTGGGTCTCATCCAATTCATCAAATTCATGATGTGTGAATGTCACCTTTGGTGGGTTTCTCACATTCAAAAGCTCCCTTTGCCACACAGGTGGGATGGAAGGTGCACATGCTCCTCGTGCCATCTCAGCCATGGCATTCAAGAATTGAACTAAGCCGGTACCATCAATCATGACATGGTTGAAACGCATTGCGAAGATAAATCCTCCGTACCTTAACCGCATCACCTGTATCATACCAATTAACATAGGAGTAAAGACTTTTTGCTAAATTACCATGGAGTAGATATATATATAGTCAAATAAATGTTATTTGTTATATAGAAGTAATTAATAGTGCATACCTATATCTCCGTTTCACAAGACACAACCATTAAACCATCAATGGTGACATCATTGTAAGAAATATGAGTTTAATTAGGGGTTTCAAAAATCATATTCCAATATATGTAATGTTAAAAGTGATGTTGAATTTGAGAGTAAGAAAGAAAAAGAACAAACAAAATATGCACAAATAACATGGTTCAATGTGTTGGTCTATGTCCATAAAAGAAACCAATATAAGTAGTTATAGTTGTACTATATTGTATTGTTATTTTGTTACTTGAATAGGCAGAAATGGGCAATTTAGCAACCCTCCAAAGTCAGGCACTTCATAAAGGAGTTCTTCCTCACAAGGGAATGGAGGATGAAGTGCATCACGAAATTTATCCAGTGTAACATTATTGTCAACCTCAATGGACATTACACCCTGATCACTAGTACGAGGATGAGGAGCATCACCAATTGTAAACTCCTCCATTGTAACGTTAGCATCTGCCTCAATGAACATAACACCCTCACCAGTACATTCTACCATAAACTTAGCATCAGTACCTTTCCTAAACCTACCTGCTAATGGGTAGTAAAACACAAGTGTTTGTGCAAGTGCCTTTCTAATGACCTTCACAGGGTCCCTCCCTTCCCTTGACACATCATAGCAACATAACATTATGAATGGATCTTGCTCTCGTAATAGATCATCCACATCAGAAAGTTGTTTGAATTCATGGGGAGTGGGCTGTTGGGATTTGTGGAGCCTAGTTGTATTTGATCTGGTTGACGACCCGACTCGACTTTTTAAGAGACTGAAAAAAATTGTACTGCTGCACTTGTCTTTTTCCCCGATAATAGTGAAATCCCTGCAACTCCGTAGACGTAGGCAAATTGCTGAACCATGTAAATACTGTCTTGTGCATGTGATTATTTTTCTTTGGCATGTGTTTTCTTTATTTTTTGTTTCTCACAGGTTGGGAATTTTGGGTTAATTCCCTACAATTGGAATCAGAGTCTAGGGTTAGGTTTGAGTGGGAGTAATGGCAGAGGAAGCAGGAAAGGCGTCTGGAATAGAAAAGTTCAATGGCACAAACTTTGGATTCTGGATGATGCAAATTGAAGATTATCTTTATGGGAAGAAGTTGCATCTGCCGCTTCTAGGGGAAAAACCTGAGACTATGAAGGCTGAGGAATGGGCTCTTCTTAACAGACATGTATTGGGAGTTATTAGGTTAAACTCTATCTAGTTCTGTTGCACACAATATCGTAAAGGAGAAGACCACAGTAGATCGAACCACGTAAATACTGTCTTGTGCGTGTGATTATTTTTCTTTGACATGTGTTTTCTCTATTTTTTGTTTCTCACAAGTTGGGAATTTCGGGTTAATTCCCTACAACTGGTATCAGAGTCTAGGGTTAAGTTTGAGTGGGAGTAATGGCAGAGGAAGCAAGAAAGGCGTCTGGAATAGAAAAGTTTGATGGCACAAACTTTGGATTCTGGATGATGCAAATTGAAGATTATCTTTATGGGAAAAAGTTGCATCTGCCGTTTCTAGGGGAAAAACCTGAGACTAAAGGCTGAGAAATGGGCTCTTCTTAACATATAGGTACTGGGAGTTATTAGGTTAAACTCTATCTAGGTCTATTGCACACAATGTTGTAAAGGAAAAGATCACAGTAGATCTGATGAAGGCTTTGTCTAGTATGTATGAAAAGTCGTCGGCAAACAACAAGGTGCATTTGATGAAGAAATTTTTCAATTTGAAGATGGTAGAGAACATATCAATAACACAACATTTGAATGAATTTAACACTATCACAAATCAATTGTCATCTATAGAAATTGATTTTGATAATAAGATCCGTGCACTGATCGTTTTGGCTTCTTTGCCAAACAGTTGGGAGGCAATGAGGATGGTAGTAAGCAATTCTACAGGAAAAGAAAAGTTGAAGTACAATGACATACGAGATTTAATTCTGGCTGAGGAGATTCGTAGAAGAGATGCAGGTGAAACCTCAGGATCTAGTTCTGCCCTAAACCTTGAGACAAGAGGCAAAGGTAATGATAGAAATTCTAATCAGGGTAGATCAAAATCTAGAAATTCTAATCGGAACAAAAGTAAATCTAGATCAGGTCAACAGGTACAATGCTGGAACTGTGGGAAAACAAGTCACTTTAGGAGACAATGCAAAAGTCCTAAAAAGAAGAATAAAGATGATTCTGCTAATGTTGTAACAAAAGAGGTACAGGATGCATTACTTCTTGCAGTAGACAGTCCACTTGATAATTGGGTTTTGGACTCAGGAGCTTCGTTTCATACCACTCCACACCGAAAAATCATACAGAATTATGTTGCAGATGATTTTGGTAAGGTGTATTTGGCTGATGGTGCAACCTTGGATGTTGTGGGTATAGGAGAAGTCTGGATATTGTTGCCCAATGAGTTTGTTTGGTTACTGGAGAAGGTTTGACATATTCCTGACCTGAGAAAGAATTTGATTTCTGTTGGACAACTTAATGATGAAAGGCATGCAATACTATTTGTTGGTGATACTTGGAAGGTTACAAAGGGAGCCAGAGTATTGGCTCGTGGAAAGAAGACTGGTACTCCATATATGACCTCAAGTCCAAGAGACACAATTGCAATAGCTAAAGCAAGTACTGATACAAGCCTATAACACTGCAGACTTGGTTACATGAGTGAGAAAGGGATGAAGATGCTGCTATCAAAAAGAAAACAACCAGAATTGAAGTCAATTGATTTTGACATGTCTGAAAGCTACATCCTAGGAAAGCGGAAAAATGTGAGCTTCTTGAAAACTAGCAGGACACCGAAGGCTAAAAAATTAGAGTTAGTACACACTAATTTGTGGGGGCCTTCTCCGATTGCATCCTTTGGAGGTTCAAGGTATTACATCACTTTCATTGATGACTAAAGTAGAAAGGTATCGGTTTATTTTCTGAAAAATAAATCTAATGTATTTGAAACTTTTAAAAAGTGGAAGGCCATGGTTGAGACAAAAACAGGTTTGAAAGTAAAATGTTTGAGGTCAGATAATGGAGGAGAGTACATAGGTGGAGGGTTTAGTGAGTATTGTGTTGCACAAGGAATTAGGATGGAGAAGACCATTCCTAGGACACCACAGTAAAATGGTGTGGTTGAGCGTATAAACAGAACTCTCAATAAGCGTGCTAGGAGTATGAGGTTGCATGCTGGACTACCAAAATCTTTCTGGGCTGATGCTGTTAGTACTGCAGCTTACCTAATAAACCGAGGACCATCAGTTCCCATGGAGTTTAGACTTCCTAACGAGGTTTGGGGTGGTAAAGAGGTAAAGTTTTCACATTTAAAAGTTTTTGGTTGTGTTTCTTATGTTCACATTGATTCTAATGCTCGTAGTAAATTTGATACAAAGTCTAAAATATGTTTTTTCATTGGCTATGGTGATAAGAAATTTGGCTATAGGTTTTGGGATGAACAAAACAGGAAAATCATCAAAAGTAGAAATGTAATATTTAATGAACAGGTTATGTACAAGGACAGGTCAACTGTAGTGTCAGATGTTACAGAGATAGATCAAAAGAAATCTGAGTTTGTCAACTTAGATGAATTGACTGAAAGTACTGTCCAAAAAGGGGGTAAAAAAGATAAGGAGAATGTAGATTCACAGGTAGATCAGAGTACACCTATAGCTGAAGTCCGTAGATATTCCAGGACCATTGGACCTCCACAGCGTTATTCACCCGTTCTAAATTATATCCTGTTGACTGATGGAAGTGAGCCAGAGTGTTATGAAAAAGCCTTACAGGATGAGAATTCAAGCAAGTAGGAGTTAGCCATGAAGGATGAGATGGATTCCTTGTTGGGGAATCAAACATGGGAATTGACTGAATTACCAGTAGGAAATAAGGCTTTGCACAACGAGTATACAAAATAAAGAATGAGCATGATGGTAGCAAGCGATACAAGGCCAAATTAGTTGTCAAAGGGTTCCAGTAGAAGAAAGGCATTAACTACTCAGAAATATTTTCTCCAGTTGTGAAGATGTCAACAATCAAACTGGTACTGGGAAGGGTAGCTGTAAAAAATTTACATCTTGAGCAGTTAGATGTGAAGACGACGTTCCTTCATGGTGACTTGGAGGAAGACATTTACATGATTCAGCCAAAAGGATTCATTGTTCAGGAACAAGAGAATCTAGTATGCAAAATGAGAAAGAGCTTGTATAGCCTAAAACAAGCTCCAAGACATTGGTACAAGAAATTTGATAGTTTTATGCATAGAATTGGATTCAAGAGATGTGAAGCTGATCATTGTTACTATGTTAAGTTCTTTGGCAATTCTTACATAATTTTATTGTTGTTTGTGGATGATATGCTCATTGTAGGGTCTACAATTGAGGAGATTAATAATCTAAAGAAGCAATTGTCAAAACAGTTTGCAATGAAGGATTTGGGAGTTGCAAAGCAAATCCTTGGTATGAGAATTATTAAAGACAAGGCTAATGGTACATTGAAGCTTTCACAATCAAAGTATGTAAAGAAAGTTCTCAGCAGGTTCAATTTAAATGAAGCTAAACCAGTGAGCACACCCTTGGGTAGTCATTTCAAACTAAGCAAAGAACAGTCACCGAAGATAGAAGAAAAAAGGGACCATATGAGCAAGGTGCCCTATGCCTCAGCTATTGGTAGCTTGATGTATGCTATGGTGTGTACAAGACCAGACATTGCACATGTAGTGGGAGTTGTGAGCAAATTCATGAGTAGGCCTGGAAAGCAGCATTGGGAGGTAGTCAAGTGGATTCTGAGATATTTTAGGGGTTCATCAGATACATGTCTTTGCTTCACAAGTGCAAGTTTGAAACTGCATGGTTATGTAGATGTTGATTTTGCTAGTGATATTAATAGTAGTAAGAGTACTGCTGGGTTTGTTTTTACTCTGGGTGGTACAGCTATATCATGGGCTTCAAATCTACAAAATATTGTTATTTTGTCTACTACAGAAGTTGAGTATGTTGTACCAACTGAAGCTGGAAAGGAGATGATTTGCTTACATGGCTTTTTAAATGAATTGGGTAAGAAGCAAGAGATGGGCATTCTACATAGTGACAGTCAGAGTGCAATTTTTCTTACTAAAAAATCGACTTTTCATTCAAAGTCAAAACATATACAGACAAAATACCACTTTATCCGTTACCTTGTTAAAGATAAGTTGGTAATACTTGAGAAGATTTGTGGATCTAAGAACCTGGTAGACATGTTGACTAAGGGTGTCACCATTGAGAAGCTGAAGCTATGTATAGCTTTAGTTGGTCTTCTAGCTTGAGGACAGAAGGATAAGTTGCAGGGATGAGGGATCATTTTTGGAGGATTGCGGTTGATGTTGGTGATTGAATTAGTCTCCAAGTGGGAGATTTGTTAGGCTTTGTGGAGCCTATTTGTGTTTGATTCGGTTGACGACCCGACTTAACCTGAATAATGTTGCGTGATTTTTAATAGGAGATCTTCTAAGACTTAGTCCATGGAGTGGAGGCTCGGGCTGACAAGCCCAAGCCGTATTTACGTGGTTCGGCAAAGAAAAATAATCATAGAAAAAACACACGCTAAAGACAAATAATCACACGCACAAGATAGTATTTACGTGATTCGGCAATTTGCTTACGTCCACGGAGTTGCAGGGATTTCACTATTATTAAGGAAAAATACAAGCGCGACAGTACAATTTTTTTCAGTCTCTCAAAAAACTACAACAACAAACCTTAATTACCAAAACTGCATTTTCTACATGGGCTTAGCTGGAGCAACTAGCTCTGGTTCACATATCTACACTTCGAAAACTAGAGAAGTGGCTGACAGTGCCATACTTGCCATTGCTACAAAATTGGGTAAGTGTGATCAAATGGGAAATTGGAGACTTATATAGTGTCAAAATGTAATTTGTAATTAGCAAGTGGCTACTTAGGTTTGTCAAAGAAAGAGGCAAAAAATTAGATGTAAACACTCTAGAAAGTGTAGAACTTAGTGGCAGCAAAATGAAACTGAAGAAACATGCATACAGACACTTATCATGCTAGGTGTCATTCATAGAAAAACCAAAGGTTTCCATATAAGCCATGCAATGTAACGTAGTGTAAGGAAGAGAAATGCAATGAGACTGAATTAATATAAAAACTACAAAAACAATACTCTGTTGTTTGTCGTGTCTCTTATCTCTACACAAACCAAAATATTAAATTCTCTCTTTAGCCACATGATTAAAACCTTGACAACTCAAACATTCATGCATAATTTTTTCAATGGGAAATTGAAGATTTATAAAGAGTTTCAAGAAACAATGGGTAATGATCTTTCCTTTTCAATGTCTCAAACCTAACCCTTAACTATCTGACAAAGAACAGGAGGCATAAATTTTTTTTTTTTTTAAGTGAAAATCATTAATCATAAGTGAGGGATTGGGCAAAATAATAACATGTGTGTGTATATATACACTTAAAAAAAGGATTAAATACTAAACTAACCTATAATGATCATTTAATAAAAATGTTAAAAACCTTGGCTTGAGAATTAATCACAAAAATTTAGGCTCAATAAAAATAAAAATGACGTTATATACACAACATTTTCATAATAATTTTACAACAAATCTTAGGTGGTAAACTATTACTAATTCTAATTTGAACATAATATTGACATTATTTTTTTTACCCACCAATAACAGGTTTTTAAATACCTTGGTGCAGTGGTCACTTTACAAGTATAAATGCTTGTATGGTGTAGAGGGTAAAGGCCGAGATTCAAGTCTCTATGAGGGAGCTTCATACACATATACACTTAGATTAGACTAGAGTAGAAATTTTATCTTATATCAAAAAAATAGGTTTTCAAATAAGATTTATTGTAAAAATACTGTAGATGTAACATTATTTCAAAAATAATTCTAGCCCCCCAAACATAAACTTTAACCTCCTAAAAAAAATAAAAATTTAAATTTAAATAACATCGATAAAAATTAGCCCAAATTACCACACCAAAAAAAAAAAAAAAAGTCAAACAAAAACGAGACTAGATCAAACAATAAGAGGTGAACAAATTATTCAACAAAAGCCTATTCAGACAAAAATATAAAAATCTCTAATCATTCAAATTTATAACTCATTCACCCATTAAATAAGATTAATTCATAATTTCATTTTTCCTTAAAAAACAATACAAGAGAAATATTGTAGTTATAAGTTCTCTTTGATAGTGACAACAGTTATTGTCACACTCCGAACTCAAATGGGTCCAAAGTATGAGAAAAAGAATCATTAAAAAAAAAACTCTATGGGACCTTTTATTTATTATTATTTTATTTTATTTGGGTTGTTACATTCTTCTCCCTTAAAAGAATTTCTTCCTCAAAATTATACCCAGAATGAGTTGTCTTAAAACAAGACTTAGAAACCATTGACATTAACTTTTTCAGCATAAAAAAATTTTAAACTCAAGGGATCATGGAGCACTCAACCAATTGTAACACGGAGAGATTATTCATTATGTTTCAAGCGTGGATACAATGTAGAAAGTTATTTAGCTTTCATATCAAAGTAGGTTGATTATAGGCGTGTATATATCAATATGCAAGCGAAATCAGAGACTAGCTAAATAGTCATTCGACCAAAGCCTAATAAAATTAGGTTTAAGCGTTTAACCCAATAGAGTAGTATAAGGCCATAAAATCCAAATTCAAGTTAAAACAAGTTAGGAGTCATTTTAAATTATAATTCATATATAAAAAACCAAGATTCCATAATTTGTGTATAATGTAGATTGATCAACAAATAGATTTTGGTCATAGGATCAAAAATTTGACAAAGTTTTCAAATCAATGGACAAAGAAATATACTTCTAATTAAAATAGGATTGAAGGACCCAACCTAGATGACAAACTCATAAAATAGATAATCTTTTGAAAATAGGTGAACATCATAGAACTTCAAAGTAGCCTTTCGATTTAAAAGAGAAGTATTAACCTTACGATATTAAGAGCCTGTTTGGCCAACAAAAAATGATCACTCAATTTCCGTCACTCAATTTTCATCACTCATCACTCATCACTCATCACTCATATCTCATCATTCATCACTCATCACTCATTTTTTCACACTCATTTGGCAACATCACTTTTATTTTCATCACTCAATTTTTTCACACTATTCATAGGTCCCACACCTATCAGTAGGTACAGTGTTTTTTTTTTTGTTTTTTTTTTTTTTTCAGTACCCAACTCACCGAAGCTAATATTATTAAAAAAATAATAATAATAAATAAATAAAAAAACTGAACGGCCAACCCAGGAAAAGAAAAGAAAAGAAAAGAAAAAAAAAAAAAAAAAACACAAACAGCCAACGCCAACCCAGGAAAAGAAAAAGAAAAAAAAAAAAAAAAAACCCAACAGCCAACGCCAACCCAGAAGAGAAAAAAAAAAAAAAAAAAAACACAAACAACCAACGCCAACCCAGGAAAAGAAAAAGAAAAAAAAAAGGTGGTCAAAAGTTGCGGCTGTGGGTCCCCTATGTGTGTTTAATTACAATATTGCCATTGAGTTATGAGTTATGGAAACTGAAAACAGCCAAAAGTTGTTTTCAGTTTCCATAACTCATAACTCAAAAATCAGAGAATTGAGTGATGGAAACAGAGTTATCGTTTGGCCAAACAACCTTTTTACTATGGGTCCCATCATTTTTGAGTTATGAGTTATGGAAACTGAGAATTGAGTTGTGGAAATTGCTTGTCCAAACAGGCTCTAAATACTAGTTACAAGTTTTCATGCATAGCAACTGATTATTCAAATTAGAGCTTAAAAGTAGTCATATAAGTAAAAATATGCCCTACTTAGAATCGAGTGGAAATTTTATAACTACCTCTTTACTTCAAAAAATTCAAAAGGTCATTTCAAATTATAATCGTTCTTAAAATCAAGAATATAAATGGGTCAACTTAATTGATAATCCTTGAAAAGGCCACTTTGAATCCAACTAGTTTCAAACACAACTGTAGAATAAGAGCCATAAGGCCAAAAAATTTAGATTATGTTTAAAACCAAACTAATCACATGAGATATTCCTTTTTAATAAGGTCCAAATTTTGAAGATAAGGTTAAAATCAAGGGAGTCAATACCATATTGGAAGTCATTTCGGTTTGGTCAGGAAAATGAAATATTTCAATGCCGGTTGATACTAGTATACCATTTCGAAATTACCGCTAATTTGATATATTTATATATAAAAATTAATAAATGTAAATATTTATATATTAAATAGTAAAAGAATATATATACATACTTTCTTAAAAATATATTAAATTTTAAATCTATATCTCATTTAATATGTTAACCCCTAATTAAAATGTTAGTTAATTAAAATAATATGCAATCTACTTAGATGATGATGATGTAATTCAGGAAAAAAAAAAAAAAAGATGATGATGAGATAATGATGTAGATTTGATAGTCACTGGCAGATTATAAAAAAATTAATAAGTTTCCCATTATATTTTTTTGAAACCTGAGTTCTAAAAAAAAAAAAAAAAGATCTTTGGAAGTTGAAACTTTAAAATGTTAGTACTTAATTCACGTGGGTGGGTGTCAGGGCACACCATCACACGAAACAAAGGTACTTTACTTTTTATAAAAACAAAAGAAAGTCTCAGAATGCATTTAAAAAAAGTGCAAGGGTCAAAGAGAAGCACAAGAAGAAGAAGAGTAGATAAGGACGATGGCAAAATGGGACCGGTGCTAGAAAATGAAGATACATGGGTTATTTTTATTTTCTTTTCCGTTTATATATTTTTTTTTATTTGTTTGAATTTTAGTTACCAGCCAATTTTCATTTTTTGGCCGAAATTCGGTGTATAACCTAATACAGCTAAAACAAGTCCAATACGACCAGTATTTGAACCGGGATGAAACACTAGTGTTTTTGTATTGGTGTATGAGCCAAAAGAGTAAATACCAGCCAGTATGATACAAAATCGACTTCCTTTGTTAAAATTGTCTTTTATAAACACAAATCGCATACACTCTACTAAGTGATTCCTATGGCCTCATAATATTCATGAGATTCTAGATTCGAAACCTCTTGTTAACATTTTCGAATCACTCCATGGGATTCCTCCCTATAATAACTTGATGTGTGTGGGACAGTAGACTGCATACAGCTGAGAGAATAGTCAAATATTCAAAAAGGTCTGGATATCCTCATTTGTGTTAGGACATATGTGGATCATGTTAAGAACATATGTCATTTAGAATTGGCTAATCCTTTGACAAAAAACAATTTACTTGTAATAGGGTAGATCTAGAATGTGTTTAATACTTCAAAGAATAAGAG
The DNA here is from genome assembly GCA_023055345.1 of Quercus wislizeni. NCBI lineage: Eukaryota > Viridiplantae > Streptophyta > Magnoliopsida > Fagales > Fagaceae > Quercus > Quercus wislizeni. The sequence continues at coordinate 2,832,953 of JALGQJ010000029.1, read as the reverse complement.
TTTAAGTCTAGTATTAAAGCCATACAAATCTATCTAAGAAACAAGTAAAGAAAGACTGTTCATTAAAGTTGGACAAATTCCTAATAGCTACTCGACAGATATATCTATCGAGGTTTAATGAATCTCAACAGATAGCTCGACTGATATATCTATCGAGGTCTCAACAGATAGCTCAACAGATATATCTATCGAGGTCTCGACAAATAGCTCGACAGTTGTATCTATCGAGAATTACAAAATTCAGATTTTCAAATCTGATTTTCGGCTCATGCTGACATGTATGTGTAGGGTTTCTTTTCTCACAACCCTAGACATATATAAGGCTTATTTTAAACGCCGTCACACATGAGAATACAAGGAGAACACATGCAAAAAGTCACCGAGTGCCTTATTCTCTTTGAAAGAAGCTACTGTGTCTTTGCGCCTTAAAATTTTGTAACCAAGTGCTTCTTAATCTTCATTGTCGATGAAGTGAAGAACTTTGTAGCCAACAATCTTCCTTAAGTTGATGTATTAGTCATGTACTAGAAGTCATGCATCATTGGTTAGTCACGTACTAGGATCTATACAAAAAGGTTGGCGTTTATATATTGAAAAGTTCAGAGGTTCTGAAGCGGTAGAAGGTTTCTACCGTAAGTTCATCTACAGAGATTGCAGAGTCTAAAAAGAAAGGTTTTGTATTAAATCTGAAACTTCTCTTTACTATAGTGAATTACTTTTCGGGAAGATTTCCCCTAGGTTTTTTACTGTGAAACTAGTTTGTTTCATTGATTTTTCTAGGTCATTATATCTTGTCTTATTTAATTTTCTGTTGTGCATGATATTGACATGATATTAATGTTTGTTTGTTTTAATGAGGTTTATTCATAATAAATCTAATTAACAACTTGAATTTAAAACTTGTTAATTCTATCAATCGGAGTCTAAATTTCCCACCAATTTGTCATAGAAAGAAAAAAAAAATTCAAAATGGTAAGAAAAGACCAATAATTAAAACCAAAGAAGCCGTGGATATAGAAATTTAACATTTCTCGCGAAGACAAAATTATGTCCATTCGTTCGTAAGGAAGGCTTTAAAAAATGGCTTTAAAAACCCGTGTAAAGTATACAAATCCACATTCCAACTACTCTCCAACTTAATTCAAGACATTTCATATTAGAAGAGAATTTTCAGCAAAAAAAAATTCAAGACATTTCATATTAGAAGAGAATTTTCAAAATTAAGGTAAAGGAAGCTGCAAATTAATGCTAATTATGAAGACAAAGGTAGATCCATCGCAAAGATGATCATTTTTAGAAGGAACTGTACGATAACCTTTAAAATCCACATAAGCAATACTCTCAAATCTCAAGCTCCATTATCAAATACTTTCTGAAGAGATACAAGGGCCATAACAATATATATATATATATATATATATATATATATATATATAGCGACGTCTATACAAAAACATGTCTAAACTCCCAATTTTTGGAAAAATATTCGAATCGACAAAGTAACCTTACAAGTTTTCCAATAACTCAAAAAATATATATATATTGGGAGAAAATTGCAATTAATTTCCAAAAAATATTTACCAAGTGTTTATAAAAGTTTGAATAAGAAAGAATATTCAGGTATTATAAATCAGGTTCAAAAACCATTTTTAAGGTTAACCCAATCATATATAGAATAAAATTCTGTCTAATTTTTAACTTATCTCATATATATACACACACACAAGCACAAAAGTTACACATCAACAAAATTATCTTATATGAGAGTTTTACATCTTTCTAAACTCTCATATAATACTGAATGGGCAAGATTTTTTTAATTTGCTACATAAATATATAACAAATATTCAAAAAAAGATTTAGCATCTTCCATTAAGGTTATGATTGCATGATCATGGACGGAGCCATGGTTGGACTTGGGGGCAATGGCCCCCCCTAATTTTTTTTTAAATATTATTAAATATATGGTACTAATTTTAGCAATTTTGTTTTAAAAAATTACACTTTTGTTCCCTTAAAAATATCATTGATTCTTTTAAGAGCATTGTTATAGTCACAAATTTTTCTATAACATTTTTACAAACGGTTAAGATAGCAAATTCTTATTGGTTCGCATTTAGGCTCACCACTTACATTATTAACAATTTGTAAAAAGGTTTATAGTTCAAACATTTTCCACATTTTAAAGACCATTAAAAAATATTTATAAGTCTAAAATCTAAAAAAGAAATATACAAGCCCAAAAAAATTAGTAAAACTTTAAAAAAAAAAATTAAGCCTAGTCAATCAATTTTACTTAAAACAAACAATCTGACACTTTAAAAAAATTTAAACAACTAGCAGCTATGCGACTAAGTAGCAACGAAGTCGAAAACCGAAATCACTGCACACAACTAACAGTAAAGCTCCCCCCTAACTTTAAGTTCTGGCTCCATCCCTGCGCATGATAGTCTTTCTTATAATAAAAATTTACCCATTATGATCTTCATTGTGAAATTTTGAGCAATTCCTTTTTCATTATAAACTAACATTCTTTTCAAAATTAGCATCTTCCACTCCTTCGCATCTCTCAAGGTTTCAATGTCATTTTTGCTTACGTTCAATAAGAAACTCTTTATTAAGTAAGAGATGAATTGAGTAAGCATGTGAGAACATTTTATTAAAGTGATGAGAGGCTTTTGTGCCTTTGGGGAATTGGGTAGTTGGTTTCTATAAAAATCTTGCATTTTCAAAGTATTTGCCTGCATATTCATTAACATGCCTATATTGTGCCATTCTGTTTCTTTCATAAATTCTGATACCAAAACATGAAATCTCATCTCACAAATATATCTCATGAATATCATCATAAACATCTCTCTCCACCATCTCTCAATTTCTAAACATGCCTAACAGACTACACTATGCTTTAAGAACCGAAATAAAAAAGGGGGAAGGCCTTACTCAATTGCCTAGCAATTTATGAAGGACCTTTCCATACATGGTAGGATATTAACTACATAGCTCATGTGTAGAAACAAAATAAGCAGAAAAGAACACTAGCAAGTCAAACATGGCCCAGGCGAAGACGGACCAGCTTTAATAATACCTAATTGTCTTAAAATATGCTAAAATAGAGATTACAGATTTCTAAAACAAAAGAAAAAATCTCTCATCTCTCTATCTCTCTGCCTATCCATCTATATTCTTACCTTTCTTTTCTTCATCTTGATTCTTGATATTTTTCTATAAGCTCAGTCATTCTTGTAATAGCTTGAAATCATTCTTCGTTTATTGCCCTTCACAGTAGATTCAGAATTGAAGAGGGGCGGTGTGGGCATAGTAGAGGTAACCCTTCTGGCCCTCTCCCTCTCTGTCTTTCTTATATTTAAGATTGAAGAGTTTGTTTTTTATTCAATTAAATATTTTAAATTATATTTTTTTAATCTACTTGATTAGTAGGACAACATGCTAGTCTTACATAGCCCACAGCACTGCACAGTCTACCCACAGGCCACATCACTACACATTGCACAAGGCCATAAGCCCATAGTTCAAAATTCACAACTGGCCCCCCCACATGCCACACGGCCACACACTAACCCACTCACATCCACGCTCAATGTCACACACACTATATCTTTTACTTTTTTTATGCAAAAGTTTTACTTTATCAATTATTATACGTTATCTCACCAATTAATTATTTGACATATATCATATCAACTCATTTATATTATAGTGATTAATATCATTTTAAATAGATTTTACAAAAAAAATTTAATATATATTATTTAATTAATATTTAAATATAAAAAGACCCCACTTAAATTTTTTGCCTAAGTCCCCACAGTTGTTGAGCCGCCCTGACTCTACCTATAAGTTTTATGATCACTGACATGTGCTAAAGACATTTGAAACTTTGCTATGGAGTTCAATATAGAAGTGTTTTTGTGTTAAACTTGGTGGTTTGTACAATATCACTTTACATATAAATCGTGCAGTTCCAGACTAGCTACAACATTTTTTAGTAAAGTGATAACAATAATCTAATTTGGACACAACTATTGATTCCACAAGGACTAAAAAAATAAGAAATGTAATACATAACCTTCAACTTCTCTATATGAAAGCAGGGTTGATAATCTTTCTGTATTTAGCCCATTTCTCATCCTCGTAGTCTACCACTCCCATTGCAAGCAATCTAACAAGTGGATTTGGTTTAGGCTTCTGAAAGTCACCTATCTTGGTGAAAACATCTTTGATTTGTTCAGGGGTCATAATATTCACACGGGGTATTGGGCCAAGCCATGTAAAAGAATTCTTGCATGCACAAGTTTACGAAGGTTGGAAGAAAATTTGATATTTTTAAACAAATATTATGTCTACAACATTTTGTTACTAACATCGACGTTTCAACATGTTTTTTATAGCCTTTTATTTGTTGTCAACAAGCATTCACAACTTGTCCTAAAGGATGAGTACAAAAAATAAAAGACAAAATAAAACATCAAGAAAATGACATATATATACACAAAAGCCTCTAAGTGCTTAGAAGCTCTTCTATTTTTCTAAGTAAAAGTTAATAATTTGAATCTATTATAATTTAGAAATATATATTTTTATTTTCAAACAAATAAAAAGGATAAATTGTAGAGATTAGCAGTAACTGTATTTTTTTTTTTTTTAACGTGAAGGGGAAAAAATCCTAAATTTTTGGAGTTCTCTTTTTTAATTCAAAATGAAATTTGTTATTTGACATTTATGAAACTATTTCTAAATGAAGTTACTCTTCATTAATGAGGGTATTTTTGAACCATATAAAGGTCCAGTTGGGAGAATTTGTGTGTGAGTAATATAGAGTCTCGAGCAATATGCCGCTACGTTTGTGACAGGTATGCGGACAAAGGAAATAAATGACTATACGGAACAAACCCCCTAGCAAAAGCATCCATAGATCAGTGGATAGAAGCAGAAGGGCAGAGCTTCAATCCACTAAGCTCAACTTTGGTGTTTCAACTCGCATTCGCGCCTCGAATGAATATCAAGCAAGACAAAGTAGTGATCAAGCAAAATGAAGAAAAGCTATCGAAAGTGCTTGACATCTACGAAAAGAGGCTCAGGGAGGCTCGGTTCTTGGCTGGTGATGAATTTTCTTTGGTCAATCCTTCACACTTGCCCAACACTTAGTATTTGGTCAGTGGCATTGATAAGGGTAATTTGTTCACTTAAAGAGAAAATGTGGGGAGAAGGTGGGATGAAATATCGAGCCGAGACTCGTGGAAGAAGGTTGTTGATTTGCAAAAGGGTGCTCAGAAAATTTGGTTGGCATTTCTTGAATAAATTGCTTCAATCTGGAGAATTTATTTTCTCCCCCTTTTTTCCTTAGTTTTTTGGCTGAGTCCAAAGAGATCAATGGCATTTTGATCTCCCTGTGTGTAATCTTTCAATTTTAGAACGCTTAAGGGAAATTCATTAATTTTCTACTAGCATTATATACTCTAGCCTTTGCAATAAAGTTGTTAAAATCAGGATCTTATATTGGTAAAAGTGTTTTTAATTTGGGTAGGACTAAAAATATTAACATTATACTTTAAAAATGAAAATTTACCAAAAATAATGATGCATTTTTCTAATTTAATTTTTTTTTTTTTACATTATTCAACATTGTTTCCTTCAATTAACGCAATAATGGATGTACAAACACAAACATAATATAATAGAGTGTAAATCATAATATGCTGTTTCTTATTCTTTAAAAAATGAGTTTTAATCACTAAATAGTAAATAGAACCCCAAATAAGCCACAAGGCACAATGGTGATAAATCTTGTTTAACTGTAACAACTTTTTGGTACTATATCTTATGTAATATAATGTGAGCGCCAAATTGAGGTTGAAGAGTTATGATTGAGCAAGGAGCATGAGTATAGGATGAGGAGGTCTCAAATGAGAAGTTCTGCAAAATGAGTGACAAAGCCATCTTGGTCTCTATTAGAGCAAAGTTTTGACCAACGCATATCCTAGGACCCCCACCAAATGGGAAGAATGATACTTGGCCCTTTGTTGCCTTTGAAGTGCCTTCTGAAAATCTCTCTGGGTTAAACTGTTTTGCATTCTCACCCCACAATTCATAATCATGATGGACTTGGATTGTTGGTAGAGCAATCTCCACTCCAGCTGGTATTATCAAATTTCCCAGCTTGGTTTCCTTGTGAACTATTCGAAGTAGCAAAGCTCCTGGTGGGTACAACCTCAAAGCCTCATTCAATATCATGGTTACCTATGCCATGTATAACCAACTATTACCACAGTGCATTTCTTAATGAATTTAGTAAAATAAAATAAAATAAGTTCATTAAATGTTCCTCTTGAAGAGTATATGAGAGATTTTGAAGCTCATTAATGATTGATAAAATTTGAAACAAGATTTATTACTTGATCTACAAACCTAATCAAATTTGAATTTTGCACTCAAATTAGTGGTCTATAATCTATACTACCAAGTACCAACTCTAACAAAAAAAGAGTATGCTGACTATTATGAGCTCAATAGAAAATGGCTTTTACTCGATCAATTAACTAATATTGCATGAATTTTCGTGGATGTGAATATTTCAACTTCAAAAGACAATACATATTAATTTTATAGGAAAATAAAGAAAAATTAGAATCTTTAGGGAATACTTACAATTTTAAGGTGATTTAGCCCATCAAAGTCAGGTTTGTTTTTACCAAAGACTTGCAAAACCTCTTCTCTTGCACGAGCTTGCCAGTTTGGGTACTTACTCAACAAAACCATTGTCCAAACAAGTAAAACGGAGGTTGTCTCTTTCCCAGCAAAGTAGAAAAGCTTACATTCCTCAATTACATCCTTAATACTCATTCCAGCACTCTTCTTGTTACCAAATTCCTTAATCTCTCTAGAATTCGATTCCATAAGTATGCCTAATAAGTCATCATTTCTGCCTTTGCTTGCCTTCTCCCTTTTGTTAATGATTCCCATTAGTAAGTCTTGTATTTCTCTTTCAATTTCCTTCATCCTCCTATGTGTCTTAGTTGGTAAAAACCTACATGCATAAATATTAGCCATTAGTAAATCGTGAAGATTGAAGACACAAAAAAGGAAATTGTATTAATTATAATGTGATGATCTCTGTTAATTTTTGTGTTTGATGAGATGTTCAGGAAAGTAGGTTATAGCCAATTTCATCTCTGAATAAACAATAAAAGTTGGAATTTTGTTTTCATTGGATGCACAGTTTTATAAACTGAACAGGACCGACCAGTTCAACTAGGAACCGAAACAAATCCAATCGGGTAAAATCACCCAAAATTGGTAAAAAACTGAGTAAAACTGGGAACTAGGGCCAAAATCAATTTTTTGACCATAGCGTTTTTAAAACCATGATCAGACTTCAAATGCATGAGAATTTTTATTTGGAAGGTGAGTCAAGCAAATGTTGAAATTCATTGAAAGCTTGTTATATTAAAAAATAGTGCATTCCTATCAAAAAAATAGCATATATATATATATATATATATTAATAGATATGATAGAATTTCAATCTATATAACATATAAAATAAATTGTAATTGGTTAATCACTACCTTAGTCCTGGAAAGTATACAGATTCTTCTACTTTTACAACAAGTTGTGCTTGCTCTTTTTGGAGTTCAAATATTCTTCTTCCTTCTTTATAGCTACTTCCAAATGCTGTTCGTGAAATCACATCGCTTGACATGTTTTCAAGATAAGGCCATACGTCTAACTCACAAGATCCATCTTCAGAGATCAACCTCTCCCATTGGCTAATCATATCAATGCAACTTTGATAAAATGCAGGTAGCATAAGCTGTAGCAGTCACAATGTAAATAGTTTAAATTATAATAAATAGAAACAAGATTGTTGGCATTATATTGTTCAACAAATTAAATCTCCATACATAACTTTCCTCACAAATTTTTTCACAACTGTTGCAAATGACAAGTTATTAATGATATATAGCCCATATGAAAAGCAATAACCATTTTTTTAAGAGAAAGATCACTAGCAATTTACCACTTCAATAACAGTAAAAAAAATTTATGTCTATATTATTACTCTATATTGTTTTTGATAGAATCCCAACTACTCTTTTAAAACACATGTGGTTTGTAATATAGGCCAAATTGCCAACAAAAAATAACCCTTTCATTTATATAATGAATTCAAAGTAGTTAAATGCTTTATAACTATTTCTTTTTTCTTTTTTTAAGTTGATTGCTATAGATTTTTTTAAGTTAATTTTTTTTTATAGAGATAGAATTTAGAATTGTAGCATCCACCCTATGATAATTATTCTTTACTATTAAACCAAGATACTATTAAAAAAAAAATTTGGGTGTAGGTAGGAGTTAAACTTTTCCCATTTGAGCAAACAAGAATCTAAGTTTAAATTTAATTGATGTTATTCATATTTGAAAGTTTGAATGGACATGTAGTCTTTGTGTTATTTTTTATTTTATTTTTTTAAGAAGAAAATGGACATATAATATTATTTGCTATACTAGCATTATTGATGTTTGAATGTACTTAGAATCTTATTTGCACACAATATTTTTGGTCAACCATATTTTAAGCAATAGATCAAAGGTAGTATCTAGCAATAATTATATTCTTTGTGGTGCCTAGTGTATGTAGTTTGAACCCTACTTCTCCCATTAACTACCCATCTCAAAAAATATTGTCACTTTTAAGTTATGAGTACTACTACAGTCACAAATTATTTTATAACATTTTTACAAATTATTGATGTGACAAATTCTTATTGGTTCTCATCTGGGTCCATTACTAACATCATCTTCTCACTTACTAATAATCACTCACCACATCAATAATTTGTAAAAAAGTTTCTAAAATAGTTTTTGTCCGTAGCATTACTCATAACCAAAACACAAACAATTCCCTATCATGATTATTGTATTGTACTCATGGCTGGCTGAACAATAGATATAATTGATATCATGCAATCGCCTAAGGCCCCTAATAAAAGACGACCCCTACTTGTAAAAAACAATTATATAAATATATATATATATATATATATATTTATATAGAATTCTAAAACAAAAGAAAAAATCTCTCATCTCTCTATCTCTCTACCTATCCATCTATATTCTTACCTTTTTTTTCTTCATCTTGATTCTTAATATTTTTCTATAAGCTCAGTCATTCTTTGTAATTTGTAATAGCTTGAAATCATTCTTTGTTCACTCCCTTCATAGTAGATTCAAGATTGAAGAGGGGCGGTGTGGGCATAGCATAGGTAACCCTTCTAGTCCTCTCCCTCTCTGTCTTTCCGATATTTAAGATTGAAGAGTTTGTTTTTTATTCAATTAAATAATTTAAATTATATTTTTTAATCTACTTGATTAATAGGACAACATGCTAGTCTTGCTTAGCCCACAGCACTGCACAGTCTATCCACAGGCCACATCACTGCACATTGCACAGGGCCATAAGCCTATAGTTCACAATTCACTGTTGGCCCCCACACGCCACATGGCCACACACTAACCCCCTCTCACCCACACTCAATGTCACACCCACTATATCTTTTACTTTTTTATGCATAATTTTTACTTTATCAATTATTATAAGTTATCACATCAATTAATAATTTAATGTATATCATATCAACTCATTTGTATTATAGTGATTAATACCATTTTAAATATATTTTAAGTAAAAAAAATCAATTAATATTATTTAATTAATATTTAATATATAAAAAATGCCCCACTTAAAATTTTTGCCTAAGTCCCCAAAGTTGTTGAGTCGCCCTGACTGTACCTATAAGTTTTTTTTATCACTAACATGTGCTACAGACATTTGAAATTTTGCTATGGAGTTCAGTATAGAAGTGTTTTTGCGTTAAACTTGGTGATTTGTACAATATCATTTTAAAGATAAATCATGCAGTTCTAGACTAAGCTACAACATTTTTACAAAAGTGATGACAATAATCTAATTTGGACACAACTATTGATTACACATGGATTTAGAAAGATAAGAAATGTAATACATAACCTTCAACTTCTCTATATGGAAAGCAGGGTTGATGATCTTTCTGTGTTTAGCCCATTTCTCACCCTCGTAGTTTATTACTCCCATTGCAAGCAATCTGACAAGTGGATTTGGTTTATGCCTCTGAAAGTCAGCCATCCTAGTGAAAACATCTTTAATTTGTTCGGGGCTAGTAATGTTTATACGGGGTGTTGGGCCAATCCATGTAAAAGAATTCTTGCCTGCATATGTTTACGAAGGTTGGAAGAAAATCCAATATTTTTAGTAAAATATTATATCTACAACATTTTCACAATAAATATTAAGTGAGAGTTTGTTACTAAGTATTACTAATGGATAAAAAATCATTTCAAAGGTTTATTTAAATTAGAACCAACGACACTAACTTTATCTCAAAAAAAATTTGACTCCACCGCTACCAATTTAGATTCTAGTTTATAGTTTAATCAATTGGTCTAGTTTGTCTGGTTCTGATTTAAGATTTTGGGCATAAGCTAATTCATAGTTGGAAGCTTTTAAACAGAAGTTACACGACTTAAACAGCCATACATACTTGATTGCTATGAAATGAGTGAGATATAATTTGTGTTTGCTGCAACAAAATCTTTAGGTAATTAAGTTTATTGTAGACATACATACCATAACGCTTCACTGTGTGATGTTCAAAGGGGAGAACACGTGGCACAATATCGTCAGAGAGTTCTATGTGTTTAGAACAAGCTTGCTTTATCATCATAGAGCTATCCTTCGTGTCACCGAAGAAAAGTCTATAAGAATTGCCTACAAGACCTTGCTTTCTCAAGCACCTCTCTAGATATTTTGGTCTTAACCACACCCAATTCAGGATCATGCATGATAACGTTGTCATTATAACAAAAAGAACGGAGGTGGCAACTTTGTCCAGAGAAATTTCCATTATTATTTTTTCTTTGTAGAGAGAGAGCTAGAGGTAGAAGAAAGTGAAGAAGAGATAAGAATGGGCGTTTCTTCAACCCCTTTTTTTATAGCCTTTTCTTTGTTGTCAACATGCATTACTTGTCCTAAAGGATGAGGACAAAAAATAAAAGACAGAATAAAACATTAAAAAAATGATATATATATATATATATATAAACAACAGCTTCAAAGCACGCAGGTTGTGCATGCCTTCTATTTTTTTTTTATTATAAAAATTAAAAATTTACATCTATTATAATTTAGAAATATATTTGACATTTATGACATTTAGAAATATATTTTTTTATTTTTCATATAAATAAAAATGATAAACATCATAGATAAGTCATATCTATAATTTCTTTTTTAAATATAAATAGAAAAATATCCTTAATTTCTTTAATGATATTTTATTATTTGGTTATGTCAAAAAAGTGGAAAGAAAATGGAGGAAAAAATTAGAATAAAGAGAAGATTTTAGAAAATTTTACTTTTACAAACCAAATTCGCACTCTTGAACCAAATAGATAATTCGCACTCTTCTCTCTTTTTTTGTACAATCAAATATAATGCTCCAAAGGTACACTTGCATGATAGCCGGGCTAGTGCTAGTGCAACTGTTGATTCGACTAGAAAAAAAAAATTATATATTTATATATATATATATATATATATAGAGCTCCAAGATATTTTTGTAAAAAAACATCTTTCATTGGATTTGTTGATAGGTTTCTTAATAACAACAAAATAAAATAAAATAAAACACTGCGGATGGTAGTGTGTATCTGTATTTAATGTAGTTTATAATCTAGAATGAGCTAGCTTAATGTGACCCCAAAAAAAATGACATCACCCATGATTCATGTGGTGCACATTGCGTCATTGATTACATAACCTCCTAAGAAATAAAAAGTTCATGGCAGCACTATTCACAATGAAAAAAGACAGATGGTTGAACTAGGGCTATCCAGACCTAACTAAAGCCCAACAACCTGGCCAAACCATCCGATGCCAACCCAATTCCGACCCGAACCAAAGGTCTAGTCGGTTGGCAGCGGATTTCCGTTCTCAAGAACCGACACCGGCAGGATGAGTGGTGGGTTTGCTTCTCCAAAACCCAAGTTACATGAACCCAATCAGAGTTATATAAAAAATCTGGCCAAATCCTGCAAAAACAAGCCAGATCTGGCGAGATCTCAACTAGATTTGGCGAGATCTCGACCAAATCCAGCTAGATCTAGAGGGATTTAGGTAGATCCGGCCAAATTCCAGCAATTTTTAGTGAAAACATGCATGTTCCAACGAAAAAAATGTAGATTTTGGCAATAAAATGCAGATTCCGGTGTCTTTTTCCAGATTCCAGTGATGGTTGAGCTAGAACTGTCCAGACTCGACCGAAGCCTGACAACCCGACCAAACCACCCAATTCCGACCAAAACCAAAGGTCTAGTTAGTCGACGGCGGGTTTCCATTCTCAAGAACCAACACTGGCAAGTCAAATGGCGAGTTTGCATCTCCAAAACCCAAGCAACCCAAACCCGATCGAAGTTATATAAAAAATCCAACCAAATCTTGCAAAAACAAGCCAGATCCAATGAGATCTCAACTAGATCTGGCAAGATCTCGACCTGATCCGACTAGATCTAAAGGGATTTAGCCAAATTCGACCAAATTCCAGCAATTTTTAGCGAAAACATGCATATTCTAGTGAAAAAAAAAATGCAAATTTCGGCAATAAAATGTAGATTCCAATGGCCTTTTCTAGATTCTGGTGACTTTTCTTTTTTTAGATTTCGATTACTTTTTTTTTATTCCGGTGACCAACACTTACCCTCACCCTAAACCGACTCGACCGATTTTTCCAACAGTCGGTTTTGGGTTCCTCCAGCCTCCACTCGACGCCGACGGGTCAAGTCTAGGTTGGGTCCAAAACTGACCCAGCCCGACCTGTGGATAGGCCTAAGTTGAGCAACAACAATTTTATATGGGCCACCACTAATATTTTGTCTCTCCTATTTTTGGCAATTAGATTGCTACGATTCAAATTTTTCTCCCTCCTATTTTGGTAATTGGATTACCACAATTGGGGCCCGTTTGGTAATGTTGTTCTAGTAACATTTTTAAGTGTTGTGGAAATACATGTGGGTGAATAAGTGTTGTAAAAATATATGTTGTATTGTTTAAACAACAAAAATTGTTGTTAAAACAACACAACCAAAGAAGCCCCGAAATTTTCTCTCCTTTTTTTGGTTAGTTGGGTAGTCGGATACATGCAAAAAAATTGGGGTGCAATGGTATTGTCAAAATTGTTTTTTGTCTTTCCTCCATCTAGTCACACCGTTTCTCTCCTCTCCTACTTCTTCTCACAATTCCGGCAACATAATTACTAATATTCACCTCTCTCTTCATGTTGTAGTACCTATATCACAAATAAACTCGAATTTAAGCAATATTTAGTCAAAAGACTCTCTATAAGCATTCATTTAGTATTTAACAAACTATTAACTAATATAGAAACTGAAAAAAAAAAAAAAAAAAAAAAAAAAAAAAAAAAAAAACATTATTTTTTAATATAGCAAAATTATTAAGGGTTTTTCTTATTTATAAATTCATATTTTTTTCTTATTTAAAAAAATCATGACACAATTCTTGATTAATTGGATAGACGATCATCTTAATCAAGAATAACATTCTAAGGAAGCAATATTGTAGGGGGCGAAAGTCCAAAATTCATGTGTACTGGGTCTTGGGCTTGCGAGAATCCAAATTGATAAGTATTGGATCCTAGGTCTTATCCGAGAACCTGAATTTCCGAGGAGGGGTGAATGAGAAGTTAAAAACTACTAAAATTTACCAACTAAGATTTTGGGTGTGGGAAATAACTGGAAAGCTTTCCGAGGAGATATTCCTCCTCGGATATACTGAACACGGTTCAATTGTTTATTCGGACCACTATAATAATTCTCCACAAAGTTCCCACAGCGCAGAGACGCCTCACGAACATACAGAGAAGAAGAAAAACTCCAAAATATCTAAAAAAAAGTTGCTACCACCACATTAAATGCATTGTACCTACTTTTATGGCCGCATTTATGTGGAGTAAACCTCTGAACAATGTTTCTTGGAAGATCACAACTCAAAAAAAGCTGAAGAAGAAGTTTGATGGGACAAACACTCAAGTGATGGCTTAGATGATGAACAAGTGTAAGGGGGAAGATAGTTCAAGGGGACTATATAATGGGAAATATCTTCCATAAGAAAGAGGAAGAGCAATCAAAACAAAAAAGGAGATTGGCATTATTTGAGAGGGATTAAGTAAATAAAAGAGAAAAATCTCCTCGGATCAGGGATTTATTGATTATCATGTCCATTGTTTTCTTGAAAAACGCTATTAAACACCATAATAACCGTTATTAAACTTATTGAAGCCCAGTTCTTCAATCCATTCTCTACAAATTTATTAACTAGGGTTCATTGGGCCAGAATCCAGTACTATTTGGGCTTAAGCCAAGAAATCGTGACCCTACAAATATGTTATTTCTTCAATTTTCATCTTTGAGCATTTTTAGATGGTAACCCTTGATCTTTGAGCTCTTTTTATCTTAAACTATGCATCAATTGTGAATAATTTTGCATATGAGATATGTAAATAAAAATGTGAAGCTTCTAAAACAAGCTGGTACAAAAGGTTAGGGTAAAACATAGTTACAATTCCTTATGTATAATACATTAAGGGCATGTTTGGTATGGGTTGGGTTGGTTTCATTGGGCTGGTGGGTTGAATTGTTCATGCACACCTCTTCTTGTGCTCCATATGCCATCACACATTCACAGTGGACACGAGTCACTAATATTGGGGACTCATGTTGGGAGTAGGAAACCAATAATGCTAGTATCCATGTATCATACATAAATACACACTTTTTCACAATGATTTTATGTGGTAAACTATGAGTGATAGAGGAAAACTAATGAGTCCATGTGATAGTAACGGACAAACATTTACAGTCTACCACGTAATATAATTGTGGCAAAGTCGTGTTTGGTGTGATACTAGCATTATTGGTAGAAAACTGGATATGGACAGAACTATCATTCAGACACTATAGGACTTTTGTTAGAGTTGTTTTCCTCCGTTTGTTTTTGGCTGGTGGCCGTGAGGGATGAGTTTAAGGCATTGCCCAGTAAGATCATTATGTTAAAAACAGACTATTCGTGGCTTGACTCTAATCTTTTGGCATAAAATATAAGTCAGACAATGTTTGGTGAAAGTTATCATTGTGATAAGCGAAAGTAAATGGTTGATTTATTGCATTGTAGGCATTGTTACTTTACAGTTTATTCACCTAAAATAGTTATTATCAGTCTTAATGTCCCTTTCTTTTTATCTTAAAGGTTTCACTTCACCTTAATAAGCGCACTTAATTTGTAAATGCCGTCTCTCTTTTGTGTCTGAGATAGAGAGAAATTCGGCAGCCGTCTCTATTTTGTTCTTCCTTGCGTTTTTAATTAATTAAAATAAGAGCATAACAATGTCTTTTAATTTAAACTCACTTGGCACTGTACAAATCATTCTCAATTGTACAGTGCCAAGTGAGTTTAAATGGTTAATTGCCCATTATTGCTTTTTCAGGTAACGTGGGCTTGAGAAATACACTTCAAACTCTCTTCTATCAAATTTTTTAAGCAACTTACCTCATTGATTATAATCACACTATCTCTCTTTTTCTTCTAACTTTTGTGTGCGCTCGCATGTGTGTGAAAGCAGTGTACTACTATTCTCCCTTCTTATATAAGAGTTAGCCTTAACTATGAGTCTTACATATCAATAATTGAATTATCTTATCTTATTTGATTTGGAATTTTTTTTTTTTTTTTTAAATGAAGGTACTGACCAAACTCATATTTTTGTACTAAAATTTACCAAAATTATTTAATTTGTCCATGCATATATATACAAGTGATCAATTAGTCCTATATATATATAATAACTCAGATTTTAGTTGTCAAGAACCTTACAACTTAATAACATTGACCGGTCATTTTACAAGGATAATCAATGTTCAAATCTCCCCCACCACCACTTGTAACAATTTGTCCAAGAAAAACTTACACTTAAGCTACTAACAATAATAGAACACACGAGTACAATTTCCTAATGGCTTTGATTACCTTACACTCTCTTGTACACCGTCCAAACACAATATCATCATGTAATATTCCTGAAAAAAGTGTACACCTGAAATGAAAGTGTAGACATTGTGTATATTGAGTGTACACATCAAAAGTGTGAAGCAATAATTTTCCTGTGCTTAATGCCCTGTATTTTTTGGCTCTGTTGATGTTTTGTCTTTAGTTTTGTGGTTGTACTTTCGAGGGAAGCTCTACACTCCCGTGTTGTAGCATTTGGCTGTTTTCAAGTAGCTAGGGGAAAAAAATTGAGCATGTTAATATGTAATATATATATATATATATATATATATATATAAACACAATAATCTGCTCATGCGCGCTATTGTGTGTACTAATGTTGATTGGTATGATATATAGGTGACACGACTAAGGTGTGGAGGTTTTGCCCTTGCCTTGCGCTACAATCACATAATGAGTGATGGTATGAGCATACTTCAATTCATGAATGCTGTGGGCCACAGCATGCCTGTGGGTGAGATGGCACAAGGTGCAAGTGCTCCTTCAATCCCACCTTTGTGGCAAAGGGAGCTTCTCAATGCTAGAAACACACTACAAGTGACATTCACACATCATGAATTTGATAAAGTGGTCGAGTCTAAGGTTTGTGCCAGTTCCCTCCATGACATGGCCTGCAATTGTTTCTCCTTTGGTCCAACTCAGATATCTGCAATTCGAAAAAAACTCCCTCATCACCTACATAAATCTTCCACGTTCGAGGTATTAACTGCATGCTTATGGCGATGCCACACCATAGCCATTCAACTAGACTCGGAGGATGAAGTCCGCTTGATATTTGCCATTAATGTGCGAAACAAATTTAACTTACCAATAGGGTACTATGGTAATGGGATTGCAGTCTCATTGGCTTTAACAACTGCTGGAAAGCTATGTCAAAATCCTTTGGAATACGCATTGGAACTAATCAAAAGTGCAAAGAATAATGTTACTGAGGAGTATGTTCGATCACTTATAGATCTTTTGGTGATAAAAGGTCGACCTTTTCTTACTATGGTGAATTCCTACTTTGTGTCAGACATAACACGTATAAGATTTGAAGCTTTGGATTTTGGATTGGGCAAAGCAGCCTTTGGTGGAACAGGTAAGATTTTTCCAGAGCCAGGCCTTGACCCTGCGAACTTCTACATGCCAATGAAGAATAGTCAAGGAGAAGAGGGAATTATGGTGCCAATGTGCTTGCCAACTTTAGCCATGGAAAGATTTGTGAAGTAGCTAGATAGCATCTTGGGAGACCACTGAGATAGCAGTACAACTTCTTAAGTAATCGCGAAATGACTAGTGCACACAAGTGATTGCACTCAAAGTTGTGTGTAATAACTTAAGACGAAGTCACAAATTTCAATTTAAAAAAATTTTACACAATTTTTTGTGTGATAAATATTGCTCTAAGTAATCATACCTTTTCAGTACTTATGGGGACTAATATGTGATATAAGAACAAAATGCATAATCTTATTTCTGTGATATTTTTGGGGTATATGATACTTCCGATGATTCTGGAAATTCATTTTGATAGTTACTATTTTAACCATTCATGCATGGTTAAGATTATGTTGGTACTATTCAAAAAAAAATATGAGAAGATGTTGGTATATATTGTATCCCGGCCCAAAAATATAAAGATATCACGTACAAAACGATATTCATGCATTGATGTTTTATTATTAGGTAATTGCTAATGTGTGCACCTTATTACACATATAGTACACGTAATTTAATTTTTAGACTTAAATGGCTACTTCGAAGTGGCCAAAATGGCCCAATACCACCATTTTTAGAAATTTTTAGCAAGAAAACACTGTTTCGGAAATAATTAGCAAAGTACCACTTTTTCTAGTACTCGAGTTTCAGAAACTCGAGTTCCTCATTAGTTTTCCACTGTGGCATTGCTGAGTTGGATTTATGTGATTAAAAAATTTTTTGTGGTACTCGAGCTTGGTAAACTCGAGTACCATTTACACAGTACTCGAGTCTACCAGGCTCGAGTACCTTTTTCTTAAAATAAAAAAAAAAAAAAAAAAAAAAAAAATTTACACAGTACTCGAGTTTGGTAAACTCGAGTACTGTGTAAATTTTTTTGTGAAGTTTTTTTTTTTTTTTTTTTTTTCTTGTTTGGGGATAATAAAAAAATAAACATAAAGATAAAAATAAGTAGCTTTTTTATGTTTTTATTTATTTAAATAGAGGCATTGTAAAATATAGAGATTTTAATTTCGAAATATGAATTTAATTTCTACATTAATTAAAACTAGTGTATGACCCGCACAATGTGCGGGTTAATTAGTTTTATTTATTTATTTTGAATTAGGATACTCTTATTTTTTATTTATGGTAAAATAAATAAAACTCTCTAATTTATAGGTATGGTATCTTAAAATTTTAAAATTTTTCATCAAATCAGGATGATTAGTACAT
Source organism: Quercus wislizeni (assembly GCA_023055345.1). Classification (NCBI taxonomy): domain Eukaryota; kingdom Viridiplantae; phylum Streptophyta; class Magnoliopsida; order Fagales; family Fagaceae; genus Quercus; species Quercus wislizeni. The sequence goes on along the minus strand of JALGQJ010000029.1, from coordinate 2,814,343 downwards.
TAGTACATAGTTTTTAAAATAAAAAAATTTTAAGATACCATACCTCGTCTTTAAAATTTTAAGATACCATACCTATAAATTAGAGAGTTTTATTTATTTTACCATAAATAAAAAATAAGAGTATCCTAATTCAAAATAAATAAATAAAACTAATTAACCCGCACATTGTGCGGGTCATACACTAGTTTTAATTAATGTAGAAATTAAATTCATATTTCGAAATTAAAATCTCTATATTTTACAATGCCTCTATTTAAATAAATAAAAACATAAAAAAACTACTTATTTTTATCTTTATGTTTATTTTTTTATTATCCCCAAACAAGAAAAAAAAAAAAAAAAAAATGCACAAAAAAATTTACACAGTACTCGAGTTTACCAAACTCGAGTACTGTGTAAATTTTTTTTTTTTTTTTTTTTTTTTAAGAAAAAGGTACTCGAGCCTGGTAGACTCGAGTACTGTGTAAATGGTACTCGAGTTTACCAAGCTCGAGTACCACAAAAAATTTTTTAATCACATAAATCCAACTCAGCAATGCCACGGTGGAAAACTAATGAGGAACTCGAGTTTCTGAAACTCGAGTACTAGAAAAAGTGGTACTTTGCTAATTATTTCCGAAACAATGTTTTCTTGCTAAAAATTTCTAAAAATGGTGGTATTGGGCCATTTTGGCCACTTCGAAGTTACAACTTCTGTTCAAATATCGAAATGTGAGTATGATATGTGTAATAGGCAGTGTGTAATAAAACATTACCCTTTTTTATTAGATAAGCAAGTTTGTCTCTACATTTTCACTTGTGTTTTTTTCTTACAAATGGAATTGACTCTCTTCACTCTTGTTGGTTACTCTGTTGCACTAAGTGAAGTTGTATATACTATAAATTCATGCATTTAGTAAGTTGTACAGACTCTTCTTTTCTTTATCTTTTTTATTTTTCTTTTCGTTAAGTTGTATATACTTAATCATACTTGTTCAAAAAGATTATTTTATTAGGACACTAAATAAAAATTTTCTGTCCCATTTTTTATGGTATATCATATGTCTTTTTTTTCTTTAAAAAAAAACAATATATATATATATATATATATGTCCGTTTTTTCTTCTTTTTTTAAACTTTGGTTGTTTTATTAGAAAAGTGAAAAGAAAAAATGAAGTATAAAGTGGTTATTTCATAGGAGCATTAGCATCAAGTATGTTAAATTCTAAATTTTTAGCATTTAACACACCAAACACCAAAAATTCAGTCACATCAGGTATTTCAAATCTTAAAAAAAAAAATTGACATGGGGCTACAGTGTTGTTCTAAAAATGAGACGGTACAAAGTAAAATGCTAAAAATTTTCTTTATTTTTTATTCACTCTCTCTCCTCTCCACTGACTCTCAACTCTCTGTTTCTCTCTCCTTTCTCTCTCTCTCTCTCTCTCTCATCCCCCTTTGGCGATGGCTTTTTGGTGGCGGTGCATGGCCGATCTTGTGGTTTGTCGGCTGTAATATGTGGGTCTTCGACGGTAGTTCAGTCTAGTGGGTTTCGGTTGTTTCGGAGGTGCGTTGCAGTGCTGGTGGTTATGGGTTGCAAGTGAGGGATGGTAGATTTTAGTTTATTGGTCGTCCATGGTTGTGCCCATGGGTTTTGTGGGTTGGTGTTCTTGCTGGTGGTATTGTGTTAATTTTGTTTGTTTGAGATTAGATTATTGGCGTTCTTGTTGGTGGTATTGGGTTGATTTTGGTTGGTTGATATTAGATTATTCTTTTGGTTGAGGTTAGATTGTGTTAGGTTCTAAATGTTTAGAACAATTGGCAAATCGTAAACCCAAACTTGTCTAGATATAGATCTTAAAGTCTATAAGTTTTATTAGATAATACTCAATGTGATTCAAGTCAAGATTCAAGAACATAAAAGCTGCAAGAAGAAGAATTCATATTCTGCCTAGTTCGATCGATCGAAAAACAGACTCGATCAATCGAAAATCGTATCTGCAGAATTTTAAGTTGGCCCAAACAGCAATTTAAGCCCATTAAGGATTAGGGTTTCAGATCTACTTCTCCCACTATATAAAGGAAACCATAAGCCACATTTTTGAGACTGGAGAGAGGGAGATTAGAGTGCCTCTTGTGCCTCTTTTGGTTTTAGGGTTTTGTACCCAAACCTCTCTAAAGTCTTGGTTGCTTGAGAGTTGTATTGTTGCTCATATTTTCTGTTTTGTGTAAATCTCTTGTGAGATCTAAACGAGCTTTCCTTTACACAAAACTTAGGGTTTTCAAGGAGGAGATGTTATCTACACCTTGATGATCAACTCAATTGCTGCCATTGAAGCCTAAAGAAAAACAAGTGTGGGTGCTTGTATCTGTTGGTGAATCCAAGAAAGAAGGAGTCTGTGGATTCAAAGCTTGCACGTGGTCATGTCAGTAAGCTCTACTGGTGGGTAGCAATAAGAAGTCGAGCGTGGGGACTTATAAGTCTTATTGTATGAACTTCGATTCTTTCATAATAGATTCAGGTTTACCTTGAGAATGGCTCGGTTAAATCCTCCCCAGGTTTTCACCGGTTTGATTTCATGGGTGATCATATCTTTGTATTATTTATCTTTCCGCTGCTTTACATTATATGATTGTTTGATTGTGTTAACCTAGATTTGAATAATTTGGACTAAGTAACAACTTGGCTAATTACCTAGGTTAATCCAATTGTGGTTTTAAGTGATCTAAAAACTAACAAATTGTTCTTCTTTGGTTAAGATCTTCTTATTCTTTATTGTGGTTTTGGTTTGATTTGGGATTATTTTTAGTAGTATTGGGTGGTGGTGGGTTTGTGGTGGTGGTGGCAGGTGGGTTGTTGTTGGTGGATGGTGGTTGGTTGTACCTATTGTGATGGTGGAAGTTTTATAATTTTTTTTTAATTCTATAGAAATTTTATTTAGAATATTTTTATAGGTTGAGATCTTAAAATAGAAGATCTGTTGAATGATACTGATGTGTTAAAATAAATGGATTTAGCTTGCCTCCAATACTGTTTTAACTCCACATCTTCTTTTGTTTTAATAAGAAACTACCACATCACCCACTAACTAAATAAAATGTGAAGATTAAAACTCACAATCACTTACTAATTTATACTACTATTTAAGGGATTTCTCATGTTTGGGATCCTCATTTTTTTGGTTCAAAAATACCCCTACACTTCTATATTTGAGTAAAGACAAAACGAAAGGACAATCCAGTAATGATACAACTCTAACTCCTATTAAAATATTGCCTAAAAAATATGGTCACTCTCCTGTTAATTTTCAAATTACTTCGTTCATTTATAAATTAGATTTTCAAAATAAAAATTATATATAAAAAATAAGAGAAGTGCTACATCCACAATATCTTCACAACAAATAATAAGTGGTTAGTTATTATTGGTTCAAATTTGAATCTAACACTAAGATTACTTTTTTGCCCCAACAATAACAACTAGTAACAACCTGTCACTTAGGATTTGTCATAAAAATATTGCAAAAATGTTGTGGACATATCATTTCTCAAAAAATAAAGAAGTTTTTTTTTTTTTTGGCTATAAAATAGAACCACTAAACCCAATATTTTCACTTTTTTTTTTCTTCTTCTTTTTTTTCCCTTTATCAAGACTAAAACGTTTCTCTTTTCTTTTTTTCTTTTTTTCTTTTTCTGTTTTCTTTTTTCTTTTTCCTTTCTTCTAAATTCCAACCTCACTTTTTTTTTTTTTTTCAAATCTCTTCTTCTTTATTTTTGAATTATTAAAAAAAAGTGATTTTTAATGTACTCCCTTTTTTTCTTTTTTATGATTTATTTAATTATTTATGTTGGTGTTTGAATTGTTTTCTCTTCACATCTCTTTGTACTGCCTTTATTTTCATTTTAATGAATGTATTTTCTATGTCCAATATAAAAATCACTATCGTGTGATTTAATTGGATAGAAAAGAGAAACGTCTTTAATTGAGATGAATGAAAAATTATGACACTAAACCCAAAAAAAGCCTCATCGCATGCACAAAGTGCATGTGATCAAGCTAGTGTATATTTAAGAGTTTGGTTTACCTCCAGTAATTTTTTAAAAGGAATCTCATTTTATTTTAATGAGAAACTGCCACATCACCCACTAACTAAATAAAATGTGAGGATTAAAACTCACTACCACTTGTCATTGTATATGCGTGTGATTTAATTGGATAGAAAAGAGAAACATCTTAAATTGAGATAAATGGAAAATTATGATACTCAACCCAAAAAAAGCCTCATCACATGCGCAAAGTGTGTGTGATGAGGCTGGTGTATATTTAAGGATTTGGTTTACCTCCAGTAGTTTTTTAAAAAGAATCTCCTTTTATTTTAATGAGAAACTGCCACATCACCCACTAACTAAATAAAATGTGAGGATTAAAACTCACTACTGTTTGTCATTGTATATTTTTTTTAAAAAAAAAAAGACATGTCTAGTTAAAAAAGTATTGGAGGTAAGTCAAATCCTATATTTAAAATAACAGGAAATGTCCAGTTAAAAAAGTATTGAAGGTAAGCCAAATCCAAAATAAATAAAATAATTTTTTGGTGTGTAAAAATAGCATTTTTTTAGCACAGCTAATGTCAATGCTCTAAGAAGAGTTGTAATTGATGAGTATAAATTATAAAGTAAAACACAAATAGTAAGATAGATAAAGGATTTGTTTTCGGAGAACTACCTATTTCCCTTTTGATTCTTTTCTATCTTGTTTTAATTTGTCCTCTTCCATACTACACTTAATTTTGCAATATATAGTGGAATTCTTTTGTTTTGAAAACAACAAACAATAGAAGTTCTCTTTCATATTTCTGTAGTCTTCCAGTTTTTCTTTGTGGCTATAACTACAACTATAACTATAACTATAACTATAACTATAAATATATATATATATATATATATATCATTTTGGATGCTGAGTAATTAAAAATAAATTATTACTCTAAACAAGTATTAATTTTGTTTTCATCTATTAATACAAGTTACAAAAAATATTCAAACGAAAATTTTGCTTCTAAAATTAAGGTTCTAAACAAACGTAAAATAACCAACACATGAATTTGATTTTAAGTGAGTTTTTCTTTACTAGTAAATTTTAAGGTTAATAGGTTACTAGATATTCTACATTTCTATTGTAAATTTTTTTTAGTAGCGATAAACAAAATACAACAAAAACTTAAAAGTGAAAATCTCAAATGAATAAGAAAATGGCATGCCTAAAGTTATATATAATGCCTTAAGCCTAAAATTTAAATTATATCTACCAGGCCCTAGTTGTATTTACTCTCCTTTCTCTTCATTTTGGTTGGTGGTGGCCCTGGTGGGGAATCAAATTGATACATTGAGTGTTTACACATAAAATAATGCCACAGACGAGTAAGTGAATGATAAAGTGGGTAACACATAGCTTTATATCATAGGCTTAAGAGGTTAAACAAAAAGTTGACAATTATTCTTGAGAATATGGTACAAGTTATATAGTTTGGAAATTCAAATATGGCAGGAGTTTGATGACTTTATGAACAAATAAAATTCAAGGAATAACTGTGAGCACCTTGAGGCATGGCCACCATCCATGACTGCCAACTGAATAGTTATCTTGGGTTTCTGCCACCAAAAAAAAAAAAAAAAGAAGAGAGAGAAAAGAAGAAGAAACAATAGTTCCCTTGGGTGGTGTTCAATGTGGACTCATCCGATAAATGGGCTTAGGACTTAGGAGTATGACACAAATTCCGTGGGTCAAATGGAAAGAAGTTGTCACTTGCTTATAGTTATAGGTCCAAAAATCAAATTTGAACCCAAAGGACAAATTGTCTGGACTTAAGTCCAGAGTTATGGGTATATTTAAACACTCAAAACTCATTCAACCGTATGGTTGGCCTTCACTCATGCTGACCCATATTTGACAAAATTTTACGTAGGAAATCCTAACCCAATCACATAATTTATTTATTACATTAAGTATGCACACCAAGATTACACATGCGAGTCCTTTTTTTTTCCTAAAAGAAAATCAAATTAATATTTATGCTTTGTTTGTTTCAACAATGATATTTTCTAAAAAATGAGTTATTTTTTAAAAAACATTTTCTATAAAACTGTCTCATTTTCATATGTTTAGTAACAATCTTAAATAAATTAAAAAAAAATAATCCCTCAACTTTTCTTATTTAGCTTACTATGAGGTAAAGTTGTTATCCAAAAGAAATAGTATGATTTATTTAGCTTTCTTTATAAATCATACTTTTTATGTTGACTCATTTTTTCTTTGACTTATTTTTTCTAATGCCACCTAACATTGAAAAATACGAAAAACTATATTTACATAATGTTTCCATTGAAACCAATAGAGCATTAATGAAAAGATATCGCATCAAACCATTTTGTTGTAACCAAAATCATGCATGTAGTAAAGTTAAATGCATGTGATATAATTAAAAAGAGGAAATAAATATAAATAAATAATAAATCTTTAGCCTTTAATGATATTCAATTTTCCATGTGATAGAAAAATAAATTCAATCACTATGTACCCTTGGTACAATGGTCACTCTATAAGTACTCGTAAGGTGTGGAGAACAAGGGTCGGGGTTTAAGTCTCTAAGAAGGAGTTTTATACACATATACACTTAAATTAAACTAGAGTAAAAGTTCTATCTTGTATAAAAAAATAATAATAAATTTAAGTTCAAATTTAAATATAAATTCAAATTCTCTCATTAAAAAAAGTATAAATTCAAACTCTTTCATAAAAAAAATATATAAATTCAAATTCAAAATGAAAATTTGATTGTCTTGATTATGCTTAATTCTATCACGTGAGGCCAAATCACACGTATTAATGTGAGAATTCATTTGTCCATTATTGGTTTAGAGTGTTTGGACCAAACACATGTGAATGGGTGAGACTGTGTTTAATTGTCTTTCAAAATGCTAGCCTGACTATGAACATTGTATCCCCTAGATCGAGAGTTGTACATTTAGAGGCACCACTTATTTTAATTCTTAGGAAAAAAAAAAGGCATATAATAAAATAAATTCATCATTTTAGTGATAACAAATCTGTAATTTACATTGATTTAAATATTATAAGAACATTACATGGCTTTGATCCTAAATACAATTTAAGCCAATTACATAAATTAAAGTCCTAGTAACATTCGAAAATTACATTAGATATGACCTAGTGTATGAACCATTGATCTAAGATTAGAGGCTAAGTTATGAGGTGGAAATGTGTTAGGTATCCATTTCGCCCGATAAACTGATCTTCTAGAGTATTGATGGCTACTATCATGTCATGTCATATTCAACCAACATGTCAAAAGAAACATAAAAACAAATTTTCATTCATAGAAAAATAGATCTAGCATCTTGGGTCTAATTTTTTTTTTTTTTTTTTTTTAAGGTTTAAACATTCGAATTGAATAAACAAATCTAGCGTGCTTTGATCCTAAATCAACCTTTATCATTTATGGACAAACATGTTTTCGACTATTTGGAATTTATCAAACAAGCATGAGGACAAGAAATACCACATCCATGCACGAGGCTTGATGATCAACTAGGGTTTGGTTGATGATCCCAACACTACTTTTCGGTGTTTAGGAGGAATTTGGGGAAAGTTTCAATAGATTTGGAGCTTGAGGTTAGAGTCTAGAGAGTTATTGTTATAAAAGGACTTGGTCACTTACCGATGAATGACCATCTTGTTCCCATAGGCTTGGTCGCTTATCTTGTTTTAGTTTGTCCTCTTACATATACTATTTTTAATTTGCTACATATAGCTGTATTCTTTTGTTTTGAAAACAACTAATAGATGTTCTCTTTCATATTTCTATAGTCTTCCATTTTCTCTGTGTACATAACTATAACTATATATATCATTTTGGGTGAGTAATTAAAAATAAATTATTTCTCTAAACAAGTATTAATTTTTTTCATTTATTAATATTTATCGTAATATATACATTTTTTTTTCCACAAAACTCTTCTGCTTTAGATAGTTTAGATCGTAGTATATAAAGTAATAAAGCGATAAGTGAGAATTAGTAGAATTTCTACTATGGAGTTTTTAGTCAAGAAAGTACTACAGTAGTAGAGTTTGTATTTACGTTATAGTTGGTCGAAAAGCCAACGAGGTAGTTACGTACAAGTTATACAAAATGTTCAAAAGAAACTTTTGCTACTAAAATTAAGGTTCTAATCAAACATAAAATAACCAGCACATGAATTTGATTTTAAGTGAGTTTTTCTTTACTGGTAAATTTTAAGGTTAATAGGTTACTAGATATTCTACATTTCTATTGTTATTATTTTTTTATTTTTTTTTATTTTTTGGTAGCAATAAACAAAATACAACAAACATTTAAAAGTGAAAATCTCAAATGAATAAGAAAATGGCTTGCCTAAAGTTATATATAATGCCTTAAGCCTAAAATTATATCTACCAGGCCCTAGTCGTATTTACTTTCCTTTCTCTTCATTTTGGTTGGTGGTGGCCTTGGTGGGGAATCAAATTGATACATTGAGTGTTTACACATAAAACAATGCCACATGACGTGTATGTGAATGATAAAGTGGGTAATACATAGCTTTATATCATAGGCTTAAGATATTAAACAAAAAATTTGACAATTTTTTTGAGAATATGTGGTACAAGTAAGTTTAATGGTTTGGAAATTCAAATATGGCAGGAGTTTGATGACTTTATGAACAAATAAAATTCAAGGAATAACTGTGAGAACCTTGAGGCATGGCCACCATGACTGCCAACTGAATAGTTATCTTGGATTTCTGCCACCAAAAAAAACAGAAGAAGAAGAAGAAGTAGAAGAAGAAACAATATATCCTTTGGGTGGAGTGGAGTTCAATGTAAACTCATCCTATAGATGGGCTTTGGACTTAGGAGTATGTCACAAATTTCGTGGGTCAGGTGGAAAGAAGTTGTCAATTGGGTTATAGTTATAGGTCCAAAAATCAAATTTGAACCCAAAGGACTACTTGTCTGGACTTAAGTCCAGAGTTATGGGTATATTAAACACTCAAACTCATCCAACCGTATGGTTGGCCTTCACTCATGTTGACCCATATTTGACAAAATTTTACTAAGGAAATCCTAACCCAATCACATAATTTATTTATAACATCAAGTATCCACACAAAGATTACACATGCAAGCCCCTTTTTTTTTCCTAAAAGAAAATCAAATTAATATTCACGCTTTATTTGTTTCAACAATGATGTTTTCTAAAAAATAAGTTATTTTTCAAAAAACATTTTCTATAAAACTATTTTATTTTCATATGTTTGTTAGCAACCTTAAATAAGTTTAAAAATAGTCTCTCAACTTTTATTATTTAATTTGCTATGAAATAGAGTTATTATCCAAAAAAAAAATTTGTGGAAAATAATCTCTAAAAATAAACCATATTTTTTATGTTGACTAAAGATAGTTTTCCTTTTACTCATTTCTTCTAATGCCATCTAATACTGGAAAATACAGAAAACTATCTTTACACAATGTTTTCCGTCGAAACAAACAAAACATTAATGAAAAGATATCTCATCAAACCATTTGTAGTAACCAAAATCATGCATTTAGTAAAGTTAAAAGCATGTGATATAATTAAAAGATGAAATAAATATAAATAAATAAATCTTTAGCCTTTAATTATATTCAACTAGCTTGTAACCCCATGCGTATGCTTGGACACACTTAAAAATATACAATAAGATGCATAATGTAATTCATATATATATATATATATATATATATAAAATTTAAATACTATTGATAGTCATTTTTATATTTTGTTAACTCTTTAAAAAAATTTGTAAGGATTTTATTAGGTATAAAATGTAAATTGTCCATTTTTTAACAAAATTATTGTGAAACACCTTTTTTTTTTTTTTACGATTTATTTATTCTAGACTCTTTGGTTTTTGTACTTAATAACTCACTTGGATGAATATTTATAATGTAGTCCCACATTTGATTCTAAAATTAAGAAATAAAACTCTTTAAGAACAAATAATTTAAGACACATGGTGCAAAATTGGAACTCTAATTTGGAATTTTAATTTGAGTTTATCCTAGATTCACCTATTATTATATATATAAATTTTCTAGGTGATAGAAAAATAAGTTCAACCACCGCGCACCCTTGGTGCAATGATCACTCCATAAGTATAAGTGTTTGTGGGGTGTGGAGGACAAAGGTCGGGATTCAAGTCTCTAAGAGGAAGTTTCGCACACATATATACTTAGATTAGGCTAAAGTAGAATTTCTATCTTGTATAAAAATAATAATAATAATAATAAATTTAAGTTCAAATTTAAATATAAATTCAAATTCTCTCATATAAAAAAGTATAAATTCAAACTCTTTCATAAAAAAATATATATAAATTCAAATTCAAATTCATAATGAAAATGAAAATTTGATTATCTTGATTATGCTTAATTCTATCACGTGAGGCCAAATCACATGTACTAATGTGAGAATCCCTCTATCAATTATTGGTTTAGAGTGTTTGGACCAAACACATGTGAATGGGTTAGACTATGTTTAATTGTCTTTCAAAATGCTGGCCTGACCATGAAAATTGTATCCCCTAGATCGAGAGTTGTACATTTAGAGGCGCCACTTATTTTAATTCTTAGGAAAAAAAGCCATATAACAAAATAAATTCATCATTTTAATGATAACAAATGTGTAATTTACATTGATTTAAATATAATAAGAACATTACATGGCTTTGATCCTAAATACAATTTAAGCCAATTACATGGATTAAAGTCCTAGTACCATTTGAATATTACATTAGACATGACCTAGTGTATGAACCATTGATCTAAGATTAGAGGCTAAATGAGTTAGGTATCCATCTCGCCCAATAAACTGATCTTCTAGAGTATTGGTGGCTACCATCATGTCATGTCATATTCAACCAACATGTCAAAAGAAATATAAAAACAAAATTTCATTCATAGAAAAATAGATCTAGCATCTGGGGTTTAATTTTTTTTTTTTTAAAAAGGTTTAAACATTTGAATTGAAAAAATAAATAAATAATAATAATAATAATAATAATCTAGCATGCTTTGATCATAAATCAACCTCTATCATTTATAGACAAACATGTTTTCGACTATTTGGATGATAGGAATGATTTAAGTATTGCTATGGTTGGAGAGGAGTGGACTAGGAGCAGCTATGATCAGGAGTTGTTGTGATCAGGAGTTGTTGTTGTTGCTGTGATTAGGAGTTGTTGTGGCTGTGATCATGTGTTGCTGTGTTATTATGTTGTTGTTATGTGCTGCTGTGTTGTAAGCTAGATAGTAGCAGGGCATAAGTTGGGAAGTTAGTAGTTATAATTGTGCATTTATTTACAGCTATGTCAAGTGATTGGATGGGCAGTTAGTTAGTTGGAGGTAGTTATAGTCTTGTATCATTGTAACCATAACATGGTCATTCTGTTTTAAAGGAGTATTATTAAGGAGTAGGAATTAATGAAGATTGATGTGCAATTCACTACCCTTACTCTCTCTATTCTTTATCTCTCTCTCCCTATTTCCTTCACTGTTCTATTCATTCTCTAAGGAGGCCTAGTTCCCTCGAAGAACTACCGAAATTGCTTTCCTCTTGATTAGGATAGGAACAAACAAATTCCTATCAATTGGTACCAAAGCTTACCTCTGTCACCTTGGCAAAGACTTGATCCTTTTCTATTCTTAATGATAAGATCAATACTCTCTATCAAACTTCAGATCTACATGATTAAGAATTACATGCAATTCATTAGAAATTAGATGTTGTCACTAGCATGTTACAGACCCTATCTCAAACTGTGCAAGGATTAACTGAGGCTGGCAATCAATGGCAACAGAAGCCAGCCTCACCAGAAAGACCAAAAAGACCTTTGTCTCCAAGCCATTCAGAAACAACCTTAGTAACCATTCCCAGTGCAGTGAAGTTGGAATTTCCAAGGTTCAGGGGTGAAAACCCCTCGGGTTGGGTCTATAAGGTTCATCAATTTTTCCAATTATATGGCACTCCCCTTAATCAAAATATTCTTCTAGCTTCTTATCATGTGGAGGAGAAGGCCCTTATTTGGTTTCAAGAAGTAGAAGAGGCTAGTCAGTTTACCAGTTGGGAGGCCTTTATGAGATCCTTACATGTGAGGTTTGGTACATTAGCATATGATGATCCAATGGAGACCCTGACCAGCAAGGACGGAGCCAGGACTTGGAATTAGGGGGGGCAGAAGTATAAACAAACAAAAATTTGAAACTCCAAATAAACATTCATTTAATAAACCATTAACAAAGAAAAATACACAAAATTATAGTTTTTTAAGATATTACAATGCAGTTATTTATGAAAATGGAACTCGCCGTCTTTTTAAATCTTCAAAATCATCTATAATTGAATCCATACTAATTGTCGCAGCAATGTCCCTTTCAATGAATAACATCATAGTGTTTGACAAAAACCCATCTTCCATTTTCTTGCGAAGGTCAATTTTGATGACATTCATTGCTGAAAATGCTCGCTCTGTAGTTGCAGTTAAAACGGGAAGAGTAAGCACAAGCTTGACCACTCTATAAATAAGCAGATAGTATTCTTCTTTTCTAGTTCTCATCATCCATTGGCACAATTCAGAAATATTTTTCAAATTCTTGAACCCTGAATGTTGAACTACATCATACTTATAAAGATCAAGTTCCTTTTTCAAATCATTCTTTTCATCATTTGTGAAGTCTATTGGATTAAAATTATCTACCAATGAACAAATATCATTGACTCAAAAAGATTCATATGCCTCTCGAGGGTCTAGAGCTGAGCTAAGCGTAAGTAACTCCATGGCATGCTCACTAAACTGATGATTTAGTTTGTGTAATTGAGAATCTATTCCTGCATTAAAAATATCTACTTTATAATAATGCTCATTTCTAAAGTCCTCTTGTTGATGACGAGATCGGCCAAATCTTGCAACATAACGAGCATTCATATCAGGGACATCTAAACCACGTTCCTTACAAAATGATATCACAGTAGCTAATAAGTCATCCCATTTCTCATCTCTAAATTGTTGAATAAGTTTTTTAATGGATGAAACTAAATGCGTAGCATTTAAAATGTCTTGCAATTGGTTTTGCAAAGCTTGACAAAGTTTATCCGTGATCCCCATAGTTTCATTAATAAAATGCAAGATGAAGACAAATTCAAATGAAATTAATACCTCATAAGCAGACTCTGCTTCTACTTTTTGTGAAGAATTTCCTTCATCCATAATTTTCAGTAGAACTTCACATGTTGGACTAAACAACTTTATCAAGTTAGAAACTGATTTATAATGTGAACCCCAACAAGTATCTCCAGGTTGTTGTAAAATGACCATCTGATTAAGTCATTTCCCAGTCTCAAGCTCTTCAATATCAATCAAATATGCAATGTCAGAAGCTCTAGTAATTTTTAATTGCTCAATACGTTTGCAAGAAGCACGAATATTATTGATAACCAAAATCAATTTAGTGAAAAATCTATTAAGAGGAACAACTGCTTTTGATGCTCCTACTAATGCCAATTGTAAGCGATGTGCAAAACAATGAATGTAGTAAGCATATGGACAATCATTCAAAATCAAAGTTTGTAATCCATTCCACTCACCCCGCATGTTGCTTGCACTATCATATCCTTGCCCCCGAATGTTTTGGATATCTAAGTAATAATTAGAGAACAAATAATATATCTCCTTTTTAAGGGTTACTGCTGTAGTGTCAACAATATGAACAATCCCAAAAAATCGTTCTCGCACAAAGCCATTTGTATCAACATATCTTAAAACCATAGCCATTTGCTCTTTCATGGACTCATCACGAGCTTCATCAACCAATATGCAAAACTTTGCATCACCAATTTCTTCCCTAATTGCCTTCTTCACTTTGGTTGAAATAACATGTAGAATTTCTTTTTGAATCTGAGGTAATGTATAGGTGGCATTTTTTGGAGCTTTTGCCATTATTTCAACAATATTATTATTATAGCCCACCATCAAATCCAATGTCGTAAGAAAGTTTCCCCGATTGGTTGAAGTAGAGCTTTCATCTCAACCTCTAAAAGCAATAACTTGCAAGGAAAGATGTCGAACAACATCAATTGAAGCCTTCAATCGTATTCGATTATTTGCAATTTGTTCTAAAGTGAAATTGCTCACTACCCTGTCTATGTGTTGAGACTAGTTCATCAAATCTAGACACACTTTATGGGCAATTCTATGAGTGGAGTTAAGATCTTTCCCCATATGAAGAATAAAAGAACAACTTTCACCATTTTTAACTTTCTTCCAACTCTTAAATCTGTTAACTGTGAATGCATTTTGTCCGTCATGTCCAATTGGCTTATGAAAGAGAAAGCATGGTAGACAAAAAGCGGCATCTTCTTTAGAAGAATATTCAAGCCATGGCATAAAGTGATCATCTTCATACCAAGAACCTTGAAAGCTTTGACCCTTTTCAGATTTTTAAAATTTTTAAAAATGAGGCTGGTACGGACCTAACTTAATGTAACGTTGCCAGATCTCATCTCGTTGATCAACATGATAAGTATATATTTGTCTACGCAATCCAGGATCAAGTTCTAATTGCAACAAACTCATATCAACCTTTTGAAATTTTGTTTGAGAATTTTGCTCAATAGGGACATCAAGATTTTCCTCAACAAGTTTATCAGGATTTTCCTTAATTGGGACGTCGAGATTTTCCTCAATTGGGACATCAAGATTCCTCAATTGGGACATCAAGATTTTCCTCAACATTAGTGGTTGGCAATGTTGCACCACTAGTATTAGCTTCTAAATCATTTGAAACTTTTCTTTTGAAAAAATCAAATATGGTAGTTGACTTTTTCATAATCTACAAATAAAATATAATTTGAAATTATTATGTTATTATATGGTCAATAATCTACAATCATTACACACAATAGACAAATACTATGCACATAAACATTCGACAATTAACCAATAAATTTTAAAGTTACAAATAATCTCTTTAATTATTTATCCAACTTTAATGTTTTTAAAAGAAATTAACTAAAAGACAAAAACTATAAAACAAAACTACCAAAAAAAAAAAAATCACAAAACACAAGCTATTCACTATTGCCGCTAAAGACAAAACTATAACAAAAAAAAAAAATTACAAAATATCAATGGTTTGTTGACTGTTGCGTGTTTAGTTGGGTTTGTCAGATCAGATGCAACTTTTTCAATTATAATAGAATGCTAAAGACAAGGATGAAAGATGGGTCTTGGTTCAGTTTTTATTTACCTCTCTTTTTTAACTCTTTCTATAATATGTCTTTGAGTCTCAGCCTCTCAGGTCTCTCCGTCCCAACCCCCAGGCTCCCAGGCCCTAGCCACTCAGCGTCCTTATCCCTGACTGGCTGACTACCTTTGCTTCTGCCGCTGCTGATTTCCTCTTCTCTGTGTAACTGTGTTCAGCCGTAAGTTAGGTTTTCTTTCTTCTTCTTTTTTTTTTTTTTTTGGAATGGTTTAGAAATCCCCCTTTTTTTTTTTCCTTTTATAAGTTGGATGTTTCCTACTCCTAGGCTAGGTAGATATCTCATTAGAACCAGCTCTGATTTTTTTTTTTTTTTTTTTTTTGGTGTTGTTTGGGCTTAATTTTTATTGGTAGGCTAATATTTTTTTTATAGCATTTAAAAATATCAATAATATTGTTAAGGGGGCAAGTGCAATTTTATTGAAACAAATTGCTAAAAATAATATACTATATATATACTAATTTTTTTTTTTTGAAAATCTAGGGGGCCATTGTCCCCCCAGGTCCAAGAATAGCTTCGTCCCTACTGACCAGGCTTAGAAAAGTAGGTAGTGTGGTTGTGTATAAGGGACAGTTTGAAGCTTTATCAAATAGAATCAAGGAATTATCAGAGAAGCACAAAATGAGCTGTTTTTGAGTCGTTTGAAGGATGAGATTAAGTTATTAGTCAGAATGCTTAACCCCCAAAACCTGAATGCAGCATTTAGATTAGCAAAAATTCAAGAAGAATATCTGATGACTAGTAGGAGAAACATCAAATCTTGGGGTGATGGGCCTAAAGCTTCAATCCTTGGTCCTCTTCCACTAATCAAGAATGACCCTGAGAGTGCAAAGATGGCAATCTAGAAGATTTCCCCTTCTCAAATGGAAGAAAGGAGGAAGAAGGGATTAAGTTATTACTATGATGACAAGTGGTTTATAGGGCATAAGTGTAAGACTCTAGGAATTTTCTAAATGGATGGTTTACAAGAAGTGGACTATCAAGGTGTGCAAGATCTTTAACTAGAGGAAGTAACTGATGAACAAGCTTCTCAATTGGAATTGCAGCATGAGGTGGACAGGATTCCTGAAGGAGTGGCTGAGATAACTCTTTATGCCTTGTTGGACAATCCATCACCAGGTACTATGAGGGTGTGCAGAAGAATCAAGAGATGGTTATCTTGATTGACAGTAGAAGCACCCATAATTTTTTGGATATTGCACTTTGGAGGTTTTTTCAGCTACCTCTTTCAATTCAAGATTGATTTAAGGTTAAGGTAGCTAATGGAGCTGTTCTTTAAACTGAGGGAGCATGTCTTAATGTTTAACTCAGGATTCAAGGCACCCTTTTCAGTGTTGATTTGAATGTATTACCCTTAGGAGGTTGTGATGTACTATTGGGAATTCAATGGTTGTACCCTTTAGGCTTGATTCAGTGGGATTTCAAGAAATTCACCATGCAATTTGCTTACCATGGCAAATCAATTCTGCTCCAAGGTCTCAAACCTTCAACTCCTACCCTTCAAGATGGAGATTAGTTCTTCAAGCCCACTATCAAGAAGGGTTTGGTATTGCAAATTATGTCCTATTCTTCTCCACTTCCAGCTATACAACAATGTTCAGCCATTGATGATTTGCTCCTAGAGTTTGCTAAGGTTTTTGAGGTACTAGTTGGCTTACCACCCCTAAAAGGGCATGAACATCAGATTAATTTGAAGGAAGGTACCTTGCCCATTTGTGAAAAGCCTTATAGGTAAACAAGGCCACTGTAAAGGATAAGTATCCTATTCTTGTGGTTGATGAACTATTAGATAAATTGTGTGGTGCTACCATTTTCTCTATGTTGGATCTTAGATCAGGATATCATCAAATTAGGATGAAGGAGAGTGACATTGATAAAACTGCATTTAGGACTCATGAGGGCCATTATTAGTTTCTTGTTATGCCTTTTGGTTTGACCAATGCCCCTTCAACATTCTAATCATTGATGAATCATATCTTTAAACCTTATTTGAGGAAGTTTGTCCTAGTCTTCTTTAATGACAACTTGGTGTTCAATAAGTCTTTGGAAGATCATATTGTTCACTTAAGGGTGGTCTTATCTGTTCTACTTTCCAACCAGTTGTATGCCAGGAAATCTAAGTGTCTTTGGTTATGAAGAGGTGGAGTATTTAGGCCATCTTATCTCTACTCAAGGGGCTAGGACTGATCCAAAGAAAACTGAGGCAATGTAGCAGTGGCCTATTCATAGGACAGTTTAGGCTTTAAGGGGTTTCTTGGCACTGACAATGTACTATAGGAAGTTTATTCAGAATTATGGTGTTATTGCAGCTCTATTAACTACTTCGTTGAAAAATGATGCTTTTCATTGGTCACCACAAGCTAAGCAAGCATTTGTAGCTCTCAAACAAGCAATTTCCAATCCACCAGTCGTTACTCTTCTTGATTTTTCTAAGACCTTTATAGTGGAGTCTGATGCTTCAGGACTTGGGCAGTGGAGCTGTTTTGATGTAGGATCAAAGGCCTTTGGCTTTCCACAGCCAAGCCTTTAAAGAAGGAGTTTGCATTTGTCCACTTATGAAAAGGAATTCCTGGCATTAATCACTGCAATGAAAAGATGGAGACCATATTTGGTTGGCAAACCTTTTATCATCAAAACAGACTAGCAAAGCTTGAAGTTTCTTTTGGAGCAAAGAGTAGGCACTCCTGCTTAGCAAAAATGGATTACCAAGCTTTTGGGGTACTCTTTTTTGGTTGAATATAAGAAAGGTAAGGAAAACAAGGTTGCAAATACACTCTTTAGAAGATTGAAGGGCCTTGATGATTTGTCTGATGACTTGTCTGTGGTAGAAAATTAGAATGCTCAGTTGTACCTTATTTCTTCTCCTTGTCCTACTTGGTTGGATGTTTTGAAGGATGGTTATAGGACTAATTCAGATTACCAACAGCTACTCTCTAACTTGACAGCCATTACCCCATCTAATACTCGTTTTTCTCTTCATAATGGCCTATTGCTTTATAAAGAAAATGTGTTTCTAAGATCCAACTCACCTTTGAAACCTTTGGTCCTTCAACATGCTCATAATAGTCCATTAGGAGGTCACTTAGGGTACTTGAAGACTGTGCATCATGTACAACAGGATTTTTTTTGGTATGGTATGAAGAAAGACATCAAAAAGCATATCAGAACTTGTGAGACTTGTTAAACCTACTGGTTATATTGTAGCCACTCCCTATTCCTGCCAAACCATGGTTGGATATTAGTATGGATTTCATTACTGGTCTCCCAAAATCTCAAGGTTATGATGTCATCTTGGTTGTAGTTGATAAGTTTACTAAATTTGTACACTTCATGCCCTTGCCACATCCTTATACTGCTGCTAAGGTAGCTCAAGCTTTCATGACTGGTGTATTTAAGTTGCATGGATTACCTAGGTCCATGTGAGTGATAGGGATGTTGCCTTCACCTCTACGTTCTGGAAGGAGTTGTTCAAGCTCTAAGGTACTGAGTTGGCTATGTCCTCAACCTATCACCCTCAATTTGATGGGCAAACTGAGGTAGTGAATCGAAGTTTAGAGCAGTATTTGAGGGCTTTTGTAGGTGACAAGCCTTATACTTGGGCTTTATGGTTGTATTTGGCTGAATTTTGGTTCAACACCAACTATCATACATTTACTA
Organism: Quercus wislizeni; assembly: GCA_023055345.1. Classification (NCBI taxonomy): domain Eukaryota; kingdom Viridiplantae; phylum Streptophyta; class Magnoliopsida; order Fagales; family Fagaceae; genus Quercus; species Quercus wislizeni. Next base: position 2,795,312 of record JALGQJ010000029.1, on the reverse strand, counting down.
AAATGTCCCCTTTTGAGGCTTTTTATGGTTTTCCCCCTCTTCGAGTCTTGGATTATGTGTCTGGTCTTACTAAAGTTGTTGCAGTGGATGCTGTACTTCATGATAGGACTGTTCTTTTAGACCTTCTCAAACAAAATTTGGTTACAGCTCAAGCTAGGATGAAAACTCAAGCTAATTAACATAGGTCTTACAAGTCTTTCCAAGTTGGTGAATGGGTCTTTCTTAGGCTTCAACCATATAAGCAGCTGTCCCTTAATTCTAAAGGGTTTGACAAGTTGTCTCCGAGGTATTTTGGCCCCTTCCAGATTTTGTAGAGAATTGGTCAAGTGGCTTATAAGTTGGCCTTACCCCCTAGTTGTTTGATTCACCTAGTACTGCTCCATGTATCTTGCCTTAAGCCTAAATTGGGTGCTCACATTACTCCCATTCCCACTCTTCCAACTATTGATTATGAGGGCTTTCTCAATCTTGAGTCTATTGTCATTCTGTAGCACAGATCTAAGCAACTTAGAAGTAGAACAATCACTAAGGTGTTGGTCTAGTGCCATGGTCAGTCCCTAGAATGTGCTACTTGGGAATCTCTGGACAAGCTTCAATTTCAATTTCCTCACCTTGTGGGCAAGGTGCTTAAGGGGAGGGTGCTATTGCAACTTCACTTCTCTCCTCTTACTTCACTCTACCCTGTTAACTGCTACAACTTCTTTTCATTCTACCTTGTGGACAAGGTTTTTAAAGGGGGGGTTGGAATTGTTAGGACATATGTGTTTCTCATGTTATAGAACATATGTCATGATTTTATGTAATTGGCTTATCCTTTGACAAAACGCACTTTACTTGTATTTTGGTAGACTTAGGATGTGTTTAAATACTTTAAGAAACCACGTTTCAAGATTAAGTGTTGAAACCTTCAAGTCTGTTCAAAAAATCAAGCAAGAGTGCAAATTCATTAAAGCTCGACAGCTAGTCGATAGCTTCTCGACACCTTCTATCTGCCGAGGTTTAAGAATTTCAGGATTCAACTCTGATTTTCTTGGAATTCGTGAATCTGTCTTTGGGCCTTCTTTTCTCCTAACCCTAGACATATAAGAGGATTATTTTAAGAGCCGTAAAACGGTACACAAGTTGCACAAGCATTGAGCAAACTCTGTTCAAGCAAATTGTGACCGAAGACAAAGTTCTTGACCTAGTTCATCTCTTTCTCTTAAAGAAGCTACTATGTATTTGCACCGTAGGGTTTTGTGACTAAGCATCTTCCTGATCTTCATCGTGTGGATGAACTGAAGAACTTTGCAGCCAACAATCTTTTCAAATTGGTGTTTTGAAGTCGCATACTAGGATCCACGCAACTGTTAGTCACGTACTTGGGAGTCGTGCATCAGAAAGGGGAACCGTCACTACAAAACAAGTCCAATTGGGTATTGGGGTAAGGGTTCAATTGTAGGTTGGTAAGGTACTTGGAATTTCTTGCTTATAACCACTTGTTGTGATAATAGTGGAATTTCGGGAGTGGTGGCCTAAAAATCACCCGGTGGGTTTTTACCGTTAAGTTTTTCACCATTTGTAAACAAATCACTGTATTATTTATTTTCCGCTGTATAATTAGTTTATTGGTGATTTGTTTGTGCTATCACACGTTTGCATGATAAATTGATTAATTAATAACTTGGCTAATTAATTAATTAATTTCTATCACAAGGGATCATTTAGTTTGTGGCCTATCAGGAATGATAGGAATGATTTAAGTCTTGCTATGATTGGAGAGGAGTGGACTAGGAGTTGCTGTGATTAAGAGTTGTTGTTGTTGTGATCAGGAGTTGTTGTGGCTATGATCAGGTGCTGCTGTGCTGTTGTGCTGCTACTGTGTTGTAAGCTAGATAGTAGCAGGGCATAAGTTGGGAAGTTAGTGGTTATAATTGTGGATTATGCAGTAAGTTATAGTTGTGTCAAGTGATTGGATGGGTAGTTAGTTAGTTAGAGGTAGTTATAGTCTTGTATCATTGTAACTATAGCATGGTCATTCTATTACAAAGGAGTAATCTGTTAAGGAGTAGGAATTAATGAAGATTGATGTACAATTCTCTCTCTCTCTCTCTCTCTCTCTCTCTCTCTCTCTCTCTCTCTCTCTCTCTCTCTCTGAGGAGGCCTAGTTCCCTCGAAGAACTACCAAAATTGTTTGCCTCTTCATTAGGATAGGAACAAGCAAATTCCTATTATTGGAATTTATCAAAACAAGCGTGGGACAAAAAAAATACCACATGCATGCACAAGGCTTGATGATCAACTAGGGTTTGGTTGATGATCCCAACACTACTTTTTGGTGTTTAGGAGGAATTTGGGGAAAGTTTCAATGGATTTGGAGCTTGAGGCTAGAGTCTAGAGAGTTACTGCTGTAAAAAGACTTGGTCACCTACTGATGAATGACCATCCTATTCCCATAGGCCTTTCTACCTAGTGCAATTAATATGCACTAACTGTAGAATATTGCTCTTAAGAGAGTGTTGAAATGGACTTTTGGATTTGAAAGATCCTTGGCCTATTGCTTTGGGCAAACCTTTCTTTGAGATCAAGCCAGAGATCTCTAGTTGTGTTTATGTAAATTACACTAGCAGCTATTTCCTTGGAGAGTGAATTCAAGATCCTTGGAAAGGACGATTGTGTCGCACCTAGTCCAGACATTGAGCAGAAGTGATGGCCATGAATGGAAAAGAAAATGAGGCTCAAAAGAGCTCTGAAAACCATAACAAAAGTTGAATAAAGGAATAGAGGAAAAAATGGTAGAATTTGATCAAATAATTGTACAAGAGGATCTCTGTTTATATAAATTGAAAACAAAGGTAGGAAAATGAAAACTATTCAACAAACTCAAAATCTACCGCTATATATACAGTGTTAACAACTTTCAATTAGTAATTAACTTTACTGCTAACCAATAACATTAAAGACAAATTTACATTAATGAAACATGGTACAACTCGCGTGATTACTCAAAACAACTATCATAAACATGTAGCTTTTTTTTTCTTGATACTATGAATCAACCTTGTAACGGCGACTTGCACTTTCTGGCATATATGCACGACATGCATGACATGCAGGGCCGGCTCAAGGCCTAGGCCCTACTAAAAAACAAAATTTTCCTTAAGAAAAAAGGCCCCATTTTTTATAGTTAAAGGCCCAAATTTTTATAAAATTATATATATTTTCTAAAGGTTGTACATTTTTTTTACTAGTGATGTACAAATTTTACTATTAGCTTACAAATTGCTATGTTATTAATCACAAAAAATGTGATATAAACATTCATTAGTTAAATTAATGAAGTTCATCAATGAGAGACAATATTACATTATATTTTGAACATTTTATAGTACTTTTAATTAGCGCAGTTTTCTTTTTCATTTCTATTAGAACTCTCAAAGTACGAGACAACCTTAACTCAATTGAAACCCTAAAATATTTCAAAAAGATGTTGCAAATGTGTTAAATCATCAATTATAGATTAATCTCCCCTAATAGTTTGAGACTTTGATTTTTGTAAACTAATATCCTACAAAATCATACACTAAATAATATCTCTCTCTCTCTCTCTCTTAAAATCAAAATATAAAATTAAAAATTAGATTACAACTTTATTTAATTATGCATCATCTTATATCCAAAAGAAAATATCTTTTTCAATCGCAATATATTTTTATTTCTTTTTATTAATATTTATAATTCAACTATGATATTCAATTCTCTATATGAAATTAATATTAGTCTAGTTGGTATTATTTATGTATTTAATGTATCAAATTAACTTTAATTTGATTAGTATTAAATAATTTTGTTTAATTAATATTTACATATTAAAGGTCCCGCATAACTTTTTCGCCTTAGGAGCCAAATTATGTTGGGCCGCCCCTGACGACATGTCGTCTAGCATGCATCAAACTGAAAAAACAAAACTATATGTTGTTTATGTCTTCTCAATGCCAGTTTTAACTCAATTCTTTTGACTTTTGGCATATCATAACCGATAATGCTTGAAAGAACATCATGATAAACAATGCAAATTGTTGATTAATATCACAGTAGGTATGAGTCTTATTAACAGATGCATTAAGACATTTATTACTAAATTGTTTTAAGAAAGTTTTAATACCACTTATGGGAAATATAAAAGTGTGTATAAAATAATGTATTACTTCTTCTTTTTTCATGAAAGGTTTTTAAAAACACATCTCAAACCAATGCTCTTAAGATAATTATCAATTTTCTATTGACTTATTAATAAAAAGTAATCAATGCAGGACATTAAAAATTCAAATTTATGGTATCTCTAAAAAAAGAAAGCAAAAAAAGCAAAACTTTCAGGATCTGGTCAAGCTCACAATCAGTAACTTGAACACTTAAATCATCATTGCTGCTTAAGACAAGAAGACATTATGTTTACTATTACCACAAGAAATAATAAACTGAAATTATAGTGTACAATTTGAACTTGTATTTTATTTATTTTTTTGTCGTGAACTTGTCCTGAATTTAATTATATAGTAGTCGTATATAGCACGTTAAACGCAACCCCTCAGATACGACTTCACATTGTTACCCAATTAATAGTATTAAATTAAATACAGCAAAAAATAAATAAATAGATGAAACCCAAAAAATATGGTAAAAGAGTTTATCCATCAATTATTATTAGTATATTTACTTTAAAGCTGACATGGCCTTGTGATTGTAAAATCCGACGGTCAGAATTGCGTGAGGTAAGACATGTAGAACAATTTTTAAGGAAAAAAAAAATGAATAGATTAATAAAGAAGTGCTTTTTGTGCCAACAACAACATAAACAGAGAGAGAGAGAGAGAGAGGCCTATGTATGTACTATGTATGTTTCCAACTTCCCATAAAATAACAAATGTGAAACTCCTATTTGGACGAACAATCACAAAGTTGTCTGTCTCCTCCAACGACAATTTCTCTCACACTCTCTCACTCTATCCAAATTTCCTTAACCCCATCAAATCTCTATTACTTAGTTTTTCTGTATTTTTTTATTATATATATATATATGTGTGTGTTATTGATCTCCAATTCATTATCTTGTTGTTATTGCAATTTTTGATTGTGGGTTTGAGAGCTTCGAAAAGAGAAAAAAGATAGTAAATTTACAATCAATCTGATAGATTATGATCTGGGTCATTGATGATTTGAGAGTTGGAAAGCTGTGATCGATTCTGTGAATGAAGAAGGATGGGATTGGAATCGGTTGGGGTTTTGAACGTTGAATTGAAAAAAAAGCTCGAGCCCCAATTGAGCAATCGGGTTTACGGGTCGGTCCGATCGGTGATCGGGTAATTGAATTGGGATTTTTATTTTGTTGTGCTTTCATTGTTGTGTTGTGTGTGAAAAAAAAGGGGTGTGATTGAATCGATGTGGAAGGTATTGGGTGAGGTAAATTTGAAGGTGGGAGTTTGATTTTAGGGCTTCTGAATTTGGGTCATGGATGAGGTGAGCCCTAGCAATGAGGGTAAGGATTTGGGTGGCGGAAGTGGTGGTGCCGATGACTTATCGGCGGTGGCGATGGCGGCTGCAGCCGGGTTGAGTTGGCGGCCGAGGCAGCTGGCGTTTAGTCCTTATTATACTGTGAACAAGGTCCAAGCTTTGCGTGTTGTTGTGCGGAGACCTGTAAGTGTTTTGGCTTTTTTTTTTTTTTTTTTTTTTTTTTTGGTGTTATGCTGCTGTTGTTGCTAGTTATTTTAGCTTCAATTTTTAAGTTTGCAATTTGCATGTTGAAATTTGAGTTTTGGGAATTGAGTATGCTGGTGTTGAAATATGGGGGGAAAATTGGAGTTTTTATGTGGTTATAATTTGGTACCTGCATTGGTATTAGATTTTGGAGGAGTGAGTCTTATGGGGGAGGGCTTAAGATGTCCCATTTCACAAAATGTTAGTTGGAGTAATGATATTTGCCTGCCACTTCAAAATAGTTGTTAAGGAATAAAATACTTGTTCAAAAATGGCAAAGGGGAAAGAAGGATGTAATGCAGCTAAAGACATTTCCTTTTGAGAATGCAGTTCAATAAAACTTTTAATTTAAATGATTTAAATAATTTCTCCCATAAAAAAGACAAATGTTTCAAAAACTCTGAAAGGGCTTAGTAACAAAGGCCACTTCACTTGGCATGATTCCCTCAACATGTACAAATGTTTAAGAAAAGATCTTTCAATCCAGCCCTTCCTATCTCAAGCGTTTCTCATTAAATTGAAGTATTCTTGAAAGACGAAAGAAGTATACGGAAGGTTTGAGATGGTAATCAGCTTGGGTTTAGAGCAACTGTATTGACTAGAGGGGGAAGAGTAAATTCTTATAGTTGGCGCAAGTTCATGCAATGTCTTGGAAAGGATGCAAATAATCCTAAAGTGACCTGTTGCTAGCCTATATCCTTTGTAACATCAATCAATTGAAGAATTTACTATCAAAGCTTATCAGTAAAATCATCAATTGCCAATCACTTCCAATCCAACTTTGAATTTTAATTATCTTCTGCCCCTGTTCCATCAGTGATTCCACAGAAAAGCTAAACTAAAGAAAAGTATATCCACACTAATTATTTCTCATAAAAATTGTACCTTATACGGTTCCTTACAAAAGAATACCTTTCAAGACTTACTAAACTAATTAAAAGTATATTTCTCCCTTCAAAAAATTCATTAGACACGCCTATTTGTACCCTCCATTCTATAATGAAATTGTTTGTTACCTGAAGTCCCATGTGGTAGTAGAATATCTTCCTTGGTAAGTTGTATGGCAATTTCAAGGAACCTCCCTAACTTCAATAGAAATGTGGTCACTAGGAATATATGAAATACCATTCCTTTTCCCTCTTCCTGCAAGAAGTCCCTTTGAACCAAACCTGTAGATATGAGACTGGTGAAGGTAGGCATGAAATATTGGAATTAAAAGGCAATTGGTACAGTCTTTACCCAGGATGGTGGAAGTGATAATACTTGATTTTTATGTTGTTTCTTCTTTTTAGATTTTATTGCCCCTTGATCTTTGAAATCTGCTGTTGGTAATTGGTACCAGTGCTTCTTTTTATATATCCAGTTAATTTGGTTGCATCTCCTTGTTGTTGTTATTAAGTTTATATATTTGCCAATGAGCTATTATTCAAATGGAGGGTGAGGTTTTGGATTTAAAACCCATTGGATGCATGTGTAACTTATTCGTAGTAATAAAAAATAAAAAATAAAAAAAATTCTCTGGCTACCAATGCTTATGGTTTGCTTGGATAGGGGGAGATGGAAGGAGAAGAGGAAAGAGGAAGAGGTGGCGGGAATGTATTGTATATCTGTCCACCCTAGTTTATTTCACTTCTTCCCTTCTTCTTTCCTCTTCCCCCATCTCCTTTTTTGCAAACATTGGGATAGGTTGGCAGGAATCCTCATGGAATGCCTTTTTTTTGGGTAACTGGTTAAGGGTCTAGAGAAGTTGCATGAAAAGGAACTATTAGGCTTTATATACTCTTTGGAAACCATATTACCATCTGGAAAATTTCAAATTTGAAGTCCTTTTGTGGTCCTAAGACACAGTTTTCAAATTAAATTGTATTAAAAAAGCTAACAACATGTGGTGGGAGATATTTACTGTTCAACTTTCTGGCCAATTTCAGTTGTTAAAGAGTTTATGGACAGTTTTTCTGTTGGTTAATTTTTTTCTTTCTTTTCTCTCCTTTTGAATTTTCGTGGTTTACTCCCTGTGTACTCGGGCCTCAGCCTTCTTTTCTTACAGGAAAAAAAAAAACCAGTTTTGGTGTCTAATTCTAAGGTCCTTGTGGCCTAATCTTCCATTGACACTATTCCTTGGTGCACATAATATGACAGTCCATTTTACTATGTAGATCTAAAGGGCTTCGATAAAAACTTGTCCTAATTGTTTGCCATTAAGGGCCACCGGCCACAGTCTACTTACTCATAACTATCTCTTGCTTGAAGTGACTATCAACCTCAATATATTTAGTCCTATCTTAAAATATATGGCTGTCTGATTATCATTCAAAAATCTTAGATTCTTAGTATGCTTGCTACTGAAAAATCCAATTTTCAAAAAGAGATTTTACCCATAACTTCCCACTAGCTGTATAGGCCATAGCCTTGTACTCTACCTTCACACTGACCTCACCTTTTTTTTTTTTTTTGGGGGGGGGGGGGGGGGGGTGGGGAGTATTGCTTTTCCAAGCAGCAAGAAAGTCAATGATATTGAATACTAGAGAGTACATTTCCTTTGACATTAGAATGATTGAGAATTGGATTTAGTGGTGGATTTCCTTCATATTTTGGAATCTAATACCCCTTCGACTGAAAATGGGGATTGCATGAGATGGAAATTGAAGAAGAATGAGGAATTTGATATCCATTTGCATTGTAATGAGCTGCGAGGTCCCCTCTCCACCGTCGTTCCTTGGAAAGGTATTTGGAGAGTTTAGGCCTCTTGACAAGTTTTTTTTTTTTTTTATTGGACCACAGCTTGGGTAAGATTCTCACAGGTGACAATTTGATTGGTGTTACATGTGTAAGAGGTGTTGGGAGTCAGTGGATCATCTTCTGCTTCATTGCTATGGGCCCCATAGCATTTGAGCTATGGTCTTTGGAGTTTTGTTTGTTTGGACTTCATTGGGTTATGCCTCATAAGTTAATTGAGTTGTTTGATTCTTAGCAAGGTAAATTCGGGAGGCATCATAATATAGATTTTTGGAGACTTGTGCCGCATTGCTTGATGTGGTGTATTTGGAGTAAAAGAAATGTTAGATGCTTTGGGGGATGTGAGCGGTCCTTGCTAGAGATTAAGTCTTTTTTCTTACATACTATTCTTGTATGGAGTATGGCTCTGTCGCATTCTTCTTGTTTTTCTTAATAAAATTTTTCGTTACATATCCAAAAAAAAAAAAAAGGAGGTAGGGGTTTTGCTTTTGTTGACTGGTGTGTCATGTGTCGTTGTGTGGAGACCGTGGATCATTTAATGCTTCATTGTGAGAAGGCTCATTAGTTGTGGTGTTTTATCTTTAGATCTTTTGGGGTTTCATGGGTCTTACCAAGAATGGTACCAGATATTCTTTTTAGTTGGTGGAATTGGTTGGGGAAACACTTATCAAGCATTTCAAATTTAGTTCTGCTGTGCTTGATGTGGTGTATATGAAGGGAGCGCAATAGGCAAACTTTTGAGTATGTGGATAGTTCGGGAGACCAGCTGCTTGCTTCTTTTAGCAGTTCTCTGTACAAGGTCAAACGGAATTGGAGTAATCAATTGCCTTGAAAGTAATCTGTACTTCCAATGATTCGTGTATTGAACCTCATCTTTACTAAATATTAGGGTAGAGGTCTATGAGATACTTAAGGCTCACAATTTGTAGCTTTTAAAAAATTATTTAACACCAAAGTTTTCAGTCAATTCAAATTTTCTAGTCATATTTTGCTTTATGATACATAACAAAGGGAATTTTCAAACCCAGAATGCCTGGGTTGGGGAAGGGTGGATATATCAGTCCTAAGGTGGATGAATTAAGCAGTTGCTATTTCTATAGCTGCCATATTTCAATTGATATAGCATCACAATGACGTTTATGTAGTTAGAAGATTACCTAGATCTGAATATACAAAGCAGATATTATGATAACATGTAGCTTTCACTTGTGCAGTTGGTGGCAAGACTAACAAAGGACATTGTTGAAACATACCAATTATGCAATCCACAGTTCAAGTATTCAGAGGAACTAAATCCAAAGAGATACTTAACTAGCCCATCCATTGGAGTCCTAAATGATGGCCACGATAATGTGAACTCAGATCTTATTTTGACTGCAAACTATGTCTTAATCAATTCAGAACAGCGAAGGTTTGTTATTCTTACCTTTATTTTTTAAATAAAAAAATTTAATCCACTTTATTCCAACTATTCTTTTCGAAATATTTTTCTCCTTTTACCATATTTCTTCAAAGGGCATTTGAAATTTTTGTTTGCTTGAAGGCATTGGTGATTGTTTTATTGCATCTCAGTATAGTTGTTCAACTATGCTAATGTCAGCTTATGTTAGTTTCAATCTAGGCAAGATATATCTCAACTTTAGCTCCATTGTACTTTTGCTCATGCTTTATGGAGTGAAGTTTTTCTAATGTTTGGGATTCAGTGGGTGATGCCGAGGACCGTTGCTTCTCGTCTTTTTGCATGGAGGAATTTTTTGGGAAAACAGTATTCCGATGTTTGGAATATGGTACCAGCTTGTTTGATGTGGCTCATTTGGAGGGAGCAAAATATCAGCACATTTGAAGACACTAAGAGACCTATTGATCTTTTGAAGTTTTCTAGTTGGGACCTTGTTTGAGTGGTCTCAAATTTGGGGTTTTACACAATGTCTTTCCATTTTTGATTTCCTACAATCTATTATTTCTTCTTCCTGATTTGTTTGTAATTGTTTCAAGTACAATATGTTCACTATTGTGAACACAATGTACTTTTTTCAATAAAGCTATTATTACCGATAAAAAAAAAAAGAAGTGTAAACTTGCTATGTAGGTTTTTTTTTTTGGCCTTTAACCAATGACATGAGATAGATGCAATCAAAGCATTCTGGCTTATGTCCAAGCGAAAGTATCCAACAACCCCCCACCCAAAAAAAAAAAAATTCGTTGGGAGTTCCACCCTCTCTGAGGAAACGAACTATGGGAGTAAAACATCGACTCTGGAAGCACTTTATTTATAGTTCTGATATATCATTTGAAAAAGACATGAATCAGGATTGAAATTGTACCTGCTGAGATTATCTGATGTTCTCTTTCAGCATGAATGATCTCCATCCCTAAGGCTGAATTCAAGTTCCTATGGTTAATGTTAAACCCAGAAGTTAGAAATGCTATTGTTTGCATCATCATCAGTGCTTGAGCTGGCATAGTTTCTAAAGATACCATTGTGAAGTTGTTAATGATATAGTGAAATATAAATTTGTTCTGGCATCTTAATATTTGTAGTAGACTTGTAAATTCCTCAAGTTTTTTTGTATGTGTGCCACTCCTCTACTAACGTTTCTGCCTAATGAGGCAATGGGGGACCACACTTGAGTTGCTGGAAACAAACAGATATGATTGATTATAGATTAATGGAAGAAGATAATATGGCGTACATAGAATATATGTTGTCATGCATTTGTCAAATCCAATTTTGGCCTGTTATCTATTTGGTTTTTCATCCCAGAATTAACCATTTAATTGGATTCCTTTTCTCTTTTGTAGATACATTGTAAAGGATGTTCTTGGCCATGGAACATTTGGGCAGGTTGCTAAATGCTGGTTTGCAGAAACTAACAGTTTTGTTGCTGTGAAGATCATAAAAAATCAGCCTGCTTACTATCAACAGGCACTGGTTGAAGTAACTATATTGACAACGGTAAATATTTTCTCCATTAGTTTTATGTTTCCCATGTGTAGTGACATTAGTAGTGAAAATTCTGTATTAATTTCAAAAGAAAAGTAGCAGTGAAATTTCTGCCTCAATGTTTGTTTTTTGCAGCTGAATAAGAAGTATGATCCTGAGGATAAGCATCACATTGTTCGTATTTATGATTACTTTGTACATCAGCGTCATTTGTGCATCTGCTTTGAACTGCTTGACACAAATCTGTAAGTTACAGTGACTACAGCTTTTATCACCATTCAAAAAATTATTGTTTTAGTCTTGATGGGTCACAGTTTTCATATTCTACGTTTTTTCAGGTATGAGCTTATCAAAATAAATCATTTTAGGGGATTATCATTGAGCATTGTCCAAATGTTCTCTAAACAGGTAAAGCAGTTCTTGCTTGGGATTGGATCTAGTCCTGTAATGGATCTTCTTTGGATTATTTAGTAAGTTTCTTCATCAATCTTACATCCCCCTCTTCCCCCTCTTTTTCTCTAATAGATTTTGCGGGGACTGGCTTTGTTAAAAGATGCTGGGATAATTCATTGTGATCTGAAGCCAGAAAACATTCTATTGTGCACTAGGTATGTTACCTTTGATTATAGTTTAAATTCTTCAAATTAGGTAGTTGATACTTCTTTTATTAAATATATATATATATATATATATTATATTTATGTTAAAATTTTTTTTTTGTGCATATTAAACACCAACAGTGTGAAGCCAGCAGAGATTAAAATTATTGACTTTGGATCAGCATGCATGGAGGATCGCACTGTTTACTCCTACATTCAGGTTCACAGAATGCTTACTCCCAGCCTTTTGACTCAATATTAACATGCGGAGGATGATCTTATAATCTCATGCCTTTAAATTTATTCTACAGAGTCGTTACTACAGATCTCCTGAAGTTCTTCTTGGGTATAAGTATCCTTTTCAGTGAAGTTACCGCTGTACTTTTTATTTTAGTTTTGTCTCTTTGGTTTGATTTCACTTTCTGCCAAGTTTTACCCCTCTGTTTACTTTCTTCCTGGGCTGCAACTCTGTTGGAGTCAGACTGATCAGCTAGGTTTAAGCTAAACTGTCCACAGTTGAGATCAGGATTGAGTTAAAGGAAACCCATTAAAATTGTGGCATCAGGCAAAGCCTCCAGCAATCTATTATTTCGTAGAACTTCTTACAACTAGATTTACAGGATTAATGATTTGCAAAAAGTAGATCCAAGTTTATCCAAATGGAGCTTGAGTTGACTGCTTCGAGCCGCACATACAATTGGTTGTACTCTCGAGTCGACTGGAATATTACAGGATCTTCTATTGAGAAGCTCTGTTGACAGTCCATTAGAAGATTTGTTTTTTGATGGTAATTGTTAGAACACTGGTTAAATGATTATCTTTTTTTTTTTTTAAGGTTAAATGAATTCACCTTTTCCCCAACAGCTTAGCCTTTTGGGAATAAATGATAATTTATCATTAATTATTGAATAATTATTTTGTTAATAATAATGTTATAAGAGATGTAGATTTTGTATTTGGTGTATTTGAAATCTTAAGTGTGATTTATGTATTCCATTGTCTTTCATCCTATTATTGTGAGTGTTCTGTTTGGTTCTTAACCCTTTTTCCAGATATACTACAGCTATTGACATGTGGTCCTTTGGGTGCATAGTTGCTGAATTGTTTCTAGGATTGCCATTATTCCCAGGAGCTTCAGAATTTGATCTCCTTAGGCGAATGATTGAAATACTTGGGTATGCCCTTTCTTTTTCTTAGCTATTCAAAAGTAATTATCTGTATTTAATTTATCTAGGCATTAGTCTACCTTTTCAAGTTGAAGGAATGTAAAAAAGACTGAGGAAGACATTAGTAGAATTACTAAAAATGGACATGTCAATTAATGAGATAACATAGAGTATGACTAAATATAGATAAAATGGCGAAAAGAATATTAGTGAAGAACCCTTATTTACTTGCTCTGTATCTAGAGCTACCTCCTAGGAATATTAGTCTACTTTACTTGATCTAGGAAATTTTCCTCCTCCAATGTCATGGATTGTCTGCTTTCAATTCTGTAAATTACTTATAAATATTATTTGTTTGTGTGGTAAAAAAAATTAAGTGAAAGAATGGAACACAATAGCCAGTAGTGAAGCGACGACGATCTGTAACATCACTAGCATTCATACCTAGTTCAGCCTTAAGGGATGGGGGTTGCTAAACTTTGATTTGGTACTGCTCTCTGTCCACACCAAAAGATTGCGATATTTGAGCCATATGTGAAGAAATGTTTAATCAGCATTTGCTTTATCAAATAATTAAACCGGAGTTTGGTATTTATGCATCATTTGCTTCAAACTAGCAGTTCCATCTGTGGTATATAATGTTTAGAATAGGGGTTAAAATTACACAATGAGTTTTTTTCTATCATTATTTTATTTTTATTTTTATTTTTATTTTTATTTTTTCTGGTTCTGCTGCCTTGAGGTAGTTAATTGTTTAATAACATAGATATGAAAGGTATTGATATGCTGTTTCTCCTCTGGCCACTATTTTCTTGGAATTGTATATTGGCACTTCTATTGCCTTATGTATTTTTGTATTGTCATTACATAAACTGGCCCTTCTCAAAAGTAACCCCCCCTCCTCCCCTCCTCCCTCCCCCAAAGCACAGGTGTTTATCCTGTGTACTAGGGTTGCACCCTTAATTGTGCTATCTTAATGAAATTTATTACTTATCCAAAAAATACAAATAAAAAATAAAAGGGGTATTTTCTTCTTTTCTGTTTCAAGAAAAAAAAAAATCAGATTGTGTATATGTACCAAAAATTTGTTTCATTAGTCACTTTTCATTAGTTTGTTGTATCTCTTTCCAACTGTTTCAAACAGCAAACAGCCATTAATATATTGTCAACATTTTGTAGAGGGCAACCCCCGGATTATGTTTTAAAGGAGGCAAAAAACACAAGTAAGTTTTTTAAGTGCATTGGGAGTGTCCAGAATTTAGAGAATGGTGAAGTTTCAACAAACAGCAGAAGTGCTTACCAAGCATTAACAGAAGAAGAATATGAAACTGTAAGTGTTTATATTATAGTTATCTAGGTAAGAGAAAAATCTTTATAGAAGTGAAAATAATATCAAATTATTAATAATAATAATAATAATAATAATAAAATAAATAAATAAATAAAAAATGAATATCAAAGAAAAAACCTCATCAAATCTCTGTATAATTCGTCTTTCTTTATCAGTTTATCTTGTATATAATTTCAAAGAGTAATCCTTCTCTTATATCCCCCCCACCATGGAGAGATATTCTGTTTATGTTCTGATGTTTTTCTGTTGCATTGTTGTGTTGCTCATTTCTTTTCAGAGAGAGATGAAAAAGCCTGTGATTGGAAAGGAGTATTTCAATCATAAGAATCTTGAAACAATTGTCACAAACTACCCTTACAGAAAGAACTTGCCTGAGGAAGATGTTATGAAAGGTACTCTCTTCTGTTTTTCTGTCTGAAGTAGCAGACACCAATATTTTTACTACATGGTTTTTTGACAAGTATATATATATTTCTCAGTCACTAAATATACTCGCTAAATGATGCTACCATCTCTAGAATATGTCACTAATGGCTGTCTTATCATGAACTTGTAACAGAAAGTCAAATACGATTAGCTTTAATTGATTTCTTGAGGGGGCTTGTTGAGTTTGATCCAGCAAAACGGTGGTCACCTTTTCAGGTTGTTGAATTTTGCTTCAACTGTCTCGATTTTGTCATCTCTTATATGAAGTTCAAGCTGCAAAATTAGAATAATTTGTAATCTGTTTGCATGCAGGCTTCAAAACACCCTTTTGTCACTGGGGAACCATTCACATGCCGTTATGAGCCTCCCCTTGAGACCCCCCGCATGGTAAGTTGGTCTCTTTAAAAAGTTTGTTAATTGGTTCATGAAACTTTAACCTGAGTTGATACGATTGTAAATCAATGTAACAACTATTTTCAATGTGCCAAGAGCCTTGTTACTCAATGGCATTGCCTGGTCTCCTTTGTGAGGAGAACAAGGGATCTCCCCTTCCACTTGTTGTAAAAATTGAATTATCAAAAGAAGTTATTTTCGATGCCTCCCACTCATGCACTCTCTCCATCTCAAATTGTTGGTCCTAGAAAATTCAGCTTTTTAAGGGAACATCATAAGTTTATTTCAAATAAAAAAGTACAAGTTTCCAAAACTATTCTCATTAATTTAAACTCTAGTGAAAGAATGGTGTTTACTTGTTAAATAAAGTAGAGGGCAAGTTAGGGAATATTTTTAACTTTTTAAAGAGGTCTATATTTTGGGACATCCCAAAATGGAATAGAGATTTAACAGTTTGGGACAGAGGTAGTACTTTTCTAGACTCTAGTCTCGGATTTTCTATGTGAATTCTCTTGATATCCTTCTACACTTTCTTTTTTGAATGAATAATCCTTCTACCCTTTAAACAATATTACATTTGTATCTATTATAACTGTTTCAAGTACATTTTGTTCGCTATCGTTAACCCGATGTACTTTTTTCAATAAAGCTTTGATTACCCATTAAATATATATATATATATATATATTACATTTGTTGAATTTTGGTTTATTTGCTCTTCATTTTTTAATAATATAAGCAATGGAGAATTTGATGTTCGATCTTACCATGAAGCATCAAGAGGTTTGGTGCCTTTGGTGGGAAAGAATTGCTAGAAACTTTGAGTGGTGTGAACGGACTATTTTAGACTTGAAATTGCAGTTTGTCAGAGCCTTGTTTGAATAGATGACAGCTTCTGTTTTCTTTTCTTTTTCAAACTTAATTGATTTTATTGATCATTGTACATCTAGTATATGTCCTATGTACTTGGTGCATTCCATTATTTTCTAATAAAATTTTCATTTATAAAAATAATATAACCAGGCATTCAGAGGTGTTCCAATGGGGTGGTTTTTCCATGAAAAAGTGTATGGGTGTACTAAGGCTCCAAAAAAAGTGGTTTTCTTTGTGTGGACTGCAGCGTGAGAAAAAATTCTTACATGTGACACTTTTTAGGAGAGACTTATTACTGGTTAAGTGGTGTTGGATCTACCAATGCAATGTTGAAACAGAGGACCACTTATTAGTGCACTTATCTACCAATCATTATTTCTATTGTAGTTTACTTGTTAATATACTTTTGATATGCTTTCTTACTCTCTTAAGTCTGATTTTTAAGTAGATCCCAGAATCCTTTTTTAAACTTTTTATATGTTCTACCTTTAATTTAAGTAAATAATACATTTTTATATTAATTGCATATATTTTGACTTTTTAATTAAAAGATATCCATTTGTAGGTGAGGTGGCACCAAACAGAAACTGATGATTGCATTAGCAAGAAATAGTAATATGATTAAAATTGGAGTGTGCTTTTCTTTTTTTAGTTCATTTAATAGGGTCACTTAATAGAAGTAACCTATAATATATATATATATATATATATATATATAAAAACCAAAGTCGTTTGACTTTTAGTTAACCTCATAATATTGTGCCTCATAAACCTTTGAGGCCTCACAACTTTACTCTTCATTTTTTTAATCTATATTTTTAAATTGAAACTAAATTCTATTATATATTTAAACCATCCATTAGAATCTTAGCACATCATATTTTCTTTAAATTGTAGACTATAGTTCCATATACATATACAAAATCAATAAATGCTTAATCTAGTTCCATATACAAATACTATCATCATAAATCCTTATTATTAACTACCTTAACTTTCAAATTTGATATTTAGAGAAAAAAATTAAGAGAAAAAAAACCATATTATTCAATCTTAAGATCTTTATTGGTTGGAAAGGTCCTTCAAGATATGGTATATCAGTTTTTATTTATTTTTCTTGTAAGTACTAAAATTTTATTGAAAGTGAAGATTAGTTCATGTTCATTATGATGAACACATCATAAAATATTACAACAAATCAAGCCAAAAAACAAAATAAGAGTTGGAACTCTAAATAAGATTCACAATGTGTGAAATCCCATGTGCGAGACCAATCAAACAAAGTGTGAATTAACATGGATTTCACCTGATCTAGCGATCTCTCCCTATCCTCAAAAGTGCGACTATTACTTTGTCTCCACACTAGCAGAGTAATATTCCAAACATCCGAAGGATGCTTCTCAAACCAATTCCTCCACTCAAACAATAGGTTAACTACTGTCGAGGGCACCACCACTGAACACCAAACACCCTAAAAACTTCACTCCACAAAGCATAAGCAGTCTTGCAACGAAGCAACAAGTGATCCACGTTTCCCCACTGCAACGACACATGCACCAGCCCTGTAGCCATTTATTTATTATACTCTTCTTTTAGGTGTCTACTACTGATGTAGAATGTGAAGGGATTCTAGCATTTAGTAAATTAGGGTTAGGGTTGGTAAATACTTGGGAATTTTGTTGAAATTGATTGGGAATTAAAACTCACAGATGTGATTGTACTTTCTGGAAATAGAAAACTTAACTATGATACATATAAAAATAAATAAAGTTGAACTACGACCTTTATAATGACTCTTGTTATTGATGTATAATCAAAATTTGATTTCTGGCTTTGAGTTTCTCAAACCCTAGAAGTTGTGATGCTTTCTTTCACCATGAGTGATTCCTAGGAACCTATTAGTATGATCTACTAGTTACTTCCAGCAAGTGTAATCACATTTGTGAGTTCTTAATTCCCCAACCAATTTCAGCAAAGTTCCCAAATCTTTACAAACCCTAACCCTAATTTCCTAAACTCTAGAATCTTCCCTTGACTTTCAACATCAATTAATTAAATATGTTTTAGTGTATTATGAATTATTAAATATATTTTTAATAAGCTAACAGTCCTGGTCCATTTTCGTAAATAATAGGTGAGATCCTTATTTAAAACCTAACTACTTATTAAAAAAAAATTTTAAAATCTAATTCCCATAACATTATGAAGGTTTTTTTTTTTTTTAATTATTTTTTATATAATTCAATTGTTTCAACAAGTGGGGAGGGGGAAACCGGTTCTCCTCATATAGAAGACCAGGTAATGCCATTGAGTCACAAGGCTCTTGGCAACATTATTAAGGTTTTATTGCAGTTTACTATTTGACTTATGAAGTTCCTTCATTTATATGAGGTAATATTAATATGCATATCCTGTTGGATATCTCATGCCATTTGTACATATTCTGATTCATATAGCATGCTTAATACGCATCTAAAAAGTATTATTGTCCCTGTGTTTATATATTTATTTGTGTGTGTGTTTAGCCTGTTGCTCAAAACATCAATGTGGACCATCACCCAGGCGGAGGGCACTGGTTTGCTGCTGGTCTCTCTCCTAATGTAAGCCTCTTGTTCCTTCAATTATTCCATTATTTGATTACTGGAGGTTGTTCATATCTAATTGTTATGTCTTATACAGCATTACTGCATTATATTCTCTCTGAAGTATATGTACTTTCACGTAGATTCCAGGCAGGAACAGAGTTGCTCTTCATAACAGCCCACACTTTCAGATGATGCCATATCCACATGCCAATAGTTATGGCAGTGTTGGAAGTTATGGTAGCTATAGTGATACTACTGGCCTTGGTAGTAGCTATGGAAGCTATGGAGATGGTAGTAATATGTTTCAATATTTTTCACCTGTTGGTCCTTCTGGGATGAACGTGCATCCACAGGGTAATGTCTCAATGCTGGGAAGTAGTCCTGATGCAAGAAGAAGGGTAATGCCATACCCACATGGAAATGGACTTGGTGTGAGTCCCTCAGCAGGAAATTTTGCACCATTGCCCCTTGGCACTAGCCCCTCACAATTTACTCCACCAAGCTCCTATAGTCAAGTTTCTGCTGGCTCTCCCGGACACTATGGTCCAACATCTCCAGCAAGAGGCAGTCATGGGTCACCTTTAGGAAAGATGGCAGTTAGCCAGATGAATAGAAGAAAGAGTTGGGGATATTCTGGAAATCCCCAATCTCAAGAGTGCTCGTCATCTTCTCATTGGCAAGGGCAATTTACAGATGGCTCCATCTCTACACAAGCCGAAGGAAACTCTCAAGTATTTGGTGGTTCACCATCGCATCTGCAGTCAAATTCTAATGCTGCTAGCTGGAAGCAGCATCGAGGTGGCAGTGGAATTGCTGCTGGTTACTCTTCCATTCAGAGCATGCCATGTTCTTCTACGCATGTGCAGTTCCCACAAACTGCAGGAGCAACTAATGACAAGCCTGAGGCTGTCCTCTCTCTGCCTGATCCTGGAGATTGGGATCCCAACTATAGGTAAGGAGAAAAGAAATTTCAGATTGCAATCTAAACTTGCATACACAAATTACAATTTTTAGAGAGATATCTGTTTCTTGCACATAAACATGCTTTATTTACGTAGGGATATATTGCAATCAAAATTGGGACATGGGGCACATTCACAACAACCCGTTATCCATAATTTTTAAAAAGTTATAGAGAACAAAGCATCATGATAAGCCAGACTTGAACAACTAACTGCCCAATGGGTAAACCATTTCCTAGGCTACTGGTGTTTGTCACTGATTGTGTATCTATTATATACTTCTACTATGATGCATTTAATCCTTGTAGAAGGTATGAATGACATGATACTTTTTTATGTTATTATCAAAAAATAATGTACTTATTGATGTTGGAGAATTTAAGCCCCCATCCCCTCTAAAAGAAAGCACATTAGTCTAGTTGTCTATTATTTCTTTAATGTTATTTATTATTTATTATTATGTTTTTAGTATTTTAAAAGGTCATGTGATTAGCATGTGACTTTTAATGAAGTTCGACGGTTATGATTTAATTGTTATATGAGATGAAGGGCTAGAATTCTAGGGTCACTAAAGGCTTTTATAACTGGCATCTTTTGAGTTATTGTACGCTTCCTTTCCTTATGTACTACATGAAATTTCATGTTTGAATATTTTGATATATGACTGTTCCAACTTCAATCCTATTATCCTTTTCTTTGTTGTAATCTTGTTTTTTTGCTGTAATTTCATATCAAACTCTTCTTCTACACTAGCTCTTAGTTGTCATCATATTAAGAGGTATCAGCTAGGAAGCACGAACACTGACGCGGGTACGAGTTCGACACAGCGATATGGCAATTTCTGAAAAATCAGGATATGACATGGCGGGGATACCTATATTAATTAATCGTTAAATATATTTTTATTTTTATTTTTAATATATTGCTAAACATTTATATTTGATAAATTGTTAAACGGATATCAATTTAAGAGCAAGTGGTTAATAGAAGGAATCTGTGGCTATTAAATGATGTTTAGAATACAATTATTTATTTTTTATTTTTTAAAGAGTCTAACCCCATCAAATACTAATCAGAACATCATTTATTAATAACCAAATCTTATAATTTTTAACGTTCAAAAAATATTAAACAAAGAATTATAGTTAAAAGTTAGTAAAATAATTACTATCATTCTTTTTTGGCTGGATACGTTGGGGACACAGGCAGCAATGTCCGAGGTGTGTCCAGTGTCCAATATGTGTCCAACATGGACGTGCAACCCATGCTGCAGTGTCCTTGCTTCCTGGGATATCAAAGCAAAAGAACATATATCTAATACACAATATTCATATTTGATTCTAAGGTTGCAACTTAAGATATAATTGGCTGTGCGGTATAGGAAATCAAGACCAGCAGACATGGATGGTTGAGATGAGGCTTATAATGTGTTGCTAGTTGTACAAGCTATTCAATGATAGGAATTAGTGGGAGCCATATGGAGATTCCGGGAGGTGATTGCAAAGGGAACGTGGTCTTGAGGATGAGAACGATGATGTAGAAGATGAGAACTTCCTTCATGATGATGGACTTGTAGGACATGTGGCACAAGGTGGATTGGAGGATCAGTTGGTGTGTGTAGTTGAATTGAAGGATGAAATTTTTGAAAGAGTTTGTATCATAAACTGGGATTCTCCACCAATCTATTATTTCTACTTTGATGATGGTGACTTAGAGGTGAGTACTATATATATTCAAGATATTGATGCACAGCAAATGTTCAGTGCAAATCCTAAGAGTGTGTTTTTGGGACATGTAATATTTGCATACACAGGTTGATTTGGAGAACCCACTAGTGTTCGATGAATTCCAAAGAGAACTTTTAGAGTTTTAGTAAAGATGGATACTTTTACTTGGAAATATGTGATGCTTAATAATTCTTCTATCGGCATAATGCTGAATCTTGAGGAATCTTTATATTTCTGAAGATAGAGATACAAATTTTTACATTATTTATCAAAAAGAAGAAGGATAGAGATACAAGATTTGATTATGTTTGGAAGAACTTATGGAGCGAGACCCAATTCGACAAGACTCAAGAGATGCAAGGGTGAAGAAGTTGAGATAATTTTGGAACAAAGTTGTATGGTGACAGATGATTGTAATTTATTTTATGTGACTTGTTTATAGTATAAACCAAAGAAAGGATCTCAAGCTAGTTATGCACGAGATTGGCATATAAAGGTGAAGGAGCTATTTAGTGATGTACTTAAGACGATAAATAAAGAAAGGGTGGAAAACATTTGAGATTAAAAAATCATGAAAATTGAAGCTAAACTTGAGGACAAGTTTTTTTCAACCCAAGGAGAACTGATGCAGGAGAATTTAAGCCCAAAGGGAGGGAGGAAAAAAAAGCTCATTAGTCTTTGTCTTTTATTTATTTGTGCTATTTTATTATTATCATGTGTATTTTAACAGGTCATGTGATCAGCTTGTGACTTTTAATGAAGTTAGATGCTTAGGACTTAATTGTTATATGTAAGATGAAGGGTTGGGATTCTAGAGTTTTCAAAAGCTATAATAAATAGCCTCTTTTGACCGTTGTAGGCAGCCTTTTCTTATCTACGTTATAAATTTTCATTTTTGAATATTTCCTGAGCTCTTTGAGCCTAGAAATTGATTGTTTCAACTTCAATCCGATCATCATTTCTTGGCTTTAATCTTGTTTGTTGCTGTAATTGTAATTTCTTCTTACAGGTTTCTTCTACACTAGACTCTATTTTTTCGGATAGATAGGATAGAATTTCAAGATCACATTTCTTCTCAACATATCACTTATCAAAATCAAAAAATCAAAAATAGATTTTAGACAAATGCAAATTGTTTTGTCATTATAATCATCGTCATCCATTCCATGTATTAATCCATATAAAACTATTTTGTTTTATGCATGCAAAGAGTGAGCTGAGTATCAATGTCAATATCATATTGAATTATTGGGTTTTCTCCCCTGCTGCTCAACTAGATTTAAAGTGTTAATTACTTTGGATTTTCTGGTGATTTGAAAACCTTAAGCGTGTTTAACTGTTGGTTTGACAGTTTTTATGTTTCTGTTTCAGTGATGAACTTCTTCTGCAAGAGGATGGTTTGGATGTGAGCTCAATGACAACTGATTTCAGCAAAAATATGCATCTTGGATCTTCAGAACCATTGGTCGGGGTTGGAAGATTTAACCCTACCTCAAGCACAAGCTCAATTCTGTCCGTACAAAGGTAAGTTGTGTTTTGTTTAAGTATTCATTGGGTTGCATGGTCAGATTTTAAATTTCCCAAATGCAGCCTATTTCTTTACAGGTTTATTCCATTTATTGTTGAAGCCTGAAATATGTCTAGTTGTGTGGCGTTGGATATGAACTAATGTACCAAATGAATTGAACTCTTCATAACAACTATAGAATCTTTTGATAGTTTGAGGATTTTGAACATAAATATAAAACACTTTAATTTGGATTTAATTTTCTCAAGTAACCAAATCCGTGTGTGTGTGAGAGAGATTTTGCATACACTGTTACATTAGATACCTCCTCCCCTTAGGGAGTGATAGTGATTAAGGGGCAAATGAGTGGTTTTCTTTCAAACTCCTTTCTATTGTTTATATTATTTATGGTTTTCAATGATGTGCTTCAGACAAAATGGACCTGTTCAAGCATTTCCACATCTAGAGGTGGGTAGCCCTCCTTCAGCTCATGATCCACATTCTGGATATGGCCGCTCCATGTCAAAGACCTCTCATTTCATACCTCATATCTCACAAAATTCTCCAAGCCGTTTGGGACAGCAGCAACCTGGTCAGCGTTTCAATTATGGGAGATCTACCAATGTTCGAATTGGTGAATGGAATCATATGAAGGTTCAGCCCCCTCCTGCCAGCTTCAATTCTGGGGGGCCACGTTCTCCTGGGAGTAGCTCATTCAACAATGGCATGTCATGGGGTACTTCCTGACTTGATACTGTCAAGACAACATTCTGTATTTTCCTTTCTTCTCAATAAGTTTTAATCAGAAATATTTGAGTCAAAATATACAAAGGAATACTTACCTATCCATTTATACACACACACACAAATACAAAGGTCAAAATTATATCTGAGATGAATAAAGGGGATGCAATGAACTGATCATTTAAACTGATCCTGGCATTCTGTTGTAGGGCGTAGGGCCAATCATCCTGTCACAAGCATTCCACCAACTTCCCGTGGAAGAAAAGACCTCGGAAGGATTTCCTAATGTTGAGTCAAATTATTCTTTTTACTGTGAGGGGTCATGTCTGAGAGTTGGCAAGAAAGTTGTACTCAATAGTTCAGCTTCTTAATGGGCTTATGCTAGAAAAAATCCCCATCAGACCATGCTTATTCATTGTGATTGCAGCAATATAATTATGATTATGATTTCTATTGTCTTCTTGTTACTTAATGCATGCAATCAATATTCATTTAGTTATGACCCATCAAGGGCCGTGATTTTTGCGTATATTTCCTGACCACCTGGTTTTGTTGTTTAAGTGTTGCACTAATTGTTTGACTGCCTTTTATTTGTTTGAGGGGAATCTAACCTGATTATTGAAGTATTTAAATTGCAGCTACTGAAAAGAATTTCGACAAGGTGTGAGTTGATGTAGGAATAGCCAATAGGTCTTGTAGCTTCTCTTTTTAAGAGATGTATGAATTGTAATAGACTTTTTTTTTCTCTCCCTATTATCTGTTATATTTGTTATGTTTGGCTAAAAAGCCAAATAGGTTATTTACAAAGTTTCCAATCCACTAGGCCATTCTTGTTGTAAATTAAACAAGTTTTTCAATCCCTTGAAAATAAGATGATGCTGGTGGTATCTATTTAGTTCGAGTGAATTACAGTTGGGAACTTGACCGAGAACTGGGCGAAAAAGTGAGTTTTTTTTTTTTTTGGCTTGCTTGCTACATGATTATGACAAGTTTGGAAACAGGAGACTGCTTCATCTGTGAATTGATGACCAAAACGGTGGAAAACAATTACATCAACATCAACGGAGAAATGGCTGATTACTACTGGTTTTGTTCGTGTTTCCTTGAGATATTTATTTTCATCTAATATGCTCTGTACATGATTTCTGTTACCTGTGGTATCAAGTAACCCATTTTGGCAAAAGGTATATTTTAGTCCTTTGAAGCACAAATTTTCAACTGACTAGCCTCAACAATTGTCGGAGGGGCACAAGATCACATTATGACATAATTTTTATTATAGAACACTAAGCGACGTCAACAATTGTGAAAAATAGTATCCTACGTTTTGTAATAAAAATAGTATTCTTGGTGAGTTCATGTGAAAGTAATGTTCTAATAAAAGAAAATGTCGTCTCGGCCAAAAATAATTGTTAACACGTCTCTGGGCAAAAGTGTTTACTATGCTTTAAAATAAATAAAACTACTTACAACAATGCTTTAAAACTATCTGTACACGAGAATACACAGTTTATAAAGAATGAATTCTTCTGACTTATCCACTAATCATAATCTTATTGTAAGAATAACGTAAATCTAAATTACGAATGGTCTACCTAAGTAGTAAATTTGTGTATTCCCAGTTCGAAGAGGTCAATTATATGTAGAACTTTAAATGTCAGAATTGGAAAATGATACATACTAGGGACTATTTTCTTTAAGTTTAGAGTTGTACCAATTCTCAAAATAGATTTTTAAACTTTAATATAAGATGTTGTAATTAGAGTAATATTATTTTTATATAGGTTCTCACATACATCGCTTTTGACACCGCCCATTGGTTAAATATCTCATTAAATATGCCTGTGATTTGGTCTAAATCAAGTTGTAGGATAGAGAAGTTCAATTGTTTGTTTGGCCAAGAAGGAAAGAGCCAAATATAGAGACGTCCTTTCAGCGTGGTTAACAATTTGTTTTATCCTAGCTATATTTTTGCATAAAAATGCCTCAACAATTAATGTTTAATTAAATAATAATCATCCATTTTCCCTTTTCTATTTTATTTCATTTCTTCCTCGAATCAAATTAGTTATATATTTTAAAAAACAAAAGCTGTTGGGTATCATGTGTCTTTGTTTTTCTATAGAAAATCCATAGGATTGATGCAGCTGATGATCCAAAACTCTTGACTCAAGAAGAGTGTGCGTGCATGAAAATTTGTTGTGGTGGTTAAGCTGTGATGTGTTAAAAATTTATGAAAGATGGGGAGGTCGTGGGGCCCACACTTCATCGATTTTTCTTCTCAAGTTTAAATTGAGTTTTTATGTTGTTTGGTGTTGTGTGGTTCAACCAACACCAAACAAATTTACATGTAAAAGAAAGTGACCCCATCTCAACCAAAAAAATAGAAAATATCATCCAAAAAGAGGAAAAGGATTGAGAGAGAGCAAAAAAATATAAAATGGTTGAATTTGCACCACCCAAAGCAGGACCTAATATCTCTTCCAGCCAATAGCATCTCTTCTTCCCATATCTCTAACTCTCTTTCACAACCCCTCCCATTTTTCTATTTTTATCTCTATTTTCATAATAAATCAAAATTATTAAAAATATATATATGATTGGGAAATAAAATCACCCTTAAAAAACACAAAAACAAAGACTCTTTCATATCATACATAGAAAAAATAGAAACAAATGTCAGTTGAAGCTTATAACTAGCTGTCCTACTATTACTACTGACTTTGTGTTCACCGTCTCTTATTCCCTTCATTCTTCTTCTTCTTCTTCTTCTTCTTCTCGACTACCTGGAAGTTTCACTCTTTCTCATTCTGTAGTGGATTCAGGTATGCCATTCTTGAACACCCACATAGAGCTTTCTTTTATATATTTTTTTTCTTTAAAACTCGTTTTTAATGAGTTAAACTTCATTCAGTTTGAGTATCCTAACTGAAAGTGTTACAACTTACAACCTTAATTCTTCTTCTTGTTTTCATTGTCTTATGAGTCATTGGATTTCCTACCTTTCATTCATTAACAAGTTGAGAGGTAAAGAATATCAGATAGAGAAACTATTATATAATTATATTATGGAATTTCCATATATATTTATTGAATATAGAAACAACCCTTCATTGATACTAACGCAAGTTATTCACTGCATCTATGAAATAAGAATTGGTTTCTGTTAAGAATTGAATCCGTCATTTGCATATGTTTGAGCTTTGGAAACTTGTAATTCTGCAACAAATGAGAGAGATGGATACGGCAAGAGTATCACTTCAGATAGAATAGAATGATGGACAAGAATACATGTGACCAACTTAGTCTGTTAAGGGAAATCCTTAGAAAATTCCAAAATTTTGGGACTAAGATTTGATTGTTATTGTTGTCTTTTTCTTTTGAAAAACAAGATGATATCCTTTATCATCAGAATTCACTAAGTGTTATCTATGCTGTAATATTCTTGTACATTTTTTTTAGTGCATAAGGTATCAGCTGGTTATTGGGTCTGCTTGAATTGGAAACACATACACTCCTTACATAATGTGCCAAACCAATCTTGTGAACAATTTCTTTTGAGAAGAAAATAAAATACTCATATTTTTTTGTTTTCTTTTTTATTTTGGTTTACCAGAAGAATATCAAAGTTATTTGGGGTACATCTTGGGGAGAAGCATAATCAATTCGTTGGGGCTTCTAATTTGAGTTCACTGAAGAACTAAAGTTTACATATATTTGATTCTCCAAAATTGTTAGACGTGTGATGGTAATTCTACATACACGAAAAAAAGCCATATGATGGCCACAGCTGCAGTCATCGGGCTTAGTGCGGGGAAGAGGCTTTTGAGTTCCTCCTACTATTACTCTGATCTCACAGACAAGCTCTCATATATTAATGATCATGCACTAGCTCACAATCAAATCACTTCAACTAAGAAAGTGGTAAGTTCCAAAAAGTCATCTAATTATAGCCCCAGTTTTACATCATCTAATCGGCCAACACAGTCTATCAAGGCTGTCAAAGAACATGTGGATATTACCTCTTCTCCTTCAGCTGAAGAGCCATGGGTTCAGAGACACACTAGCCTTGAAGAGGAAAGTTCTGATCTCAATTATTCAGTGGAGGCACTTCTTTTGTTGCAAAAGTCTATGCTGGAAAAGCAATGGAATCTTTCTTTTGAGCGGACAGTACTAACTGACTCACCAAGAGGAAGAATTCTCAAGAAAATACCCGTCACTTGTTCTGGGTTATCTGCTCGGCAAAGGAGAATCACAACAAGGAAGAAAAATCTGCACAAAAATGGTTATATGATGCAACCTTGTACAAGTAAGCAGATGAGATCCATGATCAGTCCAGAGCTGCTTCAGTATCGTTCAAAGGGTTATGTCAAGGGTGTATTGAGCGAATATTCACTCACTCATTCAGATGTTGTATGTCTGTCAAAGAAAATTAAAACTGGTATCTCCTTAGAGGAGCACAAATTGAGGTGACAACATTTTCTCTTAATCTGATGGATTTTAACATGCTGAACTGTTTTTATTTATCTCCTGTTAACCTTCTATTCCTAGTAGTTCTTCCATCCATGAATATATATTCTGCTGGAAGAAGACATTTAGAGCAACCAGTTGATACATAATGAAAGTGTTGATTTGCTTATCTAAAGTTAAACAACTGAAACCAAAGGCCTAGCAGTGCCTCTGGCTCCCCAAATGGGTGAGATCAGATTTGACCCACGGTTCCCCATATGGGGATGAACTTGACTTCTTCTAGCACCAAAAGAAAAAGTGATCAACAAATGTCAAGAGGATCTGTTTTGTCCTCTTTATAAGTAATGATGATTTGACCCTAGGGATATGTTTTGCTTTCACCCTTATAGAAGTTAAACAACTGCTGACAGTATGTCTTTGGCTAATTTCTTTTGTGCTCATATCATTTGCATTGCAACACAAAGTGTACTCAAATTATTCCCTTTGTACTTCTGTATTTTTCATAGCAATACATTGTTCCTTTTATTAAAAAGTATGCAATTGTAATAGTAAGTGTGTTTCATGGAAGCCCCTTAAAATTGTTATGTAATTTTTAGTTTGAAATAGGAGGGTAGGGGGAGAGATACAGAGAGAATATCCCTTCCTGAAATTTTCTGGTTTCATAACTGGCTGTCATTTAAGATTAGAGTATACTTTATGACTCTTCTGGCAGGAGAAATCTCTTACTGTCTTTCTTTCTAATTTTTGAAATGGGACAACCAGACTGAAGGAGAGGTTAGGATGTGAGCCTTCTGATGACCAACTTGCAACTGCATTGAGGATTCCTCGTGCTGAGTTACAGTCAAAACTGATTGAGTGTACTTTAGCAAGAGAGAAGCTGGCAATGGGTAACATTCGTCTGGTCATGTCTATTGCTCAAAGATATGAAAACATGGGTGCTGAAATGGCTGACCTGGTTCAGGTGATCATCTGTTTCTTGCATGATTTCAAATATAAGATATCAGTGAATCCATAAACTAAACTACTGTTGACAATGTGGATTCCTGTTAGAATAAAGATTTTTTTTTTCCTTATTTAGGGTGGTTTGATTGGACTACTGCGTGGAATTGAGAAATTTGATTCTTCAAAAGGGTGCAAAATTTCAACTTATGTCTATTGGTGGATACGTCAGGTAAGGCTAATTTTTCCAATTAAGATTAGTAAATAATGTAGCCTATAGCAAAAAGTCAAACATATTGCTATCAGCTTCTAATCATCCCTGTGGCTGTATTTAAAATTCTTACTATAGTTTAACCAAGTTTGGTTTTTGGTTCAATTTCACCATGTGTGATTGTGTGAAACATTAAGCTACTGAAGATGGTGGTCCCTTAATTACCCACACAAAAGAAACAAGGAGCATAAATATTAGTAAAGTAGACCATGTGAGAATAATCAACTCTGGTTAATTTTCATAACTCATTTTTCATCTTTCTCAAGATTTCTTTGGACCTGGATCATTTTATAACTGCAAATACAAGGAAATATCCAATGTCATCCTTGCATCCACTTTTTTATGTTCACATTGAGAGGTGTTCTTACTTCAGAGTTACTGACCCAGTTGTTTACTTCTGGTCATTGTGTTTGGCACTGATGTATAAGAGCTAGTAGAGAGCAAAATGCTAACCACGTCACCTTCTTGAACTAAAAAAGAAATGAATTGCTTCTTTTTTATTTTTCGCTTGGATTTTAATTCATTTTTTAAGTGTCCTATGCCATTTTAGACTGAGTAATGAACTGGGATATCTCTTACCTGAGATTTTTAAAGCAATAAATTCCATTCTACTGTAAAATATCTTTCTGCTTATGACTCTGAAATCAATGCCTTCAATAATTATTGGAAAGCTAACCTGATATTCTTACCAGGGTGTTTCACGAGCATTAGTTGAGAATTCCAGAACCTTGAGATTGCCTATTCATTTGCATGAAAGGTTGGGTTTAATCAAGAATGCAAAAATTAGACTTCAAGAGAAAGGAATAACTCCTTCAATTGATGTAAGTTGATTATCATTATCAGATAAGCAACAACTTTCACTACATTTAATCTTTGGCACACTAAAATATCATTGAACATGACTAATCCAACCTATAATAACTTATAATCACAAACTAGAATGTTTTACCTTTTTGTCACCTTGACTGTCAGTTATCTTTTTGTTTCCACCTTTGTTTCAGAGAATTGCAGAATGCCTGAACATGTCAAAAAAGAAAGTGAAGAATGCTACAGAGGTACTGCATTTTCGAAATTGTAAATTGTCTAGTACATAATGCTTGGTTTAGTTGTGTAAACATGCTTATTGTATAGTGACATTTTATGTAGGCAATCAATAAGGTCTTCTCTCTTGATAGGGAAGTATTTCCATCTTTGAACGGACTTCCAGGAGAAACTCATCATAGTGTAAGTTTGGTTGTTGCAAGTTTTTTCTGTTTGTGAAAAGATTTTTCCTCAACATTTTACACTGCTTGCATATATTATTTGTTAACTTTTTTTTCTTTGTTACTATTTCAGTACATTGCAGATAATTGCCTTGAGAACAACCCATGGCATGGAGTAGATGAGTGGGCGCTGAAGGTAAAAGAAATAATTAATTGAAAATATGAGACTCAAATGTGTGTTAGCAGGCAGTATTTCCAAAAACCATTTAATGATTCCCTTGAAAGTGTTCCAAATCAAATGAATTATTTTGTATTAATTATTGTTAGTTCCAAAATAGTTCTTTGGGGCTCACCTCAAACCTTATGACTTGATTTTGAAGAATGAGTTGCCCAAGCGACCAAGGTCTTGACACCATGAGTCACATTCCTCATGCTTTTACCAAGGAGCTTCTTATGGAATTTCAAGAAACACTTTGTACTATGTATTTTTTCTTAAATAATCTGAGTTTATTCTTTTTACTTTAATTTTTTAGTGCTATTTGTTTTTCAATGAATTTTACAGGACTCATGATACCTGTGTTGTGATATCTCATGTTTATGGCAAAATTGACTTTTAGCAATAAACCTCTTGAAATAGCATAGGCTAATGATCATGGAACCCATTTCTCAACTAATCATTTGCTACATCTAGCATCAGGAAATTCACAGATGACCTATTGCTGAGTTCATGACCTTTTGTGTATTTTTGTGTGCTTAACTTGTTTCCTGAATAATGAATTTCTGACAACTCTTTACTCTGTATTCATGTTTCTGGGCTGGTGAAGAAATAATAAATGTTGCCTGTAATACATTTGCAGGAGGAAGTAAACAAGCTCATCAATATGACCCTTGGGGAACGGGAAAGGGAGATTATACGTCTTTATCATGGTCTTGATAATGAATGTCTTACCTGGGAGGATATTAGTAAACGGTAACTGCAAACTACATAGTGCTAATTTCTTAGTAAAACCAGATGTGATGCTTTCTTATAAACTCTTTAGTCGCATGAGAATGTTTTTCAAAATAAAGTAAACATGTTTACCTACACTAATCGTAAGCTCCTATGTTACATCTCATGTGCCTTCAGTGAAATTTTTTTTAATGGATATCAAACTAAATATATGAATAATTTTTTATTCTACAAAATAGCATTTATGCGTGTGTGTGTCTTTAACATGATTTATTGTATATGTTATTTTCTCAAATACATGAAAATTTCATCAAGTTTTTTTATATAATTCAAGACAAATATTTTCTTTCACTAAGTTGTGTAATTATCCTTTAAATTAATATTCTTTGAATATATTTGAAATCAAGGTTTTTTTTTTCTCTGGTTAAATACAAAAAAGATTACACATTAGAGAATAACAATAGTTTCGGAGACAAAACTCTATACAAATCAATTAATTTCAGATAAATTAAATTCTTTGATAGAAAAACTTTCAGCTTGATTTTTGGTCATGATAGTATTTCAAGTGAAAATGTGTTCTGCTAAGTTTCAAGGTTGTCTTAAGTTAACTAACTGCTATGTTTGACTCTAAACATTAAAGGTTGGATCATGTACTGGCTGTGGTTATTGACTTTATGCTTCTAGGATCCTTCTTGCATGCAGAACTGTAATAAATAAATAGTTTTATATCTTCTTTTTTTTTAACAATTATATTGTGCTTACTCTTCAGCATAGGTTTGTCCAGAGAAAGAGTCAGGCAAGTTGGGCTTGTTGCACTAGAAAAACTAAAACACGCCGCAAGGATGAGGAAGATGGAGGCTATGCTGGTGAAATACTAATTTGCTGCATTTCATCAAAGACCCCATGATTGTATATATACAGAAAAGAAAACCGTATCTTCAATTTGTTTTGCTAATCAAAAATAGTTATAGAAGATTATGTCAGGGTTTATGACCCTAACTTTCTGTAACAAGAATTAAAGAAAACACTGATTAAGAGCCTGTAAGTTGGAGCGGAATTTTTTTCATGTATCATATGTTGGGAGGGACAGAATCTCTTATGTGAATCAGATCTCATTTTCTTTAGTCACAGTACTGAACCAAGAAGTTTCCTACAGGACCTTGATGTGCAATTAGCCAACACTGTTTTGAAGTTTACATTCAACAAATACACAGAAAAACAAAAACGGATCAAAATTTTTTTAGCATAACTATCAGAAATGCTTTTCAGTATGGGAGTTTTAAATGAATAGCAAGAAAGCTTAAATTACGCTTTATCGTCCCATCAGAAGCAAGAAATTTTAGAATTGAACGTGGTTCTTGATTATGCCGATTTTGAATGGAACAGAAATAGTACCTAAAGAGTATAGAGGAAAACGTATCTTTTATTTGGAACAACAAAATTTTTACAAAACAAGTTATTGTCTTCTATCACTATAACATGATTAAAAATGAAAAAAACTGCCCAAGTCAAATACATCTGGCTCAGGCCATGTATGAGATTTTGTATTGTCTTCCCCCTCTATCCCCTGGCTTCAGGTGTTCCAGACTTCCAGTGCACACAAGAACCATGAATTAAAGAGGATTCATGAATGTTACCTGTTGAACTAGAAATTTGGGTGAGATTATACAGAAGAAATAAGTTGTCATCAACTACAAGCCTCAATCAAGTTTAGAAAATTCAATGGATTTTAAGTAATAAGATGCAAATAGAATAAGAGTGGGTTGGTCATATTGGAATAGATACAGCAGAAGCATCATTTTAAAATGATAATATTGAAATTTGAAGGTTTTGATGTGTAGGCAATTGCTGATTCTGACGTATCTATCAAGCATGTTTCATGTTAACAAAAAATAAAATAATAAAATGAAGGAGAGGATTTATGTTTCTAAAAACAATATTTTTATAAAGGTATGCAAGTGATAAAGAAGTATAAAACTCAAGCATTCTCCTCTTTTAAAATGAATGATTATTTACTTATATAAAATAAATAAATGATAATAATATTAGAATTTACTAGAATGGCAGAATCATGATTCTGGAAAGCTATCCCAGCTTTCTAGGATCCATGTTCCTCCAGCAAAATATTAGACCACCCTAGTAAGGATATCAAACAGTTGAAGCTGTGTAGCGTAAGCATAACATAAAAAGTATAGCTTGCCGTCCAAAATGCATTTCCACAGTAGCATCTTTAGAAATGTACCGTCAGTATATACAATAATCAAATAGTATACCAAACTTTTTTCTTTTTTTTTTTCTTTTTTATGAATACAAAACTTAATAGTACACCAAACTATTATCATCATTGTTCATGCAAATCATTTTATGGTAATTATAGCCAACTAAATGCAACAGCTGAGTTCTACTATTCAAGGAGCACAAATCATATCTTCACAACGGGAAATTAGACAAATTGTTTAGTATATGGAAATTAAATCTTTTTTGTGTTTTATCTAACACTTTAAAAGGAAAGAATGTATAGAATCGACATTCAAATGTGGCAGCCCTGATTTATTTATTTTATTTTTTTTTTTTTTTTAATTTGATAAGTAAATAATCATTTTATTAATAAGAAGAGCATCAAAAACTGTCCTTGGCATCCCCCATTAACTCGAAAAACAAAAACAAAAACAAACACAAAAAACAAAAAGAAGAAGAAGAAGACTAATGACCAAAGTTCTCTTACCATCAAACAACAAAGAAGCAACAATATACGTGTTTCTGCATTCTTCTAGCACATACAACACCAGTTAACTATAATCATACCCTTCTCAAGAAGATTGTCCCCTGTCAAAATGATCCCTGATGCAGCTATCCAACCAAAAAATCCTATCCTGTGTGGAACCCTTTTCTTCCAAACATTCTTCCATGGAAACCCAATAATCCCAGTTTCCTCTGAAGACTTTATAATAGGATCTAGTATCAAACTGTCTAGAACATGATAGCCTCCAACATATTAAACCTGATATTACCATTAACAAAGCAATAAACTAAATGCAAGAGAAGTAATAAGGCTAAACTTCTTTCCACAAATATGCATTGCTTGATGCTTTGATATGTCATGCAGAACAGTAATATTATTTACCTGAACAGCGGTAATGTCCCAGTTGATAGACACAAAATAAAGAAAAAAATCAAATGAATATCATCATCCTACATCTATATCAACTTGGCCCCTTTTTGTGTTCATTGAACTAATGCTGTAAAGTTCAAGACAAGGATATTACAATTATAGAAGTACTTCAGATACGCCAGCAAATCAGGCTTTCTGTGGCTCCATTTCAGGGCCCGTCTTTCCACTCCAATAGTTCAACCAGCAGGGCCTGTTTGTAAAGCTTATGCTGGAAGGCAACACATAACTTAAAAGCGGACCAAAAGAAATCAAAAAACAAAACTTAGTGCTAAAAAGAAGAAATATAGTAAAGATTTGCCCACAGAACATTCACAAGGAACTAAGAGCTCCATATTATATTTTGTAGTTTACAAAGGAAAGTGCCATTCACTGGATCCAAGAGAGCAAAAAATAAGACCGAGGCCAGAATAGAAAATGAGAGGAGCTCCTTGATTTTCTGTTTCTCTTTACTTTTAATTTTTGTGCATGGTCACAAAATACAGTGTGAGAAATTATTACCTTTGATTTGACACTTATGTTCTACTTAATGAATATTTTGCCTTCATTCTTTCCTATAAGAGTAAAACCAACCTCTATTTCTGGTTTGAAGCTTTGACTAGTAGTTTAACATTTCTTCCTTTCCTGTATTTCCCAACACTCGGAAAATGGAAATGCCATTATGTTTATAGATTGCCAAAAAGGGATGAAGAACTTCTGCAAAGTAAACATTACAAAAATATTGCTACTTAAATGTAACTGGGCATTGCAACTCAGTAGTACAAATTGAAAGGATTCACCAAGTCTCCCAGACCCAAACTCAAAGGAACCAAACTCCAGAAACCATGGCTCTTTCCACTATAATACATAACATCTACTTTATAAATAAAATTAAATTAAATCACAGATCATATCAGTGGCTGGAAAAATCAAGGAATCAACTAGTAACCAAACCAAACACCTCACGACAGAGATCAAGAATTGATGTTTTTTCTTGAAGTATCAAAATAAAATTACAATGTGAGAGAGAGAGAGAATACTTTCTGCAGATGTTGAAAGAATGGTGAAGAAATCATGCACCAAGACTTAAAGAGAAGAGTCATAGTAATGACACCTCCCTAGAGCTAGAATGATATAATTGACAAAAAAGAAGACCAGAAATGTATATGAGCCTCCCATGCTACCAGAAGATCTACAAGTTATAGGTTGCAGTGCATAAATAAAGGTTCTCTATCAGATCATATATATTGATTAAACTTATGAATGCAGTTTAGAACCCCGAGTTCAAAGCAAGGATTTTCACATGCAAGTCCAGAACAGGAGGCTTTCAACCTTATTCTCAGTGTTAATCTGGCAAAGATGCTCAGTAATAATGGCTAATGGCTGAAATCTAATGAAATTTTCATATAGAAACAGACTTTAATCAGTTTAGTGAATAGTAAGGTATGAGATATGAATGACACAGGCCAAGACCAAGGTATCAAAAATGCATACCATATTTGAAGTACTTCAGGGCAGACATCCAACTGGAGAATTGGAATGTTGCTGTAAAACATACTTTTATTGGTCCTTGAGCAGCTGGTTATCCATAACAGAAATTCCCTGCATTCTGTTTTTCATCCCATCTCTCATATGTTCTTTTCTCTTATACAGTTCCTTCAACGGCCTCCAGGCATTGACCTCCTTTCCTGGTTTAGAAAAAGCAGAATTGTTGATATATAAAAGGGTACTTTCACAAGGGATGAACCCTTTCTCATTGTGTATAATTTTTTTGCTACAGCTCAATTTGACACTTTCAATTTTCTGTCCAACTCTGGTCACAGAGAGCCACACATTAGTTTGTTGTAAGTTAATGAATTAGGGGACACCCCTCTCACTCGCATCTCATTTAGAAGCTCACTAGCCTGGCCCATTTTTCCCACCTTACAAAATCACTAATAAGCACATTGTAGGTGTTAGTTTTGGGAACAATGCCTTAAGTTACCATTTCACTATAAAGTTTTACTGATTCCTTTTATTTCCAATCTTACCATGTCCAGAAACCAAAGTATCATAAGTAGAAGCATTAGGGACAAATTCTCTTTACTACATTTCACCAAATATTTCGTCTGCCCCTTTCATGACATCAAGTGTGTTTATTTTCTAGTTTTTCTTGTGCAATTAGTCTCCCTTTTTATATATATCCTAGATGAAAAGATAATACAATAGTTTAGTAAGGTAAATCGTTAACATGAGATCACAAGCAATTTATATAGCTCTTAGTAGCTATAGTGGCTAGAGGCTTGGTTTCAGTGAGAATCACTCTAAGTACTGATTACTTCGTAACTCCATTATGGGAGAAGGGCCAGTTGAGATGTAGCTCATTGGCTTTTCAAAATTAAGATTACTTTGCACTCCAATCAAAACCAGATTATGTTATCACAGGAAATTTTTCAAGGTCAATATGGTTGGCACAAATCCAATGGAACCCAATCTGAGTTGGGTCCCAATTTGAATGTAAACTGCAAAGGATTTAGAATTTCCATGCCAAGAATTCAATTATACAAGTTCCTAAAAGATAACTGCAAAGATAAGTCACAACTATGTATGCACTTCAATAAATGTAATTGGTATTACAGAACAAGCTACCTTTCAGTGCCAACTATCTAAGTGAAAAGACCTAATATTTTTAACAACATAGTAAGTATAAGGGCAAGAAGTATTTACAAAACAAGAAAATAGGAGAAAATAAAAATGGAAAACTATGTTAATGTCAAGGAAAATTAAATTTCGATATCAATTCTTACAACAAAAATTCCAGTCATGACAGGCTGGAACAATTAGGACAAGCTAACCTGTGACTTCGGAATCTGAATCTATGCCTAATGAATACACTCTAAAAACCAGAAACACTGCTCCATCTCAACACGGAGTTCATCGTCTCTTTGAAAGAGAACCATGCTGCTTGTCCAGTAAGTCTTGAAAGGATACAAGGGACCACCCTTCCTCAGTTTGAGCATACAACTTTTGATTTAAGTGATCAACAATAATGCTGACGTTCCCAAATCCATATATCTGGTGCCCATTGTGCATTCTTCCCACCTTTGGTTTAAATAGTAAGCCATGTTGTTGGGCATGGGCTTCAATAACTTCTTTCAAGCTCATCTCAGCACCACTCGTATCATCCATATAGGTTGCACCACTGAAACTCGCAGCAGCTTGTTGTGCTGCTGCTTTCTGCTGAGCCTCAAACTGTCTTTGCTCAAGTACCCTAAAATAGCTAATGTTCTCTTTCAAACCAGGTTGGACCACCTCCAAACCTTCAACAGTCTGGTTCATCATCTCAAGACCACGATTAAGCTGATACCGGATACTTTCATTTGCAAGAAGTTCCTTCGGAAGAAGTTCTTTCCAACCCAAATACCATTTTGTTATCTCCTCAAAGTTTGGGCTTGCTTGTAACCAATGATACAAGACCTGTAGCCACTTGGAAAAAAAGAACCTCTCCATCATATCAACCATAAGATGAATTGGTACATCAGAAGCCCACTTCATAACCCAATAAAACTCATCAAGCTTCTGATTTGCAGGGTTTACTTGAAACTCTTGCAGAACAAGCTGCAACTTAGGAACTATAAATCTACGCATAAGCTGTTCCCAACTCGCTGAATCAAACACAGTCTTCCAAGGTGACAAAATAGTATATGCAGACACATCACTTGGATGCCAAGCACCAAGAATTTGACTCAACTTAACACGTATCGTTTGATAAATACCCTCCAATTTGTGTCCCAAATACGGTAACCATGGATGCACCCAAACATGGATTGGAACAGTTTCTCGTAATGGTTCCCAAGAGCCCACTGCAGCAGTCAGTTTAGGCATCACAATGTTATCCAAAATAAAATGGAGAACTGATGGAGGTAACAACTTTTCCCAAGAATCCATAAACCGAAGCATTGGTTCCGGGTCCCTAGCCTGCCAAGTGTTGACACCAGAAATTCTAACGGCCGGTAACACAACCTCGGATATCAATTGGGAATAAGGCGAAGCAGTATCCCAGATATCATGACATTCTTCACCCTCAAGTACACTCTTCCACAAAGATACAGCCTCTAACCCGTGGAAGGGATTCTGAAGAGGATCCCATCCCTGAAACACTCTAATAAACAAAGGCAGAGCATATGAGCAGGCAATGCAGGACAAGTTACACAACTTGTAGTCCTCAGCAAATTTACTCCTCAGCGCACTGAAACGCTCCGCAAGTGCATCCAATGTCAACTTCCCTGCCGAATCCTCTTCCCCCAATTGATCCAACACACTCATTATCTCTCCCATACTATACAACTGCTTCTTCTGCCTCTCAGCCTCAACTACCAACCTCTCCTTATCCGCCTTCAATCGCTCTGCCGTGGCCTCCTCATTCCTCAAATCCCTATCAATCTTCTCTATTTCAAGCTCTGCCAAGTCCACAATAAGCTTCACATTGTACTGAAGCTCCGGCATTGGAACATCATCCTCCCTCGCCTTCTCCTCAGCATTCAAATTCTCCAAATTTGTCAACACCCGAACCTGTGGTCCTCTCATATCATAAACCTTCTGAACAACCTCAACCTTCTCCCCTTGCTCCGCCTTTCTCGCCAACAACTCATCCGCAGTAAGAAACTCCTCATCCTCCTCCTTCCTCTTCCTCGCCTGCTTCGACCACCGCTTCCCTTTCCCTCTCCCCACACTCTCACTCCCCAACAAACCCTTCTTCTTATCCACCTCCAACTCCTTTACTCCCACTGGAGCCGCAAACTTCTCCGCCTCCCTGTAATCATTAAACCCCATACCCATTTTCTTCGGCCGCAATTTCGCCTCAATGGGAGCCACAATCCCTTGCGCATTCTTCCCAAGCCCACCACCTTTGTACCCCATTTTCTCCAACAATTTCATACCAATCCCTTTCGTGTGCTTCTCAAACCCACCAACAGAATTACCAGTACCACTCACAAAACCTTCGTCTTTCGCTCTCTTCCCCTTATCCAATTTCACCTTCTCAGCCCTCTCCTTCTCTCTCCTCATCGCCCCTTCCTTAATCCTCTTCCCAAACGCCGTCGGCAAAAACTCCTCCTCCTCCACCTCCGCCTCCTCCTCTTCGTTCCGGCTAACTCCATTAGTCCCCGAACCAAACCCTAGACCCGACCCGGAGTTGAACCCGAGGCCAAGACCGGGCCTATCGTCGGCAATATCTTCCTTCGAATTTTCTTCAATCTCTTGGGTGGGCATGACGGTACCGGTGGAGATGAAACTGACAGGCTTGGTGAGGTCGGGTTTCTTGTGAAGATCGCGATTTTTGCGACGCTTTTTAGAGGACGAGTAGTCATCGGAATCGGAGGCCGAGTCCGCAAAAACGCCATAGAGAACGTCCTCTTTGGTTTGAGAACGCTTCTCCTTGCGCTTCCGATAGTAGAACTCGCCATTGATCCATTGTCCGTCCTCGTAATCGTTCTCCATACCGAACTTCTCCATTTCTTGATAATCATCCATCTTCAACAACAACAAAAAACACTAGGGTTTCGAGTTTCGAATTTGCAAGAAACCAAAACCAAAACCAAAAACGAAAAAACACACTAGGGTTTTCGAATTTGTAGTAATGAGACTTAGAGGAGCTAACCGTGTGGCAGCAGTAGTTGGTGTTGTTTCGAAAAACAACAGTCCGGACCCAAAGCTCGCAATCTGGTGCGAGTCCGAAAGTGCACAGAAGAAGCGAAGACCAGAGATTCGAGCTTTTTGAATTTGATTACTAAAAATTTTTGGTTAGCTTAATTAAGTCTTAAAAAAACAGACCCGTTGAGCCGACATAACTCATGTGGGTTACAAAGAGAAGCCCTATGTAATAGCATTAACCAAACAGGGCCGGCCCAAGTCCTCCAAAAACAAAAACGTTCTCACCCTCTTAGAAAAAAAGGCCTCCAAAAACCAACCCCAATTATGAAAAAGCCTAAAATATTTATGGTATAATTTTTTTTTATTTTTTAAAGGATGTGAACCATTTTTTTCATGAGTGATTTTTTTTTTTTTTTGAGAAACCAGACCCAAAGTCTGGGCTATTATTAGAAAAGTGGAAACCAAATACAAAAACTAATGAACATCTAGAACAGCTAGGGGGGCGATGTCAAGAGGTAATTCTTCCATCCAAGCCTAAAATACATCACCAAACTTGGCTTTCTTAGCGAGAGCATCTGCTACCCTATTGCAAGGTCTTTTAACATGCTTAAAAACAACTGAAGAAAAACTAGAAACATAAACTAAAATGTCCTCAATAAGGTTGCCGTATGGGGCTTCACTTGCACCACCACTGTTTATGGCCCGGATCACAGTCTGCGAATCTCCTTCGAATGTGACGTCTTGGATGCCAACTTCAAGAGCAAATGTTATTGCCCTTCTACATGCCAACGTTTCAACTTCCATCACTGTGGTAGGGAGAAGGATGCGCTCAAACATGGCGGCAATCACTTCACCGTTGCTATCGCGAATGATAACGCCTACACCTACCGAGTTGGAGTTGTTGAATACTGCCCCATTGAAATTTGCCTTGAAAGAATTGGTGTTCGGGGGAGTCCATGATTATGTGGATGATGCCGTGGAGTTGCTTGGAGTTTGGGTGTCCTGTAAGTCGAGGTAGTCTTGCAAAAATTTTGCAGCTTGAGGGCCAACCTGGTTCGATGGATGAGATGGAAGACCGATCCTCAATTTGTTTCGTCGCTACCAAAGGCTCCATGCCATACATATGAAAAGTTCTGCTCTGTTATCCTCTGTTACTTGCAAAAATCTAGAAAGTAGGTCAGTAAAATCACTTGGTGGGGAGGAGATGGCTTGGCTGAACCAACCATGCTCCTTCCACACCAATTCCACCTCAATGCAGTGTAGCACCATATGCAATGGATCTTCGGCCACTATTTTGCAAACCGGACACAGGTTCTCATCCACAACATGCAGCCTAATGAGAGTGTCCATTGTGGGTAAAGCTCTGTTGCAAGCTCTCCATGCAAATACCTTCACCTTATTTGGAACTTGTAGCTTCCAAAGTCCTCTCCAAAATTGCTTCTGGGGGTTTGGGTTAGAGCTATTGCCATTGTTGGCTAAAGCTGAATTTGCCAACATCTTAGAGGCACTACGGGTTGTAAAGACACCTGTTGGCGTATGGGACCATATAAGACCATCCGGAGGGAGTCTAGCACTGAGAGGAATGCTAACGATTAGCTTTGCATTTCATGAGTGATGTTTGAGATACTAAAAATTTTATTATATGAGGCTTATAAATTGATATGAAACTTTCATTAATTAGATTTTTTAAGTTTGTTAATCACATTCATTATTACATTAATTTGTAAATATTTTGTAGTAATTTTTTAGTTTTCCTTTTCTCGGTTCTTACAAGGCCTCCAAAATATTAGACTAATGAAAACATAACTCAATAGCTTGAAACTTTAATTTTTGTAAACTAATATCCTATACGGTAGACTATTAACATTAGCCATCTAATCTCTCACATAACCACACACCAAACAATTTCTAACTCTCTCTTAACACCAAAATATACATTTAAAAATTAGATTGCAATTTTACTTAAACCATGCATCGTCTTATATCCAAGATGAAGTAAACTTCTTTATAAAAAAAACACTTTTGTTAAATTGTACTTGAACTATAATATTTAATTATCTATATAAATATAAATTGATTTAGTTAGTATTAATTCATCAAATTAACCTTAAATTTGTTATTATTAAATTAATGTTTAAATAAAAGTC
This sequence comes from Quercus wislizeni, assembly GCA_023055345.1. Taxonomy (NCBI): domain Eukaryota; kingdom Viridiplantae; phylum Streptophyta; class Magnoliopsida; order Fagales; family Fagaceae; genus Quercus; species Quercus wislizeni. The sequence goes on along the minus strand of JALGQJ010000029.1, from coordinate 2,752,809 downwards.
CACTCTTCAACTTATCACCTTAGGTTTCAAACTATACCTAGCCAACCCTGTATCCAAAATAAATCATATTTGTTAAATAGGTCATATTCCATTAACTAGAGTACTAGAATAGCCATACCTCGATATGACACAAACATAACTCACCAACAAAAATTGCCACTCATAACCCAAAGATAAACTAGATTAGGTGAATGTTTTGACATCAATGAATGGGTGTTAAGATATTATGTAAGTTCATTTTTTTTTTTTTTTTTAAGATAGAATTTTTAATATGGATAAAATGTTCCTCCAATTCATTATGTGACAATTTGAAAAACAATTTATGTATACTTTTAATCATCTGAGATATTTAAAAGTTACATGACTTTTTAAAATATTTTAGCAAATCATGTCATTAAAATACACTATTGTGGGAGGCCGAGAGTTATGATACGAAGGAGGAAGCAGTGACTAGTGTAGACAAAAAAAGAGGAAACTTCTCAAAAAAGCCATAATCACCTCTGCATTGAATGCATTGCAACAATCAAACCTGTTTATTAATGACTGAATAACATATGAACAGTGTCAACACAGTCTGTTACTTATTTAGCATGGCCTCAAAAGGAGGGATGAGACAAGTATCTTAAGGGATGATCAACAACTCTTCATGTGGAGGGTTTTGATCGAAGCAAAAACATTATAAAAGAGAAGAGATCCCCAATGAACATGGATTGGATCTCAAATATTAGAAAAAATGATAATCATACTAAGGAAAGAGATCCTTTAGTGTAAAAGGTTCCTTAGCCATTTCGAGGAAGATAAGTTAAACACATTTACCCTTAACAACAATCCTTATGCTAATATCTTGTCATATTTTTATCTTTGAATAAAAATTGTTATCCAAAAGTTCAGCTGTTGGTCCGAACACCCATATCTATAAATTAATTTTGGTGGGCCTCAATCCAAGCCCCTTTACATCCTGGACTTACAGATTTTTAGTCCATATAACTATGTGTTATTTTATAAATTTCCCTATAATTAGTAAAATGAGATTTCTCCAATCCAGTTTTGAGGAAAACATTTTTCTTTTAAAATTTGTTGCCATATAATTTTAAATCATTATATCGTTTTTTTAAATGGATCAATTATCACACATGTAGACAAAACGACTATTTAAAAATTGTCTCAAACATAATTACAACTTACAAGAAGAATCAAAAGAAAAAATTATACAAATGGTGGACGAAAATGAAAACATCTCAAACCAACCATACAAGTCAGAAAGTAAAAGTTTTTTTGATAACCAGAAAGTAAATATTTACTATTTAAAAAATACAATGATATGATAATATCTCTTCTCACATAATAATAATAAACATATTTAAATTCATAAATAAGATTAACGATTAGAAATGAATATCAAGTCCTTATTGCTGAGGATTAACTAATAATTTTTCTGAAATTAAGTCATACACTCATAGGCAGACAGCTCACGAGCTTGGACGGTGGACAATGAATACTCACTTGGATTGGATTTCGGATCCAGCGAAGTCTCTGGCTCCTCGTACTTCTTCTATTCTAGTTGATGCATTAAATATCTCGCACATTGCATCACATCCCAATGCACAAACACACGAAAAACCAATCGTACAAATGCAGCAAATATCACTGAACTTTCCACGTGTCCTCTCCACACTCCCCACATCTCACACCACCCAATCTGGACTGTAACACTTTTTTCTCACTTTCACGTTTCACCAATTAAAGATGCTGTCACTGCCACTCTCTGCTGAGTCCTATAAATCTCTTTGCTTCAAACAAAGCACAATCTCTTTCTCACTCTCTTTTTGAGTCTTTTCGTCTGAAAGTCTTGTTGTTACTACAAAAGGTTGAAAAATCCAATCCTAATTCAATGGCTAAGTCTCTAGTAGTTTCCTATGGTTGTAACAAGGTACCACATAGTCTTCAACATCGTACTTTGTATCCAAACAATTGCCACCCTCTTCCACCACTAAAGCCCACCTTATCTTTGACCCTTCAAAACCAAAACCAAAACCAAAACCAAAACCAAAAGCCTCTATCTTTGAAATACAACTCGCTCACTACTTTGATAAACCGACGAGTCAGTTCTCCGATTACTGCTGCTCTTGACTCGGATGTCCCACATCCACTTCACCAGGTATTTCCGCAATCCCAGCTCTCTGTTTTATGTATTATGATTGTTATTAACAAATTGGTGCTAGTTTCATTATGTTAAGTGTTTAACTAATGCTATGTTTGTCAGCTGAGAAAATAGTATTGTCTTTACCAATGAAAGTAAGAAAACCCCACTAACAAGTTCTGGGTCTGCCAAAAAATGAACAACAGACTAAAGTTTTGCTCTTTGTCGGTTGTGGAATTGTTGCACACTTTGTTGACTTGGATTTCACTTTTTCCAAATGATCATTTTGTTTTATTTATTTATTTATATTTTTAATTGGGGTGTAGAATTCTTATCCAAAAGATTCAATTTCTTGGCCTTTTATTTATTTTAGCAATGAAAATTCATTTCTCGTTATATGATTCTTAACCTCAAGAAATGCATACCTCAGCAAACTTCTGATTTTCTTTTTGGTGGTTGTGGTTGCAGAAAGTTTGGGGCACTTGTTTAGTTTAGGAACACTTATTTGACTTGGATCTTATATTTCAAAAGAGCGAGTAGATTCAAGTTGAGAGAATGAAAAAAAGGTAGAGGAAAGACCAAAGAGTAATGTTTGTAGAAGTAGTAAAAAGTGACAAGTTAATGACAAAGATAACAGAGAGTATGAATTTAGTAAATATTAATATAAAAATAAAAAAGAGTATAACTTATAGAATAGAATGACGGAAAATAATCCATGTGGGTAAATCCGACTAATCTATTAAGGATTCATAACCGACCCCAAAAAAATTGGGATTACGGCTTGTTGTTGTTGTATATATAACTATTTGGCTTGGTTCTTTGCTTTCTCTTTGGATCATCCATTGTCTAAGATTTGAATGAATTGCTAATCATTAATCCTGTCTTTTGTGGTAAATTATTTTGATTTCTTATATCTTGTGCTCTCTGGTTCTTAAAAGCTTGACTTCATTAAGCTGATTAAATACTTCAGAAGCTCAGTTAATCCCCACAATTCCGAGGACCAAGAACATTGTTCTCCTATAATGTCTCAGATATTATTATTATTATTATTATTATTATTATTATTATTATCATTGTTTTTCTATTAGCTTTCATAAGCTGAATTGTAAGCCCTTGGTTTGAGTTAAATGTACTGATGGATTCTTTTGGGGGTTTTGAAAGGGATCAGTGAAATTAAGGAGTAGTAAGAGCTTTGAGCAATGGGATTCATTGACAGCAAAGTTCGCTGGAGCATCAAATATCCCATTTCTGTTGATGCAACTGCCTCAGATCATCCTGAATGCTCGCAATCTTTTGGCAGGGAACAAAACAGCCCTTCTGGCGGTCCCATGGCTGGTACAGCATTGCTGTAGCTTCTTAATCATTTAAAGCAAAATTTTAAATTCTTTTCAATCTTTCGATTTATTATTGTTTAATGTCCTCAGTTTAGGCTCTTAGAAAACATTCAGGCAAAAGTTGAAATCAACAATATCAAGTTTTAGAATTGACATTCTTTTCTTAGGCTTTGTTGAGTGATGTTTCAATCCTCTTCTGTTTTTATGTTATGGAGAAAAGATTCAAAACTTCAAACTGTCCCCCTCCTCCCCCCCTACTTTTTACTATCAACCAGACAACGCATTGCCTTTGGAACCTAAGGGACTGAATGTTGTTAATGCAGGGAATGTTCACTGGTTTACTTGGAAACCTTTCATTGCTCTCATACTTTACAAAGAAGAGGGAGAAGGAGGTGATTGTTGTGCAAACATTGGGCGTAGTATCACAATATGTGGTATTCCTGCAGCTTGCAATGGCAGAAGCCATGCCTCTACCTTATTTTTTGATTACTTCAGTTGTTGTCGCAGCCGGGCTTATATTGAATTTCACGAATTATTTTAATTTGCTCAATGCCGGAATCTGGCGCATTTGGGAAGATTTTATCACTGTTGGCGGGCTATCTGTCCTTCCCCAAGTAATCTCCTCCAGCCCCTCTCTCTCTCTCTCTCTCTCTATTTGCATGCCCAAACACACACACAAACATCTATTCTAAAATTTATTTTGGTATTTAGGCAATGACAGTATTTATTTATATCTGGCACTTATAATTCTGATCCTTTTAAACATGTTTGGATGCAGATTATGTGGTCTACATTTGTCCCATATATACCAAATAGTATCTTGCCAGGGGCAATAGCTTTTGTTATAGCTGTCACGGCTGTTATTATGGTAAGCTTTACCTACCTGTGGGCTGTTTATCTACTTTTATTCATGTTACTCTGATAAGATATGAGTCCTAAATGTGGTGAAAGCATTAGAACACGAATCATTCAGTTTAGTTCTAGGTGCATAAAGTTTCCTTTCTCTGTTGGTAGATTAAGGGGGAATAGAACTGTAACAAGGGCAAATATAGCTGATGGGAACAATGTGCACGGAGTCTTTCAACATGATTAAAGTCTGTGTGCTGGATCATGGGTGAATCTCTTCATTCTAGGAGTTAGGATGCTTAATTACTCTCTGTAGTCAGATGCCTTTTGAGTTATTTAAAATAGTTTAGGGTGTGACGTCTACATTGATTTTCACATTATTGAAGCTCATTGAATAAGGTGCTCTTTGCAATGACTTTCCATAGCATAAAAATTCCTTCTCTAAGAGAAATTTTAGATTATTGTTCACTGCATGCACAAATAGAATCACTAATAAATGGGGTCCTCTTGCTATTCTTATGTATTAGTTTCATGTCAAAGAGAACTTAAGGAAAATGCATTCTATAATTTCTCCAGGCACAGCAGCATCAGTGATTGCCTTAATTTTGGAATCCTTGGGCCTGAGCAGACCTATCAAAATTAATATTAGACAACTCAAGTATGTGTGCATTGTAGAAAATGATAAAGAAAGGTTGCTCTGTGTCAAAACATGGTCAATTTAATACAAACAATAACTTCAATAATAATAGAATGTTACAATTCATTTTATGTGGTTTTTCTTTTTTTGAACTTCACTTACTGAGCCTAATCAAGTCCATGCTTAAGTGACCTGGCCTTGTCATGTACAGTTCTAAAACATATCATTTGGGTGTATGTGTTGATCTTTACTTTTGCATTCAAGAGCACCAAAATTGATCTCTGATGATTTTTCTCTCTATATGTTTGCCTGATCCACCTAAAGGTCTCCATTACCTGAGTAATGTGGGATCAAGCTCCTACTATTGAGCAATAAAAGTGCTGATGTACAGGACAGTTTATTCATGATATTATCGCAGTTCAAATAATTGAATAACATGCTGATGATTTTTAAAAATTAACCCTTTTTTTAATTCTAATCCTGCTATAGCCTTGACCAGGCACATTAAGTGGTAAGTTTCAAACGTTACTGGTTTTACATAATTCAGTGTGTTTGGATTGAGAGAAGTGGAAGGAAGAGAAGTAAAGTATTTCAAAGTTTTAATTACTACTTATGTTTGGATCTTTGAGAAGAAAGTGAAGACAGAAATGAAAGGAACTAGGCTCTCATTGTACTTCAGTCCAAAATTGAATGGATTTGGTGAAAACTGGAAGTGTTCATGTATGTACAACATTTAAAGCATATTTACAAATTAATTATGACACAAAATCAGTAGAAACTATTTATAAAAATAAAAATCTTCTCTTTTCTTCCTTCCGATGCTAAACAAAATAAATTACTACAAACTTCAATGCACTTCTTATCAATTTCCTTTGTGTCACTTATTTTCACTCTAAAATTGCCAAACTGAAGTGAAAAGATCCTATCCTTTTGCCTTCCCATCCAGACATAATTCATTTGTAAAATTGTTGTGAGATTAATTTGTTGTCATTAACATAAAAGTGACTAATTCAGGGTTCATTATCTGCAATAGATGCCTTTAAAAAAAAAATTTGTCATTCTTTTTAATGTTTCTTAGATTAAGACCAAGAAATGGGCAGTCTGATTCAGCCTTTCCCCCCCCTAACATGAAGCTGCTAATATTTGCAGGTACGAATGGGTAAACTTTCTGAGGAAGGTGTCAAATTTGTTGGAGGAATATCTGGGTGGACGGCTACACTTCTCTTCATGTGGATGCCAGTTTCACAAATGGTAATCTAATCTTGTGGTGCTGTCTTAGAATTGTGACATTTTAAATAGGAAAATTTATTTTGTATGTGTTAGATCAATAGTTGAACAATCAAACTCATGTGATGAGGAGAGTTAGAATAATGGTTAAATGATACAAGATTAAGCTTCAAGTCAGCTGGTAGTTCACAGGTACATACACTGACAACAATTTGTGCTTCCTGTTCAGTGGACAAATTTCCTGAACCCTGATAACATCAGAGGCTTATCAGCTTTCTCAATGTTACTCGCTATGATGGGAAATGGACTTATGATTCCACGTGCCCTCTTTACTCGTGATTTTATGTGGTAATGCCCTTGTCCTTCTATGCTCTTTTTGATTTCAATGTTGAATAAGATATTCATAGGTCTGTTTAACTTGCTAATGTTCCACAGATTAACCCTCTGCATTTCAACTCTAGAAGAATAAGTTTGTTCTAACTTGCATTTGAACGCCACATTGCCAAAATAATTATGTGTATCATCTATCATGGTATTGTTTCTAATAATGCCCACCATGCTATATACTGTAAAGTTTACCATCTAACTTAGTTCTTGGGTGAAAAGAAGGTATTCCTATGAAGTAACTCTGATTGTTATCAGTTTCCATTATCAGAAGGGTTGTGGGAGGTGGAGTTGTCTGTCCAAGTGGCTATCTCCACTCACTAGAAATCTTCTATATAACATATTTATGACCTATACCAAATATATCTAAACATTTTTAGGTACGAATGGGAAGTATCATAGAATTCTTGAACATTATCATTCAACTTCCAGGGAGTTAGATACCGACTAACAAATTTTAGTGAACTCCTTACTGACCTGGTTTGAACATGCTTTTTGTTGACCTGATTCTTTGATGTTTTTGTTTTATTCATTGATGCTTTGATGAATTATTAACTATATATATTAGTAAAAAGTTGGTTCAATTGTGACTACAGGTTTCTTGGTTCAACTTGGGCTACTTTGTTTTATGGATATGGGAATATTCTATGTTTGTACTGGTAAGAAATCCCTAATGAATAGCCCATCTCTACTTATATATATATATATATATGTATTTTTTTTTATGTTTACTGAGTGACAATTTGATCTCAACTGAATCTGTGTTGTATTGTGATTTCAGTTTCAACGCCACTAGTAGGGAATTCTTCTTGGCAGCAACGATTGGTTTGTTTTTGTGGATAGGTTGTCCCTCTATCCCCCATTCGTGCTATAAGTTGATTTTTATGAGTTTTTATAGACTGATAACCTTCAACAACACCCCCGTCCCCCAAATCTTTGGGTTTCTTTTTTTAATTTATTTTATGTGCTTGAGCCGACCATCAAGTTTTTCTTGCTCTAAACTTGATTCTAGTCTTGAAGATGGGAGAAAAAAACCTACTAATATAATTTTCCTTACAACAGGAATGGCTCTGTGGAGAGACCCCATAGTGTATGGATACAACTCACCTTTGAGATCCTTGAAAGAGTTGGTTTTTGGTTCTTGACTTGAAGCCAAGTTGATGCTGCAAATGGAGCTCAACTGATGTAGAAGTGACGTGGTCTCAGATCCTAAGCATAAAATGCAACAATTCTTTTTCTGCTGGGATGCTGGTGCAACATCTGCGACAATAGCGTGCCACCCTACAAGTTTCAATCATACAACATTTTCACCATATTACCACTGCTTTTTATCTATGGAGGGAACTCGAAATAGCACATTGTAACTTTTAAAATGATAGTATAAAATCAGCTCCAAAATAGTCCTGCATGTAGCATAATCTCCTATAATAATTTGTCCAATTTTAAATCACTGCTTGTTTTATAGTGTCCTTTCTCTCTAGGGTCAAATGCTCTCATTTGTCCCAACTTATTTGTTATTTGTTCAAAAATAAATAAGGCTACAAGGGATGTTAATATAATCATCTCCGTTGGAACATTTTTTTTGATTGGTAAGTTGTGCATCAGAGATTTGAATCCATTACTTCATCCTCCAATTGGGCACTGAATTTTGAATCAATTCATCCTCCATCCCATTCTTAGGAGAGGAGGTTCTCCTTAATTTTTGGATGTTTCAATCTAGAAATTCAGCTCATTTCTTAAAAGGTTTGAACTACTACATGACCATTTTAGGCAAGCCAACTAGTTTGAAGTTTCACATTCAAGAAGTATACAGAAAAACAAAAATGTATGAAAAAACTGGTAACATAAACTATCCGGAAATGCTTGTAAGTATGGGAGCTTAAAATGAATAGCAAGAAAGCTCAAAATACCATTAATCATCCTATCAGAATCAAGAAATTTTAGAATTGAATGCGCAGTTTTTGATTATGCCGATTTGGATTGGAATGGAATGGAAATAGTACCTAAAAAGTTAAGAGGAAAACATATCCTTTATTTGGAACAACAAAAGTTTTACAAAAAAAGTTCTCCTATCAATATAATATGATTAAAAATGAAAGAAAACTGCCCAAGTCAATTATATCTGGCTGGGGCCATGTATAAGATTTTGTAGTGTCTTCCTCTCATCTCTTGAAACAAGTCTTCCAACATTTTGGAAAAAGGGAGCTCCAAGCCTTCAACATGTCCCTTATATGGGACCAGAAAAAGTCTCAGGATTCTCTCTCTTTGGTCCAGGTGCACTAAAATGGAAACCAAATCCCCTCAAAAGATATGGACAAGTGGCTATTGACGTTTTAACAAACTTGGAACGCATTTAGGAACATTTAGGTCCCGTATCTCTTGAACAAACAAGTCATGGCTTTTCCATGCATCAAACTTTTCAAGGCCTTTTGATCTTGGCCCAAAGTGCAAAGTAAATTGATTCTGCAAAACAACGCATGTCAAGCTAAAATATATGATGCCAAGCAACATCCATGGATGCCTAAAGTGATACAGAAAGAGAAAATATGAAACAATAAATTTGGAGATTGAAATTATAAGTTCATATAAACTCAACTGAACTAAGATTGAATCTTAATTAAAAATTTACAATAATGATTTGAATTTAACATGAGTCAGTGGATTTAGTAAAGTTTTGTTATTATATTGAGGATTAGCTTTGGGTGTGCCGGTGCACTTAAGGACTGAATTAAAGAGAATTCATGAATTGTGGAGAAGATTTAATAAATTTTACCTGTTGAATTAGAAATTTGGATGAGATTATTCCACAAAAATCAGTTGTCATCAACAATAAACCTCAATCAAGTTCAGAAAATTCAATGGATTTCAAGTAATAAAATGAAAGTAGAGAATTAGTAATTTTATTAGGAAGAGAAAATAAATTGGTGAGGGAAGGGAAGACAGAGTTTCTTTATTGGTAGAGAATCAGAAGATAGAGTAGGTGGTTTGTCATATTGGAATAGATACATCAGAAGGTATGCAAGAGAAAAAAACAGGGTTTCCAGTTTTTAATAACCATTTTTAAATAAAGGTATGCAAGTGATAAAGGAGTATAAAACTCGAGCATTCCCCTCTTTTAAAATGAATGATTATTTATACAAAAAAAGTGATAACATATTCAATTTCAATGAAGTTTATTATTTATAAAAAAAAAATGATAACATATTTAAAAGTTACCTAATTCATGATTCTGGAAATCTCTTTCAGCTTCCTGGCATCCATGTTCCTCCAGCAAAATATTAGACCACCCTATTAAGGATATCAAACAGTTGAGACTGTGTAAGCATAAGATAAAAAGTAGAGTTCACCTTTCAAAGAGCATTTCCACTGTAGCACCTTTGCAAATGTACTTTCCGTAATCTATAGTATACCTGATTTATAGCCAACTAAATGCAACTGCAGAGTTCTACCATTCAAGGAGCACAGATCTATATCTTCACATTGGGAAATTAGAAAAATGGATTAGCATATGAAAATTAAATGTTTGTTGTGTTTATTAAGTAACAGTTAAAAGGAAAGAATGAATAGAATCAATGTTCAAATGTGGCAGCCTGGTAGTTTTTTTTTTTTGGGTAAGTAAATAATCTTTGTATTAATAAGAGGATCAACAATTGTCTTTGGCATCCCCCATTTATCTCCCAAAAAAAAAAAAAAAGAATAACGACCCAAAGTTCTCCTACCACCAAACACTGAAGTAAGAGGCAAAATACTGTATGTGCACTTTTCTTGCTCGTACAACACCAATTAACTATAACTATTCCCTTCTCAAAAAGATTTTCCCCCATCAAAATCATCCTTGATGCAGCTGCCAAAAAATCCTATCTTGTGTAGAACCCTTTAATCCATATATTCTTCCATGGAAACCCAATATCCCAGTTTCCTCTTAAGGCTTTATAATAGGATCTAGTATCAAACTGTCCAGAACATGAAAGCCTCCAACATATTCACCCTGATATTACCATTAACAAAGCAATAAATTAAACACAGGAGAAGGGAGAAAATAATAAAGGTAAATTGCTTTCCACAAATATGCATTGCTTGATGCTTTGGTATGACATGCAGAATAGTGATATCATTTATCTGAACAGCGGGAATGTCCCAGTTGATAGACACACAAAATCAGGCTGTCTGTGGCTCCTTTTCAGGGCCCATCTTTCCACTCCAATAGTTCAATCAGCAGGGCATGTTTGTAAAGCTTATGCTGGAAGGGAATAAATGACTTAAAGCAGAGTGAAGAAATAAAAGAACAAAACTTCTGAAGTGCTAAAAAGAGGAAATATAGTAAAGATTTCACCAGGGAACATTTACTACTAAGAAATTAAGAGAGATTATATTTTGTAGTTTACAAAAGGGCATTGCCATTCACTGGATCCAAGAGAGCAATAAATGAGACTCCTAAGGCCAGGATAGAACATGAGGGGAGCTCCTTGATTATCTGTTTCTGTTTACTTTTATTTTTGTGCATGGTCACAAAATACAGTATGAGAAATTATTACCTTTGATTTGAAATTTATGTTCTACTTATAAATATTTTCCCTTCATTATTTCCTACAAGAGTAAAACCAACCTCTCTTTCAGCTTTGAAGCTTTGAATAGTGGTTCAACATTTCTTCCTTTCCTGTATTTCCCAACACTCAGGAATGGAAATGTCATTATGTCTATAGATTGCCACAAAGGGTGGAAGAAATTCTGCAAAGTAAACGTTAAAAATATTAGTACTTAAATGTAACTGGGCATTGCAACTCAGGATTAAAATTGAAATGATCCACCATGTCTCTGAGAACCAAACTCAAAGGCATTAAAAAAGAAATGGCTCTTTCCCTGTACTACATAATGTCTACTTTATAAAATAAATAAATAAATCACAGATCATATCAATAGCTGGAAATATCAAGGAATCAACAAGTAACCAAACCAAACAGACACTATATGGATTGTACTCTAAGCCTCATGACAGGAATAAAAAAATTGGTGCTTTCTTCTCTGAAAGTGAGTATCAAAATAAATTACAGAGAGAGAGAGAGAGAGAGAGAGAGAGAGAGAGAGAGAGTGCTTTCTGTGGATGCTGAAAGAATGGTGAAGGAATCATGCACCAAGACTTAAAGAGGCATAGTGATGACGCCTCCCTAGAGCAAGAATATTATTATTGAGAAAAAAGAAGATTAGAAATGTAAATGAGCCTCTTATGCTACCACAGGATCTACAAGTTGTAGGTTTCAGGTCATAAATAAATGTTCTCTATCATATCATAAATAATGATTTAAAACTTACGAATGCAGTTTAGAACCCCGAGTTCAAAGCAAGGATTTACACATGCGAGTCCAAAACAGGAGGCTTTCAACCTTATTCTCAGTGTTAATCTGGAAAAAATGCCAAGTCAGAATGGCTAATGGCTGAATTCTAATGCTCTTTTCATATAGAAACAGACTTTAATCAGTTTGGTGAAAAGTATAGTATGAAAATATGAACACCACAGGCCAAGACCAAGGCGTCAAGAAAGCATACCATATTTGAAGTACTTCATGGGCTGGCATCCAACTGAAGAATTGGAATGTTGCAGCAACATATACTTTTATTGGCGCTTGAGTTGCTGGCTATCCATGATAGAGATTTCCTGTCTTCTGCTTATCATCCCATCTCTCATCTGTTCTTTTCTCTCATACAGTTCCTTCAACAGCCTTCGAGCATCAGCCTTCTTTCCTGGTGTAGAAAAGGTGGAACTGATACATAAAATAGTACCTTCACATGGGATGAACCCTTTCTCATTCATCTCTGCGAATAAACTTTTGGCCTCAGCACGATATGAAGCTTTCAATGTTCTGTCCAACTCTGGTTGCAGAGATAGATTGCACCAGCCACAGACTAGTATGTCGTAAGTTGAAGAATTAGGGGACACCCCTCTCACCTGCATCTCATTTAGAAGCTCTCTAGCCTGGCCCATTTTTCCCACCTTAGCAAAATCACTAATAAGCACATTGTAGGTGCTAGTTTTGGGAACAAAGCCTTTAGTTACCATTTCACAATAAAGCTTTACTGATTCCTTCTTATTTCCAATCTTACCATGTCCAGAAACCAAAGTATCATAAGTAGAAGCATTAGGGACAAATCCTCTTTCCTTCATTTCACCAAATAATTCGTCTGCCTCTGTCATCAAACCAGCAGCTGAAAGACACCCTAGAAGGAGATTGTATGTAGCAATATTTGGAGAAACTCCTTCAAGCATCATCCGAGAATACACATCAAAGGCCTTATTTACATTGCGGTTTACGCTATATCCCCGTATAAGGGCATTGTAGGTAATAGTATCTGCTAAAATTCTGCTTTGTTTCATATCTTTCAATACTGAAGTGGCTATCCTGGTCATCCCTAGCCTGCATAAGGTAGTGATTAGAATGTTATAAACCGACTGATCAAGTTTAAGCCCCATATCTAGGAGTTTCTCATGCATTTGCAAAATTGCATCTGCCCTGTTACTCTTTGAAGATGCATCAAGCAGAACTCTATAAGTGGTTAAAGTAGGGTGAAGCCCCAGAACCAACATTTCACTCAAAATGTCCACTGCAGTTTTAGTATCACCAACTTCACAAAGCCCGGTAATCAGAATGTTACAGGTGATTAAATTTGGCAGAAAGCCTTGGTTCTTCATCTCATTCCAGAGTTCAAAAGCTTTTTCCAAATTCCCTTGTTTGCAGTATGCATTCATCATGGTGTTGTATGTAGCATGGTCTGGAGACAAACCCAGCTCTCTCATTCCAGTATAAACAGATTCTGGTTCATATTTTCCTAACCTCAATAGACCGTTTATCAGAGCATTATATGCAACAACATCAAACCCTATATTTCCCTCTGTCATTTCTTGGGCCATCTTAAGAGCAGCAGACTCCTTTCCAAATTTGAAGAAGCCATCCATTAAGGACGTATAATTAACACGGTCAGGCAACAAGCCCCTAGACATCATATCTTTGACCAGTCCCTCAGCCTCCTCCATGCTTCCTCCTCTTTTCAAGTTGTTCACAAAAGCATCAAGGATAAAATTGTTTTCCTCTAATCCTCTGATTTTCATTTCATTATATAGATCAAGAGCAGTTGCTTGCTTGCCTGCCTTGAAATAGCCATTAATCAGTGTTACATATATAAAAGCATTCGGCAGGATATTTCTTTGCACCATCTTCCTCAGTAAATTGACAGCTTCATCAAGCATGCCTTTCTTCACATAGCCATTAATTATAGAGGAATATGTAATTATTGTTGGATAAACATGCTTCTCTTCCATTTCTTCAAATACAGATTCTGCAGTATTCATGTCTCCTAACTTGCAGAGCCCATCAATTAATGCAGAATAGGTGATATAGTTTGGAACTAGATTAAGTTTTGAAAATGTTCTGAACATGACCTCAGCCTCATTAGCTTTCCCAACCTTAAAAAGTCCATCCATAAAAGCAGTAAGCGTGACCACATCAAAAACAATGCCACGAACTACCATTTGGCTTTGAAGGATAAAAGCCTCAACAGCTCTCCTTGCCTTAAATAAGGAATCAACGAGGATAGTATATGAAACATGATTAGGATCCACACCCATCTTCTCCATCTCCCTCATAAGTACATTTGCTTCAGGTAATCTCCCATGCTTGCAAAGGCCATATATAATGGAATTGTAAGTAACTACATCGGGAAAGAACCCATTCATAACCATTTCCTCATACAAAGAAAATGCTTCCTCCAGCCCTTGCTGCTTACAGTATGCACTAATGAGGGTAGTGTGTGTAATAAGGTTTGGTTTCAAATCCACACTATCATCAATATTCAGAAGTGCATGATCTTTGTCACTCCAAGACCCAAAAACCTCATCCATAAGACTCTTGGCCTCAATAAAATCACCCGTCTTGCAAAACCCATTTATCAAACTATTATAAGTAACAATATCAGGCAAAAAACCATCATTTCTCATACTCTCCAACAATTCGAGTGCACGAGTCACTTCCCCAGCTTTGCAATACCCATTAATCAATGTGTTCAAACCTATAACATCTCCACAAAACCCCCCACTAACCAAATCATCCATAACCCACTCTGCATTAATTACCAATCCAATTTGGCAAAACCCATTAACCAAAGTATTGCAAGTAAAAGAATCTATACAAACACCCTTCTTTACCATTTCAGACAAAAACCCAAAAGCCTGATGAGCCAATCCTTGTTGACAAAAACCCCAGATGACAGTATTATAGGTAACAGTATCAAATTCAGCATTCCTAAGCAAATCCAAAGCCAAACCCAACTGACCCACTTTACATAAAGAATGAACCAATATGTTGGTAGTGAAAACATTGGGCAGAACCCCAGAAGAGAGCATTTCATTGTAAAGAACCCATACCTGAGAAACTAAGCCAGCAGCATTGAATTCGTATAGAAGACGATTCCAGAGTGGCAAAATGGGAATAATACCGTGACTTCTCATATGGAAGAAGGAGTCTGAGGCTTTGGAAAATCTTCCACAGGACAAGTAGAGGTGGATGAGGGTGCAGAAGAATGAGGCATAGAGATGAGACTTTGGAGGTGGGAAAGTGATGGCATTGGTTTCATATTTTGGATGGGAAGAGGTGTTTGTGAAAGAGGGAAGAGGGTTTTGATGGGGTTTAAGGTTTAAGAGATGGGTTGGATTTGGATGCTTAGTTGAGGATGAGAAAGTGAAGGACTGGGAGAGAGATGTGAAGTGAAAGAGGGTCTTCTTTGTTTGCTTCTTCAAGTGCTGCATCACCTTTCAGGTAAAGCTTCTATTAACTGCTTCTATCTGCAGTCTGCTCCCTTAACTCTTTTCTGTTCCACTGTCTTCTTCTTCTTTTTTTTCTTCTGTAAACTGGCTAGTTCCGTAGATTTTGGGGGGTCTTTTTTTCACCTAGCTCAACTGTAATCCTAATCTCTTATTATTATAGAGGAATAAGGGATGCAAGAAGTTTGAATCTAAAATGACCTAATGAAATATATATATATATATATATATATATAAAACCGAATGTCATGAGTTAAAATCTTATTACCACCATAGAGGTGGCGTAACCGGCAGAACCAGAATTTTTACTTTGAGGTGTAGGAGACTAACGCCTTGTTTGGTTTGTTTTTTTTTTATTATTCAATTTCCGTTACTCATCACTTATCACTTTAAATACTACATCCGTTTGGCACCATCACTCAATTTCCATCACTCAAAATTTTCACACTATTTGTGGGCCCCATACCTGTCACTCATTGCAAGTTTTTTTTTTTTTTCAATACCCAAACTCACCGAACCTGGTGAAAAAAAGAAAAAGAAAAAAAAAAGAAGAAACCCAGAACAGATCGAAGTGAAAGAAAGAAGAAAAAAAAAATCAATCGAACAGCCAACCAGGGGAAGAAAGGGAAAAAAAAAGTCAAAAGTGGTCAAAAGTTATGGTTGGGTACTGTTTGTGGGTCCCCTATGTGTGTTTAATTACAATATTGCTATTGAGTTATGAGTTATGGAAACTGAAAACAGCAAAAATGTGTTTTCAGTTTCCATAACTCATAACTCAAAAATTAGAGAATTAAGTGATGGAAACAGAATTATCGTTTGCCAAACAACCTCTTTGTCATGGGTCCCACCATTTTTGAGTTATGAGTTATGGAAATTGAGAATTGAGTTATGGAAATTGCTAAACCAAACACCCCCTAAACTATCACATTGATTCACAATTCAAGAAAAGTATCATATACAGATAACTCATATATATTGCATACAAAAGTTATATTTCTAAACATTTATCTTATATGAAAGCTTGTCCAAAAAAAAAAAAAAAAAACTTATATGAAAGCTTTACAGAAATGTCATAGTTAGGAGCCCAATTATTTTCTTGGGAAGGGAGAGTCTATATAATAATAATAATAATAATAATAATAATAATAATAATTGGTGAGTCTTATATTTACCTACTACTAATTAATATTTAAAATTTTTGTAGAGGCCATGGCCTCCCTAATGTTAGACATGGTTCCGTCCCTATGGCTCAATGATAGAATGTCTTTATAACCCATTTCACTTGCAAGCCTAGGAGTTATAGGTTTGTAAGTTGAAATCTTATTTCTAGTAGCTTAGTGATAGAAAGTTTTTATGACTCATCTTACCTGCAAGTTCTAAAGTTATGAGTTCGAGTAGTGACAAACCTCATTATTGCATGGATGATCTCATAATATGCATAAGTTAGAATTTAAGTGGGTCAAGCACAGTAATGACACCTACGAATCAACCATATTTTGAGAGCACCTAATAATCACTCCTAATAACTTACCATTAACTGTTTGCCGGCATTAAAAATTTAAAACTAGGGCTTCTCTTTTCTACCCCAAAATGGCAAAATCTGCCCTCTCTCTCTAGTTTCCACACTTTCCTCTCGAGTCTGTGCCTTAATAGTAGGCCCAATTTCTCAGGCCTAAATCATGTGATATGAAGTCCATCTAGATTCTAGATCCACTACGTGATGTATTGGGCCATGAATTAAAAAAAAAAAAAAAAAAAAAAAAACCAAAACCCTAACCCCTACTTCAAAATTTTCTGTCATTTTCTCTGGGAAAATCTTAGGCATTTATTCTGATCCACATTTCCATTGCAATGAAACAATAACAACAGCAACAATGGCCACCAAATCACAACCATTCTCATGGTCACGTCTCCTCCTCAACCATCAATTCCTGAAAAAACCCACAAAACCCCCACTCCACTTTTCCCGGAAAATCTCCACTTTCACACACTTTCCCACCTCCCAAACACCGAAATTCTCATTTCTAACAAAGACCCATTACTCCACAGCCTCCGAAAGGGTGGTCCATGACCTCCTTGCCGAGGTGGAGAAAGAGAGGCATAGAGAAAGGGAGCAGAGGAAAAGGGCTGGCTTGGACACCAAAGACATTGATGCTGAGGATGAGGAAGATTACATGGGTGTTATGCCATTGATAGAGAGGCTTGAGAAACAGAAGCTTAAGGACACTGGGGAATTGAACCGCTACGAGGAGCGTTCGGACTCTGATAGCGATGATGATGACGAGAGGTTTAGCAATGAAGCAGTGAAGAAGAGGAAGGATGAGTTTGATAGGAAGTTCAAGCGGCACGAGGAGTTGCTTAAGAACTTCACTGAAGCTGGTATTGAATGCCTTCCACTTGTTTGTTTGTTTGCTTCTTTGGATGATTTCTGATGTTGAGTGGAATTGGAGTGATATATTTGGATGCTTGAAAAGTGTAGGAAAAGACTAAAGAATGACTTTTTAATACTGGGTTTATAGTTATCTCATGGTTTTGTTTGTAATGTTGAGTAGAACTGTAGAAGAGTTTGGGATGATGTGTTTGGTAGCTTAGGAAGTATGGGAGTGGGAGAAGTATAGAAAATGGAATTCTTTTTATCGGCAAGTTTGCTAATTTTTACTAAGAAATTTTAGCTCAAGTGAGTAAAGTGCAACTTTTTAAATTACAGTTTTGCACTAGAAATGTAATTATCATTTTTTTTTAAGGTTTTGGGGGTGGGGATTGAATGAACATTTTTGTTCTTCTTAATAATTTAATTTATTTTTGAGTAGCATAGGTTTTTTTGCAACTAGTGGGTTGTGGGAAAAGATACATTCAGCAGCTCTCAATTGATATGATGACAGTTGAAGAGCTTTGTAGAAGATGATCCATGTTAGATTAATATGAGTAATTAAGGATAATCCCATCTTTACTATTAAAAAGAGAAGAAAAGTTCTAACCTCAAGTGTTCTTAGTGCATCCTATTGGATGTTATGTTCGATAAACTTCTGAGTTTGGATTCTTTACAATTGGGTTAAGGAGCATCTTTTCAACTTTGGAAGAATTGCCAGTAACCTCCCTCTCATTGCCATTTTGACATGGTAATGTCATCATGATCTATAGAAAGCCTGAAACAATATATGTATGCATTCACATTCTAAAGACTACATTTAACTTTAATTGGTTATTGTATCTAAGGTGTTCATACTACTGCATATCTAAGGTGTTCATCTCGTGAACACTTTGTATTCTTTTTTCTGTTAATTATCAATAATATTTCTTTCTTACCTATCAAAAAAAAGAAAAAAGAAAAAAAGATAGTGGAAAAGATGTTCCCAACTCCATCTAAGTTCTGTGTGGATGGAAGAGAAGAGGAGCTGCGGGAGGTGGGGGAAGGGGACATTAATTTGTTTTTCTGGCCCTGCAGTCTTCACAGTTGTTGGGTTTTGTTTTGCCTGACAGCTCATGTGCACCCAGCACACACACTCACGCTCACCATGCATACAGGCAGTAACATAAATTGATATACGTTTGTATGTCATTCTGAGTTGCTTTCTTTTTTTTATTCTCTGGCTTTTTGGCCATTCTGTTAATTGAGGGAGCACTAAATGTTGCTGAATTACAAAGATAATTCAATTAATGTCTTCTCTGCAGTCTTTCCCTTCAGTATGGGCTTTATATGAAGTGCTCTTTGTAACTCAGCAGAAAATTTTAATTTAGTTAATAAAAATTTCCTGTTCTTTCGCAAACTAATGCTCACGTCCAATATTCTATTAGGGTTGCTATATAAGGAAGAGAAACTGTAAAAAAATTTTAAAAATTGACTTCGAATGTTGACATTTTTGTTTTCAAACATTTTTATTATTATTATTATATTTTATCCATTTCTAAGTTTCTGATCAACACAATGGAGGGTTCATGTTCTGTATTTGTGTTTTCTTCTTTTGACTCCCCATAAGAATGGGATGGAGGACAAGGTCATAGGTTGAACTCTTGTAGAGTGTGTGAGTTACTAATAAAAAGAAAGTGTTGTTTTATATAAATTGATGTGAGATTCTTTTTGGTATATCTAACAGACACACTTGATGACGCATTCAAGTGGATGTATAAAATAGACAAGTTTGAGCAAAAGCATTTCCGACTCCGCCTTGAGTATCGGGTCATTGGTGAGTTGATGAATCGTTTGAAAGTAGCAGAGGGAAAGGATAAATTCATTCTTCAACAGAAACTAAATAGGGCTATGAGGTTGGTGGAATGGACGGAAGCTTATGATCCTAACAATCCTGCCAATTATGGAGTTATTCACCATGAACAAGTTGGGGCTTCTGCTGATCTCTTGGACCAACCTGGATTTGAGAAGGCAAAGCAATTGATACAAGGGGATGACGATGATGAGGAAGAGTTTGATGACATGAAAGAGAGGGATGACATACTGATAGCAAAGATTAATTCCATTGACAAAAAACTTGAAGAGAAGCTAGCAGAGTTGGACCATACATTTGGAAAGAAGGGGAAGCTTTTAGAGGAAGAGATCAGAGATCTGGCTGAGGAAAGAAATGATTTGACAGAGAAGAAAAGAAGACCTCTGTACAGGAAAGTAAGTGCATGCATCATCCTGCTACGTTTTTCATTGTTAATTTATAAAATTCAGCATACTTGAGGATTTCTGATTTTTTTTATTGTACTAAATATTCAAAATTCATCTGGTTAACATTGTGATGTGAGAATGGGACAAATTCTGTAAGTTGTAGCTTTTGTTCTGTTTTTTTCCTTTTGCTCTTTTCTTTGTCATGCAAGTATTGTACAATTTCATTTGGTTTTGAGTCTTTTTGTGGAGAAGTTTCTCTTGCTTTTCTTGGTTTTTCAATTCATGGAATTAAATATGACCATAATTGGTAGCATCTTGAAATGATTAAAATTGTCATTTTTATTGGTAAATTACACATGCGCCCAATGGGTCAGGAACCCAGGATTTCACCTTCTATCCCATTATTATGGGAAGAGGAAATGCCATTGAGCTTTAGCTCATTGGCATGATTATAAATTGTCTAAATTTAAGCTCATTCCTCACTAGTCATATCAAGGAAAATCATGTCCTACTGGAGTGGATTCTATTCATTGTTTTGTGTTTTTCTTAGATATGTATAAAGGGTCATGCTAATGAGTGACCTTTGAGCATTGGTTAATAATCTATTTTAAGAAAGTTTTGACACAACTTTTATGAGAAATAAAAAAAGCTGTCAAAATATTAATTGTTTTTCTTTTTTTTTCCCCCATAAAAACTTTCTTTAAATGGATTATTAACTAATGCCCTAAGGGCATCCATTAGCATTTCCCATGTATAAATGCCTAGTTGGCACCATGTTTGCTTCAAAAAATTCTTTGGAACTTTCTTATCACAAAAAAATAAAAAATAAAAATCTTTGGAACTTCAATATGAACTTGAGCTTGTAGGTTAATGCCTACATTTCTTAGATTGATCTTTGTTTAATAGACCATTACTTAAAAGACGAAAGATACTTGACTCCCGTTTCCTCTACGTTCAGTGTCTCATATCTTGAAGGAACTTGGTTGATGTGGAAGCCGGTTAGAGGTCAAGAGTTCAAGTATTGTCATGAAACACACACACACACACACACACACACACAGCGCATGGTGATTGCCTTGTCCTGAAATCTCTATGCTGATTTGCCTGGGATAAATTGTTCTTTTTTACTCAAACCTTTTATGATTTTGACTATACTTAACAAAGTTTGTTCTTCGTGTAATTACTTTTATATTTTATATTCTGCAGTTATCTTCATTATAGATATGCTGCAGTGTTTTCCGGCTTTTTTTCAGTTAGTTTTATATTTTTCCTCCATGCAGCGTTTGTTCTTGGTTACCTATGTTCCTTCATTCAATGAGCTGTTATCATTTAATTGCAGGGTTTTGATGTGAAATTGATTGATGTCAATCGAACTTGTAAAGTTACTAAGGTATTGACTCCCTTTTTTAATTTCTCGTTATTGAAAATAATGTCTATATAATTTTTATTTATATCTTAATCATATGTACTGTAGGGTGGGCAAGTGGTCAAATACACTGCTATTTTAGCATGTGGAAACTATCATGGTCTTGTTGGTTTTGCTAAAGCCAAAGGCCCTGCAATTCCTATTGCTCTTCAAAAGGTATTTTTATTGGTTCTATCAGTTATTTTATGAATTTGGGGTCCTTTTTGTTTATCTGCTGCTTTCTAACTTCTTACTGTTTCGAAATTACTTGATTTGATTACCATATTACATTCAGGATTTGGATATAAGTCAAACTATGAATAATATGCAATATATGTTGTACAATACATAGATACTCTTGTGTTCATGTTGTACAATAACAATACAGTATAAGAAATATCAAAAGGTATTTTGATGCAGTTAGCTCTTGATACCCATGAGATTGTATCTGTTTATTTATTTATTTAATATTATCTAATCTAGTCTTTTATAGGGAAAGCTCCAACATTTTTATCATTTCAGCTGATTTCCTCTCATGTCCGTTGGTGCTACATGCAAGGACTGAGCTTCTTGGGAAATGCATATATATATATATATATATATATTATGTTGCCATTTACATTGCTCAATTCTTATTTCAGTGAAGCCCACTTTATTGGCGTTGTTTCTTGACTGTCCCCTTTCTGTAGAACAAAGTGTGGTTGGTTGCATAGGATCATACACTCATACTTAAGAAGGCAAAATTATTAATCCCTGTGAGGGTAGTAATCATTGCCAGCCCTTTTCAATTTTTGAAAATTTTAACCATGCTTCTTGCATGCAAAATTTGTATTTTGTGTGTTAGAACCTAAATGAATGAAGAATTTTGATTTCAATCC
This sequence comes from Quercus wislizeni, assembly GCA_023055345.1. Lineage (NCBI taxonomy): Eukaryota > Viridiplantae > Streptophyta > Magnoliopsida > Fagales > Fagaceae > Quercus > Quercus wislizeni. The sequence continues at coordinate 2,730,543 of JALGQJ010000029.1, read as the reverse complement.
CAAGAGACAATGTTGTGGTGGTTTGCAGGTGCCCTCTCTTATGTTACTCACACGATATTTTTGAATGCATTAATTTTTTGATTTAAAATCAACCAGGCATATGAGAAATGCTTTCAAAATCTCCACTATGTGGAACGGCATGAGGAGCATACGATTGCACATGCAGTACAAACAGCATATAAGAAGACCAAGGTATATGTGTTTTTGGTTATTTCAGCTTCCATGTCTTTTTCTATTTATAGTCTCTGTTTCTCTCTTTCCTTGGTTTCTTTGTGCAATTTCACCTTAGGTTTAACCTGCATAATCTTTTAGGTATATCTCTGGCCTGCACCAACTAGGACGGGTATGAAAGCTGGAAAAACTGTCCAAACCATTTTGAATTTAGCTGGTTTTAAAAATATCAAGTCTAAGGTAATTAACTACCAAACTGAATCCAAGGATTATAACATGATATCTTGGTATTTGCTCTGACAACAAAAACTCTTGGCAGGTTGTTGGCTCAAGGAATCCTCACAACACTGTTAAGGCTCTCTTCAAAGCTCTGAATGCAGTAAGCTGCCCATCTTTCAATATTATGGATGCTTTAAACCTGTATATTCTTCAAAATTTCTTGTTTATTTGTTCTTATCTGTGAATTTCCAGGTTGAAACTCCAAAGGATGTTCAAGAAAAGTTTGGCCGGACTGTTGTTGAGAAGTACTTGCTGTGATATGGTTGCATTTTTGGGTCGACTCCAATTCTTACAGTTTTGTACTTGTGTTTCCTCGAATCTAAAAGAAGGTTGTATTCCTTTACATATTAGATGATGAAATGGAAATTTTTTTTTAGTTGTTGAATTGTTTTTTTTAACCCTTGTATGTGGTAGTTATTTTTCGCCACTACTGATACTCTCTCTATTTTTGTGTTGACATTTTTACCAGCAAGATAGAGGGGTGCAATGTTGTAGACTTATTGTTGCAAATAAAATGATAATAGACTCAATTTTAACTTCATCCAGCAGAATTGAAAAGAATATGATTTGGTTAGTGCATGTAATGTCATAAGGGGGAAATTACACTTTACCACCCTAAACTATACCTCATATTACACTTTGCACCATAAACTTCTCGAATACATGTTTTGCATCCTAAACTATGACCCTTATTACATTTTGCACTTCGACGCTAAGTTTGCTGTTAACTTTGATGGAATTTCAAAGTTTAGGGTGCAATTAGGTCTTTTCACGTGGTGCTATATTTTTCCATCTAAGTTATCGGTAAACTTAATATCGGAGTGCAAAGTGTAGCAAGGTCATAGTTTAGGACTTTAGGGTGCAAAACGTGCATTCAAAAAATTTAAGGTTCAAAGTGTAATTAAGGTTATCATTTAGGGTGGTAATGGAGAACAGGAAAAGTATTCATTGCCTCATTAGATAGGCTGGGAAAGGTAATGTTTGGGGCAATCTTTCAAATCTTTTTTCCCCCACTTACCCTTCATTCAAAAGACTTGGATTTTTAATGGTATCACTCTTGTTATATGTAAGAATGGTTGTGAAGTGTGTTTTTAAGATACCTTTTAAATATCATTAAGCACAGGCCTTGTTAAATTGAAATTGTAGGCTTTCAATAGGAAATTTTAAAAAAGCCTATTTGACTATCAAGTTCTGAAAGGCATGTTGAATCTCCCAACAGGAAGACCTCTCCAGATACAATGTTTTGCAGCTACACCCACATTGCATTCTTCACTTCAATATTACTTTAGGCTAGTTAATTTCCTCAGAACAATAAATTTTCAGACCTTGGGGATAGATAATTATATATGATTTAGGCAACAGGAGGTTTAGCTGGTTTCTTGGTAAAATGCCTCGTAAAATAATATGGATATTGTTAGCTTTAGTTCTTGTAAACACAAACACTTGACATTAATTACGGATGATCATATGTTAATTGGCTCACCTATCAATCACACGTAACTTGTAAAACATGTGCGTATGTATTATGTATTTTTATTTTTATTATTTTTATTTTTTGTTGATAATTTAATAGTTACAAGTTACAACAATGGGAGGAATAATTTAAATACGGAGACAATGCCATTGAGCTAGAAATATGTTTTTTTTTTTAGTAATGCTACAACTATAAACTATATTATAACATTTTTACCAGCGGTTAATGTGACTAATTTTTTATTGGTTTTCACCTAAGCCTACCATTAATATCACTTTTTCATTTATCAATAATTACTCACGACATCAGCATTTGTAAAAAAATTTGTATCTCTAGTATTACTTTTTATTTATTTTATATTTTTTATTAATGGATAGAAATATGTATTATTAATGGCCTTGAGCAAACTTATTTCATATTTTGAAATGAGATTCCAATAATTATTATTTTTAGGAGAGTAAACTGAGTATGAACAAATTTCGGAAAGTTTTGCTTGGTTGTCGGTGTTGCTGTTTTAGCAGAAAAAGTTAATTCCGAAATATTATTTTTAATCTGATTAGATCACGAAACAAACATGAGTCTCAATCCATGAATAGAGCATGTGTTTGTGGATGTACATAGATAGATATCAGTTTTGGACAATTGTTATTTAGTAGTCGGTATGGACTAGGTATGGTTCATATGTAAATTCAATCTGTGTATGAATATTGGAACTTAATAAATTGAACCTAGGACGTGTCATAACCTGGGCTGGGGTCTGCTCATTTCACATGGCTACAATGGAATCACTAATCTGTTACCTTTTCTTGAACATTGAGTAAAGTTCTTTGTTTTGTACTGAAAAAGAAAAATAAGATAGGAATATCGCTTTGGGTAAAGTTCTGTGGGGGCTTTGGACTGTATATTATACTCTTCACCTCACCTTTTATCTTCCATCTTTGTGACTATTGCATTCGTTATTAGACTCCTAATTTAATGTGGAAATCACCAAGGATTGCTAGCTGTACCACCATTATAAAGGGGATATTCCTATGTTTTCCATACATGTGACATAATATTCTTAAATCCAGATCTATCCCTTTTTATCTAATTTTTAATTTTATTTTTTTAGAAAATCATGATATTTCATTTCATAATGTTGAATAATTAACCTCTCGTTTCATTATAGTTGAGTCTTGTAATTCAACGAATATTTCCTGCGTTTCTAAATGAGCCATCCAAAATCTAAATTCCTCCCACACCAACTATCGTTATATTAAAAAAATAAAATACGGTTATAAGTTCAAAGAATAACTCAGTAATAATAACATCTTTTATGATATCAATTCTATTTCATATATCGTCTATTACCATTTTTCTTTTATGAAAAATCACTTATAAAATAATTAAATATAATACTTTTTATAAATATGTTCAAAATTAAAAATTTTCCTTTAAAAAAAAGTATACATAAATGTCATCTATTTATTTAATTAAATGCATTTTATAGATATAATACTTTTACCAATTTTTTAATAGGTGAGTGTACTTGGGGTGACCCCTAGATGCATACTAGAGAGTTTAAAATCCAATATACAGATGTCATCATGAAGCTTGGGGGGGAATATAATTAGACCACCTTTGAGTCAATTTCTTTTGTCATGTAAAAATCAGCAAATTCATTCTCATCTGCAATCGTCATTTCCTTGCAACAATCATTATCATATAAAAATCTTTATTAAAACAAAAACAAAAAAAAAAACAAATCAGGTAACTAATAATATCTTTATAAAAATATCGAACCTAGAGAATATTCTACACCCAAATTTTTTTCTTTTTTTTTTTTTTTTTTTTTTTGACATATTCTACTTCTACACGTAACTAATAAAAGCAAAAGATTCAGACTGAAGCAAGAATCAGCAAAACAAAAATTCTAGGACAAGCCCCCAAAAAAAGACACGTCACCAGTCTAACAAACACGTGGCACTCAACAACTCCACCAAAAAAAACACTATAAAGCTCCTACTAAACTAAACTACAAAAGCCTTCAGTCCCAGATTCCAGAACCCCCTTTCGATTTTTTTAACGTTATACAGGTCTCACCAGCAGATTCATGGTCTCGTCGGATCGTAACAACGAGAACCCGACCCGGAAAATTCTGGGGTTCGGGTTCTTTGTACAGGGTTTCAGGTGCTTTCCATGGATGGCTGTGAACTTTTTTCTCAAGGATGGACTCAATGTGGACCCCTCCACTCTTCAGCTTCTTCAAAACTCGGCCAATCTTCCCATGGTCGCTAAGCCCTTCTACGGCGTCGTTTCTGATGCGGTGTATATCTCTGGTCAGCATCGCATTCCTTACATCGCCATTGGAGGTAGGTACATCAAATTATATATAATATAAAATATAAATATATTTTTTATTTTTGCCATTGTTGAGGCCTTGTTATTACGGTAATACCTCTCCGAATTGCTGAGATTAGTGAATGTAATAAATTGACTAAGTTCTACTTTATTTTGTTATTCTGAATTTCCCAATATGACTTTGAATATTTTGTGCTGACACTAATAAAGTGGTGGCATTTTTTAAGATAATGGAAACAGTGATGGTGATTTGGATCTGATAAAAATGAATTTTAGTATTCTATGAATTCTTAATGTTCTTGGTTTTTTTTTTTTTTTTTTTTTTTAAATAAAAAAGGTGGAGGGTTTTTTATATGTAATACTATTTAATGTATTTTAAAGTTTGTATTTTCTGCTCTGAGCAAAAGCAAAAGTAGTAGAGATTCAATGCCTGAAAGCTTTTTGCTTTATTTATTTATTTATTTTTTGATAAGTAAAAGCTTTTTGCTTTATTTGTGGAAAGCACATTGTTCTTATTCTTTTCTTAACTCATAAACCTTAATCGTTTATCTAATATACTAGTTGTTAACTCTTTAATTGTTGTTTGTAATGTCTATGTCTGATTTATTTAATCTAAGTCAACATTTGTCTCAAATTTTCATTTCACACTCATTACTTGCTTACCATACTTTGGTGTGAAAGCAATGTGCTTTTATGGCCAATTTGGATGGAGGGAGAGCAGAGTAGAGTTGGCTATTGGTTCTGTGGTTCCTTTGACATCAAGTTATTAGGGTAGTTATTAGCGGTGTCTTATAATTCAATCAACCCATTGTGTGGACACACGCATGCAAGGTCATGTGAGTGCATGATGTTGCAAAAATCTAAGAGCCATTAGCTCACATTTTTGTAAGCATCTATTTTATGAATAATTTTCCTAAGCCAAAGGATTGGATACCATTATGTTCTATAGGACATTACTATAATTTTTCTATAATGTTTAGAGAAGCAAGGTTGATTAAATTAAGTAAGTTACACACGCACCACTGAGGTTTAAACCCACACCTTACCTTCTATCCGTTCTTATTAAAGAGAGAGTGTTGTTTGAGCAAGAGCTCATTGACAACATGTAGACTCTTTTTGGCCTTTGGATGAAGAAAATCCTGGAATTCATAACAATGGGAAAGAAAAAAAAAAACACATTACCACATTTCTTTCAGCAGAACAATACTTTATTGATAAGATGCCTGCATTTGTTCAACATGCTGCATAAAAGCTTCTTTAATGGAGTACTTCTCGGGTAGCCATTTTTTAACAATATAGTAAACTTTTTGGTGGAGAGCCTGACTTCATTCAACTGATTGTGTTGTGATTTCATTCATTAGTAAAAATAAGCAGGCCTAATTTATCATCATAAAAATGACTTTCTTGATTTCTTATGCAGAATTGATTGGGCCATAGCATTGTCTAATACTTCACAAAAACAAATTTAATTAGAACTTATTGAAGAAATTTCATCTCCTCTTAAGTTATCATGTGTTTTCTCCAATATCTAGTTCGATTTGTACTTCTTTTTCACTATCCATAGTTTTTTTAAGCAATCCAATAAATTTCTTGCTTGAAACAATTAATCTCATGTATCCTTGTCATTTTTTATGTTTGCTTCGTAGGCTAATATTTTTGTTGCATAAAAACACGAAACAATTAGTTAACATACTGTCTTGTGCCTATTTCACATGTTTAATATTGCTAACTCATCTTGGTTTCAATGCTATACCGGCTGATGTGAAGTAGGTACAAATTTATGTAGTCTTTCCTTCTTTCAAAAAAGATTCGATGCAAGTCTGCATGAGTTATACTTTTACACATCCATAGAGCTCAAATTTGTCAACTTAAAGTCTCACTCAGAATTTTTATTTATTTATTTTTTTTGTATCAGTAAGTAAAGAACTTTATTAAAGAAAAAAGAAAAAGAAGGCCGAGCTGAAGTACACAGGGAGTTTATTAAGGACACTCATGAAAAACGAGAATAGAACAAACAGGCAGCACAAGAAATTAAGCCATAAACCAGCTGCCCAGAAGAGCCAGAATATCCACATCTGACCCTACAACTGAAGCTATTTGATCTGCTTTTGTTTTTAAAGGAAAATGAGAATTCGATCATTAGAGAGAGAGAGAGAGAGAGAGAACTCTTAGTCAGTCAACTTTTGACACATTCAAAAGCTATTTTGGGCTTGACTTGTTGGTCGCCTTTTCTTTTATGAGGAAATGAGAAAATTGAGCAATATGGGTCAGAATTTGGTGAGTTTTGGAGCTGCGTTGCTCTCTTTATGGTGTGTTTGGATGGTAGGATTTGGGCACATGGATTTGGATTTGGGTGATTAAAATCCAAATACCTTGTTTGGATAGATTGCAAAGGGTCAAGGATTTGTATTTGACAAATCCGTTAAGGTCCTTGAATTTGAAATAACTTTTTAACCTATAGAATTTTAGAAATCCGTATAACATACTTAAATATTTGGATTTGGAATTAAGACATTTCAAATCTATTACTTGAAAATTCAAATCCAAATTCAAGTATCCAAAAGCAACCTTATAAATTTTCTATAAAGCTAGAGTTTGCCACTGGGAGAAAGGGATGTTTGCAAGAGATAAAGTTTAATACCTTTAAAAATGATTATCTGAACTTACACCCAGCTAATTTGCTTGTGCTTGTAGACGTAAGGTCTGATTAATATTATGATCCCTTATAATTCAGAACTAAAGAGTTCTAGATGGATGTACTTGACTTTTTTATTTCTCTTTTAATGTGTCCATTTTTTGTTTCCCCAGTGCAATATGATTCTTATTTGGTCTCTTACTAATCCCACAATTTTGCTGTTGCAGCTTTGTTACAAGTAGTGTCATGGCTAGCTGTAGCAACTCTCTCCCCATCAAGCATGTCAATCTACACGTTCTCCCTATTTCTTCTTCTTAGTAACCTTGGTGCATCAATAGCTGAGGTTGCAAATGATGCTATAGTTGCAGAGGTAGGTAAACAACCGACTTCCTCTTCCAAAAGTTCTCAATCATCTTCCTCAGGAGAGCTCCAAGCATATGTTTGGATGGCTTCCTCTGCTGGTGGAGTCCTTGGAAACCTATTAGGTGGTATTGTCATAGATAGAACCTCCCCCCAAACTATGTTCCTGTTTTTTGGCCTTCTCCTTGCCCTCCAGTTCTTTATAACACTTACAGTTCGTGAAAGCTCTCTTAACCTTCCCAAGAGCACAGCTAATGCTGGGATTATAAAACAACTTTCAGAGCTTGCAGTTGTATTAAAAAAACCCGAGATTGCTTACCCAATAGCATGGTTTGCGGCATCTTATGCCATAATTCCAGCGTTAACAGGCACCATGTTCTTTTACCAGATAGAACATTTGAAGATTGACTCATCGGTATTGGGTCTCTCTAAGGTGTTTGGTCAGGCAGCAATGCTTCTATGGAGCATCATTTATAATAGTCACTTGAAGTTGGTCCCACCGAGGAAACTGATTTCAGCCATTCAGGTGTTGATGGCGGTACTTATGATATCTGATGTCTTGTTTGTAAAGGGATTTTATCGAAATATGGGTGTGCCAGACTCTCTATATGTTGTGATTTTCTCAGGCTTTTTGGAGGTTCTCTTCTTTTTTAAGATTCTGCCATTCAGTGTTCTGATAGCGCAGTACTGCCCTCCAGGATGTGAAGGATCTCTAATGGCATTTGTGATGTCTGCCATAGCCCTTGCATTCATAGCGAGTGGATACTTTGGTGTAGCACTTGCATCATACATTGGGGTTACAGGAAATAATTTTTCAAGGTTTCCAGTTGGCCTCCTAATACAGGCTGTGTGCACGGTTTTGCCAATTTATTGGTCATCATGTATACCTGATGATGTGAAATCCAAATCGAGGAGGAAAAAGGAGTAAACACTTGATTTGAAAAGAGATAGAGGTTTATCCAAGCAGCTTTTTAAAAATGATTTCTTTTTTAGGGGGGTTTATCTGTTATTAGTATGATTTTTGTAAAACTATTTCTTTGTCATTTGTTTCAATATATATATAGTCATTATTCACACTACTGGTATGTCTGTAAGGATCAAATGAAAATTACATGGAAATTAGCTACGCTTGTATAATTGAAACGGAAGAACAAAATAGATGATAGATGATAAAACGCTGTTTAGTACTATGGTCGACCTAGTGAAAGCATACAACTGAATAAATTGGAAAATTCTGCTGTAATACTTGGGCTGTTGTTGGTATTCCTTTAAAGATTGATTGGTTAGATTGTATCTTGCATCATTTCTCCAAAGTTTTTAAGTAGTAATTTATGATTATTTCGTAAATAATTTGAGGTGGTAGGGGGCCTTAGGAAGGGTGAACCCTTAAATTATCACCCTACATCTTTATTGTAATTGGGGAAATATTCCATAAAAAAATATTGAGTATTTAAATTTCATCAAATGTGATTAGATTAAGGTGACACTCTCTCACAGATAATGTCATGCTTTTTGCAGCAGTAGATGAAAACTTTATTCAATCTGTCCAGGATTCCTGAATCCTTACGCAGTTGAAAGGGAAAAAATGGTCTAGCTACATACGTCTTTCTTTTTTTTCAAAGGGATTTATATAGCAAGAGAAAAGTTAATGAATGCATTGGTTTATTAGTTTATGATAAATTTTTAGAAATTTTATATATATATATATATATATAAAAAATAAAATAAAATAAAAACCAGCTTTTTTGACAGCTTTATATATTTCTCATGGTATTAGAAGTTTTTTAAAATAGTCCATTAACAATTTGTAGTTTTATATATTTCTCAGAGCGGTATTGAAAGTTTCCTAAAATTGTCTATTAACAATTGTTTTATAGGTCATGTTAACAGACAATTAGCCTAAACATTCAATGTCTAGTATTTTGCTCTACAAACAGCAGAAATTGATATAGCATCTCATCATCAAAAAGTAAAGGCAAACATATTTTAGCTTTATGAATCAGTGACATAATGCTAACCATTATTGCCCAATTTGAATTGTTGTGTTTTAAACTTGTAAAGTAAAGAGCATTAACTTAGGTATGCCTCTATTGGTTACCTTAATCAAACACCATAACACACAACGAAATAGCAAATTAGCCAAAACTACCCAAAGCATCTTAATCCATAGACATATTCTCAAATGTTTTGACACACACAAGCAAAGCATAAGCACATATACCAGGCTACAATTGCAAAACTTGCAACATTCTATGCATTGCTTCAAACTGTCAATCACTCAATGCAGCACACAACTAGCAATAGCAATGAAAACCATAAAATCACAAACATTAGTTAACTACCAAACTGTCTAGCAAATCAAAGCATACAAACATCATCTAGAACAGAACAGAACAGCACAGCCAGAGGCTGAACCTTCAACACTTTGAGATGAAACAAGCAGCACCACTACTTTCAGTCAATACACTACCTACTACATTGTGATACCATAGCACAAAGAACACATTATATCAACATACTAACATCTATACGCGGCCATCCCACAAGCAATCCGACCGGGCTTTGCCGGCTTTCAAAAGGCCCTCGATCTCTTCAGGAGGGTTCAAACCGAGACTCCGAGCACGCTCCCAACGGGCCAGTCGAGTCATCCCTAGGCACGGTCCATATGCCATGTTCATGTCGAATTTTCGCAACATGTCCTCATTCTCATCATAGTCATCTATCACCCCCCAAAAACATCAACACATTAGTACATTTGAGAGCAAAACACATTGCTTAATTAATAATCCTACACAAGGAAAACGAATTTAGGGGAAAAAAAAATTACTAGTACCAAATCTTTGATCGTTTGAAAATAAACCAATAGAAAAGGAAAAATTAATTATTCTTTTTTCAAAACGACGTCGTACTCAGTATTTATCACATAGAAGATTCTTCATGTTTTCGGGGGGCAAAAAAAGCAGATTTGAAACCCTAACGAAAGAATCTGAAACAAAACCCTATAAATTTATGAAAGAAAGAGAGATAGACCTTTGAGATCAGGGGAGCCGTGAGAAATGAGAGCCGAAGGTTGGGTGATATCGGAGCCGAAAGTGGCAGCGTTTTTGAGCGATTTCTTGGTGGAAATCTTGGAGTTGGAGGGCTTTGAAACGCCGCTCTTCTTCCTCTGTCTGTAGAATTCCTTGATGTTTCCTGATGTCGTTGCCATCTCTCTCTCTCTCTCTCTTCAAATTTTTGAATTTTTGAATTTTGTTTCTCTTTCTCTTTCAATAATCTCAAGGGAACAAGGCTATGCTTATATAAAATTTGAATTTTTTTTATTGCTTTATTTCGTTTTTGTCCTTGTAATTTTACATATTTTCATTTTTGTCCCCACATTTACTTATTTTACATTCTTAAACTCAATGCATTGTATTTATGCCTATTTGAAATCTGCTTTTGGTATGAATTTAATGGTTGGTTTAAATTAGAACCAATCACAACTTATCACCTAAAATTTGTTATGAAGATGTGATAAACTTATTACTTCTCTAAAAAAAAAATACATGGTCATCCAATGAATATAATTCTTTGTTATTGTGGTTGTGAACATTTTATTATTTTTTATATTTATTCATCAAAAAAATATATTTATTTTTGTAATTATTTTAATGCTTCTCATTCTCTCTACGAATTTAGTAGTAATTAGTAACTTCATTAATAATAGTATTAGTCTTAAGTCCTTTTTAAAAATTTGAACCCAAAATAGCAATTTTAGATCAATATTATCCAAATACTTAACTGTGATTAAAATTAAAAAAAAAAAAAAATCACTTTTTCACATTTTTACCAAATTTGTATATGTGATTTTAAAAATCATGTTTTTAAAATGTACTTTCTAAAATTGCTATATTTAAAAAACACAATTGTTAAAACAACTATTCCAAATCATTCCTAAATTATGGACTATTTGGATCCCTCGGATTTGGATTTAGATGATTGCAACATTCAATCTCCTATTATTTTGGTGGGAGACATCGAAACAAAGTCTATTGATTTTATTGGGGTGGAAATATTTGATTTGATCATTGACTTTTATCTGGTGAATATTTTCAATTGCATGAAGATCAAAGGACAAGAAGTTCAAGTTACCCAATTGATGACTTTCAAGTTTGGTAAGAGTACAAAGAAGATGAAGTATTTAAAGTATTTGTTCTCTTGGCATGGAAGATTTTAGATTTCAACCATCAACTCGAGGACGAGTTTGTTTCAAGTGAAGGGGTCTGATGTAGGACAAAATCTACAATTTAATTTTTGTAATTATTTAAATTTTCGTATTTTTATGTAAAAAACGTTGTTTTAGGTTTAGGTGATTTAATTCCTTGTTTTTAGGTGCTTTTAATGCTTTTTAGGTCAAATTTGGTTCTTATTATGGTTAGGTATTAATTAGGGGATTATTTTAATATATATTTTCTTGTCTGTTAAGTTTTATAGAGCCCTTAAATAGGCCTCCAAGTCTGTAAACTTTTTTTTTTTTTATAACAATTATTGAATCAATAAAATTTAGCCTTTTGTCTTTCTATTTTTTGATAGATTCTAGACCATTTCTCCTTGTGGATTCAAGGACCCTCATGGATTCGAGGTTATTTTAAAAAGAAAACGTGTTTTGTTTCTTATTTTCTAGAAGTAGATGTGTTTTGCTTCTTAACATTTCCACATCCCACATCACTTTCACTTCGACTTGATTGATGGTGATAAACTTCTTTTTCCTTGTTTTTTTAGAAAGGTGATAGATATCCTCTAGGTTTTTTTAATTTAAATTTTACTCCTCCTTTTTTTATTTTTTATTTATATAGTCTTGACTCTTGAGAGGATTTGTTAGCCCATGAATAGGAAGGGGGATAAGGGGTCTCTACTTCCACCATGTCAGAAGAGCCATATTCTAACCATACTTATCTAATTTATTCACTATATACCTCATATATCATTGGTGTTATTAAATATTAGGGTGGTGTTTATTTTACACAGTGTATTTACTCTATTTTTATAACTTAAAAAAAAAAAAAAAAAGTGACTTAAAAGTTAAATCACCTTTTCAGTTATTAACTCATAGCGTGGGTTTCAGTTAGCTTAATTAGTAAAGTTTCTGATAGTTGAATAAGAGATTTGGGATCAATCTCCGCCTACACAAAAAACCGACAAATGTCTTGGTTTGGTGCAAATGCCATAATTTAAAACTCTAAAAAAAAAAAACAAAAAAAAAACAAAAGAACCTCGACCCACCTATCATGTGATAGGGGGGAGCATAGCTCCAGGAGTACCCAATAACTTCCCTTGATTATATTAAGGTATTCCATCATTCATATTTTCAGATTCAAAACAATATGCCAAACCCAACCAGTCCACGTCAAAAAAGCAAACATGTTTCTTGCTCCTCTTTCATAGTATAGTACATATTCTGTTTCCCTTCAGAATCTAGATATTGTAGCAACACCGAAATAGGGTGGTTTTCAAAAATCTACCCACTAGTCAAACAATCCATAAAGAAATTATCCAAAGAGCAATTAGGTATGTCTTTTGTGCTCAAAATGTGGCTGTCAATAGGCCTCGAGTTGAGAAGTTCATCAAATGGGAAAGACCTCATAGGAGTTGGTTTAAACTTACCATTAATGGTTCATTGCTAGGTGTAGACATTGCATTTTGTACTCCTTATGACTCGAGTCCCCGTTCCCCAATGATGCTCAAACTCTATGACCCAAGGCCAATTTAGAGCCCAATCAGATATCAAGTTGACTTGAGGAGTGTTAAAATGGAAAATATAACCTTTTAAATGAGAAAAAAAAAAAAATTTGAAATAAAATGACAAAAGAGGCCCGAGGCCCACACATGGGCAGCGGCTTGCATATGTGGGCTAAAGCATATGTATGTAGGCGTACGCAGCTAGGGTTTTAAAAGCATGAAAAAGGCAAGTTTTTTGCAATAATGACTGGGGTTTGGAATGAATCCCACATCGTTTAGGAGCCGTTCCAAACCCCAATTTTTCTACTATAAAAAGCTTTACATGGTACATTTTCAAAACACATAGAAATCCCTCGGGAAAAACCTAAGATTCATTAGAAAATAGTGAATCAAAAGGGAGTTTTTCACAAAATACCCTCCAATTTTATTTGATTGAGACCTTTTCTAGCCCTAATCCTTTGAGTTTAAGATTACTAATTACGTGTTTATTGATTGTGATAGATTTGACTGAGGGGAACGATAAAAAATCAAGCCTAGGAGCTTTTTGCTTTAAGGTATTCATTCTTGCTTCCTTTTTCTTTTCTGTCTTTCCTTTTAGTTTTAATCTTGTTTTGTGTTTATATGTTTGCCTAGGTTAGTTTTATAGTTTCCTTTATGTTTATAAGCATGCAAGGTTGTTAGAGTTAGGGTTTTTCTTTTCTGCTTTGTTTTTCTCCTTATTTGTTTCTGGGTTAGGGTTTAGGCATGTCTGCATACGCATACTTTGGTATGCACGCATAGGCTCGAAGTATGCGTACGCATGTAGATGGCCTGCGTATGCAAGCTTATGTATGCACATGCATACTCGTGCCCAGAAACCCTAATTTTGATATTTTTGTTTCTTTTGCTTTGTTCGTTTTACCTAATATGCTTCAGTTTGACCTTCTTATATGCTTTTTGAGTTGTTTTTTTTCTTTGTTCATATGTTTTTTTGTTATTGTATGCGATTAGGTTTTTTTCTTCTTCTTAATACCATGCCACGATTATGCATTCACATGCTCATACATAATACCATAGGTGCTGAGCTGCTGTAAGGTAAGTAAAGGGTAAGTCATGCATTGGAAATGTTCATGCATTGGTAATATTATGAATATGCTTATTTGATGTGTGATTTCATGTCTAAATATATTGGAAAACATGTAATGAATCTATGTCTACCCATCATGCCTATTTTGTTGCCTTGGTATGATATGATGGAGCATGCATAGATGTATGATTAGGGTTTGTGATGTGATGAATGCCTTGAGGCCATGATTGGATGAATGTTAGGATTATGTATGGTTTTGGCTCTTTATTGCTTTATGGATAGATATGTGTTTTAGGATGAATGATGCCATTTGATTGTTAGATGTATGCTAGCGTGTGTGTGAGTTAGAATACAAGTGTTGAATTTGTTTTTAATAGGGTTAAGACATAAAATACAATGATGGGAGGCCAACCTTAAGGTTGGGCGATCTTGGGTGCTTAACACCTTTCCAAGAGCGTACCTAAAATCTGAACCCATACTCTGGTAGTAAGATTAAAAGTCCTTCCTCAATAAGGACGCTATATATATGGTTCGTAGACCATTGCAAAAACCAGGTGGTAACTCCAAAACAACCCCTTGTGTCCACACTATGCAATCTCGGTGTGGCAGGTACTGGGGTATGCTTCGGAATGACTCAGGCTTATGGGTCAAGCCTTTTCTAGGCACATAGGAACCATAACAACCTTCCTAGTTGAATTTAGGGCCTTGAGGGATGGCCTTAACATGTGTCAAAATCTTCAGATTAATGTTGTAGAAATTGAGTTGGATGCTAAAATTGTTGTTGACTTGATGAACAATTCTAGCAATTCTAATGATGTAAATTATGCTATTGTGGCTGATTGTAGGCTCCTAATTTCCCAAGTTCTTCAAGTTAAAGTGTCCCATTGCTATCGGGAAAACAACTGCCATGCAGATGGCCTTGCCAAATTAGGAAATCAACAACTTGATTATGATATTATGTATTACAACTCCCCCCCCCCCCCCCCCCTAGCCTCCCTATTCGTGAGACATTTATCTCTCTGATTTGTACTGTGTTTACCATGTTAGGCTTTGTCCTAACTCCGATGTTTCTATTTCTCTTTTTTAGTTGAATGATATTTCATTTTTTGATGAATAGTGTGTAATAGATTTTACTTGGTCAAAATTTTTTCTTCGGCAAAAAAAAAAAAAAAAAAAAAAAACCTTAATATTAATTTAACAAAATTTGGTTAATGGGATGTCAAGTGGAAAATGTTTTTCCCTTCAAAGGGAGTGGTTTTGCCAAATAAAATACACAAAGTTTATTTTTATTTATTTTTAAATATTGAGATTATATTTCCGTAAAATAAATCCACCTAAAAAATATTGAGATTATATTTCCCTGAATTTTTTAAAAGAACACTTGCTAAAAAAAAAAATTGCAAGAAGTGAGATTTCATAGTGTTTCTATCTTTTATTAATAATAATAATAATTAAAAAAAAGTTATATTTCAAAGTGACCAAAAAAAGAAAGTGACATGATTGTCATAAACAAAATACATAATTTTAATAAATAAAACAAAAAAAGAAGTCACATTGTTGTAAAAACCCAGCCCTGCGTTATATATTGTTGTTAAAAAAATACACACAATATCATTTTAACTTAAAAAAAAAGAAAAAAGAAAAAGAAAGGCAAAACCCTCCCTCTAGTTCCCTTCTAGAAAAGACAAAAGAAGTCATAGCCCCTCCCCCCCCCCCCCCCCTTTTCTTCTTTCAATCCCACGCCTCCCTTTTACTCACTAAATACTAACACTCTAATTCACTCACTAAGAAAAGAAAGAAGAAGAAAAAGTTCCCACCTCTATAGCTCAGGTTAGTTTTCTTAAATCCTTATAATTTGATTTATTTTGTTAATGTAGTGGATTAGTAAATGGATTTGTTGGTTGATTTATTTAATCTAAATTTTGGGTTTGGTTTAGATATATATTTTTCATAATATACAATCGTATTGTAGGCAAAGTTCTTGACAAATTTTTTTTTTTTGAGAAATAAACACACATACAGGGGAGAGGGAAATGAGTTCTAATACAAAAGCACACCACAATCTGTGTGTATGTTTGTATGTATTGGTGGTCCCAACCAATTTGTTGATTAGTCTTAATTATATGCAAGCACCTATTACACATATAATTTTTTTTCCAATGTAACCAACATTAATTTTTTTTTCTATTTTATTGAGTTTGTTGAAATAAGTGACAAATTTGCTTATTATAATTTTCAATTAATTGCTATTCTTGGTGCATATATAATTTTATGTGACTTGTGGTGATGGATGCAATGTTTGTGTCAGTAGTAAAAATTTATTTTTAATGTTTTGTCATTTATCATGGTGATTGTGTTAATGTTTTTAAATGAATATATTTTAGTTAATTCTTTATTATTTACTGTAAATATAAAAATTTGAGTAGTTATAATTTTTGTATATTTATTCAATTTAATCTAAAATATTGTAGACCAACGTTAGGGAGGAGATCGTAGTGTGAATAATTACACAAGATGACTATGAGAAGGAAGGCGACTCTCAAGTAGAGGAAACTGACCCAGATGATGACTGATCTTCCAATACTTATGCTTTCAAGTTTAGTGAAGGATATAATATAACTTTCATGTATTATTGAACATCATGCTATTTTGTAGACCTTTTAATATTTTCATTTTTATTGCATTATTCACTTATTAGTTTTGAATAATTATGGATTTGTACTTGTTATTTGAATGGAGAATTTTTTATGAGATGTATGTTTGTAATTTATATATTATTTTATTTACTTTCATGTAATTCATGTGTTTCTTTTTTGACATAATTTTTTTGTTGCAATTAAAGTAATATAAATGACCTTTTTTTTTAGACGAAGCTATTTTGTTGCAAATAATTTATTAGTGACGTGGTAACTAATTTTTAATAACGGTCAAAGTTTGTTGAAAAAATGTAAATGGTCACTAAGATTTTGTATTTTTGACAAAAAGCTAAATATTTACGATAGCTTTTGGACGTTGAAAAAATTATATTAACGATGGCAATAGTTTATTGCAAAATGAATTTGGTTGTTTAACTTTATCATTTAAAATTGTATTTTCTGACGGCTGTCGGGGGCAAAAAAGTTTCCTTCCCGACAAATAAGATTTATGTTGGCTCGGGGGGTCTAAACCGAAACTCGACGATGGGCTTGATGCACGGCCCAAAGGCTATCGGTGAAGATCCAAGAAGTCCACTATATTTTATGCCTTGGGCTTAGATTGTAACTGACAAGAGTGGCCCATGAACAATCCCTACAGCGAACACGTCAGCACAGTTGAAAAACATACTGTAAGAAATAACTTAGCAGTAAAGCATTTCTGCAGAAGATAACCCAGCGGTAAAAAAACGTTTCTATAGAAAAAGGCCCAACAGTAAGGTATTCCTGTAGAAAATAGCCCAGGGTAAAGTAAAACAAAACAAGCTAAGTCTCCAGCCGTTAGTTACTTTACAGATTAAGGGAAATATCTATGTTTTCAGACTCATCATCCGTTAGATCTAGAGAGGAGTCCTCTAATACAACAATATAAGGGAAAAACTCTATAATAATAGTTACATCATAACCATTGATAGTAAATGAATAAGTAAAGATCATAGGTTCCATAATAACAAATAATGGAGAAGACTTAGTGTGAGATGAAGGGAGAGAGAGAGAGATCCCAGCTAGTGCAGCAAGATCATTATGGTGCCATGGCATGCTCATGAATATGATATATGTAGTGAGTAGAGATAATCATTTGTGAGTAGTATGAGTAATGAGTGAGAGTGTATAGTAGTACTGTTGGAATGTTCTGCTGGGGCAAGTAAGTGTTTATGAGTGGAGCTATGAGAAAGTATTTGTGAGTTAGGAGCTGGGAGACTTAGTCTCTATGCTTGAAACTAAGAACTCAGAGGTTTTTTCAGAGTTTAGAGAAAGCTTAAGCACAGAGGTTAAGGCAGAAACTTTTCTGGTATAAGTCTTAGTGCCTTCTTGGTTGTTGAAGCATTAATGGAGAGTTCCATTTATATTAGGTTTTTCAGGGGGTGATTAGCAAATAATCTTTGCTAAATCTTCCTCAATCTCCAGAAAAACCTTAGAGAATCGTTCTTAAGATTTTTAGCTAAGAGTAGTAAGCTTGACTTTAGAAGTTTTCTGCTGTTTTGGGCAATCACAGCTGGGTTTCTGGCAATAGCATTGAATGTTGATTAGCCTTGGTTGATGGGATTAGAGCATGCTTTAGGCTAATGATCTTGGATATGCTGCAATTAGAATCAGAGTTCCCTAGGGCAGATTGGACCACCCTAAGCCAAATGTCAACCTTGGAGCCCTTGCTAAGAACTTTGCTGGGATCCCCTTTGGTGCCCTCCAAACCACATTTTTCTAAATTTCCCCATTTGGGGTTCATGTGCTTGGTTCATGAACCAGAAAATACATATTTTTAGTATGAAAATGAGCTGATTTTGTGTCGTTTCAGGAGCTTCACTGGTCTAGTCATGGCAGCTTTGTTTTCTTGACTGAATGAGCTGAAGGAAAAAGAAGTAACAGCTGGCTGAAGCTTTCCCAGCTTTTTGTCACATCACTTTCAGCTTTATGTCACTTGAGAGATGATGAGATTTCAGCTTGTGGAGGAAGGATTCATCCCCTGGTGGACACATGTTTGTTTTTTGACTGATTAGACATGTTGGGACCTGATGGGAAGGGGCTCCAGCTGTTTATGTATAGCTGAAATTTGGCTGACCAGTCCACGTGCTCTTCAATTGCTGAGATTTGTGTATGGGTTGGTCTGACCCAGCTGGGCTTTGTTGATAAGCTTGCTTGGGCTTTGTTAACCTTACAAAATGAGTAGTCTTGCCATGGGTGATATTCATGGGTTTTATAGTTTGATTATGGAAATAATAGACATAGTTCCCATAAAATTTTGTCAAAAAGATATTCTTTTGAGAAATGAATAATTTGTATTTCCCATGAGTTGGGGATTTAACAAATGTTAAAATAATATTTGAATTTAGTGAATATGTGCCAAAATAGCATTTGGGCTTCATGAAATAGTTGCCGAAAGATTATTTGGGCTTTGCAAAAATAAGTGCCAAATTAACATTTGAGCTTTGAGTATAAAGTAATTGTTTTTGCCAAAATGTCATTTTGGGCTTTGTAAGATAATTGCTAGAATGGTTTTAGGTTTTGTAAAATGGATGCCAAATTAGCATTTGAGCTTTTATAAAAATAGCGTAAAGATAATCGCCAAATTAGTATTTGGGCTTTATGCAAGAGTTGCCAAGATAATATTTGGGCTTTATAGTGCCAAATTAGAATTTGGGCTTTGTGAAAATAGATGCCAAATAGGAATTTGGGCTTTGTAAAAATGATTTTGAGATTTTGTAAAGTATTGCCGCGTAACAACGGGCTTTCTAAATAGTGCTGCATCGTAGTGGGCTTTGAATTTGTAAATAGTGTCGCATCGTAGCGCGCTTTGAATTTGCCACGTCGTAGTGGGACATCGAATTAGCCACATCGTAGTGGGACTTTTGGAATTAGCCACATCGTAGTGGGACTTTTGGATTTTGGGCTTTCTTTGAGTTTTTCCCACAAGCCAAATGATGTTGGGCTTTGTATGGGGATAGTGTAATTTGTGGCCCAATTTTGGTAGTGATATGATGAGCATATTTTGTGGAGAATTTGGATGATATGTGGGATATAATAGGTAATATTTGTGAGAGGGCCTATGGCAATTTATGGGCTTGGGTATGGAGTATTTGTGAAGGCCCAATAATATGGAGAATATTTGGGTAATATATATGAGAAATATTTATGTGGGTTTTAAATAATGTGTGGGCTCATGTGTGTATTTTGTGAGTAGGCCAATAAAATCAAGGCCCGAAAATTTGTACTTCAACAATGGCAAATCAAGTATTTACGACGACTTTTAGTCATCGAAAAAATACATTAACAATGGCCTTAGTTCGTCGCAAAATATATTTGGTCGTCCAACTTCCTCGCATGAAGTTGTATTTTTGATGACAAATCAAGTATTTATATAGACTTTTAGTAGTCGAAAAAATACATTAACGACGGCCTTAGTTCATCACAAAATGTATTTAGTCGTCCAACTTCCTCGTATGAAGAAGTATTTTCGACAGAAAAAATGAGCTGTTTACGACAGCTTTTTACGATCGAAAATGAGTGTTAGCGATGGCCTTGTTGGTAATATAGTATTACCGACAAGGCTTTTGCTGTGGGCACTACTAATCGGCGACAGCTTTTTGTGTTGTTGCAACAAACTTTGACTATTGCTAATAGCAATTTTTTTTTTTGTAGAAGTAACGACCCAAGAAAAAACGCTAGCCACATCTGCGTTATACCTCAAAAGGACTAGTCACAATTGAGGCTCCTTGCAGTTGTTAATAAAGCCCAGTTCAACCCAATAAATACCCGATGTGGGACTCATCGTACACCCACACACATTATACAATCAATTAAATTGAGGCATCACAATCTCTCCCACTTAAATCCCTAACATCCTCGTTAGGGTCCACTTTGTGGAGTAGTGTCTCCAATCCATAGCTTGTTCATCATCCTTATCTCTCTATGCATCTCAGCTCTCCTAAAACCTCTTCTCAACCTTTTCATCAACAAGCAAAGCCAGTGGTGGCGTCACGTTGTTGTCAGGGTGTTCCTGGGAACACCCTGACTTGAAAAAAAAAAATTCAATATATAATAATTAAATTTTTTTCATTTGTTTACCCTCTAAAAAAAATTAGGAACACCCTTAGTTTAAATTAGGAACACCCTTAATCAAAATTAAAAACACCCTCGACTAAAAGAAAAAAAATTTATTTGCTCTACTTTCACGCCCAAAAAGAAAAGCCCAAAAAATTTTGAACTAAAATCTGGAAAAAAAAAAAATCAAGCAAGCCCATAAGGAAATAAAAAGCCCAATATACTGAAAACAAAAACCCACGGATTCTCAAAAAAAGAAAAGAAAAAAAAGATCAGTACAAGACTGAAATTAGAAGCCACGGATTCTCAAACAGAAACCCACAGATTCTCAACAAAATTTTATAAACTTAATACGTATACCCATTACCCATTACCCAATTCCTAACCTAATAAGAACAGTTCTCAGCAGCAACAGCAGCAGCAGCAGCGACTCAGCATCAACAAGGTAGCGATTCTAAAAAAAAAAAAAAAAAAAAAAAAACTCAGCAAGGTAGCAACAGCAACATTAAACACCCAGAGCAGCTCTGCGACGGAGAGATCGGAGATTGACTTGGCCCAGATTGGAGACTGCGAGATCGGCGACGGCAAAAGCGAAGCGAGATCGGCGATGGCAAAAGCGAGATCGGGAAATAAGAACCTCAGCCTTCAACATGCCGTGGCGGCGCCGCCCTTGAACTCAGGCAACATCAAGGTATTTCTCTCTCCTTTTCCCTATCTCAGCTCTGCTCTAACTCTCTCTCTCTCTCTCTCTCAGTTTTTCTCTATCTCATGCTCAATACTTTCTGACTTGTGTTGTGTGTCTTGTGACTTAAGACTTATTTTTTGGCAATATAAATTGCTTGGATTTTGTCTTTTTGTGTAAGTGTAGGTAAATATAAAAATATGTAATTGTGTTGAAATTGCTGATCGGTTCTTGTCTCTTAGTGTGGGGGTGGATGAGCCCGTGGTATTGAATTGGGTAGTGGTTTGTGGTCCCTTAAAAGTAAGTAAGTGAATGCACATTCTAAAAGACCAAAAAAAAAAAAAAATGTTAAGGTTGATATACATATAATTGTTTCATTATTTAATTAAATATTTATGTTTTAATAATCTAAACAATAATTGTTATGTAATAACCAAAATGATTTAAGTGTCAAAAAAGAAAAACTAAATGATTTGTTTTATTTGAGGTTTACTTATTTGGATCAATAATTTTATGTTGTATAAGAAAATATAAATATATATAATTTTTAATTTTTTTTAGAAACCCCTAAACACCTTGAAACGGTACATCGAAATAGATTGGTACCGAAATATTCTGTTCCACTTAACAAACTGAAATAGGGTCCAAAACAGTATTCATAACATTACTTTCAGGCAAAAAGAAAAAGCTAAAAAAAAATTTTGAACTAAAATCTAGAAAAGAAAAAATTGTAACGAAGAATCTGAAGAAAAAAAATTGTAATAGAGCAAACCCACCCAGAAACACCCTAAGAAAAATTTCTGAAGTCACCACTGAGCAGAGCAATAAGCTTCCTTCTGGACCCTTTACAATCCCAATACTTAGCAGCTTCCTATGGATCCACAAATCTTTCTCTGACCTCGAACCCATTTTCTGCAAACTCCATGCCAAGTACGGACCCATAGTCACCCTCAACCTTGCTTTCTGCCCTGCTATCTACGTTGCCAACCGCTCTATCGCTCACAAAGCTCTCGTCCAAAACGGTGCCGTCTTTGCCGAGCAACATCAACTCGAGCAACATCAACTCCGCCTCGTACCGTCCCACGTGGCACCAATTTCGCCGCAATCTCAATTTTGAGATTCTTCACTCTTCGCACTTGAAATCCTACGCTCACGCGCGCAAGTGGGTCTATAATATCCTCTTCAGTCGTCTTCGTGATTCTTACTCCAAGCCCAGTGAAGTGCCAATCGTCGTTAAGGAACATTTCCAATACTTCATGTTTTGCTTATTGGTTCTTATGCGTTATGGTGAAACCCAGATTAAAGAAATCGAAAATGTCCAGAGTAAGGTGAGTTTGTTGCGTAAACGTTCTTTTATTATATTCTTCTTCGAGAAGGAAATGGCGTGTGGTTCATGTTTGGCCAAGCATGCTACGTACGTTTCTATTCTTTAGTCCTATTCAAGTATGGTCAGAAGATGTGCCTGTTTTCTTCTGTAGTTTTTTTTCAAAAGATGTACAGTTTAGAGTAACGTAACTATTATATTAGTTCTATTTAAAATAATTATCTCCTCTGTTGACCCAAAAAAAAAAACGAATTTCTATTTAAAATAAATAAATAAACAATCAGCATTCTATAGTTATCGTATATACATTCTACAAGTTAGCACAGGATGGTAAAAAGAAAGTTATATTGTAAAGGCAGTGGCGACGTCACGCGCAAGTTAGGGTGTTTCCAGGAACACCCTGACTTGAAAAAAAACCTGAAAAAAAAATTTTTTTTTACAAATTTTTTTATACTTGCTCTGTATTAGGAATACCCTCATATTAAAAAAAAAAAAAAAATTAATTGTTCTACTTTCAAGCCAAAAAAAAAAAAAAAAAAAAACAAAGAAGAAAGCCCAAAAAAAAAATTGGTAACAGAGGCAAGCCCACGGCAACTTGGCAAGCCCAACAGATTACAGAGGCAAACCCACGGATTCTCAAAAAAAAAAAAAAAACCCTAATACAGAGCTGCAGAGCAAATCAAATCAGAACTCACTTCTATTTTTCTAAATTAGAAATCCCTAAAGGCCTAAAGCAAACCTAAAGAGTGAAGACAGAGCAAGTAATGCCTCAGTCCCCCTCAGAGCAACGCCTTAGGCTTAAGCCAA
Source organism: Quercus wislizeni (assembly GCA_023055345.1). Classification (NCBI taxonomy): domain Eukaryota; kingdom Viridiplantae; phylum Streptophyta; class Magnoliopsida; order Fagales; family Fagaceae; genus Quercus; species Quercus wislizeni. The sequence goes on along the minus strand of JALGQJ010000029.1, from coordinate 2,706,956 downwards.
CTGCCAACAGCCGGAGTCACAGAGATTGGATCGGTCACGTCGCTCATAGCTTGCTCGTTGTCGGAGATTGGTCCAGTCCAGATCGTCCTCGTCGCTCGTCGCTCGGCTCGCTTGCCCCTCGTGATCGCCATTGCCCTCATCGTCGTTGGAGATCAGTCCAGTCCAGATCGTCCTCGTCGCTTGTCATCGCTCGCCCCTCATGCTCGGCTGCTCCGGTGCAGGTGCTCCCTCCCTCTCTAACTCTCTCTCACTTTCTCACTCTCTCTCTATCTGAATCAGTGGCGGAGCCAGGATTTCAGTTTAGGGGGGTCACAATTAAAAGACAAGATTGAAAGTAAAATTAATCTAAATATTATTAATCAATGTTAATAACAAAATAGATATAGAATTATATACTATTAATGCAATTGTCATAAAAATTCTAATATAATATAAACTCTAATTAATTTTTTCATATATAATTTAATTTGTTCAATTGGAAGATTAGTAAAATACACCTCGATATGAGTTTGTTTAGAATTTGAATCTAAATCATTATTATAATTTGGCTTCTCCATAATCTCAATTGATTATAAGTATATATTTCATATTATTAAAATAAATAAAAAATCATAGTTAATAACAATCAAATTAAGAGATTGTTCTAAATATATAGAATTTAAACATGTAATTTGATTCCTTAAAATAAATTGAGAAAATAAATCAATATAAAAGAATTATAAAGTTGTATTTTCATTTATGCAAAATTCAGTATTTTTTACTCTATTCTTTAAGTAGTAAGTAGTTAAAATTAGTTCTATAGTAAAAATAAAGTGTTTCAAAATTGAAATTATGAAAAAGTTAAAGTACAAGAGAAAAAGATTAGGGAACCCTAAGGTTTTAGTTTGATATACAAGGACCTAAATATATTTTTTTATTATGATTATGTGGGAATACCTTATTTGAAGAGCAAATTGCCCTAAGAAAAGCACCCCAGGAAAAAAAAATTTCCAGTGCTTGAGAACATGTGGCAAGGAAAAACAGTATGGGTGTTAAGTAGGACCCATAAAACTTTGTTTTGTTTAGAAAAAGACAAAATAATGTTATGAAGATTTGCACCTAATATTGCTTTCTTCTCTGGTCTCTAGGCGTGGAACATTTGTGTCAGGGTCAAAGTACTTGATACGTAAATTTAGGTTTCTACTCTAAATTTTTTTTAGGAGGTTAGGGGGGGCACTTGCCCCCTCTCGCCCCCCCCTTGCCTCCGCCCCTGATCTGAATCACTAAGTCTGAAATGAAAATTATGACTCTCTCTCTCTCTTTATTCTTTAATATTAATTTTAATATTTTGTCTTTATCTGATTCTGTGATTGGCCACTGAATTGCTAAACTTTAACTTTATCTTTATTAATATCTGGCTGATTTTTTAACTTTTTGAATTTGGCTTTATCTTAATATCTTATATGTTGGTGTTGGTGGGTGTTGCTGTTAGTGTTGGTGTGTGTGTTTGTGTCGGTGAGATATTAAATTATTATTGTCTTTTTAGTGTAATGTGTATTGTGATTATGAAATTTTCTGATTGGCAGCTGGCTCTTGTGATTGGAGAAATTTTCTTGAGGCTTGACTGGCTTGTCTGTTGAGTGGAGTGGGGTGGGGGTGGGGGTGGGGGTGGATGAACACATGAGGCCGGGTAAACAATAGTTAAAGCAGTGTGATTTGTGATGTGCACATCAGCTCATGGGATGTGTAATGTGCACATGGTTGGCTCTTTTAGTGTAATGTGCACATAGATGTGTGCTAGTGCAACTAATAAACAATAATTTAATTAACCAATAATTAATTGAGAAAAACAACTAATAAACAATAATTAATAATTTAATTAACCAATAAATTATAAAAAACAAACAAATTAAATTATGTTAGGCTAAACAACAATTAATAATTTAATAATTAATGAAATAACAATACAACATATTATAGTTTATAAAAGACAAGCAAATTAATGAAACAACTAAACAGCAATAATTAATAATTTTATTACTATGTCAAATGAACTTATAGTTTATTGTATAGGTACCTTTGTTCATTTTTTTTTTTTTTTCCTTTAGAGGTTTTTCAGTGTACAAAATGCAAATTTGTTTTGGTTTTAAGAACTTTTTTTTTTTAAGCACAAACTTCATGCCGGCCAAATTTTGAATTTCGGCCGGTATTTACCGAAACGTCCCGAAATGACCCAAAATTTTTTCAAAGTGGAATAAGAACACCCTAAACAAAATTCCTGGAGTCGCCACTGTAAAGGAAAAGATTTCTCCACAAACCAAACTCTTTATATATTTTTTGATTTGATGGAACTTTTGAAAATTTATTAGTTAGATTTCATGTTTTTAACGTGCATGTGAAATTTTGTTAAAATCAGATGTTATTTAATACTAGTTGAATAAACATATTTTTTATACATAATTTTACACCACAAAATCTTGAAATTTAAATATTTAATTGATGACATAGCTATTGATTCATGTTTTTCTTGAAATTTTGCAAGTATGAATGATATATTAAAAACATACAATCCAATAGTTAGATTTTTAAACTTTACATTCAATAAAAAAATATGAGAAAATTTTAAAAAGTTTCTATTCAAACTAGTTGAAATTTTCTCATTGAAATCTTCGACTTAGCCTCTTAGTTTGATCTTGTGAAAGTTTTGGTCAATCTTAATTGAAGCAGCTTATAAAATTTTTATAACAAAATTGATATTTTTTCTTGGGGAAATTCTTACATGCCCCAGCATCTATGTGTGGGGCCCACCCCCTCATGCAAGAGGATGGATCATTGCTCCCAAAGCACCGAAATATTTCCCCACTTATTTTGTAGCAAAGTTAAACACAAAGTTTTCTTAAGTGCTCAAAGGTGGGACCCGCGATTTCGTAGCAAAATCAAACACATAAAATTTTCTTAAGAAAAACTTAACCCTCATGAGAGAGGAGGGAGCATTGCTCTCGGAGCACTTAAATTTTTCTTTAAAAAAAAAAAATTTATGTGTTTGGCTTTGCTACAAAACCCCACATAAAGTTTTCTTAAGAAAAACTTAAGTTCTCTCAGAGCGATGTTCCCTCCTCTCACATAGCATTGCTCTCGGAGCACTTAAGTTTTTTTTAAGGAGGGAGCATTGCTCTTGGAGCACTTAAGTTTTTCTTAAGAAAAAACATTGCTCTTGGAGCACGTAAGAATTTCCCAAGTTCAAACACATACAATATAGCAAACATTGATTCAAAAAAATGTATAACTAATATAAACTAAATTCCTAGTTATTGAATGTGCAACTTATATGAGGAAATAAATCAAGTCCATGTGCACAAAAAATTATATTAAAAAGAGCAAAATCTTACAGTGTGTCTAAAAGCACATTTTTTAGACAACCAATACTAGCAATCTCTTGGATTGAGCCTTGCAATCTCGTTGTTCCTTTACTCACAATTTAAAAAAAAAAAAAAAAAAACTCAATCAATATTTGTATAAAAACTATTGAATAATAAAATCGCAAAAGTTGAACAATTAGAAATTGAAATAGGGAAATTGATGATGAGCTCAGTTTAATGAGAAATGTGAAACGAAAATCTTGGGGAAATCAATGAAAAAGTGTGGGTAAACCAAAAAACAAAAAAATCAAAGATGAAATTAGGGTTTGTGACTTCCATGATCAATTTGTACCTAATTGGTGTAACTTATATGCTTTTTTTGTTGCTAAGAACACCACGCCAAGAGAGACGAAGAGTCACAAATTGCCGAGATCAATTCGTACCTAATTGGAGTTGTGCGATTTCCATGATCGTCGAGTCAAGCTATGAATTTGGATTTGTGCTTTCTCAGCTTCTGTGAGAGAGTGAACTAAGAGCAAATATTTTTTGCTTTGTGGCTATCTTTTTATTTTTTATTTTTTTCGTGGGCTTTTTTCAAGGGCTGAAAATGTAAACGTTTTGGTACAAAACTCGCCCACACTTTTTTTTTTTCACATTTATTTCAAGGGTGTTTTAACTTTTTCTCAGGGACTTAATAACCTTTGAGATAAAATTTAGTAATATATTCAAGTGAATTTGTATTTACAGATTGTATCAACAAATTTTAGGAAACCCTTGATAAAAGAGGGTTGAAATAACTGGGGGCTGTTTGGATGAAAAAAAATGATCACTTATCACTCAAATAATATTATTTATCACTCATCATTTTATAACTCATTTCCTAGAACTCAATAATCCCCAAATATTTCCAAAACCCGGTTTGACACCTAAAACTCAATTCTGTTTTCAACTTTAAAAACTCAAAAACGTGGAACCCACCCTCTAACCACGCTACCATTGTTCCACATGTATGTCTTCTTCTTTATTCATTTTTTTAATAAAGAAAAAATTGACTCCTCTCTGTCAGTGTCTTCTTCTTTGAGAGTGGCCACAGTGCAGGTGAGATTTTTTTTTTTTTTTTTTTTTTTTTGGGGTTTGCGTTTGGGGTTTTGTGAATCTTTGGAAGGACGTTATGGTGACTGAGGACTTGGTGAATTTAAAGAAAGATGGTGTTTCAGCTGAAGAAGCAATAGATGTGAAGAAAGGAAGAAAAAAATAAAAAAGAAGAGAAAAAAAAGATACACTGAAGCAATAGATTTTAGAGAGCAATATCACCTTTCGGAAACAACAACAATGGAGGCTGAGAATGAATAGTGCTGTAGCCGTTGGCTGGGGATTATTGCTCTGCCGCATATGAGACTTGACATGTGAGTGGGACCACCAAGTTCAGCAGAATTACAAAAATACCATCATAACTCACTTTTTATAATTCAAAAACACCTCAACCTTGTTTTCATTTTTTGTATCTTATTACTTAAAAATGTGAGAATGGATGGAAATAAAACTTAAAAACAAATTCAAACAAGTTGCATTTTTGTGGGTCTTATTATTTTTGAGTAATGAGTGATGAAAATTGAGTAATAAGTGATGGAAACATCAAAATCCAAACAGCCCCCTAACATTTGTTAGAGCGATAATATCCTCTTCAATAGTCTTCGTGATTCTCGCTCCAAGATCAGTGAAGTGCTCATCGTTGTTAAGGAACATTTCCAATACTCCATGTTTTGTTTATTGGTTCTTATGCGTTTCGGTGAAACCCAGATTAAAGAAATCGAAAATGTCCGGAGTAATTAAGGTGAGTTTGTTGCGTAAACGTTCTTTTATTACGTTCTTCTTTGAGAAGGAAATAGCGTGTGGTTCATGTTTGGCCAAGCATGCTACGCACGTTTCTATTCTTTAGTCCTTTTCAAGTATGGTCAGAAGATTTGCCTGTTTTCTTCTGTAGTTGTTTTTCAAAAGATGTAAAGTTTAAAGTAACGTAATTATATTAGTTCTATTTAAAATAAATAAATAAATAATCAGTCTTCTATAGTTATGGTATATACATCCAATAAGTTAGCACAGGATGGTAAAAAGAAAGTTATATTGTAGAGGAAAAGATTTCTCCACAAACCAAACTCTTTATATATTTTTTGATTTGATGTAACTTTTGAAAATTTAATAGTTAGATTTCATGTTTTTAACATGCATGTGAAATTTTGTTCAAATAAAATGTTATTTAATATTCGTGAATAAACATATTTTTCATACATAATTTTACATCGCAAAATCTTAAAATTTAAATATTTGATTGATAACATAGTTACTGATATTTGATCTTCTTGAAATTTTGCAAGTATGAAGGATATATTAAAAACATATAATTTAATGATTAGATTTTTAAACTTCACATTCAATAAAAAAATACAAGAAAATTTTAAAAAATTTCTATTCAAACTAGTTGAAATTTTCTAATTGTAATCTTCGGCTTAGCCTTTTAGTTTGATCTTGTGAAAGTTTTGGTCAATCTCAATTGAAGTAGCTTGTAAACTTTTTATAACAAAATTGATATTTTTTATTGGGGAAATTAATTCTTACATGCCCTATCATCTACGTGTGGAGCCCACCTCCTCATGCGAGAGGATGAAACATTGCTACCAAAGCATCTAAGTATTTTCCCGCTTATTTTGTAGTAAAGTTAAACACATAAAGTTTTCTTAAGTGCTTAGAGGTGGGACCCACGATTTTGTAGCAAAATCAAACCTATAAAATTTTCTTTAGAAAAACTTAACCCTCATGTAAGAATAGGGAGTATTGCTTTCGAAGTACTTAAGTTTTTCTTAAGAAAAATTTTATGTGTTTGACTTTGCTACAAAACCCCACATAAAGTTTTATTTAGAAAAATTTAAGTGCTCCGAAAGTAATGCCCCCTCCTCTCATATATAAATTTTTCTTAAAAAAAAAACATTGCTGTCGGAGCAAGTAAGAATTTCCCCATTTTTTTGCTCCTTTTTTTTTTCCCCTCTTCCTCCTATATATGTAGGACTAAAGTTGGCCTTTCTTAGCTCCTATTCAATCAAACATGGAAGTGTGGTTCATCATCGTCATCTCTCTCTTTATCTCAGCACTCCTCAAATCCCTCCTTTTCAACAATGTCTCTGAAAATCACAATAAGCTACCTCCAGGACCCTTACATATCCCAATACTCAGCGACTTCCTATGGCTCCGCAAATCCTTCTTGGAATTGGAACTCACCCTTCGCAAACTCCATGCCAAGTACGGACCCATCATCACCATTTACATAGGATTTGGCCCAAATATCTCCGTTGCCAACCGGTCTCTCGCACACAAAGCTCTTATTCAAAATGGTGCTATTTTCGCTGACCGACCAGCTACTACACCTACGGACTTGATCGTATCCAGTAATAAACACAGCATCAACACTTCCTCTTATGGTCCCACATGGCGACTCCTTCGTTGCAATCTCATTTCAGAGATTCTCCACCCTTCGCACATGAAATCTTACACTCATGCACGCAAGCGGGTCTTGGATATTCTCCTCAATCGCCTTGGTTCCAACACTGAATCTGTTGTTAAAGGCCATTTCCAATACTCCATGTTTTGTTTGTTGGTTCTTATGTGTTTCGGAGACAAACTCGGTGAAACCCAGATTAAGAAAATCGAAGAGGTTGACCGTCGCTTGTTTTTGAGCTCTCGTCGGTTTGCTATACTCAATTTTTTCCCTAGTATTGGAAGGATTTTATTTCGTAAGCGTTGGGAAGAGTTGTTTAAACTTCGGAGAAACCAAGATGATGTGTTAATTCCTTTGATTATAGCAAGGAGGAAAGTGAAGCAAGAAAGACAGAGTAAAATGAGAGAAGGCAAAGAAAATGATGATGAGTTTGTTGTGTCGTATGTGGACACGTTGTTGGATTTGGAGTTGCCAGAGGAGAAGAGGAGGCTTTCTGAGGAGGAAATGGTTAGTTTGTGTTCAGAGTTTCTCGAAGCGGGTACGGATACTACATCAACAACATTGGAGTGGATTATGGCGAATATGGTAAAATACCCACAAATCCAAGAGAGGCTTTTAGTGGAGATGAAAGGGGTTGTTGGTAATGGAGAGAAAGAGGTAAAGGAGGAAGATTTGAACAAGATGCCTTATTTGAAAGCAGTGGTTTTGGAGGGTTTAAGGAGACACCCACCTGCCTATTTTGTGATACCACATGCAGTGACTGAGGATGTGGTTTTGGATGGCTATTTAGTACCAAAGAAAGGTACTTTGAATTTCATGGTGGCAGAAATGGGGCGGGACCCGAAGGTTTGGGAGGATCCCATGGCGTTCAAACCTGAGAGATTCTTGAATGGTGGAGGAGAAGGAGATGAGTTTGATATAACTGGAAGCAGAGAGATTAAGATGATGCCATTTGGTGCGGGGAAGAGGATGTGTCCTGCTTCTGGTTTGGCAATACTGCATTTGGAGTATTTTGTGGCCAATTTAGTTTGGAAATTTGAGTGGAAAGCTGTTGATGGTGATGAGGTTGATCTGTCAGAGAAGCCCGAGTTCACCATTGTGATGAAGAATCCTCTCAAGGCCCGTTTATCTCCAAGGCTTTGAATGGTTAGGTCTACTAGACCATGACCATGATAGTGTTATTGGGAAATAAAGTCTAACGACTGTATTTAATAAATTTTCACTAAAAACGTTTCGATGGCATTTTGTATATGTACTGGGGTTTGGTTATTTATTATGTTGGTGTTATATTATAAACTTATATTTTATGCATAATTTTAAACAATAAAAACTTGTAATTTAAACAATTTATTGATGATATAGTTATTGATACTTAAATTTCTAGAAATTTTGTAAGCGTAAAAGAAATAAGAAAAAGATGTAATCCAATGGTGGATTTGTCAAAATCCACCTCTAGTAAAAAAGATATTAATGTTGTAATCTTATATTACAACAAATTTTGTAACTAAACTTTGTCATTTTTTTATTATCACATATTCACACTTAAATGTTTGGATTACATTGGTCTAAAATAGCTCTTTTGGGTTCAAATTACCAATAAGGAATTGACTATACTGTAAATGCTATCTTGCCATTTTTTAATGCAGTTAATGTTAAGAATTATTACTATTATTATTATTATTATTATTATTATTATTATTAATGAAGTTTCTAGTTTACCACTAGATTAGTAGAGATTTTGAAGAAGAGTAATGTTACATACACAAATTAATTTATAATATTTTTACAAATTGCTGATATGACTTTTGTAATTTTTAAATAATTATTGGTAAACATAAATGTCATATACCACCGCTTTCCCTTAGTGCGGTGGTCACTCCACAAGTATAAATGTTTATGGGGTGTGGGTGTAAGGGTCGGGGTTTAAGTTTCCAGGAGAGAGCTTCACACACATATACACTTAAATTAGGCTAGAGTACAAATTCTATCTTGTATAAAAATAAAAATAAAATGAATTTTTCATATCAATAGTTTGTAAAAATGTTGTAAAATAGTTAATGACTGTAGCATTACTTTTTGAAGAATAAAAATAAAAATATTCAAATGTTCATAATGAACAAACAATATCTTACTAACAAAGAATTATATTCATTGGATGAACATCTATTTTTTTTTATGTAGAGAGACCAAAAATATATCATTTACAATCATTCATTATTTAGGTAATCCTAACTTGGTAGCCTCCGCGGACTTGCAAATAGACACACAAACCTATAATTTGAGACAATCTCTAAAATTTAATTGAACAAATTAGCCACACAAAAAAAAAAAGAAAAAAAAAAACATTTGAGCATTCATGCTGAATAAGATTAATAGAGTTAATTTATTTTCTAGTATTTTTGTGAAAATTCCAAGATTTGGGATTCATCAACATTTGTGCAGATTAGATTAGAATATCATCCACAAATTGTGTAGATGCCTTTCAAGCTTTCACTTCGAATTGATGGTGGTAAACCTTTTTCCCCTGTTTTTTAAGATAGGCGATAGTGATAACTTGATATATATTCTATTCCTCTAGTTTTCCTTCCAATTTTACTCGTTTTATTATCGCAGTCTTGACTCTTGAGAGATCTGTGAGCCCATGAACAGGAAGAGGGATGGGGGGTCTCTACTTCACCGTATCAGAAGAGCCATATTCTAATCCATACTAATGTAATTTCTTTACTCCATACTCCGTATATGATATATCAATGGTGGTATTAAATATTAGGATGGTGTTATTTTACATGGTGTGTTTTATATACACCCTATTTTTATAACTTAAAAACATGACTTTAAATCACGTTTCTGTTATTAGAGCACTTACTTTAGGTATAATGAAAAAATGACTATATTTTAGCTAATTAAGTCCAAAATTCACTCAAATTAGGTCATGTAAAGTTGTGTAAAAACAATAACAGTGTCAATTTGTTTTTACATAGTGTCAATTTACACTGGCATTATTCATTTGGTATTTAGTTTTTTATTCTTTCTTTACGTATCTTGAAGATGAAGGAAAAGAGTGAATGATAATTGTTGTTTATGAAGAAAGAGAAACAATAAATCAAGAAAATTTGATATTTTAATGAAATGTAGTATAACATAGATAATATGATGTGAGGTGTTTTGCTAAATGGGTATGTAAAGTAGAAAAAGTATATTCTTAATCATAGTTATCAAAACCGTATTGGAGTTTGACTCGGTTGAAGAATTGGTTTATTGGTTCATTGGTTGAATTGTAGGTTAATTAATTAATATATTTTATAATTATAAAAGCAATTAAAATAAAAATGCTCCATTTAGGTAAATTAAGAAATTATAACAATAAAAAAAATTGCATCATATGACATAAAGTTAGAGAATATAAAAAAATAGACACGTCATTCAAATAAATCATCAAGTAATCAAGTTATATAGTTGTAAAGTCTTGAAACAACATATCTCATAGAAATTCAAAATAAATTTTTAGCTTAATCATCAAACCCTAGAGCATAACAAAATTATTTAAATCTCTTGATATAACTGATGATTAAAATCAATCAAGTGTTATTGGTCGTTTGTGTTCCCAGCAAACCCATCGGTGTCGAAGTCCATAAATTATCTCCATCTCTAGCAATGTCAATCTCGACTCTCATCTCATGGCACAGTTCTTACTTTATCTTTTTAGTCTTTTATTCTTAATCTTTATAGCTTTATGTCTTTATTAGGTTATCTTTTCAATCTTCAGTATTTTAGTAAATATACATGATATATATTTTTTATATTAGTGGGTTAAAAAGATTAACCCATGCATTTCGTCAGTTTATCATAGTTTTGAAATCTGGACTGGACCATACGGTCCAATCCAGTTAACCGAAAACCGCCCATCTGGATGGTTCTTTTAACCTCAAAACCCACTCTACACAAAAAATCCAATGGATTGTGCGAACCGAGGTCAAACCGCCCAGGTTTGAGAATCGTGACCAGGTCTCATGGTTCAGGCTAAAGATTTTTTATTTTTTATTTTTAAAATTAAAAAAAAAAAAAAGACTTCATCTTTGGTGAAACTTAGCTGTTTGTGCCTTCTCAACCCCAAATTTGAAATTGCAACCCTAAAACACACTAAATTGGAAAATCTACGTACAATGAGATGAAAAGCACAAACCTTTTCTTCTTCTTCCTCATCTGCGTTTTCCTTCTTCTTCCACTTTTGCATTTTTCTTCTTCTTTCTTCTTCTGTTGCCAGTCACTAGTATCCACAAGCCAAGATTTTTTTTTTTTTTACAATGAGTTGTTTACCACTACGGTCTATGGCGTTGACAAGCACTACCTTTCCCCATGTGAAAAGTTGGACATGTGGCTATGTCTCTGCCTTTCATTTTGGTTTTTAATTTTTGAAAACTTTTTTTTTTATTTGAATGGCACATCATAACAACATACTACAAACCCATCAATTCCCACCAATTCATAATTTCGTATAGTAATTTATTTATTGCTTTTGTACGGTTGTTGAGGACTATTTTTTTGCCCTACATGGTACTACTTCATTGGCAACCCACGCCACATCAACATATTATTGATTTTTTAGGTAAATCTCTTTAAAATCCAAAAAAATCTCATATCTCATTCAATTACAAGGATTTGGCTCACATGGCCCATGAGATCCTTACTTCAAGAGGTGGATTCATGGTCCACATTTCCTCTTTATCAATTGGGATCATAACCCCACAACATCATCAACATCAACATATGGATCGGGCTCAAGTAATGAATCAAAACTTACAGCCCATATTACCTCTCTCATATTCATGAAAAATGGCTTCTCCCACAAAAGCCCAATATTTAACAAAACCCAAGGTACATCATCTCATCCGCGGCTTATGATCCAAGCTCATGAGTCTCTTTGGGGAAATTTTGGGAGTCGTGGTTTGGAGAGCAAAGAGGTATGTTCAGTAAAATTCTAGCGGTTTAAAGTTGATAAAAGAAACATGTTGCTTGACGTGTCTTCTCCAACTCCCTGAACTCTAACCAGTCAATGTATAGCAAGTAACATGTGGTAAGCCTCTCTTATCACTTAGCACATAAAATTATAAAACTCCCCATTGCTCTGTTCCTAAGACTTAATATTCATCATATGACAAATACTCAATATCTCTAGCCATCTAAATGCTGACAAAATGACTATTCATTTTATCTCCAACTGTTGTTATACTAATTTAGAAACCTAATTATATTTTTCTACATAAACTATATTATTATTTTCAACTAAAATCCACCTCAAACACACGACTAAATCTAATTGGCTATCTTCAATCTTTAAATATAAAAATATTCATAATATCTTTAATACCCAGCTGCCATCTGTCATAATCAAACCAAATATTCCCCTGCTAGTTGCTAGAGTAGAGCATTAAATGCTCTTCTTGCTCACCAAGATTAAGTTACAACACAATGAGACATTGAGTGGATCTCTAAAGCTTCATTAACTATCAATCAATTATTCTATTACTTACTAAAAATGTATTGTAATAGAATCTTGGGCCAAAAATATAAATACCCCAAAGAGGAAACTTTTCCAACAGAACACCAGCAGTGTGTTCAGCACTTGACACCTGGTTGACTATGACATCACCAGTCATTTAATGCTCTTTCCAGCAGCAAGTTGCTATGCCCAAAATAGCAAGATACCCTTAAAAAGAGATATTAACATTTTCAGCCAAACCCATGAAAAATAAATGCTGAATATTTTCTCCAGCAGCCTGACATCATCCAGCTAACCTTATCTACTTCAACCCCTACCAACAGCTATCTTGTGACAGTCGTGATAACTTTTTTTGATAGCTAGGACAGCTTTTTTAGAACAGCTATGATAGCTGACACAACAGCCTTGAAATTACATATTTTCCTTATTTGGCCAAAAACCAAAACCAACCAAAGAGACTATCTTTTTCTTACTAAAATCCTTTCCTTTTTTTGCTACTCTTTCCTCCAACTGATATTACCAAAAACAGCAAGAACACCCTAAAACTGAACATACCAGTTTAGGCCAAATCCTAGGATGGATTTTCTGAAGATTTATTGTTGATTGGGATAGATTTTGGCTGAGATTCTTTGCTAAATACCCCTTTAAATTTAGCTATAAATAGAATCCATCATCAACACACCAAAGCACACTAATGGAGAAGAACAACTCTCTCATAAACTTCTTTGTTCTCTCCCTCTTTAATTATCTTCTTAAGCTCTTAATGAAGTTATGAGCTTCTAAGTTTTTAGTTTTCAAATTATGAACTAAACTCTTTAGTCTTTAGCTTATACCTGCCCTTCATAAGCCTTTATCTGTCCTCCAGCAAAAAATCCCAACAACATTGCTAAACACACTACAACACTATTACTCCTCTTATACTCATGCGCGCCTTCACTCTTCATATTTAGAAAATACATCTATCTTGCTATCCATATCTCTAAACATCTCTTTCTCCGTTTCTGTTACACAATCCTATACACAATTACTACACCATTATATATAACACACCACAACTCTTCTAAACCCCACTCTCATACTCTCTTACTCTGAAATTCTACTATTTTGCTACCTGTAAACACATCTAAATACTCTTCACCTCTCTTATAAAAGTCCTTCTCATGGAAGACTTAAACTTCTAATACTAAAACCCTTCTCCTAGAAGGCACTGAGATCTCATATCAAAGCCCTTCTCCTAGAAGGCACAAATACTTCTTACAAAAACCCTTTTCATGGAAGGCAATACCATTCATAACTTCACAATATCTAAAAGAGCATTATCAAAGGGGAAATTCATTTAAGTGCATGATAAAAGGGACAAACTTAACAAGCCTCTACACACAGTTGGACACACTCTTTCTCCTTCCAGTTGCACCCATTTTCCCCCTTCAATCTTGAAGTTATCATGGAAAGCTACTTTTCCACTGCTGGAGTCATCTTGCTGGAATACTATCAACTGATTGATGCTACACAACAGGAGTTACAAACCATAGAAAGATAAGTCACTACATTTTCATATCTCTAAATTCACATTTTTTACATATTACTTTAACTACTATTACAACTATTAATCAAAGCCATTATATCAAACACCTCTTATTTATTTATTCAACCATTATCATGATTCTTAGACTTTGGGTTTCATCTATTTTGTAGGCCTAAAAATATGCCGGTAGCTATTGGACTATGTGGCCCAATGTTGAGTTCCGGATGCAACTCCCCAAATATATTCATGTCTAGCAAGGCCACCCCTCTAATGGACAACATGTGGCTGAGCAACGAAAAAAGGCCTTCGAACAACTGTCAATGTAATTGTAGATTAAAAAATGCTTAAAACATTGTATATATTTATAAGGAGTGTACAATATTATACATATTTTTATAAAAGTATATAATGTCGTAAGCATTTATTTAATCTACAATGTAAATCTTATCTTGATAGTATATTGTAAACAAATAATTTTTCTTTTTCTTTTTATTATTATTATTATTTTGTTTACCAATTAATAATATTGCATTGATTTTTGAATACTATAATAGAAGTTGTCATATGAAAAATACATTTGAAAGATGGTATTTATATTTAATTGGTTTATTCTAGTCAAATTTTATATTTATACTAATTTAATATATTAATTTATATTTTAAATAATTATTAAATTATTATGATGTCATCACGGTTCAACCTTGGTCCGACTTCAAAAACCTTGAATCTCTCTCTTTTATGGTTCGATGAATGATCCAGGTTTCAAAACCATGCAGTTTACATGGTTTAATAATGGATCATTGCATATTCGGTATTTTACACCAACCCATTCTGAATAGTACTTTGCTTTATTGTTTTAACGGTTTAATTAGTGTTTAGCTAGTATAATTTTTATAAATTTATTTCTTATACTAAAATAAACAATTTTTATAACTATAGTTCTTATACTAAAATAAACAAGAACTTTTGTACATGCGAATGCTTAGCCTAGTGTAAAACAGGCCAGATAAAACAAGTTTTTGCCTAGATATTAACACCCACCAACCAACTTGAGACTTATATATTACTTAACTTTTTAATTTTTTAATTTGTTTTGATTAAGATAAATCCATCATCCATTCATTCATATTCAAAACAATCTTACATTCCATCCAAAAAGAAAACCAATCTTACGAGAGATGCCGAATCCAACCGGTCCACCTCAAACTCAAACATCTTTCTTGCTCCTCACTACAAAAATCGAGGTCTATAGTTGCGTTCCAAAAAACGCAGCTATAGAGAATGAGCTGTGTTTCTATAGCCGCGTTTTCAAACGCGGCCTATCCTCCGCGACAATAGACCCTTGCGGGGACCTATAGTCGCGTTTTTGTAAACACGGCTACAGATCACCCTATAGCTGCGTTTTATGCACCATATAGCTGCGTTTGGTCGTAATCCATAAATTGACACCTATAGCTGCGTTTTTTCAAAAAACGCGGCTATAGATCCGATTTAGGCGGCGTTTTAAACGCGGCTACAAGTAAGACCTATAGCTGCGTTTTTTATATCAACGCAGCGCAGCTACAGGTATCACTTATAGCCATGTTCATTTATATATAGCTACATGCCATGTTTTGGCTGCGTTTTTAACATAGAAACGCAGCCAAAACAGGGCCTGTAGCTGCGTTTTTTACGAAAACGCAACTATAGATCTCCACCTTTCTTTCCTTGAGATCTATAGCTGCGTTTTCGTGAAAAAACGCAGCTAGAGGACATGTTTTGGCTGCGTTTTTAACATAGAAGCGCAGCCAAAACAGCGCCTATAGCTGCGTTTTTTACGAAAACGCAGCTATATATCTCCACTTTCTTTCCTCTACACTTGGCTGAGATCTATAGCTGGGTTTCTATGTTAAAAACGCAGCCAAAACATGTCCTGTAGTTGCATTTTTTCATGAAAACGCAGCTATAGATCTCCACCTTTCGTTTCCACTACACTTTGGCTGAGATCTATAGCTGCGTTTCTATGTTAAAAACGCAGCCAAAACATGTCCTGTAGCTGCGTTTTTTCATGAAAACGCAGCTATAGATCTCCATCTTTCGTTTCCACTACACTTTGGCTGAGATCTATAGCTGCGTTTTTGTAAAAAACGCAGCTATAGGCCCTGTTTTGGCTGCGTTTTTCTATAAAAATGCAGCTATAGGTAATATATATTTTTTTAAAACTTTTTCCTCCATACACATTCCTGGCCAACATATAACCTGTAATTCCTGCCTGTTCAAAACAAAACAAGTTCCCAACCAATTGGAACCAACAATACAAATTGCCTTTCCTTCCATACACATTCCTGGCCAACATATAACCTGTAATTCCTGCCTGTTCAAAACAAAACAAGTTCCCAACCAATTGGAACCAACAATACAAATTGCCAATGCTCAACAATTCCCAACCAATATAATTACCAACAAATTAACAAAACAAGTTCATTGACAAATAATTACATAAAATTACATAAATGCAGCAAATTCATAAACAAATAATTACATAAACAAATGCGTATGCGTCATTCTATTTTGTTATATCAAAAAAAATGTCAGCAAGCATCATTCGCAATTGTGAACATGAACATCCAACAAGCATCATGGTACTTGAGATCTCCATCTTCAAGAGCTGGAACTTGACCAAATGGCTGCATAGACAAGAAAATGTTAGATTCAAAATGGTTATAATAACAACAAAATAATTGAACCTATTTCATTGTTGTTTTCGTTAATGATTATAATGAATAATGGGCTTATAGGGAATAGAAGGATTGGATTTTGATCCCAAAAATGTTTGAGATACATGAATGTTTTTAGTTTCCTTACATTAAGGGATAGGAAGTGTTCTTCCTTATGTTCACCAGCTCTCATGTCTACAAAAACAAACTCATGGTCTACCTCTTTCTCATAGACGGTAGCGAGAACTCGCATTGAAGCTGTTAAGAGAGGGTTTCCATGGACTTTGATTGCTGCCATGATGGGGGAGGATGGTGATATGATCAAGAATAAAGAAGAGATAGAGCAAGCTATATACCATAGGCCTCATCTAATCCATTTATATATACATATATATTGGTATTTGAAATTCTGCTTCCAAATACCAATATATACTATTTTTTGAAATAATAGTTTATATGGGTATTTGGAAGGTAGGTTAGTGATCTTGAATAGTCCTTAAACTTTTTGTATTTTTGAAACTACAAAAATTTTCACAACTTTTTGCTACAACTATGATATAATAGAAAGCACGGTTTGGATGAGTTGTCATAATTTTATCACCCTAATTAAAATCATATTCTCTTATTCTCTAATAACAAATTAGGTTGATTAAATGATCAGCAACAAGAGCCACCTTTGACTGCATCTATCTTACACACAAGAATTGCACAAATTAATATCAAATTTAAGTGTAACTGAGTGCCAATAACTGTTCTAGCTAGCATGGTGTGTGAAATAAAGAAATGATGTTAACAAAAACAACAAATGAGTACATGTAATAAGCAACATATTTCGATTACTAGAAGGCTTAAAATCTGAAGGACAAGTACATCCCCATCACAAATCACAATATTAACAATTATATTCCATGCTATACTTGATATTTGAAATTGTATAGAACATGAAACAAAAGTGGTGTTCCATATATACTGTATTACAACTTCTATGATATAATTAATTTCTCTATGTGACTAATTATAAATACATCAAAATCATTAAAATAATTTACTTTAAGTGAAAATTGACATTGTTGTCTACAATGTTGTGAAATGGGCTTTTGATTGAAACTCCTTTGGGCCTATTCACATTTCCCTTTTTCTTGGTTGGATCCTTTTGTTCCTTTGGGCCTATTAAAAAAAAAGTGACTCTACTATTTAGAAGAAAAAAAAAACCCCTAATAAAAACTCAATTATCAAAAGTTTTAACTTTTAAAAGGAGTTTCATTATTTGTGAAGTATTCTATAATTTATTATAATATTTGGTTATTTATAAAAACTTTGTTTTACATTAACTTAGCGTAATTTTAATTTTTTCTTTATTTTACTATCTATTTATTAATTATATTATTAAAATAATTTCATTAGTTTATATATGATTTTCTTAATTAAGTTGTGCACTACATATGTATATTCTCTTTTAGATTATATAATAAATGTCGCAATCTTCCCACCGTGGTTGCGCGATTAACACAATGCTAATGTTGCACATGTGTTATGACATACTTTTATCATGTACTGCACCATAAGGCATAAGCATATTGAGATTGTTCATATAATTCCCTAATAGTTACACATTTTTTTTTTTGGGTCAGTTTTAAAGAAGTTAGAAAACCCTATTCTGATTCATCAAAAGTAGACTAGAAATTTGAAAGAAATTTTATAATCTATTTTATTTTATTAATTTATCATAATTATTATAAAAATAAAACTAAAAAAGTTAGGTCATATATACATATCATGCTTGTCTTATTTGACTCAATTTAAGTGTTACATGTTGTACTATGCACTTTCATCATTTGATGCACTATAAAACTTTAAAATTTCTGACATATATAGTTTGCTCTCTAACTAAAACTTTATTACTAAAGTTTCATACAATTAAAATATCTTCTTAATTAATATATGAAAAGTGAAAGAAAATACAAGACATTGTTGCTCATCTCAATTATTAATCTCTTCAAGTTATACCATATATCATTCAATAGAATTCAAATAATACTTAAAAATCATAAAATTAAGTCCAGCCAAGGACCTTGTAGTTTAATTAGCACATTTTCATGCACAAAATTCTTGAAGTTTAGGAGAAAAAGTGTTCAAACTTTGAGATTAACAACCTATTGTAATTATCTAAAAAAATAATAAAAAAATAAAAGTTGGGCCACTCAAGGATAGATTTGCCAATAATCTAATTATTGATTTTGATAGCCGATATTCTTTAATGCAACTAGACAAGTTTTTGGGCCCAGGGCCATTATTAGTTGGTAGTCCTCAGTGTATTTTACATGATTTTGACATAAAAAGATGTTTCTTTTGTTTTTGGCTGCATATCCACCTCCTTTTGTGAGGTTCAGTTGTGCAATCCCCTTGTTTACACTTAAAACCCAAGAAAAAAGAGAGAGAGTTCGATGCTCTAGAAAGCAGTGCTTCTTCATGTTGTGAATTAAACTACAGTGAGGTAGAAAACATTTTTACCTTTGTAAAGAACTGGCTCCATTTTCTTAGTAAGTGTAATGGTGAATTACAAGGGGTCCAGGGGTAGAGTGTATATATAGTTGCAATTTACAAACATTGTGTTGCAATTTATTGTATCTCAGCTAATCAACGAAATTCGAAGAAAATATCCATTCACGGTCTCTAAATTTTGGTAGCTTACCTTGACACTTCTATTATTATTCCAAAACTATTGGAAATGAGATGTGTGTCTAAGTACATCTTTGTCAAAAGGAACCTCCAATCACCTAAACGATTTCTTAAGATTACATATCAATACTTTTAACAAGAAGCAAAGCCTTCCAACTTTTAAGCTTCTGGTTAAGATTGTTAATGACCAGAGTATTAAGATTTTATGATCAGTTCATTTAGCTTTATGTCAGAATATGAACCAAACTTGAGTCATTCATAAACAAATCGATTTATTTACAACGTTGTGTAAATATGTAAAATTTTTGGTGCATCATTAAACCGTGGTTGGTTTATTTCTCTGCTATGCAGAGAATGAGTCTCATAAACATGAGTCACAACTTGGTTTTCCTACCAAGATACCCTTTTGCAATTGTGAAAGTTTTTATTCTGTTAATTTGATAAGCATATGGAAAAGAATTGTGACTGAAGTGTTACATTCAATACAGTACTTACTGTAAACCTCTCCAACAGGACAAAAACAAAGTCATGTGTGAAATGCACATTAAAAATTGTTTGGTCAAATTTGACTTCCCTATCAATTTCCATAAACTTGATTCAATTTTTGAATTTTCTCATGGCAGATTCTTTCATTCCTACTTCCCTTTATGATTTCATATAACCCAAAGTTCTCTGAGTTACACTTACTCCATATTGAAAAAAAATAAAAAAGAAGTCAAATGCTAAGAAACATTCAACATGTAAACCTTACCTACCCTCTTTTCAGCTCTAATTTCTAAGAGTCCAGAGAGGAAGGAAATATTCTCTGTAAACAAACTTTATAACATTATAATATATAGTATATATATATATATATATATATTTTGTTTCCAAAATAGACCTATTATATTTAGAAAAACGGTGCCCTTTCAACAGTAACCAATCGTTTTTGTGGGACTCATTGTTTTGAGAGTTTTCTAAGCTTATTACCCCTGCATTTCAAAGAATGGCTACAAACTCTTGAGGTACTGTGAGAAGGCATGTAAATGGCTACAAAATCTCATTGATTTATTGCACTTCCTTGACATATTTCAAGTGTCTAATAAAATTTAATAATATTTCAATGATCAACTTGTACATGTATTAAAAAACAATCTTTTTAAAAATCCATTTTCTATTTGGAACTGTAAAACCGGGACAAAGTGTCAAAGTTATGAATTGTATACTCATATCATATTTGAAAATAAGATATTTCTACATACCTAATTTCATTTACAAAGTCATTACTGGACATTCTAGCATGCAGCGGTCAATAGCTTGCAAACCTAAGGTGTCAAGTACACAATGATATATTTTTAATACCTCAGAGGTGATAGGCTCAAGCTACAACATGATCAGTATGTTTAATAATTTCCAATTTGCTTACTAATTTCAACGTCTTGATCCACTTGAATTTGCAAGATATTATAATTAACACAAATGTGTATTATCAACTATATCTACGGCTTGTGAGCATTTTTTGTTTTTGAGGCCCACGGATCTCGTGATTAATTTAAAAATAACACATGTATATTAGAAAACTTCACAAAAAATTCTTTTCTGATTAAGACATAACATCAAATGTCTTTTGTTTGCAAGGTATCATAAGAATCTGTTTAACGGAATAAGTTCATTGTTTAATGATAATACAAGGGTAGAGGGACATAATCTGCAAGTAAGAAACCTTTCGGAAAAACCATGTATTGAGAGTAAAATTGGACTCAAATCCATTAACCCGTCTAAATCCAAATGAAACAATAAGGTATGAGTAATAATACGAAGAACAATCTGTTTTATTCTGATAAGTTTCTAACTTGTTTATATATATTGCAATACCATCCTAAAACAATTTTTTTTTTTCCTTTTAGCACTCACATGATTGCACCTGCGTTTCATCTCTACTTTATCATTCTTGTTAAAAACATGCTTTATCAATTATAAGGCCAACCCATAGAAGCATTTCATCAAACACATCATTTGCGATACAAACCCACAAACGAAAATACAAATAGAAAATAAAGACAAACCCAAACAAAATGCACAAAAAAATCAAACAAAACCCAAAAACAAATCAAATGAAACCCAAACAAATCAAATGGAACCCAATCAAACCCACGGCCAAACGCACACACATGACACAACCGAGAGAGAGATCGCAAGAGGAAAAGAGAGTGTGAGAGATCGGGGTCAAGAGGTTCTGACCTATGATGGCTGACAGAGAGGTTCGAGACGGTGGCGGTGGCGATCGGTTCTTCGAGCGGCGGTAGGAATCGATTCTCCAAGCGGCGATGGCAATCGGTTCTCGGAGCGGCGGTGGCGTCGATGAGAGGCAGCGGTGGCGGCGTGTTGTTGAGAGTGAGGGTTTGTTTGAGAGTCCAGAGAAGAGAGTGATCGATCTGAGCTTCAGTTGAGAGATTTGAGTTGAAAGTGAGGGTTTTTTTGTTATTGAGAGTGAGCTTCAGTAGTGTTTGATGTTTGGGTTTTTTTTTGTTTTTTTGTTTTTATTTATACTAAACTTAGAGCTGTGTTTTATACGTTTTATAAAACGCAGCTCTGTATGAATTGAAGCTGCGTTTTATTAAACGCAACTCTGTAAAAGTTGGAGCTGTGTTTAATAAACGCAGCTCCAATTTCAAGCCCTTTTTTTTTTTTTTTTCAATATACCCCAAAGCCGCGGCTTGAACCATTTCAAACGCGGCTTCGGCGCTAGTGGAGCTGCGTTTGACAAAAACGCAGCTCAAACAGCCAGATGGAGCTGCGTTTGTGTAAAACGCAGCTCAAACCTGACTTTGAAGCTGCGTTTTTGTCAAACGCAGCTCCAAAACGCAGCTCCATGCTCCGTTTTTTGTAGTGCCTCTTTCATAGTATAGTACATATATATATTTTTTTGATGAACCATATTATAGTACACATTATACAATTAATACAATCAGTATTCTAGTACATATCCTTCTCAAAAAAAAAAAAAAAAAATCTTGCACATATTATTAGTGATTCAGTATTCTTTTCAGATCTTTTTGGCTTCTACACCCGCAAGCACAACTCACATGTTCCAAATTCCAGTCATGCTAATCCAATTATAGTGTTTCTTATACACTAGTTTGCATTCGCACAATATTGTAATAAACCAGCATGTACCCTTGATATGGTGTTTATTCCACAAATACAAGTGTTTGTGAAGTGTAGGAGTAATGAATATGATTCAAGTTTCCGTGAAGGAGTTTCATGCACAATAGTGTAATAACACTAGTGCGCACTAACACAATAGTTGGTAGTATATTTTGAACAATAGTTTTCAGTATTTAAACAGAATTACATATATTTTTACATATTTTTTTATTTACACATATTTCTAAAAAATATAAAAAATATTAACAACATTATCAAATGGGTCTCAGGATCCGTTTGAAAAAAACATTATCAAATGGGTCTCAGGATCCGTTTGAATACAACTTATTTTTACTAAAACTGAAAATTGAAAACACTATATCAAAATAATTTTTAAATACATAAATAAACTACGAGTCATATTTTTAATATTTTTTTTTTGAATAAAGTGCATGTAAATATTAGGTAGAGGACGTAAACAGTATATAAATAGTAAGAAAATACTGATAAAGCTTGTCTTTAAAAGCTGAAAAGCGGGAAAAAAAAGGAAAAGAAAAAAAAAAGCAAAACGTAAATGCGTAATAATAATTCCTACCCAAACGCTGACATATTCCTAATTCCAATCATGCTACTCCAGTTATAGTATTTCTTTTTGGCTTCCGCACCCACGAGCACAACTCACACATGTTCCTAATTCCAATCATGCTACTCCAATTATAGTATTTCTTATACACTAGTGCGCATTCACGCGATGGTGTAATGACACTGAAAAATTGTGGGTCTAACTCACGACTTAAGAATGGAAAACGAGAATTAAAACTCACGACTTCAGCGTTATTTAAGTGCATACAGTGCAATAGGTTTTACTTGGTCTCTATTTTTTCATCCGCAAAAACAAAAAAGAAATGGAAACCTGGTTCATCATCATTGTCTCTCTCTGCATCTCAGCTCTCCTAAAACCTCTTCTCAACCTTTTCATCAACAAGAAAAACAGTAAGCTTCCTCCTGGACCCTTTACCATCCCAATACTAAGCAGCTTCCTATGGATCCGCAAATCTTCCTCCGACCTCGAACCCATTCTCCGCGAACTCCATGCCAAGTACGGACCCATAGTCACCCTCAACATCGCTTTCCGCTCTGCTATCTTCGTTGCCAACCGCTCTATCACTCACAAAGCTCTCGTCCAAAACGGTGCCGTCTTTGCCGACCGGCCACAGGCTCCTCCGGCCAACAAAGTGTTCTCAAGTAACTCGACCAACATCAACTCCGCCTCGTACGGTCCCACGTGGCGCCTATTGCGCCGCAATCTCAGTTCTGAGATTCTTCACTCTTCGCGCTTGAAATCCTACTCTCACGCGCGCAACTGGGTCTATAATATCCTCTTCAATCGTCTTCATGACTCTGATCACTCCAAGTCCGGTGAAGTGCCAATCTTCGTTAAGGAACATTTCCAATACTCCATGTTTTGTTTGTTGGTTCTTATGTGTTTCGGTGACAAGCTTGGTGAGTCCCAGATTAAAGAAATCGAAGATGTCCAGCGTCGCTTGCTTTTGGGGCTTCCTCGGTTTAATATACTTAATGTTTGTGGGAGTGTTGGGAAGATTATATTTCGTAAGCTTTGGCAAGAGTTGTTTGATCTTCGGAGAGACCAAGAAGCTGTACTAAGGCCTTTGATAGAAGCGAGAAGGAAAGTGAAGCAAGAAAGACAGAGCAAAGCGAAAGAAGACAAAGATGTTGATAATGACGATGAGTTTGTGGTGTCGTATGTGGATACGTTGTTGGATTTGGAGCTACCAGGAGAGAAGCGTAAACTCCAGGATGGGGAAATGGTTAGTTTGTGCTCTGAGTTTCTCAACGCGGGTACAGATACTACGTCGACTGCATTGGAGTGGATTATGGCGAATTTGGTGAAATACCCACAAATCCAAGAGAGGCTTTTTATGGAGATTAAAGGGGTTGTTGGTGATGGAGAGAAAATAGTGAAGGAGGAAGATTTGAACAAGATGCCATATTTGAAAGCAGTGATTTTGGAAGGTTTAAGAAGACACCCACCTGGGCATTTGTGTTGCCACATGCAGTGACTGAGGATGTGGTTTTGGATGGCTATTTGGTGCCAAAGAATGCTACTTTGAATTTCATGGTGGCAGAAATGGGGTGGGATCCAAAAGTGTGGGAGGATCCTATGGAGTTTAAGCCCGAGAGATTCTTGAGTGGCGGTGATGGTGGAGGAGAAGTGTTTGATATAACTGGAAGTAGAGAGATTAAGATGATGCCATTTGGTGTGGGGAGGAGGATTTGCCCTGGTTCTGGTTTGGCAATGCTGCATTTGGAGTATTTTGTGGCCAATTTGGTTTGGAATTTTGAGTGGAAAGCTGTGGAGGGTGATGATGTTGATTTGACAGAGAAGCAGGAGTTCACTATGGTGATGAAGAATCCTCTCAAGGCCCACTTATCTCTAAGGCTTTAAAGGTTTAGTCTATTTTCTGTTGAAGTTGAAGACTTTGGTACAAAAATCAATAGATAAGATGCTAGTGTTTCTTTCGAAATAAAGTCTATCGCTGTATTTATTGAATTTTCAGTAAAATGTTTCTAAGCGATTTCATTTGCACTTTGCAGTACTAGTTTGGTAATCAGTACAGTATAGTGAATATACTTGAAACGAAATGGTAATGAATTTATGATTTTGGTGTTATTCTTGTTGCTGAGGGAGATTTGTTGTCAGTCATTTGAAGCTCTTCGTTCTTACGAGGGGGATATGTCAAGGTTGGTCGTGTTTTCTATTTGGCTAAGAGTAAAGTCAGTTTGTTGCGTTAACTTCTTTTACCATGTTCTTCGGGTATTAAAGAAAATGATATATTTACAATATTTTTACATTAACATTTAAATAACAGGTTGTTATTAGTTATTATCGTTAGGATAAAAAAATAATGTTAATATTAAGTTTAAATTTAAATCAATAATAATTAATCAACTGCCATTTGTTGTAAAATATTATAAAAATATTATGTACTTGATTTGTATATTAAATGGTGCTGCTAAGCTTTAAAGTCACTATCAAGTATGGTTGGTCCTTTGTTTTCTCTCTTTTCTATATATTTATCTTTATTTATCAAAAAATAAAATAGAAATAAAACAATCAAGTATGATTAGAAGAGCACTTGATGGAGTTCCTCAGTCCTCGTTATAATTATGGAATTATCAACGACTACAAAATAAATAAAAAATACGTACCTACAATCGGGTTCACAAGATGCATCCTTTGAAGGCCCATTTATCCTTGAGGATTTGAATGGTTAGGTCCATTTTATGTTGTAGCAAAAGGGAAGAAAATGTACCTACTACTAGGTCCATTTTATGTTATAGTTGCCTATACTTCTGGACAAGGCAAAATTGGATCCGACTCAGACTCGACATTTTCTGACATGGAGTAAAAGTTTGTTGACTTGTGATCCTTGAAAACACGTAAATGGTGGAGTGAAAAAGGGGTACTCATTGGCTGATAATGCTTAATGCTGCTAAAAGTGTGTGCGCATGTGACGTGTTATATGTAGACTATAAGTAGTGATATAGGGCAAGGTACAACCACCTAGTGTGGCCGGTGACTTATCTACTATTAGATAAGGCTCTTGGGTTCAATTGGGTTTTTTTCCGTTCAAATTCCAGCATCTGTAACATTTTGGTTAGCGGCAGGCTTCCATCGCAAACGAGGAGTAGTTGAGGTGTATGTAAATTGGTCCGGACAACCTGTGAGAAACAAAAAAGGAAAGAGCAAGGTACATATATAAAATAATAATAATAATAATAATAAGATTAATGATGTCACCGCTAAAATTGGCACATATGAAACAAATAGTGTTGATGCAAATACAAAAAATTAAATAGTAAGACTTATCATAAATATGAGAGGTTAAAGTATCACGCGACTATATTATTAGAGTATTTAATAATTTTCTGTATGCTCCACGTAGAATTTCGATTATTGATTCACGTGTAGAAATCCACATCATCTATTCAACTTGGTCATTATAAGACCATGCCATATAGTAACTCGGTTATCGTAAAGCCACGCCACTCATGACTCAACTACCACAAAGGTATTATCAAAAAAAAAAAACAAAAAAAAAAACTACCACTACGGTAGTCCATCAAATGATCTGCATGTCAACCAATAAAAACAATGACGACTCAAGATTGAGAAACCACTAAAAGCCAAACCAATTAAGCTCTAAGATCTGTGCTGTTCCTCCATATAATACGTAAAACTATCAAATTTTATAAAAATTTAAGATCATTTACTTTGATATACTATAATAAATTATTAATTTTTTTTTAAATTTGAATAATTATAAAATGATAAATTTATTTTTTAAATTAATATTCTAACAAAATAACAATAGCTAGAATCAAGATATCAAAAGTAATCATAGGAAAGCAAATTTAAAAAGAAAATTAAGTATAAGGAGAGAGGAATGAGAATGAAACTTCACTAGAATCCACTTAAATTTCTTATCTAAAAGTAAAATATTTGATTTAATCATCGTGCACCAATGGTCAGCATGACATTAGTGTCTTTTAGTTGACTTTACCTAGTAATTACTCATTATTCGAATCAACCGTGCAACCATATGATTTATCAATAACCATTTCAATTCATTTACTAATTATAATATTGGCGCATTCTAATGTATTGTTGTGGGATATATATATATATATATATATATATATATATATATATATATATATATATATTCTTGTGTATGAAAAATTAATTCATTGCATTTCAAAATATAGAGATGTATACCAAAAACCTTTAAAGTTCGAAAATTTACCAAATAAAAGGATAAAATGTGGCATCACTTGAAGAAATACAACTGGTTAAAGCACTGAAAAATTAATCAAATGGCTTAAACATGCCTAAACACCATGACAAACACCAAGTTTCCTCTCCAAATCTCTAACAACTAAAACAATAGTCAAGTCAGCATTTAAAAAATTCTTAGGAATTTTTGAAGTATGAAGAAATTATGCAATTTCTTCTCATATTCATGGTGGATCATATCATGAATTTAATGAATAGACCTTACTATAAATGTGAGAGGGAGAAGCACCATTCTCCATGGTTCGAGAGTATCTAAGAATTACTCTATCTATTATCGTAACAAAAAATTCATTTAGAATTTAGATCTGTCCCTGTTCAGACTTACTCCATTGGCATTTGTTCCTGTTGCTGCTCTTTGGTTGCCTTTACTTCACCAAATCAATATGTTACAGGAAAATCCTGCATAGCCATGTGCGATTCCAGCACCATTTTGACTAAAACTACTAAAAAAGTATGATACAACTTTGGTGGCATTCCCATAAAAAAGTATAACATAGCTTTGATATATAACTTATAAATCTATATATGCTTGTGGTCTATACATTCCACAAGTTCATCATCAAGGATAATAATGTTTTAAATTCTTGTATACTTTATTTTCTTTTGAGAAAAGCATAAAGGCATCACTGCCATCTTGCCAATTGCCGCAACGATTAGGACTAGCATTTTTGGGTTTTTGTTGTTGTTGTTGCTAAAAGATATGCAAAGGCCAATAGGGCATAAACAATTACAAGATCATCTCCTTTATTGGTGGAGATGACTAGAAGCGATCGAAAAAGTTTGGAATTTTGAGTGAAATCAAACAAGGTATATGCCGGCTTAGTCATCGGTATGAAATATTCTAATAGTTTAATCAGAGCAAAAATTGATAACTTCTTAGCTAAAGTAAGAAGTATAGCTAGACGTACTAAAATCTCATACGTGTCCTTGTCCAACATATATAAACCCGCCTTGGACACATATGTTTGTGTGTGTCAGATGGAGAATATATATATATACATATAATCTGGTGCAATTCCATGCAATAGCGAACCAATAATGAGATTAAAAATTAAAAGGTAGCTGTTAATCTCAATCCTTGAATTAGAAATTGTTTTAATTTTCTAAAATTTTACTTTTTTATCCTCAGTGATTGCACTCTCTCTCTTAATAAATAATAAATAAAAAAACTTTATAAAAAAAAAAAGGTCCGATTAACCATTCATTTTAAAAAGTTTTTATGGAAAATTGAAAAAACTGTCAAAACAGTGAATTATTTTTTCGTTTTTCCATAAAAAATTTTCTAAAATGGTTTATTTAATATATGTCCTAAGGGCATATGTTAGTAAATCCCTAAAATATTAAACTTAATAAATCAAAGCAACTTAGATGGACACCATTGAAAGCTTATAAAAAAAAAGTCATATCAATGTTACTTACAGCAACATCTTACCTCTTATAAATATATATATATATATATATATATATATATATATATATATGTATGTATGTATGTATATATGTAGGGATGAAGGGCCTAGATATAGGTATTGGGCCGTGGGCAGCGTCCGAGGACGTCAAATAACCTGAGGACAGATAAGTACTAGCAAAGGCATACAGATTAATGGGTCGTGGAAGAGGTCTGGTCACAATGAGTAGTAGACGTTTTCCAAGGACCTTAAGCATATAGACGTTTTCCGTGGAGGCCTAAAGTTCGACCATCCATCAAGAATATGGCAGCAGGCAATCGTGCTTAAAAGGATAAACATCAGAGAGGGATGAGACAAAAGAGAATTGGGAAATATCTGAGAAGAAAGCTGCTACCACCGCATTGAATACTCTGTATCTAACCTCCTGACTGCATTAATGTGGAAGTGATACCTAAACAATAACTTTCAACCTTACAGCTACCCCCAAAGACTTCAGAAATGTATTGATGGGACAAGTATAAAAAAGACTAGCAATCTGATCTACACGTGGAGGGCTGAGATGAAAGAAAGGGAATAAAAGGGAAGAATCCCATTACAAAGGGGGTAATCAGAAAAACTAGAGAAAAATCACTGTGTACCCAAGAATTGTAATTTTTGTATAAGTCTAAGAGAGATATATAAGAACAGACTTTCCTTGAACTTGACCAAGGAGAACTTTTCTTGTTCAAAATTGTTTGTTTCATTCTTTCCAATAATAATTAATCTATTGTGATCATTATCTACCTAACTCATTGAAAGTTTAATTTTAAGCCCACTCTTTAACAAATTCATTGTTTTGGACTCATTGGGCCATTGTCCATCCATTTGGGTTGTGGAGTAAATCGGGTCCCTACAATATATAAGATAGACCCCGTAGAGCACGTCAGTCATTACATCCATATGATGTCTCTCCACACCCACAATGACATGCTGATGTGTAAGGTGTTTCCCTTAAGCCTCGGGCTAACAACATTGAGGTAGTTTAATGGGCTGCGAAAAGGTTCCATCCACAGTTTTGTCGAGCTGATCCTCAAATTCGTGCTCAGTTCATAACATGTAGCCAGGTGCTGCAATCGGTGGATGTGTTGCTCTCCATGAAAATGAGGGTCGGTGAAACCCTTCGCAATTATGCCAGTCAGTATTAGGAGCTTTACAATGAGATTGGTGGCGGCAATGAAAAGATCTCAGCCAGTACTTTTAGAATGGAGCTCCCCGAGGATTCGAAACTGCGAGAATCATTGACGAAAAGGCCTCCTGAGGATATGAGGCAACTTATGAGATGCATTAAGGAGTACAAACGCCTCGAAGATGATCGGCTACAGAGTAAGGGCAAAGCCCCGTTATTAAATCGTTCCCGGCGTTTTTCCCTCAAGGCCACGAAAGGACTTAAAAATACAGGAGTCGAGAGCACAAATGGAGGAAGTGAATGTGGCATTCAAGGAGCCAGTACACAAGATCGTGGAACGAATCAAGAACGAGCCATACTTCAGATGACCGAATAAAATGGGGGTGATCCTTCCCGAAGGAACCAGAGTTTGTATTGTACATATCACAAAGATAAGGGGCATACCACCGAACAATGTCGAGTATTAAAAGATCATCTCAAGCAGTTGGTCAAGGCCGGATATTTGAAAGAGTTTGTAGTGGACCCCAAAAACCAGGGTGCCGACCAAGGTGCTATGCGTAAAGGGAATCCTCTCCTGCCACCATTAGGAGTGATCGAAGTTATCCATGTGGCCTTGAAGGGGTCGATAATGACCAGAAGAGGAGTGTTGAGCATAGCACCGGTGGGAGATTGCACGGTAAAACAGCCACTCGAGAAGAAGATGAGAACTGAATGGGAGCTTATCGCTTTCAGTGACGAGGATCTAGGGGGAACGATCCAACCACACGACGATGCGTTGGTAGTCACTGTACAGATAAGTGGTTTCTTGGTAAAAAGGGTGATGATAGATTAGGGGAGCGAGGCCGACGTGATGTACCCAGACTTATTCAAGGGACTCGGGTTGAAGAGTCAGGATTTAATAAGGTATGACACCCCGCTAGTCTCGTTTGACGGAAGGGTTGTGATTCCTAAGGGTCAAATTTCCCTTCCCGTGAATATGGAAGGAAAGGAAGTAATGGTGACCTTCATCGTAGTCAGTTCATTATCCCCGTATACGACAATCTTGGGAAGGCTGTGGATTCACGCCATGGGGGTTGTACCTTCCATGTTACATGTAAAGATCAAGTTTCCTACTGAACAAGGCGTGACAGTGGTTCGGGAAGTCAAAAAGTTGCTAGGCAATGCCTAGTCACTACAGTCAGTTGGAAGGACAAACAGGTTGAACGAAAACAAACTACAAAGGAGGCATCGTTATAGCAATTACAGGAGCCCTGAGGGGAAATGGGGGCTGGTTGTGCCGAGGAGATGATCGAGGTCAAAATATTACCAGACACTGGTAGGTACTTTCAAATAGGGGCGAGTATGGGGGGCTAGGATAAGGTGGAGACAATGTTGTTACTTATACAAAATGTAGATGTGTTTACGTGGTCTCCGTATGAAGTGCCCGGGGTTGACCCCGAATTCATTGTCTATAGACTCAATGTAGACTCATCATTTCCTCCTAAGAAGCAAAAACCGAGAAGATCGGCCAGGGAGCATATCGAAGCAGTAAAGTCGGAAGTACAAAAGCTGAAAGAGGCTGGAGTGATAATAGAAATCTATTTCCCAAAATAGTTGGCAAATACTGTAGTAGTAAGGAAGAATAACGGCAAGTGGAGGGTATGTGTAGATTTCATGGATTTGAACCGAGTATGTCCAAAAGACCTGTTCCTTATGCCGAAGATTGACTAGTTGATGGATTCCACGTACGGGCACCCAAAGATGAGCTTCTTAGATGCCTTTCAAGGGTATCATTAGATTGCCCTAGCACCTGAGGGCCGAGAAAAGACCGCATTCATCTCTCTTGATGCTAACTACCACTACACCGTGATGCCCTTTTGTTTAAAGAATGCCGGGGCTACCTATCAACGAATGATGACGAGAATGTTTCGAGATAAGATAGTGCGCACGGTTGAGGTGTACATTGACGACATGGTAGTAAAGAGTAAATAGAAAGTTCGGCATATTGAGGATCTTCAAGGGGAGTTCTAAGTGCTCCGACAACATAAGTTACGTCTTAATGCCGAGAAATGTGCTTTCGGGATAGGGGCCAGTAAGTTCTTAGGATATTTAATTACTGGCCGAGGAATTGAAGTCAATCCCGACCAGATAGAAGCCGTGAAGAGTCTAAAACCTTCGAGCAATCCTAAAGAGGTGCAAGTGTTGATTGGAATGTTAGACGCCCTTAATCGGTTTATTTCTAAGTTTGCCGATCGTTGCTGGCCATTTTACCAACTCTTGAGGAAGTGGAAGGGATTTAGTGGGATGAGGATTGTGAAAAGCTTTCTAGGACTTAAAGGAGTATCTGATGCAAGCACCCATGTTGATAGCCCCGGACCCTAGGGAGGACTTATTTATGTACCTATCAGTTTCCGATCACGTTGTAAGCGCCGTGCTTTTGAGAGATAAAGAAGTGCAGAATCCTATATATTACATCAGCAAAACCCTGGTCGACGTCGAGACCAGATACTTGCCACTGGAAAAGTTGGTATTGGCTCTGGTTCATGCCATAAGAAAGTTGCCCCATTATTTTCAGGCTCATACCGTATACGTATTGACCGGGTATCCTTTGTAGTCATTGTTAAAGAGATCCGACTTCATGGGGCGGATAGCTAAATGGGGGACTAGGCTCGGGGCCTTTGACATAAGGTATAGGCCAAGAAATTTGGTGAAGGGATAGGTGTTGGCAGATTTCGTGGCTGAATTTTCTCCCAGGAATGAAGGGGAAATGGTTTATCATGTGGAATATTGTCCATGGAAGGTGTTTGTTGACGGTGCCTCAAGTGCCATGGGGGCCGATGCCGGGATTGTGATTATTACTCCAGAAGGAATACGGTTGGAGCATTCATTTAGGTTGGGGTTTAGGGCCTTTAATAACGAGGCGGAGTATGAGGCCTTGCTTGCTGGATTAAAGATAGTCTTAGGCATGGGTGCTTGGGATGTTGAAGCCTACTCAGATTCATAGCTAATGGTTAATCAGGTGCAGGGTAGTTTTGAGGCCCGTGATTCATGGATGAAAGAGTATCTATGGGTGGTAAAGCAAGTCATGGACAAGTTTTCTACTGCAAAGGTGGTTCAAGTAGCTCGAGGGCAGAATAGACATGCCGATTCTTTGGCTATGCTAGCCTCGACAATGACTGAAGACGTCCCCCGAATAATCAAAGTAGAGCTTATAACAGAACTGAGCATCAATACCATAACTGATGTTGGCATCGTTGGAATCAGTGCCACAACAGTTTCAACGACCGAGCCATGTTGGATGGACTCGATAATTGACTTCTTAGCCGAAGATTGTATCCTGGACGATGAGAAAGAGGCCAGCAAAGTTCGTCGGGTAGCCTCTCGTTATTGGTTATCGGCGGATAAGAAGCTATATCGGAGGTCCTTCGGAGGGCCATACCTTTTGTGCTTACATCTCGGGAAGGTTAATGAAGTCTTGACCGAATTGCACAAGGGGGTGTGCGGCAGTCATGTGGGGGGATGCTCCCTAGCTCACTAGGCAATGAGTCAAGGATTTTTGATGGCTACGGATGCAAAGGGATGCCACCGAATATGTACGTAGATGCGAGTAGTGTTAGAAGCATCCCCCCTTGACCCATCAGCCAACAGGACATTTGAATCCAATCAGCAACCCTTGGCCATTCGCACAATGGGGGTTGGATATTCTTGGTCCATTTCCCTGAGCAATGGGCAGTAGACGGTTTGTTTTAGTGGCTGTGGATTACTTCACCAAATGGGTAGAAGCAGAATATTCGAGATGTGGATGTCAAGAAGTTTGTATGGAAAAATTTAATTACTAGATTCGGAGTGCCAGACTCTCTTGTATCCGACAATGGGTTACAGTTCGACAGCAGGACCTTCTCTCGACATCAAGAACAGGTACTTTACCCCGGCATTTCCTTAAAGCAATGGACAAGTTGAAGCTGTTAACAAAACAATTTTTAATGGCCTAAAGAAAAGGTTGGACGGTGCGAAAGGCAGGTGGGCCGAGGAGCTGCCCAATGTGTTGTGGGCTTACCGAACAACTCCAAGGCGATCTACAGGAGAAACTCCATTTTCCTTTACGTATGAAGCAGAAGTTGTGATACCGGCTGAGATAAGCCTATACAGTGCACGGGTAGATGGATTTAATCCCACCTAAAACAACTTGATGATGGCAGAGCGTCTCGATTTGCTTGATGAATGCCGGGAGGCAGCAACCATTCGGTTAGCCGAATATCAACAAAGCCTTGCTCAGCGTTACAACCGAGATGTGAAGACAAGAGAATTTAGTGCTGGGGACCTGGTGCTATGGAGAGCAGTAGGCAACATGTGAGACATGAATGCGGGAAAGCTGGCCCCTACTTGGGAAGGACCTTATAGAGTGACTGCTATCGCAGGCCCAAGGGCGTATTACTTGGAATGCTTGGACGAGCGACCGCTCCCTCGGCCATGGAACGTCTATAACTTGAAAATTTTTTATCACTGATTAGTTATACGAAAGGCTGCAGACCAAACTTAATCTAGTAATTTTCTTTTTTCAACTACTATGATGTTTACCCAAATTAGCGCATTCAACCTTATTAGCTTTAATCCACTATACTCGGCCGGTGAAAATACGAAAGTTTTCTAAGAACAGAAACCTAACTCTTGGTTTGATCACTATCACCGAGCAGGGGGAAACCTTAAAGAAAATATCCTAAGGACAGAAACCTAACTCTCGGTTCGATCATCATCACCGAGCAAGTGGAAACCTTGAAGAAAATATCCTAAGGACAAAAACCTAATTCTCGGTTCGATCACTAACATCGAGCATGTATAGACCTTATACTAAATGTCCGAGTCCTATTTCTCAACTCGATCACTTTCACCGAGCAGGAAGAAGCCTGATACTAGGATATTTAAGGAAAAAAACGGAAGCCTTGTTCTTCACCCTTCAAATGGGCCTTGGCCATTAAACTAGCTAGGGAGTAATTTCCCCACAGAAACCAATAGAAAAATATACATGCACGGAAAAGAAAACACGACGTAGAAAGCCACACAGTAAACATTTATAAGCATGATTAAAT
Source organism: Quercus wislizeni (assembly GCA_023055345.1). Classification (NCBI taxonomy): domain Eukaryota; kingdom Viridiplantae; phylum Streptophyta; class Magnoliopsida; order Fagales; family Fagaceae; genus Quercus; species Quercus wislizeni. The sequence continues at coordinate 2,672,083 of JALGQJ010000029.1, read as the reverse complement.
AAATTGTTCAGCAATTAATCCCCATTCAAACGAAACCAATGTAAGTAAAATCAATGTTTCGTCGCCAAAACCTGGCAACTTCAGGAAATCTAAAGGAAAAAAAAAACAATTGTTCGGTCACCACAGCCCGGTGACATAGGCAAACTGATAAACGAAAACGTATTAATTAAACAAGAAATAAAAATAAAGGGTAGAAATTGAATCCAGGAATTAGGAAGGGTCCACAAACTGAAACTGGGCAGCATCCTCGGGAGCGTGCTGGGTATTAGGGGGCGGCTGAATATTCCCACTGGGTTGATCTTCAGTGTTTGGGTTGCTAGTAGCCTCCAAGTTAATCGGCTCAGCATTGGGCATCGATTTGCTTTACTAACTCCCTCAAATTGATCGTCTCCTCCTCATCAGCAACAACGGGGGTTTTCTGGGTGGCAGTGGAGAGGCTAGGGAATGGGATTTGTTTGGGATCCCTTAAAGGGGAGTTACCCCAACGGCTTGTAAAGCCGCCAACCATCCCTCCTTGAAAGCCAGCTTCCGAGCTTCGTTGATGACGAGCTCCATCGAGTTCTCTGCATCGGCAAAGCCTTCATCATACCATTTACTTTCGCAACCCTCGAGAGCTACTTTTAGGTTAGCCAACTCTTCTGCCCGCACAGTGTTCAAACTCACCGCTTCAGCTAATTTCAGCTCAGTCTCCCCCAGTTTGGTCTCTAAATCCGAGAACCTCTTCTCTGCCAATACTCTGGCCTTCTCGGACGCGACGGCCTTTTTCTCTGTTGTGGCAGTAGCTTTTACTCTCTCCTTGCTCGTCGCCTCTACCACGTCCTTTAGAGCCCTCGAAGGTATGAACGTCCTTGGGCAAAAGAAGGTCGTGCACTAAACTTTGTGCGACACGACCCCTTTCACCCTTCTCCCATAGCCGTACATTTGCGGTAGAGGGGAGAGGTTTGCCGTCCAGCATAAATGAGGGCTGCCATGCTGGGGTGGCCCGAGAGGTGGACGCCATATTCAGGGTAGCCTGAGGATTTGGTTCTTGGATTGTAATGCTCCTAGACGACCAGGGAGGATTTCTTGTCGGCGCATCCCCCGAGCCAAGTTAGGCTTGCTCTGTCGTGCGTGGCCTTTTTCGAGTGCGACTTGGAGGAGGAGGAGGAGGGGGAGTTTAGGCTTGAGCTTGGAAGGGTTGCTGTTGTTCGGACGGTTGTGCACCGAGCACAAAATGGCTTATTGTCATAACCTTCCTGGTCACCATCTCGGATTTGGTCCTTGACGAACTTACCGATTCAACTATTGCCTCTTTTGCCTAAGCGAGAGCCTCAGGTTCTGCTTGGGGGGGGGGGGGGCTTTTTGCTCAACATGCTGATGCATTAGTTCTCGGCGACGATGAGACACAAGCTCGGCCGATTCGTCCCTGATGGGTGCAAGTTCGTCTGAGCAAGTATAATGTGGACCGAGATCGTGGGCTTCACCTATTGTCAACCTCGGAGGAAAGAAGTTTGCGTGTCGTACATCAATATATGAAAGGAGGGGACTGTTAACTAACAAGGCTTGACCAAACACTTGCCAAGTGGAGTATATAGGCTCAATCCCAAGGGTTAGTTGGGACGCTCGGAGTTGTCCGTCCTAGTGCACAAAAATTTCTAACCTTAACACAAAATTTAGGTCCCAAACATGAACTACTCTAAGATCCTTTTTAAATCTTTTTGTATTTGCACAGAAATCATGCTAAAACTGGTTAGAAGTTACCGATCAAGTTGAAATTTATGAATTAGTAAAATGGAAGTGAAAAGTACACGCGAACCGACCAACATTACGTGACTTAAACGCGTAGGAGAGTTCCTCGGCAAGCCAGTTGCCGCTCACCCATACGAACTCTCTGGCCGAGTCCCTATTGGAATTGGGCAGGCATGAGATGAGCCGTACCCTATTATCTTGAGTTTTTAAATAGTAATTCGAATCGATATTGCCGCACATATTGTACATGAAGTTAATGTCATGATGGTCCAGTTGCAGGCCGAACAACTGGTTCAACCTATTGACACAACTCACCACTCGGAAAAAGTTGGGGGGGGAGTTGGTCGAGGCATACCGTAAAACCTAAGTGTACCTATGACTAAGGGGTCAACTGGGAATCTAATCCCACCTTCAAGAATTTCCATTAGAGGGAAGAAAACTGTATTGGTACCACGGCGCCTTTGGATTTCGATATTGCCTTGATGACAATAGGCGATATTTACATCCTTGGGGATGCTGTATGCAGCCCTAAAGGTGGTGAAAGAGGCTTCAGAGGATAGAAGATGGGAGTAGCCCATTCTCTAAAATATGATTCCTATAACTACGATTGTAACAATATGGAAAGAAACCAAGCAAGAAGAAGAAAGAGGAAGGAAGAACTTACTGAGGGCTCTAAGGAGGAAGGATGATTTGAAACTAGGAGATGAAAACGCTCTAAGAATATATGCTCGGCAGAGTGAAAGCTTGAAGAAAGAATGAAGCAAAAGTGAAGAAAAGACTCAGAGAGGGCTATTTATAGGGAGGAGTATGCAACACATAATAATGAAGAAGCAGGAAGCCTAATGAAACCCCAATTAATGCCACACGCGTACTGCTTCGGTTCACAAACTGTCAGACAATGATGACGGTTGAATGAATTGTTAGGAGCGGCATGTCTTTTGAGGACGCATTAATGGGCACTTCAACCGCCCAGTATTTACCCGTTGGACCTCTCGGCTAAACTTTATGTCTCTTAAATTCCTTGATTCGTCCTTGGGGACTGAGCACGAATCAAGGGGCGGTTAATGTACGGGCCAAAAATACCCCGACCCCTTTCTGGGCCTTAGGCCCAAACATAATAGCATCACCGCCAGGACCAGGCCTTATGCCTCCCCTGGGCCCACTTGGACAAGTAATCTCAATTAGCCCACATCCCCTCACGTCCTAGCCCATACCTAGTAAACCGCTCCCCGAGAAGTAGAGACATTGCTCGGCATTACAATTTCTTGGTAGTTTGGCAAACCCTTGGGAATATTGATGCCGAGCACATCTATTGAAGTGAGAACCATTTCCAAAGCCACTCTCACCTAAAAGCCCACTTTCCATTAACAACATTGGACCTCTCATTGCACTAATTGTAAAAGTAATCATAATCATCCAACTACTAATTGGTTATAAATATGAGAGGAATATGAGAGAATAGGGATGGAAAAAACGTTGAAGGAGAGAGAGAGAAAAGTGATCTCATTGAGTTTCTGTGCCGAGAACGACCTAAGATAGGAAATTCAAGCCCACTATACAAGTAAGTTGTAAGCCCAAGTTAGGTCCAGCCCAAAAGCCTTACATTGGGGATGCACATATATATATATATATATATATATATATATATATATATAAAATATAATATAATATAATGTAAAAGGCTCTATCTTACCTTTTTTTTTTTCTCTTAATTTGACACGTAACAATTTAATTTTATAAACAAAAAACAAGTGCGTTAGTCTATGGTCCTAATGACGAAATTATAAATAATTTAATTAGTAATTTTAAAGTTTTATAAAAATAAATATATAATAACTCATAATATTTTCTAAACAATATCCAAAAAATATAAATAGTCTTAAGGACGTTTTCATGCTTTATAATAACAAGAAAGTATAAAAGGTATAGACAATCGAATTAACTTAATAAAAATAATAATTCTAATATAACAGTTTTTCTCTTTATTAGTTTCTACATTTAAATTAAGAATAAAATAAATAAAATGACATGTTTCTTGTAGAGACTTTTTCCAAAATAATAAAAAATTTGAAAAAATAGATGTAATTTACAATGCCACCAGTTTTTTTTTAATTTTTTAATATTTAACTTTTAATTAATTTTATAATATTATGTCATATAAGTTTTTGATAATTTACTATTTATACGACAGTATTTTAATATATATTCTTTACTTGAATTTAAATTTATTTAATATTTGAACCGTCAACATTCTTATTGTGTAGTATATCATATCAGAATATAACGTGTAATACATATGTGAATATAATATGTCAAAGATTTTGTTAGGGTACTTTTTTTTTTTACACCTAATTTTATTTGAGTACTACCTATTTATTTTCAAATACCACTAATAATTTATTGAGTTTTCCCAAATATTTTTTACTCTATTATAATGTTAATCACAAATGTTACATATCTCATTATCTAAATTGTGTCATGATATAAACTATCACAAAAAGCTCAAAACTCATATTTTATCAAATTTTATTTTCATTATTTAGTTAAGCCCAAAACCAGCCCTATGAACCCAATACACACATCCTATTCTATTTAAAACCCAAGAATACTTATGCTTGACAATATTTGAAAAGCCCATGATATAAGTCCATGGCAAAACAATACTTTATATTATAATGAACAATACTTTATATACACATCCTATCATAATTATTTCACTTAAAAGTCCAATAATGAACAATACTTTATATTCTTAAACCTACTACTATAATATTATAAGCTCATGGAATTTATGAAATATCTATTCTCAAAACCCATTTCAATCATCTTATAAAAGCCCATGGAAAGTTACAATTATTTATCTTAGACCCATGACATTTATTTATTTCATATCATATTATAAACTCATGTTCACTATCTATCTTACATCACAACATTCATAATATTTATTTCCAAAACTCATGGTAATTATTCATCCTACATGCCCATTATGATATCATATTATTCCATTACAATGGTTATTATCATATTTATTTAAAACACATGGATATTGCCTCTATTTAAAACCCACGGTAAATGTTATTCTCAAGAAAATATTGGAGGTCATTATTTAAAAAGCCCTAAAGAAAATATCATTTACAAAGTAATCCAAAAGAAAATATCATTTAGAAAGTAATCCATAGCTACAATTATGAGAAACTATACAAGTTGTTATTTAAAACCCATGGAAATTAATACCCAAAACCTACCATAAATATTTATTAAAACTCATGGACTCATTATATTTCTACTAACAACTAAAGCCCATGTGGAATAAAAATCCATGACAATATATGGTAGCTTTGTCCATTTTGTAGGGCTTTCAATGAGAAAGCAAAAGGATAGGCCCAAGTAGAGAGAACCATCAAGTCAGAGGCCCACCAAAAATACTTAGCCCTCATGGCCAAGCCCAACATGAAATCTTAGCCAAAACAGCCAATGTGCGCAAACTGACTACACTGGAGAACTCCATTTAGTTCTGCCTTCTGCTGGAGGTCACCTCAAGAAGCAACCAAGCTCCCAAATCAAATTAGGAGCTGGCCACCTGTTCCACTGCCAACTTTGACGTGAATAGTACTAGAGGTTGACACCTAAAGGCTAATGGACAATAAATACCCTCCTTCCCCAAGTTTTGGTCACAACTCAAGGAAGCCATAACTAAGACCTCCATGCTCATGAAATCCTTAACTAAATAGTTTATTTTATTACTAAAAATGTATGTAATTGGTTCATGAACCAAGCCCATGAATCCTAAATGGGAAAATTTGGGAACATGTGGTTTGGAGGGCATAAAGGGATCTCCAATGGAACCCTCTGAAGTGGACTTAAACTTTGACACCTGACTTGGGGTGTTGAATCCTACTTCCTAGGGTCCAAATCTCAGTTGTAGTATTAGGATTCTTCCTTAATACTTGCCTTAATTCCATTGGCTAAACACAATCTCAGCAATCTTAGCATTTAATGCAAGATTACTCCAAATACTATCCATGTGTGACATTGCCTAAAGAAGCAAAACAACCCCAAAAGCAAATATCCCATTTTAGGCCAAATCCAAGTTATTAATTCAGCTGTCTTGCTCCCCTGAATAAGACCTACATTTTTTGGATTTTAGCTAATTAATGCTTGTTCTAATCCTCTTTATAAAAGGCAAACCACTCCAGCCCCTAAGGGGAGGAGGAAGCCTCTCTAAAAATCTCTGTCATTGACTGCATTCTGCAGAAATTCAGTCATTCTAAAGTTTTCTTTATGCTTCCCCAAACTCTCTTGAGCTCACTCACAACCTTTCTCAGCCTATAGTCACCATAACACCAACATTCCCCACCTTGCTTACACCTTCCTACTCCATAAACATCCCATAACTGACCATAACCAGCCTAAACTCTCTCCATGAAACTCAGCCAAGCTTTCTCTTAACCAACTTTTCATAAGCTCACACACTCACCCAACAAAAAAGCTTCTCCTTACATACCACCCACATTTCCCTTAAGGATCTTGGCAACCACATGCCGCACTAAGCTGGGATTCCCTCTCTCTCTTCATACCATGTCAAATAACTCCTTTTTCGTCACTACGCAACCACTAACATTTACTTACGGTTTTACTATAGGAGGTTATAATGTATTTGAGACATTTGAAATTTTTTCTTCATATTGATGTAATGATGGCTGAGAGTACTGTGGATTCTATTGAACAAAATATACAAGAATTTCCTGAAGTTAATACTTTATTAAATTTATTTAATAATTGAATATAAGTTACCCTATCGCTTTAGATAATACCGAACTGCCAGATGATTGATTTAAACTATGAAGCTGTAAGGGGACTAATAATATAACAAACAGTAATGTGTTTATTGGGCTTTATTGTTGTCTTCTTGTTAGAGTGTAGCCTTTATCTCTTGCTTGGACGGGCTTACACGACACCAAAAGCCTTTGAACTTTATTTCAAGGGCCCATCGTCGAGTTTTAGCTTGGTTACCCTATATTCTATTTGGGAACATCAAAATTTTACCTTCAACAAATTCAAAATATAGATTTTATGTTTTATATCAAAATAAAAAATAAAAAAAATTCCTTTTTCTAAATAATATTTTTTATTTATTATAAAGTAGAATAAGATTGGCTATAATTTGTATTTCTTTAGAATAATGATTGATTCTTATCTTTACTATATATTTTTCAAGAGTCAAATAGTATTCAAATAAAACACAAATGTTCATTTCAATTTTAGCGTATCATATTTTCTTTAAATGGTTGGACATAATTTTCAAAAAACATTATAGAATATATAATGCAAAATACAAATACACTTATAATAAATGCTTAATGCTAAAACGTATAGTTCAATATATAATTAATAAATTTTGATTAATAACTATCATGATCATCATATTTCATATTTAGACAAAAAATTGGAATTTGATATAAATGCTCAATATTTATTTACATATTAAATGTCTAATGCATGCTAGAATATAAAATAGGTGCCTAATGCTAAAATGTATCCATCTACAAATACGGTTATAATAAAAGTCTATTAATAACTATCATAATTATTAAATTTCATATTTAGAAACAAATAATAGATAGAAAAATTCATATAATATTAAATTTGTATATACATTGCACGAGTTACTAACTAGTTATAATACTTAAGACTAATCTAAACGAGACCCTTTTGAATATACATCACTGTTAGTATCTTTAAAACCTTCTCCTTTCTCCCGTGTGTCTATGTTAAAAATACTTAGTATTCTAAAAAAAAACCCGACTAATCTAAACAATAAAATGTCATTATTACAAAAGTTTAGTAATATTTTAATATTAAAAAACCCATTGAAAGATAAAAAATTGTGTGTATTTGCTAGGTTTATTATACAAGTCATATTTAAAAAAAAAAAAAAACTTATAAAAATATTACTCAACAATTTTAATCATTCATAAGAAAGAACAATTTTAATCCATAGAGTAACCATTTTGGAGTGTAAAATTTTAGATATTTACGTTAATATAATATAAAATAATGAAGTTTGTTATATAATTAGTCCTAATTTTATTACTTTTACACATTTTAATGAAAAATAATAAGTTACTATATAAAGAATTTAAACACATACAAGAAACTTTTTTTGTTTACTTTTTATCTACTGAATTAAGATATAATTTTTTTTCTTATTTTAAATTATCATTCCTTTTTCCTAAATAACTTGTGGAACTTAAGAAAATGAATGAAATATGATTATATATATATATATATAGACACGCACACTAAAGCTTCACTTATAAATAAAAGTAATGCTATAGTTACAACATTTTTACTAATTCTCATATGGGATCACTACTATCACTTTATCATCTATGATTAACAACTTGTCACATTGCCAATTGTGAAAATATTTTGTGATTCTAGAGTTATTTTTTGTTTGTTATACATTTAAATAAATTTTGAAATATTTTGATATTGTTATTTATTTAAATTATGTTGTATTGTATCCTAGTTTTTCAATAAAAATAATGTTAAGAACACTATAAATTTTATTAGATAAAGTGTGTCTTTGGATAAGAATGAAAAATTAAAATTATTTTATTATTCAGCTTATTTTTCTACTATTTATGGGCTTCACTGCACTTGTTAGCATTATTCATGAACCCCATTATACTATTTAAACTAATTTTTACATTTATCTATTGTACTGTTATAACTTAATACTATATAAAAACTTTCTAAATTTTATAATAATTATAAAAAAAAAAACTGTTTCAACTTTTTAATTAACGTTTCCACCTTTAAATAGGAAACCAAAATAGCTAAGAAATTTATCACACCAATCACATTTATCATCAAATTTGTAAACTTTCAGATTCTCAAAAAAAAAAAAAAAAAAAAAGAAAATGTAAACTTTCTATAACAAATTTAATACTCCTTTTAGCATTTTCCTTTTTTGACCTCTTCCACATGTTGTATCCATTCCTTTTAAACTTACCCACAAACCAATAAAACTTGAAATCAAATTTCTGTGACTTTGTTTTCCCAGCCATAAGGAAAAGAAAATGGAAACCTGCTTCATCGTCCTTATCTCTCTCTGCGTCTCAGCCATTCTCAAATCCCTCTTTAACCTTCTCATCCAGAAAAGAAATAAGCTTCCTCCTGGACCCTTTAACATCCCAATACTCAGCAACTTTCTGATGCTCCGCAAACCCTTCTCCGAACTCGAACACATAATCCGCAAACTCCATGCCAAGTACGGACCCATCATCACCATTTACATTGGCTTCCGCCCAGCAATCTTCATTGCCAACCGCTCTCTAGCGCACAAAGCTCTTGTCCAAAACGGTGCCGTATTCGCTGACCGCCCACCTGCTCTCCCTACAAACGCCCTCATATCTAGTAACCAGCACAATATAAACTCTGCTTCTTACGGCCCCAAGTGGCGGCTCTTCCGCCGCAATCTCAGTTCGCAGATTCTCCACCCTTCGCGCGTTAAATCCTACTCTCATGCACGCAAGTGGGTTTTGGATATTCTACTCAATCGCCTTGGTTCTAATTCCAAATCCAGTGAACCAATTGTTGTTAAGGACCATTTCCAATACTCCATGTTTTGTCTGTTGGTTCTTATGTGTTTTGGAGATAAACTAGGTGAATCCCAGATTAAACAAATTGAAGATGTTCAGCGTCGCTTACTATTGAGTTTTGGTAGGTTTAGAATACTCAATTTTTTGCCAAGTATCAGTAAGATAATATTCCGTAAGCGTTGGGAAGAGTTGTTTGAAATTCGGAGAGATCGAAATGCTGTGTTAATTCCTATGATAGAAGCAAGGAGGAAAGTGAAGCAAGGAAAACAGAACAAAGTTAAAGAAGACAAAGACAATGATGATGAGTTTGTTTTGTCTTATGTGGATTACGTTGTTGGAATTGGAGTTACCAGAGGAAAAGAGGAAGCTTGAAGAGGAGGAAATGGTTAGTTTGTGTTCGGAGTTTCTTGACGCGGGTACAGATACTACATCGACTGCATTGGAGTGGATTATGGCGAATTTGGTGAAAAACCCGCAAATCCAAGAGAGGCTTATTGTGGAGATTAGAGGGGTTGTTGGTGATAGAGGAAAGGAGGTGAAAGAAGAGGATTTGAAGAAGATGCCTTATTTGAAAGCAGTAGTTTTGGAGGGTTTAAGGAGACACCCGCCTGGGCATTTTGTGGTGCCACATGCAGTGACTGAGGATGTGGTTTTGGATGGCTATTTAGTACCAAAGAATGCTACTTTGAATTTCATGGTAGCAGAGATGGGGTGGGACCCGAAGCTTTGGGAGGATCCTATGGCTTTTAAGCCTGAGAGATTCTTGAGTGGTGGTGATGGTGGAGGAGAAGTGTTTGATATAACAGGAAATAGGGGGATAAAGATGATGCCATTTGGTGTGGGGAGGAGGATTTGTCCTGGTTCTAGTTTGGCAATGCTGCATTTGGAGTATTTTGTGGCCAATTTGGTTTGGAATTTTGAGTGGAAGGCTGTGGACGGTGATGAGGTTGATTTGTCAGAGAAGCAGGAGTTCACTATGGTGATGAAGAATCCGCTCAAGGCCCACTTATCTCCATTTCTTTGAATGGTTAAAGGTCTATTTTCTGTTGCAGTTGAAGACTACAAAAATTAACAGGTAAGATAATGAGAAAGTGTCCTCTGTATTAGGTGTAAGCTACGAGACACTATATCGAATGGTTTCTATTGGTGTGTGGGATCCTATTGGGGTGTTGGACCTATAGGCCATAAAAAGGTCACTGCATGTATATGATATACAGGATATTTATGTGTTACTTTTTGAATAAATTCTAGTATTGTATTTAATGAATTTTCACTAAAATGGTTCCATGGGATTCTATGTACTAGTTTGGTACTCTGTTGCAATGTTTTAAATATTGTTTCGGTTTGTCCATTGGATTATAATATTTTGGCATCGGAACGTATTATTTTGGAATTACCATTAATATAATAATAATAATAATTGTAAAATTTTTGAAAAAATAATTGTATAAGGGATTTTTGGTGGAACCAAAGTGGCAAAAATAGAAAATCAAAACAATTAAGTATACTTTCTTAAAAAATAAAAACAATTGTTAAAGGTCTTGTAGTTGAATTGGCACATTCCCATGCACAAAGTGCTTGACAGTCTAGGGAGGAAAGAGTTCAAACTGCAGGGTTAGCAAAATGTTGTAATTACCTCTAAAAAAAAAAAAAATAATAATAACAATTAAGTATACCAAAACAATTATTATGTCTAGCTTTAAATAGAAAAGCATACCAATCATATTTTATTACAAAATTTGTAAACTTTTTATGACAAAATTGATATTCCATTTTAACAATTTTCTATTCAATAATGGGCTACGTTTTTTTGCATAATGTGTAATAAGTAATGACTGACTTTTTCAGTTTATGAAAATACTGTTACACAGTGTGAGAAAGAGATTTTCCCATAACAAGCTTGTGCGTAATTCATGTTATTAGTTTATAAAAAGGGTTGTGTTAATGGGGACCATAAAATATCCTTTAACAACTTTTTAAAAATTTTTTTGATAATTTTTTTGTTTTTCTAATAAGCATTATCTCTTTTTTTTTTTTTAGCTTTATAAATACTATTTAATGTCTTTTTTGACTTTTTCTTAACTTTTTTTTAAATCTTTTTTTACCTTAACAAACACGGTATTTATTAACATTTCTCTTTAAAAAAAAAAGAAAAAAAAAAAAAAACATATTTGAGTTTTTCTCCTTCAATAACTGTCATCCCTATCTATCTTTTTCTCTCTCAAAAAAGATAATTGTCCTTGCTGGTTACTTCTAGTACAATAGAACCTACTTCCTAGTACCCAACAATCAAATTTACTTACTTCTCTTTTGACCTCATCTCTTCTTTTTCTAGTAGAAAGACTGTACGTGTTATTTAAGGTAGGCCGTTAAAATTGGCTTGAAGCACAGGTGGTATATCTTCTATTTGGCTGCAACTGAGAAAGAGATATTGCTCATCTCTTTTTGGTAAAGGTTATCCTTTTTATTTATTTATTTAGATAAAAAGGAGAGTATTATTTAAATATATATATAATATCATACAACAGGCATAACCGCCTTTACGGGACATACTCTAATCGTCCCATACAAAATCAAACATGGAAACCTGGTTCATCATCCTTGTCTCTCTCTGCATCTCAGCCCTTCTCAAATCTCTCCTCAACCTCACCACCAACAACAAAGTCTCTGAAAACAATAAGCTCCCTCCTGGACCCTACACCATTAACAACATACTTGGCAACTTCATCTGGCTCCGCAAACCTTTAGCTGAACTCGAACACATAATCCACGAACTCCATGTCAAGTACGGACCCATCATCACCATTTACATAGGCTTTCGCCCATCTATCTTCGTTGCCAACCGCTCTCTCGCACACAAAGCTCTCGTCCAAAACGGTGCCGTTTTTGCTGACCGCCCAACTCCTCCACCAACAGATGCGGTCATATCTAGTAACCAACACAATATCAGCTCTGCTTATTACGGTCCCACATGGCGACTCTTTCGTCACAATATCAGTTCAGAGATTTTCCACCCTTCACGCGTGAAATCCTACTCCCACGCGCGCAAGTGGGTTTTGGATATCCTCCTCAACCGCCTTGATTCTCAGTCTAAATCTGGTAAACACATTGTTGTTAAAGAAGATTTCAAATACTCCATGTTTTGTTTGTTGGTGCTTGTGTGTTTCGGAGACAAACTCGAAGAGACCCAGATTAAGAAAATCGAAGAGGTACATCATCGCTTGCTTTTGAGCTTAGGTCGGTTTAATATACTCAATTTTTGGCCCAGTATTGGAAGAATTGTATTTCGTAAGCGTTGGGAAGAGTTGTTTCAAATTCGGAGAAACCTAGATGCTGTGTTAAGGCCTTTGGTAGAAGCGAGGAGAAAAGTGAGGCTAGAAAGACAGAGCAAAGTGAAAGAAGACAACAATAGTGATGGTGATGATGAGTTTGCTGTGTCGTATGTGGACACGTTGTTGGATTTGGAGTTACCAGAGGAAAAGAGGAAGCTTTCCGAGGAGGAAATGGTTAGTTTGTGCACGGAGTTTCTAATCGCGGGTACAGATACTACGTCCACAGTATTGGAGTGGATTATGGCGAATATGGTGAAATACCCACAAATCCAAGAGAGGCTTTTTGTGGAGATTAAAGGGGTTGTTGGTGATGGAGAAAAGGAAGTGAAGGAAGAGGATTTGAACAAGATGCCTTATTTAAAAGCAGTGGTTTTGGAGGGTTTAAGGAGACACCCACCTGGGCATTTTGTGTTGCCACATTCAATGACTGAGGATGTAGTTTTGGATGGGCATTTGGTACCAAAGAATGCTACTTTGAATTTCATGGTAGCAGAGATGGGGAGGGACCCGAAGGTTTGGGAGGATCCTATGGCCTTTAAGCCTGAGAGATTCTTGAATGGTGATGGTAAAGGAGAAGTGTTTGATATTAGAGGAATCAAGGAGATTAAGATGATGCCATTTGGTGCGGGGAGGAGGATTTGTCCTGGTTCTAGATTTGCAATGCTGCATTTGGAGTATTTTGTGTCCAATTTGGTCTCGAATTTTGCGTGGAAGGCTGTGGATGGTGATGAGGTTGATTTGTCAGAGAAGCTGGAGTTCACTGTGGCGATGAAGAATCCGCTCAAGGCCCACTTATCTCCAAGGCTTTCAATGGTTAAAGGTCTATTTTCTGTTGCAGTCGAAGACTACAATAGTTAATAGGTAAGATGATGAGAAAATGTCTTGCGTACCAGCAAAATATATTTTGGATCAAATAATACCATGTCGTTCATATAAAAATCAATAAATGAGAGATATGTATGCAAAAATAACTATTCACTCATACATATCTTTTAATTGTTAGTGAATTAGTTATTTTTACTGACATGTCTCACATTATTAGATTTTGATACCGCTAACATGGTATCATTTAATACCAAATAACTTCTCATGTATCAAGTGAATGGAATGAGACACTCATATAAGGTGAGTTCTATTGGTATGTGGGATCCTATTGGCGTCCCTGATGCCGTAAAAAGTTCACTACATGTATATCATATACAAGATGTATGTGTTACTTTTGGAATAAATTCTACTATTGTATTTAATGAATTTTTACTAAAATGGTCCCATGGAATTCTATGTACTAGTTTGGTACTTTGTGTTCTTAATACCGTTTTGGTGTTTGTTTCAGTTTGTCCATTGGAATATAATATTTTGGTACCAGTATATTTCAGTGTACCGTTTCAAAATTATCGTTAATAATAATAATAATAAGTTATTACTTATTATTAAGTTAAAGTATTCAAATGGTTAATCTAATGCAAGGTTTAAAAGAAAAGGAAAAAAAAAAGTACTTTTACAAATAAGCAAGTGTATTAAAATGATAAATGGTCTTCTTCCAAGAGGCTTCCTATATATACTATTACAGTATTAGAGCATCAACAATAGTGGTGTTAAAAAGCTAAAAGCTATTTTTAGCACCATTATATACAAAAAGAGTGTTGCAATAGTGGTGGTATAGGTCAATTTTTTACCTTCATTGCTACAGTGCATAGTTATATATGGTTGTGCACTGTAGCTAAAAGCTAAAAAAAATAAAAATTACTTTTTATTCTCCATCCATTTAAAATATTAATTGTTTGTTGTTGTTATTGTTTTGTTTTTTTTAGTTTTTTTCCAACTCGTCTGTGTCTCAAGACTCTCAACTCTTAACTCTCACCTCTCAACTCTCAAACTCTCAACTCTCACTCTTAAACTCTCACATCTCTCACAACTCTCACCTCACTGTCTCATCGCTGCCGGTCCACTTGAACCTTAACGTCACTGGCCCACCCGCTAACCCACTCTGTCGAAGTCCCAAGCCGACCCACTTAGGCAAGATCTTTGATGAAAAGTGCTGACTTGAATTGAAGTTTTCTTGGTAGAAGCTAGAATTTGGTGGCCACATATCCCACATACTTCTCCTTCTTCGTATTTGTGATAGTGCACACAAACCCCACAAGGGTTCTCTCTCTCCCTCTTCCTCATAGCCCAAAACACAAAATAAGCGTAAATCACAAAACAAGAAAGACCCAGATGAGGAAACGAATTCTATATCAGAAAACAATGAAGACCTAGATTAGATAATAGGGAATAAAGTCTAAACCAATATGGAATTCAACAAGAGAAGTGAAAAATTGAAGAGGGTATTAAGAGCACTTGCAGTGGTGGTGCTAAAAAGCTAAAAAACTATTTTTAGCACCACTAAAAACCTATTTGGAGCTACAGTAGTGGAGCTATAGGAAAAAAATTAGGTTTTTCAGCTACAGTGCACAGCTAAAGATAGCAGTGCACTGTAGCTCAAAGGTAAAATATATATATATATATATATATATTATTTTATTTTGTGTTCACACTGTTGGTTAGAATATTTGTGGTTTTTTTTTTTTTTTTGGTAGTGGGATGTATTATTTTATTGTAGTAGATATATTATTTTATTTTGTGTTCACACTGCTGGTTAGAATATTTGTGGTATTTTTTTTTAATTTTTTTAATTTCTTTTTGTAGTGGGATGTATTATTTTATTATAGTAGATATATTATTTTATTGTGATGTTTATATTATTTTATTGTGTCGAAAGTTAAAATAGATCCACTGTTGCAGTATGTGACTAGGTAAAATAGATAAAGTAACTTTTTGTAGTGTCAAATAACTAAAAATATAGCTCCACTACGCATGCTCTAAAGATTTGTGCTTGCCTAAAGTGTGCAAAGAGAGAGACAGAGAGAGTGATGTAGCTTCTTCCTAGTTCTCTCCTTTCTCTGATTAGATTGTGGTCTTGGAATTGTTCTCTTCGGTGTAACAGGGTTGTCCTTGTTTAGGTAGTACAGCTACTATGTTAAGAGATTGAGCTCGTATTTATTTATGAGAAATATATATTGGGTTTTGAGAATATTTATTTATGGATAAAGTTTAGCTACAAAACTATTTGTAGCCTAAGGCTACAAACTGCTCTAATAAATTGACATGTGTAAAAAATGGCATGTGCATTGCACATGATTACTTAAGTAAACTTAACCCAACTAACCCTAGTTAACTACACCACCTATTAAAAAAATAAAAAATAAAAACTAAAAAAGATATGTATTCTATCTCTCTCTCTCTCTCTCTCTCTCTCTGTGCGGCCTCTCTCCAAACCCGAAAACCAAATCCCTCTCGCCACTGGTCACCCCCTAATCTACCACGTGAGTCTCTCTCTCTCTCTCTCTCTCTCTCTCTCTCTCTCTTTTATTCTGTTCTGCATTTATTTTTCAATGCCACCAACTGTTTTTCAATGCCCAACAACCGTTTGAAACAAAGACTAAATCAACATGTTTTTATTTTTCATCATTGTTATTGATTGAAAACCTTTTCAAAGGTAATTATGACACAGTTCAATGGATATTAAAGGTTTTGATCGGTTTAATGGATATTGTATTATTATTGTAGAATGGGTCGTATAGTGGCTTCAAGGGTGCAGAAACTAAATTAATATCTAACTTTGGGAAGAAACTAAAATCATATACACTGAACTTTTAATTGATAAATGTTGTTAGCATTGAAAACTGAAGCCTTAATGATGATTTGTTATTTTGTATACATAACGAGGAAGTATTAATTGCAATTTAACATCTTATTACTTGTGAGGATTAAATGATTCAACTATTAGCAAGAACTTAATGTTAGAACATTTTGCAAATCTGGTATATGGATAACCTTGATTCCTTAAAAAATTGAAGAGGATTTGCTAGTTGTAGTTTATAAGTTACCAAATCTTGTTTAATTTACTTATAAAAAAATGAAATTGTGTATTTCTTCTTCGCTAATATGTAATAGTCCTGCTATTTGTTGTCTTGTACTGTGGTTTTGTTGTAGTTTTTGTGATACTAAATTTAGCTAAGTTGTAGAAATTGTATTCCTTTTTTCATTTAAATTTGAATTTATCTTCGATTCATCTAAAAAAGTTTGTTTTTCTTGTTCATATTGACTTGATTTTAAAAAATATAAGCAATTGAGAGTAAGTAAACTTTATAGGCTTCTAGACTTAGACATTCTAAAACTGTAATGTTTTTAAGTAATTCATTAAGAGTATTCTTTAATGGGTCCAGAATATTGGAAAACTACTTTTTTAATATTGTTTATAAAATTTTTCCTTTTTCTGATTTGATTTTGAATATGTATCTTGACTATAGATGATGGATACTAATCAAATCATTTTATTGGAAGATGAATTGAATGGTTGCATAGCTAATCAACAAGAGAAGGCTCAAGTAGAACCTACTCATGGAAGCCCAAACAAATCAAATACTCCAAGTAAATATAGCAAAGAAATTGTAGAAGTTCCAGAAATTGTGTTGGAAGATGAATTCATTGGTTGGATACCTGATCAACAAGAGAAGGCTAAAATAGAAATTACTCCTGGAAGTCCAAACAAATCAAATACTCCTGCAATTTGCATGAAATTTGGTTGTGATGATAGTGCATATGAATTTTACAAAGACTATGCTCACTGAATCGGCTTTAGTGTACAGAAACATTCTGTAAAGCGAGGAAATGTGGGGCAAATTATAAGGAGAACATTTAGTTGCTCAAAAGAGGGTGAACGACTTTTTGACAAACGTCGCAAAAATGCATCTTATCGTCGTCCAATTTCATGAATAGGTTGTTTAGCACAGATGACATGTCATCTTCAAAAGGATGGCATATTACATGTTGTTTCTTTTCATGGTAGCATAATCATGAGTTTGCTATTTCGCCAATGAAACATATGTTAAGATCGAAGAGAAAAATTTCACTTGCTCAAAAAGCCATTGCAAATGATGCAAAGAGGTCTGGAATATAAATAAAACAAACCATTGAATTATTGAGCATGCAAGCTGGGGGTCGTGAAAATCTTAGGTTTATGAATGTTGACTATAAGAATCATGTACATAATGAGAGGAGGATGGCTCTAAGGAAAGGAGATGGACCTGCAATGATGGAGGTCTTTCATAAGATGCAATTGGTAGATCCATCTTATATTTATTTAATACAAGTTGATGATGATGGTCAAGTCATGAACATTTTTTGGGCTGATACTGAATCAATAGTTGATTATAGGAACTTTGGAGATGTTATTTGTTTTGACACAACTTATCGAACAAATAGATATGATCGTCCCTTTGCTCCATTCGTTGGAGTTAATCATCACAAACAGTCAATTATCTTCGGTGCAGCTTTACTTTATGATGAGACTATAGAGTCATTTAAGTGGTTGTTTGAAACTTTTTTAACTGCAATGTCAGGAAAGCAGCCAAGAACTATACTTACAGATCAATCTGCTACAATGGCTAAAGCAATTACAGAGGTATTTCCCAAATCTAATCATCATTTGTGTGTATGGCATATTTATCAGAATGCTGCTAAGAATCTACATCATGTATTTCATTCATCTAAGCAATTTGCAAAATATTTTAGTGATTGTTTATATGAGTATGAAGATGAAGATGAATGGCATATTTCATGGGATTATATGCTTAAGGAATATGGTCTTACTGATAATAAATGGTTGCATAGCATATTTGATGTGAAAGAAAAATGAGCTATTGTATATGGTCGACATATGTTCACTGCCGATATGAAAAGCACCCAATGTAGTAAGTTAATAAACAATGTGTTGAAGAAATATTTGAAACCAAAACATGATTTTGTGCGCTTTTCAGAACATTACTCTAGAGTTTTGGTTGATAAGAGACATCAAGAACTACAGGCAGAGTTCAAAATGAGGCAAACAAAACCAATTTTACAGTCTAATGTAGAGATGTTGAGACATGTTGTAGAGCTGTACCCCCCAAAATTTTTTCAAATGTTTCAAGATGAATATATGAAGATTGCTGATTGTACTATTTACAAGGCTAATAAATCTGATACTATCACAGAATACAAGGTCAAATATAGTCAAAGAATTCAAGAGCACCTAGTTAAATATGAAGCCTCAACTATTTCGGTGGAATGCAGTTGCAAGAAGTTCAGCTTTGTAGGAATTTTGTGTGCCCATGCTTTGAAAGTTCTTGAACATAAAAATGTTAAGAGACTTCCTGTTCATTATGTATTGAAAAGATGGACGCAAGATGCAAAGGCTGGTTTAATATCATGGCATTGATATTAAAGGGAATGCTCAAGAGTCAACAGGAAAACACTACTCTTATTTGAGCCACAATGCTCGTGAAATTTCTACACTTGCAGCAGAGAATGAAAAAATGTATGAACATACCAAAGAATCTTTTGAAAAATTAATGAAGGAATTGCAAGAGATTAGAAAAAAATGTCATTCGAATAATATGGAAAGTTGCATAGAGGTCCATGGTGATGTTACTACAGATGTTTTACAAGGTGATAGCATATGTAGGATTAAAACAAAACCTATTGTTGGGCATCCAAAGAGAAAGTTGAAATCTGCATTAGAGAAGAAAAATAGTAAACCTCAAAGCAAAACAAAACATGCTAAAAAACATGCCAGTGGCTTACAAAAAAAAAGATTGTGAGGCGAGACAAGTTGAATCACTTGGAAGCCTAAATAAAGTAAGATATGTTACATTCCACCATAATTTGTCAATCTTGTAGGCACATAAATTTGTTTATTGTTTGTGACAATTATTCTTTGCTATTATTTACAGGTTTCAATAGCTACTTCTGATGTTATCCAAGAAGAGCATCATACTAGCAAAAGCACTAAATAGACTGGAGTTAGGGTGCAAGAATTTTGGGTGGAGATTGAAGACTATGCAAATTTATTTGTTAGAGATTGAAGACTATTTATTTTTGTTAGACCATTGGCAGATTGAAGACTATTTTTTATTGTTAGACCATTGGCAAACAGTTAACTTTTTTAGTATTTTTTTTTTTTATCGTTAGACCATTGGCAAGTTAAAGCTGGTTTTTCAGAACCATTGGCAAATTGTTAACTTTTTATTATTTTTTAATTGTTAGACCATTGGCAGATTGAAGCTGATTTTTTTTATTGTCAAACCATTGGCAGATTGATGACTATTTCTTATTGTTGTACCATTTGAAATGCATTAAGTTATTGTTTGATATAAAGTTTATAGAGAAAAAAGTTATGTATATTTATAGTTTAGGCTAAATTTATTTTGGCTATTGTGAGAGATAAAGTATGTGGTGCAAAATAGTACCACTTTTCCTGCATTCCTAGTTTACATTTGATAGGAAACCAAGAAAACTCTGTTTTTGTCTATTGATTTCCCTACAAATTACAATGTTGTCTTTATGTGCACATGACTCGGTGCAGATTATTGGAAGCTTGATTTTTATTTAATTAATTATATTTATTTTATCATATAGCTGTGTGGATCCGCTAAAATCTGTCAATTTATTGTTTATAGATTAATTAGAATTGGTCTAGTTCTATACCCCAGAGTCTATGTGCTGTGAACCGGTGAGTTTGAAAGGAATTAATTGTATGCAAGGCGACAACCCTCCAAGAAATTAATAGACGAGAAGAGAATAGTTTAAATGGAAAATATTTGCTGCCTTTTATTGCTGAAGTTGTAGCTTAAATACAACCATGACTAATTCTTGAAACATAGCACTATGGAGGGTGCTTTATCGTAAGTGTCATCTTCAATCTAGAAAATATTACAACCATTCTATTATCTTCAATCTAGAAATATTACAACCAATGCTGCAACCAAAGCATGATCATCAGATCTAGGAAATATGGTTAGTCGAAATTTATTCCTTTTAACATAAACTGCCGCAACTTGTACCTACATCAAAACATAAGAGTGAGACCTTATGTTGAAAACCATAATGAGTAAAATTGTACTTATAAAATTAAGAGAAAAAAAAAAAAAAAAAAAAAAAAATATATATATATATATATATATATATATATATATATATATATATATATATATATATATATATATATATATATATATATATATATAACCAATCTACAACACTTACATTGCAGCAACTAGTGGCTCTTAACAAATCTATGAGACATAATTTTAAGGAACGAAAAAAAAATATATATATATATATATATATATATATATATCATGCATGAGAAATTAGATGAATCTATTGAGAGATGAACAAAACCTAAAAATCATGTCATTCTGTAACCTATACATATAATTAATTCCCCAGTAAGAGTAATGTAGTTCAATTGTTCAAGTCAAGAGATCAACAAGATAAATTAAGGCCACAAAAGAAAAGCACGGTTTAAAAGTTCATAACATAAAGCAAAAGTCATGTATCTTATCTTAGTGTAGCTAACTAAGCAGTTTGTTGAGCTCTCAGCAAAAAAAGAAAAAAGAAAATAAAAAAAAGAGAGTGTTGAGCAATGCTATTAAGTTTGTACCAAGTACATATTTCTTTGTCCAGTCATCAAATGTATGCTGTCGTTAAAAATCTTCAATAATTTCTAGTCTATACACAAATCGCACACGCTGAACATGTACTTAAACCTCTGGTAAATAACAAAATATGGTTTTGCAAAGTTACTGATTAGGCTTAAAACAATATATCTTTGTTGCATTTTTCAGTAAATTCCACAGAACATAAAGAAAATCTGAATCGTTGAGGCTTCAGTTTTCAATGCTAGCAACATTTATCAATTATTTGTACCTGAGCCACAATATCATTGCCTCTGTAGATAGTGCAGGACTTTTGGAAAGGAAAACCTTTCACCTTCTTTAACTTAGAGTCTGAGTCTTCCCCATCCTCAACAATAGCCCATTTTTCTTTCACATTTTTTAGTGTATATACAGCGCATATGATTTTAGTTTCTTCCCAAAGTTAGATATTAATATAGTTTCTGCACCCTTGAAGCCACTATACGACCCATTCTACAACAATAATATTGTCACGCCCCAAACCCGATACCCGGATTTGTGACCATGACCGGCATGCTAATATCAAGCCTAAACCTGATATTAACAAGAACCAACTTAACTTTTAACAAAACTTTTACGGAAGCTTTTCTCTTTCTTTAAATTCTTATTTTTTTACTTAAATGATATAACTTTCCCACTTCATATTCAGAGCATCTACATTGTACTCCAAAGAATAACATAATTCACTAGTTACTCAAATTCTAAATTTCACATAATACATCTCTTAATACTTTAAGGTACACACTTTTATTAGATCCTAAAATACATCATACCACAAAACTAAACATCAAATACTTATTTAGGATCTATACAAATAGAACTAAAACCAGCTCCTTCCAAACTTGACTAAGGCTCCCTCTGCTTCAAAATAAAACCTGCTAACTGAAAGAGTGGAAGGGGTGAGCTACACAGCTCAGTAAAGGTAAGATATATGAGAATTTAATAAGAATGCATGTAAATCAGATTATTTCATTCTATAAATATTCGAATAGGAGAACAACTTTTCATGCATAGTATTTTATACTATTCATAATAATAACTTATATGTTTTCCATAGGAAAATAATTGTTCTCCCTTTTCCTATTAGAATAATATTACCAAAACCTTTCAGATTGAATTTCTTTCATTTCTTACAAAGTCACCAATTAGAATATTGATTATATAGAATCGCATACATACACATATATATATATATATATATATATATATATATATATATATATATATATATATATATATATTTACTATGAAATAATCGTTTTTTATTTAAATCAGATAATTGGTAACATTGTCTTAGCTAGAAAAATCTTAAAGAATAACAAAATTTTTCTTCATAAACTTCTTCTCGTAAAATATTATAACTTTCATTGTCATAAAACTTAGCGTTTCATAAGAACAGATATTTGATAACTTTTAAACATAAACTTGTACTTTCATCAAAAGCTTTATCTTTAAAACGTAACAAAACTTCAGAAACTCTTACCTTTAAGGAACAGCTTTTCTTTTCATCATAAACTTCTTTTCATGAGAGCTTTTAACTTTTCATAATGCATTTAAACAAAATCATTCTCTCATGATTAATAACATGATATAGCTGTTCATAAATAACTTATTGGTTAGTCCATATCTGATAAGTCTGTACTTATTTGGGAGGCTTCTAGCACCACGGTGCTAGGCATCCAGCATTCCCCACAATGCCAGGTATTCCCAGGATCACATCATAATACATATCTTTCAACCATGGGGGTAGGTTGACTTCCCCCACAAGTTGGCCGTAACCAACAAGGGGCGGGTACAGCAGAGCCAGTCCCACTTAATGGCCAATCATATAACATTTTCCATGGAAAGCCAGTAATTAACCCCTACTGACAGAGTTCAGATCACCAGAGGACATAACCCGAAAACCTTTCATACTTATACATCATACTGAAATTTCTTATTTTGCATAACATTTCATAATAATAGCATTTCCATTCTTTTCTTTAAACATCATGTTCGTGGAATCAGTAATAGCATCAATATGCTTAAATCCTATACATAAGTTTTCGAAAGCTCACGAACATATCTTTGTCAGAATAATGATTATATGCCATATCTCTAATCAAAAACATTTTAATGCATAATATACTTTAAAATAACCTCATGACTTACCAAATGCCCATATAACTTATCCCTTACCTGAAAGCAGAGGAATCGAGAGCCTAAAGTCGAAGGAGCTTAAACTTGGATACTGGTAACACCTAAACCAAATGTCAAAACTTATCACTATCCATAATTCCTTATCATAAACTTACATACTCATCTCAAAACCTATATCTTAGAACCAAAAAAATCTTATTCCCATCACATAAGGTTCCCCAAAACACATAATACAATCATCAAATACATTCTGCACCCAAATCATAGAGAAACCAATTCATAAAATTCATATAAGATCCTAACATACCAATGGATGAGCATATTAAATTATAGCTCAAAACATTCACCCTAACTTGAGAATTAAATCCACAAAGTCAGGGGTAGCATATGTTGTTCACTGCGCATTTCAGCAGTATACACCCAATTTGTAAAATACAAACGGGCTGTCCACATACATCCAAATGTCATGAAATTTTACAGAACTACTCCCCTATATGTCCAGTATACACCATAAAAATTTCGGAGTCAAAGAATCAACCCATGATTTATTAAAAATCACGCAAGACAGCATACTCAAACCTGTCCTGACAGAAATTCATGCAATTTAGAAATTAAACCATTAATTTTCTACTCATCCAAATGCTGTGAAACCACTTCCATAACAACCGTATGTGTCTTAGAATTCATAAAAACTACTCCTAGCCTCTTAATTCACAGAATATGATTTAATACCTAATTTTCTTGTTGTAAACACCATATCTGTCACAGAGACAGCTTCAGTACATATTCTTACAAAATCACCAACAAATAGTAATAAGCCTTACTTTCATTTGGGTATTTTTATACCTATAATAAACATACTAAAATATGTTATTAAACATTCAATAAACCATAATATCATCAAACCTTCAAATCACTAAAACAGAATCATAAATCAGCCTATAAAATCAGGATAGGAGTTAAAGAAGTAGAAATAAACAAATGAAGTTTTGATTACTTACCCCCAACAATTTGAAGCTGAAATTTTAGAGTTAACCCTTATATTTCTTCTTTAGAGAGGGATATTTTGCTTTGGTGAAAGAGGGAAGGCTGCCGTGTAAGAGCAAAGAGAGAGAAAGCAAAAACAAAGAAAAAGGAGTAGGAAAAGAGGGCTGGACTTTCTGGTCTGATGCAGCCAGGAAAATAGGATGAGGAGAAGACTTTTGGGGCAGCAAAATCAGATAAGGAGAGTAGACAATTGGGGTGGGATACGTGGAAGACTAGGGAAGAAAAATCACACTCCCTTTTTCCCCACTTTTCCACTTTCTTGCATTCACACTCCCAACTTTTCTACTTTTCTTTGCATTCACACTTAAACTTTTCTACAAAGGATATTATCACTTTGCATATATATATATATCCTTACCTTCACAAAGTTATATCCATAACATTAAAATAGCATTATAAAATAATATGCTTATTAAAAACTCTTATACTAATTTTAGAAAGTAAGTGGCTTAAAAATAATAATAGTACTTAGCCACTTAAACACATGGTTTAATTGTAAAATTGGGTCAGGGTGTTACAAATATAATATCCATTAAACCAATCAAAACCTTTAATATCCATTGAATTGTGTCATAATCACCTTTGAAAAGGTTTTCCATCAATAACAACGGTGAAAAATAAAAACATGTTAATTTAGTCATTGTTTCAAACAGTTGTTGGGCATTGAAAAGCAGTTGGTGGCATTGAAAAATAAATGCAGAACGGAATAAAAGAAAGAGAGAGAGAGACTTATGTGGTAGATTAGGGGGTGACTAGTGGTGATAGGGATTTGGTTTTCGGGTTTGGAGAGAAGCCGCAGAGAGAGAGAGAGAGAGAGAGAGAGAATACGTATCTATTTTAGTTTTTTAGTTTTTATTTTTTATTTTTTTAATAGATGGTGTAGTTAACTAGGGTTAGTTGGGTTAAGTTTACTTAAGTAATCATGTGTAATGCACATGCCATTTTTTACATATGTCAATTTATTAGAGTAGTTTGTAGCCTTAGGCTACAAATGGTTTTGTATCTAAACTTTGTCCTTTATTTATTTATTAGGTTTTGAGAAATATAAATAATATTTATTTATTTATGATTATTTGCCATCTTGTGGCGGTGGTGGCGGCGGTAGTGGCAGCAATAGCGGTTGCAGTGGTTGTAATTGTTATTTATTGTAGTGGATATATTATTTTATTGTAGTAGATATATTATTTTATTGTGATGTTTATACTATTTTATTGTGTTGAAAGCTAAAATAGATTCATTGATGCTGGATGTTTTGTAACTGTTTGAAATGATCGAAACACACCAAAATGGTTCGAAATTTTAGCCAAGGTGAAATAGGGGGCTTGGTTTTCTAGTTTGCATACTGGTACAAAAATTTCTGGCCATTTTGGCTAGTCGGAATGGAATGGTATTCCTCACATATAGGAACGGGAAAGCCTGGGTGAAAGAAAGGGGAGGGGGCCATTCCTGGTTCTCCTGTAGCTGGATCCTCTAAAACCACAAGAATCCTTAGTTAAAATGGGATTCCTTAATGTTGTTTTGTAGTAGTAGTAGTTAGTTTTAATGCGTAACATACATGTATGTCCGTAAAAATTGTGTTTCCTGTTTACTTTTCAATTATATGGTAAATTTGTGTTTTATTAGAGTTGCATGTGAAATGGGTGCATAAGGATATTGTGCTCGACCAGGAATACAATCATAAAGTTGAAAGTATCAGAAATTCCTAGAGGCATACCATCAGAAAACCTTCCTTGACCAATGGGATATATCAAGAAAACGGCAGTTGTAGCAGCAACTGGAGCTAAATAAGCAATAACAATCCAAGGGCGCATACCCAAACGGAAACTAAGTTCCCACTCATGACCCATATAACAAGCTACACCAAGTAAGAAGTGTAGAACAATTAGCTCATAAGGACCGCCATTGTATAACTATTCATCAATGGAAGTAGCTTCTACAATCTACATCACATATAGCGTTATCTACTAAAGTACAGGTTTAAAGGATAACAATTTCTAAGCAAATGAAGTTAGTTGTTGCCATCAAACTCAAAAATAAATGATTAAACAATCTAAAAGATAGATTTCAATTCAGAATAGTACTACTTGGAGTGTTTTTGTATTAGTAATAAATTTAAATTCAATATAGAAGGAGTAGCTTTCCCACATTGCACCAGGTTTCCAGAATCAGTTTTACATGCTTTGTGGGACTGTAATGCTTCTTAGGATGTAGGGCTGGGAGCATAAAAAAATTGCAGAAATGCACACATGGAGGTCAATATGGAAGATATGGAACTATTCTTGGTCCATGCGTGGAAGATATGGAACCAAATAAAGTGCTGCATGGAGGAAACTTTGATGACCCAATTTGCCTAAATAAGAGAGCTGCAGAATACCTGGAGAGGTATTGGCATACACAAGTTCATTTGGCAGTAGGTCCAGTTGTGCAATCTAGCAGGGATGTTTGGAAACCTCCTTCCCAATCGGTTTTCAAAATGAATTTTGATGTAGCTGTAGACATTCAAAGAAATTAATCGGTTTTCAACATGCATTGTGTCTAAGTAAGGTCGACCACACACGATTAGTTTAAATTAATTTTGATTAGTTAAAAAATTAAAATTAATTAGATAATTTTGTGATTGATTGATAATTAATGTTTAAAATAGGGATTCATGCATGAGAATAAAAGAGATGGTTAGATAACAATAAAATTTGGGATAATCTGAACTTTGTCAAGATTTATTTTAAGGTATTTATTTTCAAGATAATTGTTTTTAAATAGCCTGAATTATCTTGAAAAGAGATGAAAAATCATAGACGAAAGATGAAAACGCGTCTAGGTACAAGGACCGGCCAAAAAATCCTAGAAGAGGAGTCCAAACGGCACCTGAACACAAAAAAGTGTTCAGAGTCATAGGGCCAATTTGGCACTTTTGGAGTGCCAAATAGCACTCTAAAAGGGCCGAATTTTCATGTGATGGGCTTTGGTCTGACGGCCTTTAGGTGACGATAAAGCACACCCTTTTCGACTTTTTCACAAAAGGATAAGTTCGGATTCAAACCCTAATCATTTGTATCTATTTTTTAAAGTCTTCTAGCCTCTATAAATAGAGACTGAACATCATAATTCAACACCTTTTTTCTACGCTCTGAGAGGCACACGTTTTGGGCTCCTAAACAGCTCATATTTTTTGATCTCCTCTCTGATTTTCTATTGAAGCTAGGGTTTTTAGGTTTCAAAGATAACTGAATATGTTTCTTTGAACCCTAACACATCCTCTCAAGTTGAAGAGTGCTCATGCAAGAGGTTGTTTTCTAAACCCTTTTGTTTTTATACTTGTCTTTATCATAGTGATGTATATTTAATTGTTTTAGATATTCATATTTTACCATGTTAATTTAGTTCATGAAAACATGTTCTTGATTTCTTTATTGTTGATATAATCTGTTTCTCAATTTCAAAGATCTGCATGTAGTCAACTATTTTTTTTCAAATAAAACGAATCTGCATCTTTCTTAGATGCAAATCTGAATTTTTCTTCAAATAAAACAGAGGGATTAGGGAGTCTTAAGCCACTTAAAGCTCTAGGACCTGATGGGATTCATGCGGGGTTTTTCCAAGCTTACTGGCAGCAAGTTGGTACTTCGGTGGTAAATGAAGTGTTTAAAGTGTTTCAAAGCTCCACCATGCCCCCTCACCAAAATGAGACCCTTATCACTCTCATCCCAAAGCATCCAAGGGCTAATTGTCTGGCTTCCTTTAGACCTATAAGCCTATGTAACACAATGTACAAAGTGGTCACCAAGATCATAGTCAAGAGACTTCGTCCTTTTTTGCCTAAACTCATATCTCCCCTCCAAACCACCTTTGTTTCGGAAAGAATGGGGTTGGATAATATGATCATTGCACAAGAGCTTATTCATACAATGACGCTTAAAAAGGGGAAGACAGGCTTTATGGCCATCAAAATAGATTTGGAGAAAGCTTATGATAGACTTGAGTAGCATTTTATTAGAGATGTTCTTGAGCTCTACAGGCTGCCCTCCTCTCTAATCAAACTCATTATGAGTTGTGTGTCTAGTTCGTTGATATCTATTCTTCTTAATGGCAGCAAAATTGAGCCCTTTTATCCTTTAAGGGATATTAGACAAGGGGATCCCCTCTCCTTGTATTTATTCACCATGTGTATGAAAGTGCTTGGCTTTCTTATTTAGCGGATATGTGAGGAAAATTTGTGGGATCCGGTCCAGGCTTTAAGAGGTGGGCAAGCTTTTTCCCATCTTTTCTTTGCCGACGACCTTGTCCTTTTTGCAAAAGCTAATTTACAAAATTGTATTAGTGTGAAAGAGACCTTGGATACCTTTTGTGAATTGTCGGGTCAAAAAGTCAGCCTGAATAAGTCTAAAGTTTATTTCTCCTTAAATACTAGACCTGAATCTAGAGAGGAGATGTGTGGAGTGCTTGGCATTCACTCGACCCCAAATCTTGGTAAGTACTTGGGTTTCCCTATCAAGCACCCAGGATCAACATCGCAAGATATTAACTTTGTGGTGGAAAGGGTGCAAAATAAGCTGCAAGGATGGAAAACAAACTTATTGTTGATGGCAGGTAGGGTAGTGATTGCCCAATCAGTCCTCTCGACAATCCTTGCCTATGTGATGCAAGGGTGCATGCTCCCTACCCGAATTCTAAATAATCTTGATAAGGTTAGCAAGAATATTGTGTGGGGATCGACGGAAGATCATAAAAAACTACATATGGTTGGCTGGGGAAAAGTTACTAAACCGAAGTGTCGAGGGGGTTTGGGCATTCAGGAAGCAAGAGGAAGAAATTTAACTCTAGATGCTAAATTGTGTTGGCATATGGAGAACTCAAAAAGTGGAGGCTGGGCTGATGTGTTGAGGAAAAAGTACATGGTTGAGCCTACTAGAAAGCCAAAGGCTCATACTAGACCTTGGAATGCAGTGAAGATTGGAAGAAGCATTTGTGGGAAGGGCTCTAAATGGACAATGGGTTGCAACAACCCACTCAGCTTCTAAAATGATAAATGGTTGAATATTGGCACAATCAAGTCCCTCGTTGAAGGTTCGTTGAATCAAGGAGAAAGTGAGGTGTGCATTAAGGAGGTGACTACGAATAATGGTTGGGACTTGACTAACCTCTCCTTTGTCTTCCCTAAACACATTCTGAAGGCAGTGAGAGCCACCCCTCTTAGAAGATTTGCTATGAGGGAGGATCACAGGAGCTGGATTTCCAGCTTAAATGGGGAGTTTGACTCAAGAAATGCGTACCTATTAGCAATTGATGAGAACCTAGAGACACCGGATTTTCATGGCAAATGGATTTGGAAGCTCCAAACTTTGCCCAAGATTAAAATGTTTCTATGGAAATGCTTGAACATTAGCTTACCAGTGAAAGCCATTTTGACACATCATGGTATTGGTGGGTTGGGAATCTATGACAGTTACACAGAATTGGAGGAGAATATTAATAATGTTATGAGGGATTGCTCGATAGCAAAAAAATTTGGGAGCAACCAAGCTGCCCTGATAGTCTAAAACAGTCCTTCTCGGATGATCTTGTGGCATGGATAGAAAAGAATGCCTTAGATTCTTCAAAGGCACATGGTAAGGATTATAACTAGTGCAATTTCTTCCTACTTGGCTTGTGGAATTTGTGGATACAATGGAATAGAAGGGCTTTTAAGCAACAATCTCCCAACCCAAATCTGGCTCAGGTGGTTGAAACCAACTGAAGGTTGGCATAAGCTAAATACGGATGGCTTGGTTGTCAGCATTAATGGGTTGTTAGGGTGTGGCAGTTTGCTTAGAGATAGCGCCGAACAGTGGGTTGTGGGATTTGCAAAGTCCATCAGTGTTAGCTCAAGTATCGCCGCAGAGTTGTGGGCATTGAGGGATGGGCTCGGGCTGTGTTTGGAAAGGGGAATTTCTGCAGTGGAGACTGAACTTGATGCAACCGCAACAATTTCCTTAGTTTCTAGTAATGTCAATGCTAATGGAGATTTGTCTGGTCTTGTTGATGATTGCAGGGAATTGTTATCGCATCTGCCTCAAGCTAAATGCTATTGCATTGCTTCAGGGAAGCAAATTCTTGTGCCGATGCTTTAGCTAAATTGGGATCGGCTTCTACTGGTTTGTCTTTAGTTTCTGTCCCCCCCCCCCCCCCCACGCCTGTTATTTTGCAGTTCATATATGATGATATGATGGCGTATGTCGCTCTAGACTTTGTACAACTAGTGCTGCTGTTAGTGTTTCTTAGTTAATGTTAATTCCATGT
The DNA here is from genome assembly GCA_023055345.1 of Quercus wislizeni. NCBI lineage: Eukaryota > Viridiplantae > Streptophyta > Magnoliopsida > Fagales > Fagaceae > Quercus > Quercus wislizeni. The sequence goes on along the minus strand of JALGQJ010000029.1, from coordinate 2,641,390 downwards.
TTACCACAAATTTTTTTTTTTGGTTGCTTCATTCATTTGCTACCACCTGTGAAGCAGTTCTTTCATGGGGCCATGCTTTCCCCTTATGGTCTTCTTTTGGCTAATATGGACCGATGTCTTATCTAGACTTCAGTTTATGGTCTTCTTCCTCAAATAGTTAACTTCTTAATTATCCTCCAAAATGGGAGGAGTAAAGGAGAGCATCAAATTTCGAGGTCCGACATAAAGAACTATGGCTGAAACCTGTCTTCCCAATTTGAAAGAAACAACCTTCACAAGTTTCACGTTGTAATGATTAATTCCTACCAACCATTAAAAACAAATTGTGTATTGATTAGAATTATATATAAAGAATTTATCACAAAACTGAAAAAAGACATACATACAAAAAATTCACCAAGAAAATAACTGTTAGTGTATAGCTTAGACTAGTTTAGCCTATTGGGCTTAGCCCAATATACTATACTTGTAGTTTACTCCTTTTGCTTGTACTGCACACATACCTAGCCTATATAAGGCTCTCTATTGTACATTATTATTTACACATCAATATACAGACTATTCAGTCTTTCTCTTTCACTTTATATTGTTAACATGGTATCAGAGCCATTCCTCTGACTTTCTGGTTCCTGTGGACATCTCCGGCGTTCTTCCGTTGCCCTCACCTTCATCCAGTCGTCACTGTCAGAAGCGAGCCACCGCCGTCACGCCCACAGTACCTGCAACACTCGGATATCAACGTTCTGTGCATTCAACTGCCAAAGAACAGGCATAGAAAGACAGAACAGCCAATCCCGAGCAAAACCCAACCAAGAACGGCCAGAAATTGCATCACACGCGCCTCCACGCGCCGGCTGAAGTTTCTGCCTCACGAGCACGCGCTCCACGCGCCGCCACGCGCCTCCACGCGCCTCACGCGCCCCCCACGCGCCAGTCCACGCGCCTCACGCGCCTGCTACTGCTTCTCTTCCTGCCACGTAAGCCTTAGGTGACATCACACTGCCACGTCAGCACACATCATCCGTTGACCGTTGACCGTTGACTTTGACCATAGTCAAAATTTTTCAACAGGACCTGTTTTGCTCAATTTTTCACGTAGATTCCAATTTTGAGCTCCGTTTCTGCATTTGAGGTCTCTAAATCCCATTTTTTGGTCATTTTCTTCATTATGGCTCAACAAAATGAACGAGATATCATCCGTCCTATCACTATTATGTTGGATGGTCCTACTAGTTATCATGCGTGGTCTCAGAATATGACTGTCTTCCTCAAGGGTTGTAAACTGTGGAGATATGTGACTGGTTCAATTCCCAAGCCAGTACCAAACCCTAAGTCTAAAGCCACAACTGCTGAAGAGTCTTCGAAGACTGCTGTTACAACAGATGATTATGAAGAATGCCTAGAGGAATTGGAGAGTATTCAAAGTAAGATCTTGTCTTGGTTTATCAATACCTCTATTCCCTCCATTCATAATCTTCTTCCTCGTCTTGAAACTGCTGAGGCTGCTTGGAAATTTTTGGCTGATCACTATAATTGCACTAATGATTCAAGCTTGGAGTTCCACATTGAATCAAAGCTCTATCAAATGCGTCAAGAGACAGGTCAGTCTATTTCTGATTTCTATTCTCAGACTTCTACTATGTGGGAACAACTCTCTGCTGCAGATCCTCCACTGGTGTGTTCTAAGGACATTGAGCTCTTTGTCAAATATCGGGATCGTCGTAAATTTATGCCCTTTATGATGGGTTTACGTGAGGATTTTGAGCCTACTAGGGCTTCTCTGCTTAGCTGGTCTCCTACTCCTTCTCTTGATGCTGCAGTCAAGGAGCTCATTTCTAAGGAGAACCGTCGGCCTACTTATCATATGTCATCATCTGATCATGTATTGGCTATACCCTCTCCACAGCCTCCCATTGCTGCATTCACTGCTCCTCCACGAATAAACCCTGGGCGTCCCAACTCTCAGTCTTCCAAAGGTACTCGCTGCGAGTTTTGCCGTAGCAAAGGTCATGACATCTCTGTTTGTTGCAAACTGCAGAAATTTGTGCAAGAGCATAATAAGGCTTCTCTTCCTCGGGCAGCTGCTGTATGTCCTTCAGATCCATCGGTTCCTACAAGTCCATCTTTTACTTCCTCACTTACTACGGCTGATATTGAGGCAGTTGTTCAACAGGTTTTATCTCGCACTTCCACTGCCCTTTCTATCACCTCAGGTAAACAACCTTGGTTCTTTGATACTGCATGTTGTAACCATATGACTCCTGATGAATCCCAATTTTCTGATAAGGCACCCTTAGAACATCCAATCACCATTTACACTGCTGATGGAACTCCTATGCCTGTTAGTCATAAAGGAACAATCTCTTCTCCTAGTCTATCCTTTAATGACACTTTTCATATTCCAAAGTTATCCCTTAATTTGCTTTCTGTTGGTCAACTTTGTGAATTAGGCGTAGATCTTCTATTTACTAATCATGGTGTGGATGTGCAGGATCCTTGGACGGGTCAAGTGCTTGGGACAGGCCGTAAGGTTGGTCGCATGTTTGAGGTTCATGACTTGAAGATTCCTTCACAAGTTGTTTCTGCAACTGCTACCACTACCACCTCCTCACCTGATCTATGGCATGCTCGTCTTGGTCATCCATCCTTATCTCGTCTTCAGTTGTTAGCTTCTCAAGGTCATTTAGGTTCAGTTCAGTTTCAAAAATTTGATTGTACTTCTTGTCATTTTGGCAAACAAACAAAATTGTCCTTTAATAAAAGTGACTCCTTTTCTTCTACCCCTTTTGATCTTATACATTCTGATATTTGGGGTCCTGCACCTGTTCCCACTGAGGGGGGATCTAAATATTTTGTCATATTTGTGGATGATTTTTCTCGATATACTTGGATTTATTTGCTTCACCATAGGTCTGAACTTGTGTCTATTTACCAAACATTTCATAAAATGATTGAAACACAGTTCAATCGCACCGTCAAAGTCTTTTGATCAGATAATGCTCAAGAATATAATGATAAATCTTTCTTATCCTTTTTAGACAGTCATGGTACTCTTCCTCAGTGGTCTTGTCCTTACACCTCTCAACAAAATGGTCGTGCAGAACGAAAACATCGTCACATTCTTGATGTTGTCCGCACCTTTCTCATTTCTGCCTCTCTTCCTGAGCGCTTTTGGGGTGAGGCTGCACTCACTGTTGTGTACACCATTAATCGTATTCCTTCACCAACTACACATAACAAATCACCATTTGAGCTTCTTTATGGTCAAACTCCTGACTACTCCTCCCTTCGGGTTTTTGGTTGTGCTTGCTTTGTCTCTCTTCCTCCTCATGAATGAACAAAGCTCTAGCCTCGTACTCGTCTCTGTTGTTTCCTTGGTTATGGTGTGTCTTAAAAGGGGTTTCGCTGCTATGATCCCATTTCTCATCGCCTTCGTGTCTCCCGTCATGTTGAGTTTTGGGAACATCGTTCTTTCACGAGTCTTCAGCAGTTTCCTGCATCTTCTTCCTTAGAGTCTCCCATTTTTACTGATCTTTTCCTCCCTCTCTATCCTGAACTTGTGGAGGATTCTTCAACATCGGCTGCCTCTCCAGACGACTCATCTCCGGTTCTGTCTCCGGCATATGACCCGCCTGTCTTGGATCCTGTGGCACCACCCTCTCCTGAGTCACCTGTTGGTCCTGAACTTCGTTGTTCCACTTGGGTAAGCATTCCTCCTCCTTATCTTACTGATTATCACTGCACTTTTGCTCTTGCCACCCTCTATGAGCCTCACACCTATCGTGAGGCCCATACTTACCCTCTTTGGCAGCAAGCTATGAACGAAGAACTAGATGCCCTTCATAAGAATAACACTTGGGATATGGTTGATTTGCCTCCTGGTCAGTCTGTAGTAGGTTGTAGGTGGGTTTACAAGATCAAGACCAAGGCTGATGGATCTGTTGAACGATACAAGGCTCGCCTAGTTGCCAAGGGCTTTACTCAGGAGTATGGTATTGACTATGAGGAAACATTTGCTCCTGTTGCTCGCCTTACATCTGTCAGATGTCTCATTGCTGTGGCTGCTGTTCGCCGTTGGCCTCTTTATCAAATGGATGTGAAGAATGCTTTCCTTAATGGAGACCTCCATGAAGAAGTGTACATGCAACCACCCCCTGGCTATCCACATTCAGGCAGCCAAGTTTGTCGCCTTCGTTGTGCTCTTTATGGCCTTAAGCAGGCTCCTCGAGCTTGGTTTGAAAAGTTTAGCTCGGTTGTTGCTCAGCAGGGTTTCACTTCGAGTCCTTATGACATCGCTCTCTTTGTCTGAAGATCCTCTGCTGGTATCACTCTTATTCTTCTTTATGTTGATGATATGATTATTACTAGAGATGATTCTGCAGGTATCCGCTCTCTTCAGCAGTTCCTTAGTCAACATTTTGAGATGAAAGATCTAGGCACTCTCAGCTATTTTCTTGGGCTTGAGGTTACCTCATCCTCTGATGGATACTATCTTTCCCAGGCTAAATATACTTCTAATCTTCTCTCCAAAGCCGGTATCACCGACAACAATACTGTTTCCACTCCTTTAGAATACAATGCAAAGCTCACACCTTTGGATGGTGAACCTATATCCGATGCTACTCGCTATCGTCAATTGGTTGGCAGTTTGATCTATCTCACTGTTACTCGTCCGGATATTTCACATGCCGTGGGTATGGTTAGTAAGTTCATGGATGCACCTCGTTCTGTCCATTATGCTGCTGTTCTTCGGATTCTCCGCTATGTCAAAGGCACACTTTATCATGGTCTGCATTACTCCTCTCGATCTTCCCTCGAGCTTCATGCTTATTCAGATGCTGACTGGGCAGGTGATCCGACTGATCGATGCTCTATCACAGGTTTCTGTTTCCTGTTAGGTACTTCTCTTGTCTCGTGGCGCAGCAAGAAGCAGGATGTGGTTTCCCATTCCAGTACTGAGGCAGAGTATCATGCCCTTGCCGACACCACTTGCGAGCTTGTTTGGCTTCGCTGGCTCTTGGCTGACATGGATGCTCCGCAGCCCACTGCCACTCCTCTTTATTGTGACAATCGTAGTGCTATCTACATTGCTCATAATGATGTCTTCCATGAACGCACCAAGCATATTGAGATCAACTGCCACATCACTCGCCAGCATCTCAAGAAAGGAAATCTCAAGTTGTTCTCCATCTCCTCTGCTGACTAGCCTGCTGATATCTTTACCAAGACTCACCCGCCTGGTCGTCTTCGAGATCTTATATCCAAACTCCCGTTGGCTTCCTCCTTGCCACCTCGAGTTTGAGGGGGGATGTTAGTGTATAGCTTAGACTAGTTTAGCCCATTGGGCTTAGCCCAATATACTATACTTGTAGTTTACTCCTTTTGCTTGTACTGCACACATACCTAGCCTATATAAGGCTCTCTATTGTATATTATTATTTACACATCAATATACAGACTATTCAATCTTTCTCTCTCATTTTATATTGTTAACAATAACCAAAAAAAAAAAAAAATCAAATTATATTTGGGGGAATGGGAACAAAAGTTGAAACTGCAGGTACTACAAGTTGTGATTTTAGTCCTTAGTGCAATTCCAAAAGAAGAAGAAGGTAGGGTGCATTTTTTTGGTGGGGTAAGAGAGAAGTGAAACACAAATATTTTGAAGATAGAAATAGACTACCTATGTAGGATAAGATTTTGCTGTCCCTATTTTTTTGAGAATGTTTTGCTGTTACTATTTTATAGCATTAAAAAATGTAGAAATAATAGAGAAGAAAAAGTACAATAATACTGCATCAAATTTTTTTGGGTACAAATTTTATAATTATTGCTTGAGTGATGAAGAAAGAATTGTAGTTTCATTATTCTTAGTTATGTCTACCACTCAAGTAGACAAACTCAACGGTTGATCTTCTATAAAATATATAAAATAAAATAAAAACCTTAACAGTTATAAAATTTATTATAAAAACATTATGTATAAGGGATTTTTAGTGGGACCAAGGTAGCAAAAATAGAAAATCAAAACAATTTAATGTGTCAAGCTTTAAATAGAAAACCAAAACAATCAAGACATTTATTCTACCAATCACATTTTATTATCAAATATGTAAACTTTTTATAACAAAATTGACATTCCTTTAATATTTTTTCATTCAATAATGGCCTGTGTTTATTTCACTGTTTCACATACTGTGTAATGGCTCACTTTTTCAGTTCATAAAAAACGCTGTTACACGGTGTGTGAAAGAGATTTTCCTAAGCTTGTGCGTAATTCACGTTTTCAGCTTAAAAAAGATTTTGAGTTTTTATCCTTCAATAATTGTCCTCCCTCTCTATCTTTTTCTCTCTCAAAAATGATAAGAATCAAATTTACTTACTCCTCTTTTGTCCTCATCTCTTTTCAGAAAAGGTTATCCCTTTATATTTATTAGCTCATTTTAACACTTACCCACACTAAAGAGCCACACACACGCTTATCAAACATGGAGACCTGGTTCATCATCGTTGTCTCTCTCTGCATCTCAGCCCTTCTCAAATCTCTCCTCAACCTCACAACCAACAACAAAGTCTCTGAAAGCAATAAGCTCCCTCCTGGACCCTACACCATTCCCATCATTGGCAACTTCCTATGGCTCCGCAAACCCTTCTCTGAACTCGAACTCATCATCCGCAAACTCCATGCCAAGTACGGACCCATCATCACCATTTACATAGGCTTTCGCCCGGCTATCTTCGTTGCCGACCGCACTCTCGCTCACAAAGCTCTCGTCCAAAACGGTGCCGTTTTCGCTGACCGCCCAACTCCTCTGCCAACAAACGCGGTCATATCTAGCAACCAACACAATATCAGCTCAGCTTATTACGGTCCCACATGGCGACTCTTTCGTCGCAATCTCAGTTCAAAGATTCTCCACCCTTCACGAGTGAAATCCTATTCCCACGCGCGCAAGTGGGTTTTGGATATCCTCCTCAGCCGCCTTGATTCTCAGTCTAAATCCGGTAAACAGATTGTTGTTAAAGAAGATTTCCAATACTCCATGTTTTGTTTGTTGGTGCTTATGTGTTTCGGAGACAAACTCGGAGAAACCCAGATTAAGAAAATCGAAGAGATTCAGCGTCGCTTGCTTTTGAGCTTTGGTCGGTTTAGTATACTCAATTTTTGGCCCAGTATTGGAAGGATTGTATTTCGTAAGCGTTGGGAAGAGTTGTTTCAACTTCGGAGAAACCAGGATGCTGTGTTAAGGCCTTTGATAGAAGCGAGGAGGAAAGTGAGGCTAGAAAGACAGAGCAAAGTGGAAGAAGACAAAAATAATGATGGTGATGATGAGTTTGTTGTGTCGTATGTGGATACGTTGTTGGACTTGGAGTTGCCAGAGGGAAAGAGGAAGCTTTCTGAGGAGGAAATGGTTAGTTTGTGCTCGGAGTTTCTCAACGGAGGTACAGATACTACGTCCACAGCATTGGAGTGGATTATGGCGAATTTGGTGAAATACCCACAAATCCAAGAGAGGCTTTTTGTGGAGATTAAAGGGGTTGTTGGTGATGGAGAAAAGGAAGTAAAAGAAGAGGATTTGAACAAGATGACTTATTTGAAAGCTGTGGTTTTGGAGGGTTTAAGGAGACACCCACCTGGGCATTTTGTGTTGCCACATGCAGTGACTGAGGATGTGGTTTTGGATGGGTATTTGGTACCAAAGAATGCTACTTTGAATTTCATGGTGGCAGAAATGGGGTGGGACTCGAGGGTTTGGGAAGATCCTATGGAGTTTAAGCCTGAGAGATTCTTGAGTGGTGATGATGGTGTGTTTGATATAACTGGAAGCAGAGAGATTAAGATGATGCCATTTGGTGCGGGGAGGAGGATTTGTCCTGCTTCTGGTTTGGCAATACTGCATTTGGAGTATTTTGTGGCCAATTTGGTTTGGAATTTTGAGTGGAAAGCTGTTGATGGTGATGAGGTTGATTTGTCAGAGAAGCTGGAGTTCACTATGGTGATGAGGAAACCTCTCAAGGCCCACTTATCTCCAAGGCTTTAAATGGTTAGCTCTGTGACTATGAATGTGGTTTTTTTTTCTTTTTTTTTTTTTACACTATGACTATGATAGTGTTATTTGCAATAAAGTTAAATGAGTAAGTTTTATGTCGGACATCTCAGCAGTTAATCTTTCTTTAAAGGAATTTGAGCGAAAACCTTAAAATAGACTCTCTTTTTCTCTCTACCGTTAGACTACACCCTCTAAATATCTTGACTTGTGGCCTACCTCCCATGTATTGACTGAGTATAAGTAAGTAGTGTCTTTGCCCTTTGTACATGCTCCACTTCATCTAATTTTGTTTCTCTTGGGCCTTCACACCATTTCTACTGTCTTCGTGTTTGTTTAATTCTGTTGTACATTCTGGGTGATATTTATCTCTTGTGGCATGAAGGATGTGTGGGCTTTTGGGCCCATGATCCCTACCTTTCATCCTTTCCTTGGATTGGGCGTTGCTTGGGCGAAGGCCCTGTCAAGCCCATGTTTTTTCTTTCTTGTGTCTGTGGGCCTTTTGGCTATTGATCCTGTCATATCACTTCATCACGTCTGCTATAGTTTTACCTCTCTTTTTATTTCTTGTTACCCCGTGGGCTTACGGGCTGATGCTCCTACTTTGCCAGTCCACTTCTTTATCAATCTTTTACTCAGGGCTTCTTTGACCCACTTTCCATATCTTTACCTCTTTTGGGCTTTATTCCTACTGTGCCAGCCCATTTCATTATTTCATTCATCAAGTTTCCTCGACCCATTTACTTCTTCTTTACCTCTTTTACTCTTATGGGCTTTTTGCTAGATCTTTTGGGTTTCCTCAACCCAATTACCACATCCTTACCTATTATTACTTTTCGGGTTTATTGGCCTTTAAGCCAACCTAATGAGTTTACTAATTCATTTCGCGGGCTTCCCCAGCCCATTTACTTCCTCTTGACCTTTTTTTATTCTTGTGGGTCTGCTGGCCATCAATCTTGCCATTTCAACCTCCTGGGCTTGCTTCCTTATTCCCTTAATATTTTCCCTTTCCTACATTTTCTATATTGTTGTGCTTCTTCTGTTATTGGGCCATTTGTCAAAAGTGGGCATCTATTATGTGTTAATGATTAGCTTGTGGTATGTAAAAGCAATGCTAAGATGGACAAGTTGAAGACTTAATTGAGCAACAAGTTTCAATTTTCAAACAAAGGACCTTGCGAAATCAAAGAAAATACTTGGCATTGAAATTGTAAGAGACATAGTGCATAATTCATCTATCACATGAACAATACATTCTGAAAGCACTATCTTAGGCTTTATACGCATGTCTAGTTGGCAAATTAGTGTATGCCTTAAATAAGGCCAAAATGGCACAATAGCATTGTTTATTGAAATATATATCAATATATTACTGTTTTGGAAATATGTATTTTGGGTACTTGAGTTTGGGGAACTCAACTTTTCAATGGTACTCGAGCTCTATGAACTCGAGTTCTATAAAAAAATTTCTAACAAATTTGAAGGCTATTTTTTCAAAGAACTCGAGTTCATGGAACCCGAATATCATGGAAAACTCGAGTTCCCCAAACTCAAGTACCCAAAAAGTGGTATATCCCTACATATTTTCAAAACAATGGTAGATTGATATATATTGGTAAATAGTGGTATTTGGTCATTTTGGCCCCATAAATAAGATGTACAAGGTTTGACTATTAGTATTTTGAGCATTTACATGCATAATTAAAGTAAAGGGCATTGATAGGCAGAAAAGTGGATTGAAGGCGCTTCTTTTGGGGTAAAATCCAGTGGAGCAACATCCCTTCAACGAGATGTCCCGACAGAGGTGACATACTCTAATGGTGATATAATAATTGCTTTACAGGAAGTTCTGGCTCGAAATTTACAATTCCACAATAGTATCTACTCAGAGTTACCAGATTCTATTAAACTCATTCTTGATAACCTTCAATTTGCTTTTACCAAAACCACCGTGATGTTTTTCAAAAAACCCTCCAAGCTCTTGAAATCCACCTTGTTAACCTTACTGCTCAAAATGAAGTTTATGCCCGCTACTATGCTAACCTTGTTTCAGAAAAAACCTTTGCTTTAGAAGATGACCTTGTTTCAGAAAATGAGGCTTTTAGAAACCATCTTGTTAACTATTCAAATATGACAAATGATCGCTACCTTAGTCATCTGTTTGGCAAAAAGGATATCCATTCAAAGGATAAAATGACTATAATGGGCACTGATTATGCTAGATTAAGTCTTAAGACCCAATCCATGTTAAGAAGTGATGTTGCCAACTTGCCAACAAATATACAATTACGTATTTTGGAAAGCAAGGCTATGTTTAGGTTTTTTGATCTATGGTTCAAAAATTTCAAGAAACTTGTTACTGATACTATTCCTGATCCGGATGAGCTAGATGAAGGTGATAATGTTTTTCTCCAATTAGAATGGGAAGAACACTTTGCTAGTACTCTCAGAGTGTATGAAAAGAAACATCCATTTCCTGACCTCCTAATAAATTATGATGATAGTTCATATATTACTGATGATTCAGATGATGATGATGATAGGAACCCTTATTGGCTCTCTCAAATGTTTGAATATGGCTTTATTAGGTTCATAAGATTAACAAGTCATTTTCAAGCTAGCCAATTCCCACAAATTATTGAGGATGCTATTAAAAGATTTAACAGTCCTTTTGTTTCCATCAGATGTTGGAGTACGTTACCAAAATGGGAAAGAGATAACTGGATGGACGTGCAGTCCTCAAAGCATCTCATTCTCATTAATGGTCACACTCACCAAGGGCCATGGTTTGAAGGAAATTCTCAATTGTCCTTTGCTGATCCTTTTACTCTTGCAGAATGTTGGAGAAATTATTTTAATAACCAAATTATTAATGTTGCTCAGAATGTATGGAAAAATTATCATTTCATGGGTAACACAGATAGAATTTCTGTCTTTAGTCCCAGACCATATTCTAATGCTATTGCTCATTTACGGGTGGCTGATCATTGTAATCCTATAAGGCTTCTCATCCCAGGGAAAACTCTAGCGTTTCAGCCAATTTTATATTGTGGATTCTGTAATCAGTATGCCATTGACCAGAAGCATGATTGTGGTTCTCCATGAGGTCCTTTTGATGGTTATCCTTCCGATGCTCCTTCCATTGATTAAGGAATGGTTTTTACTGATAAAGATGATTCCCTTGTTTGACTGGCTTGCACAAAGACCAAAATACTTCAAAAAATTATGTTACTAAAAATCCGAAACTGTTTCAAGATACTCCGGATTTAGCGGAAGATTTTGATTCTCTTATTTGTCTAGCCTACACAACGGTCAAAATGGTTACAATATTCAAAAATATTATCCCATGCTCTGACAAAGATATTCCTGAAAGTTGAAATGAAGTGATCTCAACCTCATGCTTCTGACAAAGCTCATTTTGAAGTCCTTCAAAAAGAAAATGAATAAATCTTCATCATGTCATGCTTTGCTTTGGCCATGCTTTCATGCTTTGCTATACTTTGACCTTGCCATGCTTCTCCTGACAAAATCTGCACCAAAGACAAAAATTTTCAGCTCTACAATTGATTCCCCACGTTTTGGAGACAAAAAGGAGAAATTCACTATTCAGTCATTATTCACCTGTCACTATTCACTGTCACTATTCGTCCATTACTGTTCATGACACTGTTCATTCCGAATTTTTGCCTATTTAAGGGGGGTTGTCCCTTATGTTTGGAACAAGTTTGAGTTCAGGTCTTCTTTCCTAGAGAGAGTTCTTAGTTGTGAGACTATCTTTGAGAGAATTCCTTACTTCCTTACTTCCCTACAAAGTTTGTAACTTGTCATAGTTTCCAAGCCTTGTAACTGTTTACCTGTTGACAACTTGTAATCACTACTACTACTGTAAATGTGTTGTTTTATTTTCAATAACAAGTATTTTCAGTTTTATGTTCATTATACTACTTGTTGCTACCGCCACCTTGGACGGATTACCACCATACCGGACAATTCTAAATTGCTTTCATTTACTTTGATTATCCTTGCTATACCCCCTATTTGGCTGGCCCTGCCGCCTACCTGACTGGTTTTATAGCATTGCATTTACGTTTACTCTTACTTGCATTACTTTCAATTTATATTATTACTGTATAATTGTGCTTCCGCTTCCAACACTGTGTCTCTTCCCCCTTTATGGTATCAGAGCCATTTACTGAGCAAAATTATCTTGGAAATATTTTCTTTTAGTTTTGTTTTTTGAAAGCATAAACTCATCGTACAAAGGGATCAGATTAACTTCAAAATTTTCATTTAAAATAGTCAAAACTCTCAATTGTTTAACATAATCAGAATTATCAATAGGAGGAAAATCAGAATTAGATGGACAAACATATTTACCATCATCTTCTTCTTCACTAGCAGGTTTGCTATATGGAGAGGAAGCTTCAGGTTTAGTAGAATAGTAAATAGAGCTAACTTTATCATTTGAAACACCTTTTTAATTTTAAATCAGCAGGTTTTTCAAGATTCCTTTTCAAAAATTCATTGAGATCTTGGTCTCTTTTTGAAATACTTTCAGATCCAGCAAAGAAATGCCTTCATTCATTGATCCTTAAGGGTTGATTGTTTTGAAAACTTATTTTAACAGTACTATCAAGATATTGTTGAATATGAGTAAGATCGAGCTCATCAAAAATAGATTTAGTAATGGGAGATTCTTGTTCCAAGAACCATTCAGTGGGAAGCTTAATGTCTTGCCATTGAATCATTTTTGGAATTTGAACTTTAGCATCAGGCGTTGAACATTTAATTAACATGGTTTTATCAGAAGGTTCTCTATGGTTTATAGCACTAGGATTTATTTGAGTACCTAATAGTCTATAATAAATGCGATAAATCAAAGCAAAAGGTTTACTACCTTCTTCTATGCGATAACCAGATGAAGCAATATTCAAAGTCAAAGATTTAATAATATTAGGATCATCCAAAGCAAGAGTAAGATCAGGATAACAACTTAAATAAACAGGACCATCATACAAAGAATAGTGATTTCATGTTGAAGATCATTAACGGTTAAGTCTTTGGATTTCTTTTTATTAAATCTTTCCAAAGTTTCTTCAAAGCTTATGGTTGACTTTAGTTTTTTACCAGTTTCTTCTTTTAACAAATTCTTCTTAAATTTATCTAAATATTCTTTTTGTAACTTAGGATTTTGAATTTGATTTATTAATTGAATTATTAATTTTTTATTTTCTTCATCCTTAGTGAGAGTATTAACAGAGTTAATAACATTACAATAGGAATCTCTACAACCAATTTTAATATTAGGAAAATTAGAAGAATCATCAGCAGATTGATAATAAGAATTAGATGAAGAAGAAAAATCATCTTCCAAGGAATCAGACGAATTGTTTGATTCAAGGATTTTGAATAATTCTTCTTGGTCTTTATTATCAATATTTAACATGTTAAACTTATTTTTTAACTTACTAGGTTTCTGATTACAATCCTTACTGAAATGACCAGGTTTTCCACAGTTAAAACATTTACCTTTACCTGAGCTTTATTTATCACATTTTTTTGAAATATTTTTCATTTTAGCATAAAAATCATTAGGTTTGACAAAATTATTTTTGCATTTTTTATATTTTTTATGGCTATAATTTTTGTGACTTTTGTCATGTTTTTTCTCTTTTTGCCTGAAGGGGGCAATAGGGGGCAAACCATATTGTTCACAAAAATTACTCATTTCATATTTAGCTTTCTTCTTATTCTGTAAATGGTATTTTAATAATTTTTCATCATTACACATATTAATACCAAGTTTTTTAATAGCACTAAAAATGTCATCATAAGTTAAGTTATCATAATCTATAGAATCATTTTTACCCATTAATACTTGTTTTACCTTATGAGCAAAGATTGAAGGCAAACCGTTAATACACCGTTCTTTCCAATAAGGTTTGTGGCAATCTTTCCGGAGCTTCACTCTGAAAATAAAAACATCTTGGTACCATCTGTAATCAGTCATAGTTGGACATCTCAAATTATTCAACAAATCAGAAACTTGGGATGAAATATTAGATGAAGTACCAATAAAATGTTTGAGAATGGTATAGATCAGAGTATTCACACCATCAAGAATACCGCGACCAATATTTTCATCAAAAATAGGCAAACATTCATCATTTTTTTTAACAGCATGTTTAATAGAATCTCTGGATTTGTCTGTGAGATATAAATCCCACCATCCATGAAGAGTACTAGAAAAACCAGTAACAAGTAAATTAACAATATCAGGTTGATCAAGATCATGGTTATTTTGATAAGCAATACCAACCATAGACATATGACTCATTTTATTAATGATTTCTTGTTCAGACAAACCATCAATATTCCATTCATAAAGCTTATCAGCAGAAATAGAAAACTGTATTTGAAAAACTCTTTCTTCAAACTGCATATCAGGAGGAGTAGGTCTGGAATACCAGTTTTTTGTTAAAGACATGGGTTTGAGATTTCCAACAAATCTTTTAATTTCTGGTAAATCATTATCAAAAATCCTTTTAGCAGAAACAGATGAAACAGTATTAGAATATGTATTTTCATCAGAAACAATTTCTTTTCCATTTTTTGAAATAGTGCAAGCTGTACTTCTAGAAGTACCTTCAGTTTTAACTTTTAAATTAGAAAGCATTTTGTTAACAACTTCAAGCATTTTAGACTGAGAGGTTTTGAACATAACTTTCTCTCTTTGACTGGGTAAATCAATCAAAGGTTTCTCAGTTTTTACAAAAATAGTTTTTTCAGAAGCAGGTTTTTCAATAGAAACAGTTCTTTCAACAATTTTTTCTTCAATATAGTCAAGTTGTTGACCAATAACATGAAAGGATTCATTAGTAAAATTGTTTTGTTCAATAGTACTAGTGATAGGAGTTTGATCATTAGCAATTTTGAAAGGAGTGGCCTTAACTTCCGTCTTTTGATCTTGACAAGTTATCAAAATTGTCTCAAGAGGCAGATGACTAGACCTAACAATGGTTTTATCAACTGCTTTAACAAAATTTGATTTCTTTATCACATTTAAATGTTGTTGTGAAACTTCATCATTTAAAACATAATGGTTTTCAAGAAAATCAAAAAACAAAATATGTTTTTTCAATTGGTTCATCTTTTCTAACCATTAAAGGTCGTCTCGCTTGGAGCCTTTTGGGTTGAGAATAGTCCTGTACAGGAGCTTTTTCCTTTGGAGCCATAATAATCCACTTACTAGTGGTATAAGTATAAATATTACTATTATCCCACTTATTAGTGGTACTTATCCTCGCATCATCGTCCGATTCCTGCAAAGAAGTATTGATAATGTTAGGACGGTTGATAGTATTAGCCCTATGAGTATTACCTTTAAAATCATCTGTGAAACATTGACAAGGACTCATCATTATTTCTTGGATAAGAGCATTCATGGGGGAATCTTTTTCATAAGACAGATTATCAATATCTGTTTCAGTCTTTGAAGCAAATTTGAATTTTACTTTCTGTCCAAAAGGATCAGTAGTAATTCCGTCATGTTCAACAAGAAAATGATACAAAGCATTTATAAATGGCAAACCAAGAATCACTTTATCAGTCAAATTTTTAACAAGAATAGAAGGAATCTTGAAACAGACATTATCATGGCACACATGAGCATTATTCAATTCATATTTAATTTTCATCTAAGAACCATTAGTAGAAACCAATCTTTCAGTAGATTTTTCAAAGTATTTTGAAGGAATCAATCCTTCTTGGATACAGTTCATATCAGCACCAGAATCAATCATAGCAATAACAGTGAAATAATAATCAAGAGAAACAACAATTTTGACTTTTGTAAACCATTTTGGAGGAATCAGTTTAGGAACAAGACTAAGTTGAGAGTCATCAACAATACCTTTTTCAGAAAGAAGGGCTTGTTTACTAGATTCATCTCCATCCTCGTGCTTATCTTGTTCATTATCAATTTTTAACATTATTAATTCTTGTTTAATATTGTAATTATCATTTTTAATATTTTTAAACTCATTTTTTAACCCCTAAATTCACAAACAAATTGAATTTTCAAGACCATGAGAATGACCCCAAATCCACAAAGATCCACCATCTACCTAAAGCTCACCCAAACATACCACAATTAGCACCACCATTTTATTATTATTTTTTTCTCTCAAGAGTGATTCCTTCTCTAGATCTCTCACAAATATCAAAGATTCATTTTCTAATTTTTGCACACAAAAATAGAACACATTAATTCTCCAAGCGTGTTACTCTCTAAATTCCAAAAGATTCAATCTTCATTGATTTGCATTTCGGACCAAGTAATTGAAAAAACAAATAAGATCTTCGTATTTATAAATTATAAGCCAAATCGAAATAGTAATGCAAAATCGTGAATTAATAGCTCTTCAAAGATTGTGAATAGAACTTATACTTCAATTTGAAGTGCTAAGGTCAAGATTTTCTTAGATTTTTATGGAAAAGCATATGTGAGAGAGAGAGAGAGAGAGGGGGGGGGGGGGGCAAGTTTGGACATTAAAGGGTGGTGATGAGAGAGAAAATGGGTCAGGATCTATTAGATGAGTAAATTTGATCATATGCGACTCACATACCAGGACATATGTTATTCTATAATGCTACCACATAGTTTGTTTGGAGGAAATTCCTTTAAATTAGGTTGTAGAATTGTAGCTAAACTTTACTCTAAAAAAAAAAATACTAATTCTCATTGTTGTTTTAAAAAATAACTTGAGTAACGGTTTATTTTTCTTTTTTCCCATATGTGTTTGTTTGTAAAAATTATTTGTTTTATTTTTTATACCTCTATAGTTCCCTCCAAAATATATAAATACACACACACACACACACACACACAAGCCTCATCACATGCACTTTGCTCGTGCGACGAGGTTTTTATTTTATTTTTTTTTTGTCTATTTTTATAATTTCCCTTAATTAAAATTTTTTTGGATAAGTTTGTTTTGACTTTTGAATATATGAATTAGTAGGAGAATGTTCTATCTTGTAAATATTTTAAGTAGAGTTAGAGATATATTTTTACCAGGTTGTCCTCGAAATTTTTCCCTTTTAAACCTAAGGTTTAAGGGTATTTCTGAATCATATAAAAGTCCAGTCTAAAGAGAAGAATCCTCTTATAAATAGTATAGATACTTACTTGTAATTTATTAGTAAGATATAAAAATAAGAATTGTTATGTTAAAAGGCAGGTTAAACTAAAATAGTCTGATACACAAATAGCAAACAACTAAACAAGTTTATTACATTAGTGTGTTCTAATTAAATTATTGAGAATTTTCTATATGATATTGTAATATGTTGGATTATTGTATCTATCTTCAAAAAAGTCTATAGAAAATGTATCCATACTTTTGTTGTGAAATTTTAAAACATAAATGTATTATATCTGTACTATGCATACACCGTTCTTTTTGCGTTTGTGTATGTACCTAAATATACCCGTCTGTATACTTACAATATCATACATGTACGACGTACCATATTCTTCAGAGTATTGGTGTGGCTGATATTTGGCTAGGCATGCTAAGCTTTTAATTTATCACCATCAACATCAAGTATGGTTAGAAGATGTGCCTGCCATAGGAGTTTACCACAATGAAGTATCCTTTGAAGGTCCATCTATCTCCAATAGGATTTCAAAGGTTAACAGGTCCATTTTATGTTGTAGCTAAAGACTACACCTACAATTGGTAGTCTATATATATATATATATATATATATAGGGATAGTTACAATAAACACACCTGTTATTAGACCCGTTTTCATTTTGCCTATCTGTGGTTTAAAACTTTACACTTTGCCCACCTGAACTTCCATCCGTTACCCACCTCACCCTCAGACGTTAGAAAAACACATTTTTAGGGAAAAACAAACATAACAAAAATAAAAAAGCTAGGGTTTTGATTGCTTAAGAACTTCTATAAGAACAAAGTTAAGGAATAGCACACAAATCTGCTGAAGCTACTGCTTGCTTTCCTGGATGATTTAGATGGGCTTAGAGTGGACACTAAAACGGAGAAGGCCTGGGTGAAGCTTGTGGAGGAGACCATACTTGAACTACTACAAGACATGGATGGCATACTTAAAATAGCAAATCGAATGAGCTGGATTTTCTGTATTGGTAATTATTGGATAGCAAGGCATAAGCTCAAGAAGAGCTATGAGTACTATGACAGAATGTTATGGCTCCCTATTCTACATAAGAACATATGTGACTTCAAATTTATTAGAAGAGATCCATCGAAATCTATCTATCAGTCCCAGAAAAAGCAAATGTTTTCATCTCAGGCCACAACAACCAATGACAATGGTATTTCTTCTCTTCTGAGCAACTTTCACAATCAGCTCAGTCAGGGGCAAGCCATGGATGAGTTCACATAACTACAAAGTCGTTTAAAGGATGTACACAAACTTCTCATGAATGCAAAAGCAATTGAAGGCGTAAAGCATTCAAGAATGGCTTGTATGGATCAACCGAAGGAAATTATTAAAGTTGTAGGAAAATCATTGAAATCCCATGGAGAAAGTTCACGCTTGAAATGGAGTGAAAATCAAAACAAGACACAGTCTTGGTCAAAGTTCAAAGAAATTGGGCGATTTAAAACAGCACTCAGAATTCTCGAGATTTGCATAACAATATTTTGATTTTCATTAAGGCCTTTGATTTAAGTGTTATTCCTTTACTTTATTCTTATACAAGTTCTTAAGCAATCAAAACCCTAGCTTTTGGATTTTTGTTATGTTTGTTTTTCCCTAAAAATGTGTTTTTCTAATGTCTGAGGGTAAGGTGGGTAACGAATTGGTAACGAATTGAAGTTCAAGTGGACAAAGTGTAAAGTTTTAAACTACGGATAGGCAAAATGAAAACGGGCCTAATCATAGGTGGGTTTACTATAATTATCCCATATATATATATATATATATCACCAACTCTACTTAAAATGCCTACAAAATATGACACTCTCCTACTAATCCATGTCTTCAAAACAAACTTATCCAAAATTTTTTTTTTTAAAAAATGAAAATTATAACACTAGGCCAATGAAAAAATGAAAACTTATCCATGTCTTCAAAAAAAAAAAAAAAAAGTCTTACGTGGCAAAGTGCGTGTGATGAGGCTAGTATATCCGTATACAAAATATGATACTTTCCTACTAATCCATGCTTTCAAAACAAACTTATCCATTTTTTTTTAAAAAAAAAAAAAAATGAAAATTATGACACTAGGCCAATGAAAAAATGAAAACTTATCCTTTTCTTCAAATAAAAAGTCTTATCGCACGGCAAAGCGTGTGTGATAAGGCTAGTACATCCATGTATATATATATATATATATATATGGATTGAGTTTAAGTTACACCTGATATAACTCTAAGTAATATTACACCACCCAATAACTTGTTATAGAATTCATATTTTGAAAATTCCACTGTTGAATTACATATTTTATATGTTCTTAATAATCATGTCAATTTTCATGTCAATTGGATGTTATTTATCACTTGATCCATAAACTCATATTTTATACATTATTTTAAGGGATAATTACAGTAAACCCACCTGAGGTAAGGCCCGTTTTCGCTTTGCCTACCCGTGGTTTAAAACTTATCACTTTGCCCACCTAAACTTCAATCCGTTACCCATCCGTTACCCACCTCACCCCCAGCCGTTAGAAAAACACATTTTTAGGGAAAACCAAACATAACAAAAATCAAAAAGTTAGGGTTTTAATTGCTTAAGAACTTCTATAAGAACAAAGTACATGGAGTTTTTTCAAGTTCTTGATGAGATTTGATTTCACAGCAACTTCCATTAAGCCTTGAAACCTTTGCGAAGACGAGAGCTCCTCGCTTCCTATTAGAATGCTACTACTACGATCCGACGCCGTTTTCTTCAACTCTAAGATTTCAACCTCCATTGCCTTCAACTTCTTCTCGCTTTCTTCTCTTTTGTATTCAATCTTCGTCCTTAACTCCTCCAGTTCCATTCTCAACTTTTGGTTCTCAATCTCCAACGCATCCACTCGCTTCAAAGCTCAATCTCTGCGTTCTTGGATGAGATCTCGCTCTCCAGGACAGGAACAATAGCCACCAACTCTTTCAAAAGCTTGTGCCCCAAGAGTTCGGTTTTCAACAGAATTTTCCACGGTATTCCCAGGCAGTTTGAGATCAGCCCGGTCTTGCAGTTGGTTTCGATCCACTCCACCAAAGGAAGATTGAATGACTCAAGCAACCTTTGGGGGACTTTTTAAGTTATGCCAAAATTGTTGAGCAACCTCACAACCCCTAAGTAAGTGATCAATAGATTCATTATTGCGGAGGCAGAGAGATCAGATGGGATTGAGGCTTAACCCCTTTGAACCCAAAACTTCCCAAGTTGGAGCGCTGTTTTGGAAGCACAGCCAAAAAAAAAAATTGAATACGAGGTAAGGATTCAATTTTCCAAAGCCAATCCAGAGTCGAAGTGAATGGGTTCAAGGGATTTAAGCCCTTAGTCAGGAGGGAGGTTGATTTGTGGGAGAATAGGCCATCCTTAGAGAATGCCCAAGTGAGAGAATCCTCCGCATTGAGGTTGTAAGATAGCGGGGTAGCTCTGATGGTGTTGTTAATCTGATCTGGCAATTCAAAAGAGATTTTCCTTGGGTTCCACTCCCCATTTTGTTCAAAGCCTTGCTTGACAGTGAGTTGTTCTTCCTCTCTACTTAATGGTCCTTGAATGAGGCTCCTCACACTTCCTGAAGGCAGCCAAAAATCATTCCAAAAATTGATTAAAGCTCCATTCTTAATTGTCTAGAATTTGTTCTTATAGAAGTTCTTTAAGTAATCAAAACCCTAGCTTTTTTATTTTTGTTATGTTTATTTTTCTTTAAAAATGTGTTTTTCTAACGGCTGGGGGTGAGGTGGGTAACGGATGGGTAACGGATTGAAGTTTAGGTGGGCAAAGTGATAAGTTTTAAACCACGGGTAGGCAAAGCGAAAACGGGCCTTACCTCAGGTGGGTTTGCTGTAATTATCCCTTATTTTAAACTACAAAAACTGGAATTTAAAAAATTGATTGATGACATGACTATTAATCTTTGATCACCTTAAAATTTTGCAAGCATTGAGAATATACTAAGATAATGTAATCTAATAGTAGATTTGTCAAAATTTACATCCAGTTAAAAAATATTAAATGATGTAACTTTATTTAAATTTAAACCAAATACAACTTGAACTTAGTGTCCGTTTGTTTCAACTTTTTCAACCCAAAAGTCATGTTTTAAAAGCCAACCCAAAAAGCCCATTTGGCTAGTATAAAGTGCAACTTTTTGGAAAAAGTTGTGTTTTATACTTGTGAAGAGAACACGCGAGATGAATATGGAGCTCTTCAGGTCCATTTTGCCAAAAGCCTATGCGCGTTTTCATATATCCGTTGGGGTAAGCTAGGAAATTACCAAATTACTCTTCAATAAATCATGCTCATGTGTTTGCAGCCCTAGAACGACAGAACCCTTTGATAAATTAATTGCTACAAAGACCCCAAAAAAATAGTGTCTAGCCCAGGTTCAATTCAATAACAAATTTCCAAATCTAAACACACAAAAAAATCTATAACAAATTCCCAAATCAGCTAAGGGAAAAAAAATGTAAAAAAAAAAAAATCAATCCCTTGCAAATTAGGATTCCTCAAAATGCAAAATGCAAAAAAAAATTAAAAAAAATAATAAAAAAAAATTAGAATATAGCAAAATCTTTCAAATGGAGTTTGTACGCATCTTGCGGTGGTCCGGTGGATGGATTATGGAGGTTTGGAGAAGAGGTTGAAGAGTCTCTCCACTGCCACCGGTCAAGTCCATCACACTTGCCGCCATGAGCAAAGATGCTTCATCATAAACTCCAATCGAGCCGACCAACTTCGATCTAATAATCATCGGCACAGGCCTACCAGAATCGGTGATCGCCACCACCACCACCTCCGCCAACGTTAAAACTATCCTCCATACGACGGGTGTTATAGATGAAGTGCTAAGGAAAAAAAAAAGAAAAAAAAAAAAAAAGAAAGAAGGAAGGAACGTTCTGGAGTTTGGAGGAAGTGATAGGAAAGAAAAGAAGAAAAGGAGTAAGGGTACGAGTGGAGGAGAAAAAAAAGGAAAAAGTAAGGAAATATGGTATGTGTGTGGAGGATAAAAAAAGAGGGAAAAAAAGAAGAAGAAAATACTATCACAATATTTTCACAATAAATTTTAAGTAGTAAGTCATTATTAGTTAATATTGGTGAGAAAAAAATAATTTTTTAGAAAGAGAAAAAAATAATTTTAATAGTACATTAAAATTAAAATCAGTATCAATTTTTATCACAATACTTTCACAATAAATCTTAAGTGGTAGGTTATTATTAGTTAATATTAGTGAAAAAATAATAATTTGTTTAGAAAGAGAAAATAATAATTGTAATAGTACTTTCAAATTAAAATCAGTATAAATTATCACAATATTTTTACAATAAATCTTAAGTGGTAAGTTATTATTAACTAATATTGGTGAGAAAAAAATAATTTCACAATACTGATTTAAGTATGAAATAAACTCCCTTATATATATATATATATATATATATTTATTTATTTATTGTCATTTTTGGTAATTTATCCCCCAAATTGCCACTTTTATAAGTGTTAGCCAAACACTCAGCTTTTTCAAAAAATACTTTTTAACAGTTTTTATCAAACACTCAGTTTTTTGAAAAATCACTTCTTCCTTCTGCACTTTTTAAAAACTCAGTTTTTTCAAAAAATCTAACTTCAAAAAGCTGAACCAAACTCACTGATCATCTGTATACAATGCACGAATATTCTCCACAATCTAGAGGTAAAATGTCAATGTCAACTTCGAAATAAAGTCTACAGTAATGTCTTATGATACCAAAAGCTTTGAAATTTGAATCTCAACCTATTTATTTTGCTAAGAA
Source organism: Quercus wislizeni (assembly GCA_023055345.1). Lineage (NCBI taxonomy): Eukaryota > Viridiplantae > Streptophyta > Magnoliopsida > Fagales > Fagaceae > Quercus > Quercus wislizeni. Next base: position 2,618,339 of record JALGQJ010000029.1, on the reverse strand, counting down.
AAAAAATCCCCTTTTCGGCCTGCATGACAGCAAAGATTTCTATGCTAATTATTTAGACTTTCTTTAGGCCAATATGGACCGATGCCTTACCTAGACTTCAGATTACCCACACAAAAAAGCCCCACGCACACTTCTCAAACATGGAAACCTGGTTCATCATCCTTGTCTCTCTCTGCATCTCAGCCCTTCTCAAATCTCTCCTCAACCTCACCACCAACAACAAAGTCTCTGAAAACAATAAGCTCCCTCCTGGACCCTACACCATTAACAACATACTTGGCAACTTCATCTGGCTCCGCAAACCTTTAGCTGAACTCGAACACATAATCCACGAACTCCATGTCAAGTACGGACCCATCATCACCATTTACATAGGCTTTCGCCCATCTATCTTCGTTGCCAACCGCTCTCTCGCACACAAAGCTCTCGTCCAAAACGGTGCCGTTTTTGCTGACCGCCCAACTCCTCCACCAACAGATGCGGTCATATCTAGTAACCAACACAATATCAGCTCTGCTTATTACGGTCCCACATGGCGACTCTTTCGTCACAATATCAGTTCAGAGATTTTCCACCCTTCACGCGTGAAATCCTACTCCCACGCGCGCAAGTGGGTTTTGGATATCCTCCTCAACCGCCTTGATTCTCAGTCTAAATCTGGTAAACACATTGTTGTTAAAGAAGATTTCAAATACTCCATGTTTTGTTTGTTGGTGCTCGTGTGTTTCGGAGACAAACTCGAAGAGACCCAGATTAAGAAAATCGAAGAGGTACATCATCGCTTGCTTTTGAGCTTAGGTCGGTTTAATATACTCAATTTTTGGCCCAGTATTGGAAGGATTGTATATCGTAAACGTTGGGAAGAGTTGTTTCAAATTCGGAGAAACCTAGATACTGTGTTAAGGCCTTTGGTAGAAGCGAGGAGAAAAGTGAGGCTAGAAAGACAGAGCAAAGTGAAAGAAGACAAGAATAGTGATGGTGATGATGAGTTTGTTGTGTCGTATGTGGACACGTTGTTGGATTTGGAGTTACCAGAGGAAAAGAGGAAGCTTTCCGAGGAGGAAATGGTTAGTTTGTGCACGGAGTTTCTAATCGCGGGTACAGATACTACGTCCACAGTATTGGAGTGGATTACGGCGAATATGGTGAAATACCCACAAATCCAAGAGAGGCTTTTTGTGGAGATTAAAGGGGTTGTTGGTGATGGAGAAAAGGAAGTGAAGGAAGAGGATTTGAACTAGATGCCTTATTTAAAAGCAGTGGTTTTGGAGGGTTTAAGGAGACACCCACCTGGGCATTTTGTGTTGCCACATTCAATGACTGAGGATGTAGTTTTGGATGGGCATTTGGTACCAAAGAATGCTACTTTGAATTTCATGGTAGCAGAGATGGGGAGGGACCCGAAGGTTTGGGAGGATCCTATGGCCTTTAAGCCTGAGAGATTCTTGAATGGTGATGGTAAAGGAGAAGTGTTTGATATTAGAGGAATCAAGGAGATTAAGATGATGCCATTTGGTGCGGGGAGGAGGATTTGTCCCGGTTCTAGATTTGCAATGCTGCATTTGGAGTATTTTGCGTCCAATTTGGTCTCGAATTTTGCGTGGAAGGCTGTGGATGGTGATGAGGTTGATTTGTCAGAGAAGCTGGAGTTCACTGTGGCGATGAAGAATCCGCTCAAGGCCCACTTATCTCGAAGGCTTTCAATGGTTAAAGGTCTATTTTCTGTTGCAGTCGAAGACTACAATAGTTAATAGGTAAGATGATGAGAAAATGTCTTGCGTACCAACAAAATATATTTTGGATCAAATAATATCATGTCGTTCATATAAAAATCAATAAATGAAAGATATGTATGCAAAAATAACTATTCACTAATACATATCTTTCAATTGTTAGTGAATTAGTTATTTTTACTGACATGTCTCACATTAATTAGATTTTGATACCGCTAACATGATATCATTTAATACCAAATAACTTCTCATGTATCAAGTGAATGCAACGAGACACTCATATAAGGTGAGTTCTATTGGTATGTGGGATCCTATTGGCGTCCCTGACACCGTAAAAAGTTCACTACATGTATATCATATACAAGATGTATGTGTTACTTTTGGAATAAATTCTACTATTGTATTTAGTGAATTTTTACTAAAATGGTCCCATGGAATTCTATGTAATAGTTTGGTACTTTGTGTTCTTAATACCGTTTTGGTGTCTGTTTCAGTTTGTCCATTGGAATATAATATTTTGGTACCAGTATATTTCAGTGTACCGTTTCGAAATTATCGTTAATAATAATAATAATAAGTTATTACTTATTATTAAGTTAAAGTATTCAAATGGTTAATCTAATGCAAGGTTTAAAAGAAAAGGAAAAAAAAAAGTACTTTTACAAATAAGCAAGTGTATTAAAATGATAAATGGTCTTCTTCCAAGAGGCTTCCTATATATACTATTACAGTATTAGAGCATCCACAATAGTGGTGTTAAAAAGCTAAAAGCTATTTTTAGCACCATTATATACAAAAAGAGTGATGCAATAGTGGTGGTATAGGTAAATTTTCTACCTACATTGCTATAGTGCATAGCTATATATGGCTGTGCACTGTAGCTAAAAGCTAAAAAAATAAAAATTACTTTTTTATTCTCCATCCATTTAAAATATTAATTGTTTGTTGTTGTTGTTTTTTTTGTTTTTTTCCAACTCGTCTATGTCTCAAGACTCTCAACTCTCACCTCTCACCTCTCAACTCTCAAACTCTCAACTCTCACTCTTAAACTCTCACAACTCTCACAACTCTCACCTCGCTGTCTCATCGCTGCCGGTCCACTTGAACCTTAACGTCACCGGCCCACCCGCTAACCCACTCTGTCGAAGTCCCAAGCCGACCCATTTAGGCAAGATCTTTGATGAAAAGGTGTTGACTTGAATTGAAATTTTCTTGGCAGAAGCTAGAATCCGGTGGCCACATATCCCACATACTTCTCCTTCTTCGTATTTGTGATAGTGCCCACAAACCCCACAAGGGTTCTCTCTCTCCCTCTTCCTCATAGCCCAAAACACAAAATAAGCGTAAATCACAAAACAAGAAAGACCCAGATGAGGGAACGACTTCTATATTAGAAAACAATGAAGACCCAGATTAGATAATAGGGAATAAAGTCTAAACCAATATGGAATTCAACAAGAGAAGTGAAAATTTGAAGAGGGTATTAAGAGCACTTGCAGTAGTGGTGCTAAAAAGTTAAAAAACTATTTTTAGCACCACTAAAAACCTATTTGGAGCTATAGTAGTAGAGCTATAATAAAAAAATTAGGCTTTTCAGCTACAGTGCACAGCTAAAGGTAGCAGTGCACTGTAGCTCAAAGGTAAAATATATATATATATATATATATATATTATTTTATTTTGTGTTCACATTGTTGGTTAGAATATTTGTGTTTTTTTTTTTTTTTTGGTAGTGGGATGTATTATTTTATTGTAGTAGATATATTATTTTATTTTGTGTTCACACTGCTGGTTAGAATATATGTGGTATTTTTAAAATTTTTTTTTTTTTTGTAGTGGGATGTATTATTTTATTATAGTAGATATATTATTTTATTGTGATGTTTATATTCTTTTATTGTGTTGAAAGTTAAAATAGATTCACTGCTGCAGTATATGACTAGGTAAAATAGATAAAGTAACTTTTTGTAGTGTCAAATAGCTAAAAATATAGCTCCACTACGCATGCTCTAAAGATTTGTGCTTGCCTAAAGTGTGCAAAGAGAGAGACAGAGAGAGTGATGTAGCTTCTTCCTAGTTCTCTCCTTTCTCTGATCAGATTGTGGACTTGGAATTGTTCTCTTCGGTGTAACATAGTACAGCTACCATGTTAAGAGATTGAGCTCGTATTTATTTATGAGAAATATATATTGGGTTTTGAGAATATTTATTTATGGATAAAGTTTAGCTACAAAACCATTTGTAGCCTAAGGCTACAAACTGCTCTAATAAATTGACATGTGTAAAAAATGGCATGTGCATTGCACATGATTACTTAAGTAAACTTAACCCAACTAACCCTAGTTAACTACACCATCTATTAAAAAAATAAAAAATAAAAACTAAAAAACTAAAAAAGATATGTATTCTATCTCTCTCTCTCTCTCTCTCTCTCTCTCTCTCTCTCTGCGGCCTCTCTCCAAACCCGAAAACCAAATCCCTCTCACCACTGGTCACCCCCTAATCTACCACGTGAGTCTCTCTCTCTTTCTCTCTCTTTTATTCTGTTCTACATTTATTTTTCAATGCCACCAACTGTTTTTCAATGCCAAACAACTGTTTGAAACAAAGACTAAATCAACATGTTTTTATTTTTCATCGTTGTTATTGATTGAAAACCTTTTCAAAGGTGATTATGACACAGTTCAATGGATATTAAAGGTTTTGATCGGTTTAATGGATATTGTATTATTATTGTAGAATGGGTCATATAGTGGCTTCAAGGGTGCAGAAACTAAATTAATATCTAACTTTGGGAAGAAACTAAAATCATATACACTGAACTTTTAATTGATAAATGTTGTTAGCATTGAAAACTGAAGCCTTAATGATGATTTGTTATTTTGTATACATAACGAGGAAGTATTAATTGCAATTTAACATCTTATTACTTATGAGGATTAAATGATTCAACTATTAGCAAGAACTTAATGTTAGAACATTTTGCAAATCTGGTATATGGATAACCTTGGTTCCTTAAAAAACTGAAGAGGATTTGCTAGCTGTAGTTTATAAGTTACCAAATCTTGTTTAATTTACTTATAAAAAAATGAAATTGTGTATTTCTTCTTCGCTAATATGTAATAGTGCTGCTATTTGTTGTCTTGTACTGTGGTTTTGTTGTAGTTTTTGTGATACTAAATTTAGCTAAGTTGTAGAAATTGTATTCCTTTTTTCATTTAAATTTGAATTTATCTTCGATTCATCTAAAAAAGTTTGTTTTTCTTGTTCATATTGACTTGATTTTAAAAAATATAAGCAATTGAGGGTAAGTAAACTTTATAGGCTTCTAGACTTAGACATTCTAAAACTATAATGTTTTTAAGTAATTCATTAAGAGTATTCTTTAATGGGTCCAAAATATTGGAAAACTATTTTTTTAATATTGTTTATAAAATTTTTCCTTTTTCTGATTTGATTTTGAAGATGTATCTTGACTATAGATGATAGATACTAGTCAAAACATTTTATTGGAAGATGAATTGAATGGTTGCATAGCTAATCAACAAGAGAAGGCTCAAGTAGAACCTACTCATGGAAGCCCAAACAAATCAAATACTCCAAGTAAATATAGCAAAGAAATTGTAGAAGTTCCAGAAATTGTGTTGGAAGATGAATTCATTGGTTGGATACCTGATCAACAAGAGAAGGCTAAAGTAGAAATTACTCCTGGAAGTCCAAACAAATCAAATACTCCTACAATTGGCATGAAATTTGGTTGTGATGATAGTGCATATGAATTTTACAAAGACTATGCTCACCAAATCGGCTTTAGTGTACAGAAACATTCTGTAAAGCGAGGAAATGTGGGGCAAATTATAAGGAGAACATTTAGTTGCTCAAAAGAGGGTGAACAAATTTTTGACAAACGTCGCGAAAATGCATCTTATCGTCGTCCAATTTCACGAATAGGTTGTTTAGCACAGATGACATGTCATCTTCAAAAGGATGGCATGTTACATGTTGTTTCTTTTCACGGCAGCATAATCATGAGTTTGCTCTTTAGCCAATGAAACATATGTTAAGATCGAAGAGAAAAATTTCACTTGCTCAAAAAGCCATTGCAAATGATGCAAAGAGGTCTGGAATATAAATAAAACAAACCATTGAATTATTGAGCATGCAAGCTGGGGGTCGTGAAAATCTTGGGTTTATGGATGTTGACTATAAGAATCATGTACATAATGAGAGGAGGATGGCTTTGAGGAAAGGAGATGGACCTGCAATGATGGAGGTCTTTCATAAGATGCAATTGGCAAATCCATCTTATATTTATTTAATACAAGTTGATGATGATGGTCAAATCATGAACATTTTTTGGGCTGATACTAGATCAATAGTTGATTATGGGAACTTTGGAGATGTTATTTGTTTTGACACAACTTATCGAACAAATAGATATGATTGTCCCTTTGCTCCATTCGTTGGAGTTAATCATCACAAACAATCAATTATCTTCGGTGCAGCTTTACTTTATGATGAGACTATAGAGTCATTTAAGTGGTTGTTTGAAACTTTTTTAACTGCAATGTCAGGAAAGCAGGCAAGAATTATACTTACAGATCAATTTGCTACAATGGCTAAAGCAATTACAGAGGTATTTCCTAAATCTAATCATCATTTGTGTGTATGGCATATTTATCAGAATGCTGCTAAGAATCTACATCATGTATTTCATTCATCTAAGCAATTTGCAAAAGATTTTAGTGATTGTTTATATGAGTGTGAAGATGAAGATGAATGGCATATTTCATGGGATTATATGCTTAAGGAATATGGTCTTACTGATAATAAATGGTTGCATAGCATATTTGATGTGAAAGAAAAATGAGCTATTGTATATGGTCGACATATGTTCACTGCCGATATGAAAAGCACCCAATGTAGTGAGTCAATAAACAATGTGTTGAAGAAAAATATTTGAAACCAAAACATGATTTTGTGCGCTTTTCAGAACATTGCTCTAGAGTTTTGGTTGATAAGAGACATTAAGAACTACAGGCAGAGTTCAAAATGAGGCAAACGAAACCAATTTTACAGTCTAATGTAGAGATGTTGAGACATGTTGTAGAGCTGTACCCCCCAGAAATTTTTCAAATGTTTCAAGATGAATATATGAAGATTGCTGATTGTACTATTTACAAGGGTAATAAATCTGATACTATCACGGAATACAAGGTCAAATATAGTCAAAGAATTCAAGAACACCTAGTTAAATATGATGCCTCAACTATTTCGGTGGAATGCAGTTGCAAGAAGTTCAGCTTTGTAGGAATTCTGTGTGCCCATGCTTTGAAAGTTCTTGAACATAAAAATGTTAAGAGACTTCCTGTTCATTATGTATTGAAAAGATGGACGCAAGATGCAAAGGCTGGTTCTATCAAGGACTATCATGGCATTGATATTAAAGGGAATGCTCAAGAGTCAATAGGAAAATGCTACTTTTATTTGAGCCACAATGCTCGTGAAATTTCTACACTTGCAGCAGAGAATGAGAAAATGTATGAACATACCAAAGAATCTTTTGAAAAATTAATGAAGGAATTGCAAGAGATTAGAAAAAAATGTCATTCAAATAATATGGAAAGTTGCATAGAGGTCCATGGTGATGTTACTACAGATGTTTTACAAGGTGATAGCATATGTAGGATTAAAACAAAACCTACTATTGGGTGTCCAAAGAGAAAGTTGAAATCTGCATTAGAGAAGAAAAATAGTAAATCTCGAAGCAAAACAACACATGCTAAAAAACATGCCAGTGGCTTATCAAAAAAAAGATTGTGAAGCGAGACAAGTTGAATAACTTGGAAGCCTAAATAAAGTAAGATATGTTACATTCCACTATAATTTGTCAATCTTGTAGGCACATAAATTTGTTTACTGTTTGTGACAATTATTCTTTGCTATTATTTACAGGTTTCAATAGCTACTTCTGATGTTATCCAAGAAGAGCATCATACTGGCAAAAGCACTAAATAGACTGGAGTTAGGGTGCAAGAATTTTGGGTGGAGATTGAAGACTATGCAAATTTATTTGTTAGAGATTGAAGACTATTTATTTTTGTTAGACCATTGGCAGATTGAAGACTATTTTTTATTGTTAGACCATTGGCAAACAGTTAACTTTTTAGTATTTTTTTTTTTAATCGTTAGACCATTGGCAAATTAAAGTTGGTTTTTCAGAACCATTGGCAAATTGTTAACTTTTTATTATTTTTTTATTGTTAGACCATTGGCAGATTGAAGCTGATTTTTTTATTGTCAAACCATTGGCAGATTGATGACTATTTCTTATTGTTGTACCATTTGAAATGCATTAAGTTATTGTTTGATATAAAGTTTATAGAGAAAAAAGTTATGTGTATTTATAGTTTAGGCTGAATTTATTTTGGCTATTGTGAGAGATAAAGTATGTGGTGCAAAATGGTACCACTTTTCCTGCATTCCTAGTTTACATTTGATAGGAAACCAAGAAAACTCTGTTTTTGTCTATTGATTTCCCTACAAATTACAATGCTGTCTTTATGTGCACATGACTTGGTGCAGATTATTGGAAGCTTGATTTTTATTTAATTAATTATATTTATTTTATCATATAGCTGTATGGATCCTCTAGAATCGGTCAATTTATTGTTTGTAGATTAATCAGAATTGGTCTAGTTCTATACCCCAGAGTCTATGTGCTGTGAACCGGTGAGTTTGAAAGGAATTAATTGTATGCAAGGCGACAACCCTCCAAGAAATTAATAGACGAGAAGAGAATAGTTTAAATGGAAAATATTTGCTGCCTTTTATTGCTGAAGTTGTAGCTTAAATACAACCATGACTAATTCTTGAAACATAGCACTATGGAGGGTGCTTTATCGTAAGTGTTATCTTCAATCTAGAAAATATTACAACCATTCTATTATCTTCAATCTAGAAATATTACAACCAATGCCGCAACCAAAGCATGATCATCAGATCCAGGAAATATGGTTAGTCGAAATTTATTCCTTTTAACATAAACTGCCGCAACTTGTACCTACATCAAAACATAAGAGTGAGACCTTATGTTGAAAACCACAATGAGTAAAATTGTACTTATAAAATTAAGAGAAAAAAAAAAAAAAAAAAAAATATATATATATATATATATATATATATATATATATATATATAACCAATCTACAACACTTACATTGTAGCAACTAGTGGCTCTTAACAAATCTATGAGACATAATTTTAAGGAACGAAAAAAAATATATATATATATATATATATCATGCATGAGAAATTAGATGAATCTATTGAGAGATGAACAAGACCTAAAAATCATGTCATTCTATAACCTATACATATAATTAATTCCCCAGTAAGAGTAATGTAGTTCAACTGTTCAAGTCAAGAGATCAACAAGATAAATTAAGGCCACAAAAGAAAAGCACGGTTTAAAAATTCATAACATAAAGCAAAAGTCATGTATCTTATCTTAGTGTAGCTAATTAAGTAGTTTGTTGAGCTTTTAGCAAAAAAAGAAAAAAGAAAAGAAAAAAGAGAGAGTGTTGAGCAATGCTATTAAGTTTGTACCAAGTACATATTTCTTTGTCCAGTCATCAAATGTATGCTGTCGATAAAAATCTTCAATAATTTCTAGTCTATACACAAATCACACACGTTGAACATGTACTTAAACCTCTGGTAAATAACAAAATATGGTTCTGCAAAGTTACTGATCAGGCTTAAAACAATATATCTTTGTTGCATTTTTCAGTAAATTCCACAGAACACAAAGAAAATCTGAATCGTTGAGGCTTCAGTTTTCAATGCTAGCAACATTTATCAATTATTTGTACCTGAGCCACAATATCATTGCCTCTGTAGATAGTGCAGGACTTTTGGAAAGGAAAACCTTTCACCTTCTTTAAATTAGAGGCTGAGTCTTCCCCATCCTCAACAATAGCCCATTTTTCTTTCACATTTTTTAGTGTATATTCAGCGCATATGATTTTAGTTTCTTCCCAAAGTTAGATATTAATATAGTTTCTGCACCCTTGAAGCCACTATACAACCCATTCTACAACAATACTATAATATCCATTAAACCAATCAAAACCTTTAATATCCATTGAATTGTGTCATAATCACCTTTAAAAAGGTTTTCCATCAATAACAAGGGTGAAAAATAAAAACATGTTGATTTAGTCATTGTTTCAAACAGTTGTTGGGCAGTGAAAAGCAGTTGGTGGCATTGAAAAATAAATGCAGAACGGAATAAAAGAAAGAGAGAGAGAGACTCATGTGGTAGATTAGGGGGTGACCAGTGGTGAGAGGGATTTGATTTTCAGGTTCGGAGAGAAGTCGGAGAGAGAGAGAGAGAGAGAGACTACGTTTCTATTTTAGCTTTTTAGTTTTTATTTTTTATTTTTTTAATAGATGGTGTAGTTAACTAGGGTTAGTTGGGTTAAGTTTACGTTAGTTGGATTAAGTTTACTTAAGTAATCATGTGTAATGCACATGCCATTTTTTACATGTGTCAATTTATTAGAGCAGTTTGTAGCCTTAGGCTACAAATGGTTTTATAGCTAAACTTTGTCATTTATTTATTTATTGGGTTTGAGAAATATAAATAATATTTATTTATTTATGATTATTTGCCATCATGTGGCGGTGGCGGCGGCGGTAGTGGCAGCAATAGTGGTTGCGGTGGTTGTAATTGTTATTTATTGTAGTGGATTTATTATTTTATTGTAGTAGATATATTATTTTATTGTGATGTTTATACTATTTTATTGTGTTGAAAGTTAAAATAGATTCATTGATGCTGGATGTTTTGTAACAGTTTGAAATGATCGAAACACACCAAAATGGTTTGAAATTTTATCCAAGGTGAAATAGGGGGCTTGGTTTTCTAGTTTCCATACTGGTACAAAAATTTATGGCCATTTTGGCTAGTCAGAATGGAATGGTATTCCTCACATATAGGAACGGGAAAGCCTGGGTGAAAGAAAGGGGAGGGGGCCATTCCTGGTTCTCCTGTAGCTGGATCCTCTGAAACCACAAGAATCCTTAGTTAAAATGGGATTCCTTAATGTTGTTTTGTAGTAGTAGTAGTTAGTTTTAATGCGTAACATACATGTATGTCCGTAAAAAATTGTGTTTCCTGTTTACTTTTCAATTATATGGTAAATTTGTGTTTTATTAGAGTTGCATGGGAAATGGGTGCATAAGGATATTGTGCTCGACCTGGAATACAATCATAAAGTTGAAAGTACCAGAAATTCCTAGAGGCATACCATCAGAAAAGCTTCCTTGGCCAATGGGATATATCAAGAAAACGACAGTTGCAGCAGCAATTGGAGCTAAATAAGCAATAGCAATCCAAGGGCGCATACCCAAACGGAAACTAAGTTCCCACTCATGACCCATATAACAAGCTACACCAAGTAAGAAGTGTAGAACAATTAGCTCATAAGGACCGCCATTGTATAACTATTCATCAATGGAAGTAGCTTCTACAATCTACATCACATATAGCGTTATATACTAGAGTACAGGTTTAAAGGATAACAATTTCTAAGCAAATGAAGTTAGTTGTTGCCATCAAACTCAAAAATAAATGATTAAACAATCTAAAAGATAGATTTCAATTTAGAATAGTACTACTTGGAGTGTTTTTTTATTTGTAATAAATTTAAATTCAATATAGAAGTAGTAGCTTTCCCACATTGCACCAGATTTCCAGAATCAGTTTTACATGCTTTGTGGGACTGTAATGCTTCTTAGGATGTAGGGCTGGGAGCATAAAAAAATTGCAAAAATGCACACATGGAGGTCAATATGGAAGATATGGAACTATTCTTGGTCCATGCGTGGAAGATATGGAACCAAATAAAGTGCTGCATGGAGGAAACTTTGATGACCCAATCTTCCTGAATAAGAGAGCTGCAGAATACCTGGAGAAGTATTGGCATACACAAGTTCATTTGGCAGTAGGTCCAGTTGTGCAGTCCAGCAGGGATGTTTGGAAACCTCCTTCCCAATCGGTTTTCAAAATGAATTTTGATGCAGCTGTAGACATTCAAAGAAATTAATCGGTTTTCAACATGCATTGTGTCTAGGTAAGGTCGACCACACACGATTAGTTTAAATTAATTTTGATTGGTTAAAAAATTAAAGTTATTTAGATAATTTTGTGATTGATTGATAATTAATGTTTAAAATAGGGATTCATGCATGGGAATAAAAGAGATGGTTGGATAACAATAAAATTTGGGATAATATGAACTTTATCAAGATTTATTTTAAGGTATTTATTTTCAAGATAATTGTTCTTAAATAGACTGAATTATCTTGAAAAGAGATGAAAAATCATAGACGAAAGATGAAAACGCATCTAAGTACAAGGACCGGCCAAAAAATCCTAGAAGAGGAGTCCAAATGGCACTCGAACACAAAAGAGTGTTTAGAGTCATAGGGCCAATTTGGCACTTTTGGAGTGCCAAATAGCACTCTAAAAGGGCAGAATTTTCATGTGATGGGCTTTGGTCCGATGGCCTTTGGGTGACGATAAAGCACACCCTTTTCAATTTTTTCACAAAAGGATAAGTTCGGATTCAAACTCTAATCATTTGTATCTATTTTTTTAAGTCTTCTAGCCTCTATAAATAGAGACTGAACATCATAATTCAACACTTTTTTTCTACGCTCTGAGAGGCACACGTTTTGGGCTCCTAAACAGCTCATATTTTTTGATCTCCTCTCTGATTTTCTGTTGAAGCTAGGGTTTTTAGGTTTCAAAGATAACTGAATATGTTTCTTTGAACCCTAACACATCCTCTCAAGTAGAAGAGTGCTCATGCAAGAGGTTGTTTTCTAAACCCTTTTGTTTTTATACTTGTCTTTATCATAGTGATGTATATTTAATTGTTTTAGATATTCATATTTTACCATGTTAATTTAGTTCATGAAAACATGTTCTTGATTTCTTTATTGTTGATATAATCTGTTTCTCAATTTCAAAGATCTGCATGTAGTCAACTATTTTTTTTCAAATAAAACGGATCTGCATCTTTCTTAGATGCAGATCTGAATTTTTCTTCAAATAAAACGGAGGGATTAGGGAGTCTTAAGCCACTTAAAGCTCTAGGACCTGATGGGATTCATGCGGGGTTTTTCCAAGCTTACTGGCAGCAAGTTGGTACTTCGGTGGTAAATGAAGTGTTTAAGGTGTTTCAAAGCTCCACCATGCCCCCTCACCAAAATGAGACCCTTATCACTCTCATCCCAAAGCATCCAAGGGCTGATTGTCTGGCTTCCTTTAGAATTATAAGCCTATGTAACACAATGTACAAAGTGGTCACCAAGATCGTAGTTAAGAGACTTCGTCCTTTTTTTGCCTAAACTCATATCTCCCCTCCAAACCGCCTTTGTTCCGGAAAGAATGGGGTTGGATAATATGATCATTGCACAAGAGCTTATTCATACAATGACGCTTAAAAAGGGGAAGACGGGGTTTATGGCCATCAAAATAGATTTTGAGAAAGCTTATGATAGACTTGAGTAGCATTTTATTAGAGATGTTCTTGAGCTCTACAGGCTGCCCCCCTCTCTAATCAAACTCATTATGAGTTGTGTGTCTAGTTCATCAATATCTATTCTTCTTAATGGCAGCAAAATTGAGCCCTTTCATCCTTCAAGGGATATTAGACAAGGGGATCCCCTCTCCTTGTATTTATTCACCATGTGTATGAAATTGCTTGGTTTTCTTATTTCGCGGATATGTGAGGAAAATTTGTGGGATTCGGTCCAGGCTTTAAGAGGTGGGCAAGCTTTTTCCCATCTTTTCTTAGCCGACGACCTTGTCCTTTTTGCGAAAGCTAATTTACAGAATTGTGTTAGTGTGAAAGAGACCTTGGATACCTTTTGTGAATTGTCGGGTCAAAAAGTCAGCCTGAATAAGTCTAAAGTTTATTTCTCCCAAAATACCAGACCTGAATCTAGAGAGGAGATGTGTGGGGTGCTTGGCATTCACTCGACCCCAAATCTTGGTAAGTACTTGGGTTTCCCTATCAAGCACCCAGGATCAACATTGCAAGATATTAACTTTGTGGTGGAAAGGGTGCAAAATAAGCTGCAAGGATGGAAAACAAACTTACTGTTGATGGCAGGTAGGGTAGTGATTGCCCAATCAATCCTTTCGGCAATCCTTGCCTATGTGATGCAAGGGTGCATGCTCCCTACCCGAATTCTAAATAATCTTGATAAGGTTAGCAAGAATATTGCGTGGGGATCGACAGATGATCATAATAAACTACATATGGTTGGCTGGGGAAAAGTTACTAAACCGAAGTGCCGAGGGGGTTTAGGCATTCAGGAAGCAAGAGGAAGAAATTTAACTCTAGATGCTAAATTGTGTTGGCATATGGAGAACTCAAAAAGTGGAGGCTGGGCTGATGTGTTGAGGAAAAAGTACATGGCTAGGCCTACTAGAAAGCCAAAGGCTCATACTAGACCTTGGAATGCAGTGAAGATTGGAAGAAGCATTTGTGGGAAGGGCTTTAAGTGGACAATGGGTTGCAACAGCCCACTCATCTTCTAAAATGATAAATGGTTGAATATTGGCACAATCAAGTCCCTCGTTGAAGGTTCGTTGAATCAAGGAGAGAGTGAGGTGTGCATTAAGGAGGTGACTACGAATAATGGTTGGGACTTGACTAACCTCTCCTTTGTCTTCCCTAAACACATTCTGAAGGCAGTGAGAGCCACCCCTTTTAGAAGATTTGCTATAAGGGAGGATCACAGGAGCTGGATTTCCAGCTTAAATGAGGAGTTTGACTCAAGAAATGTGTACCTATTGGCAATTGATGAGAACCTAAAGACACCGGATTTTCATGGCAAATGGATTTGGAAGCTCCAAACTTTGCCCAAGATTAAAATGTTTCTATGGAAATGCTTGCACATGAGCTTACCAATGAAAGCCATTTTGACACATCATGGTATTGGCGGGTTGGGAGGCTATGACATTTGCACAGAATTGGAGGAGAATATTAATCATGTTCTAAGGGATTGCCCGACAGCAAAAAAATTTTGGGAGCAACCAAGCTACCCTGATAGTCTAAAACAATCCTTCTCGGATGATCTTGTGGCACGGATAAAAAAGAATGCCTTAGATTCTTAAAAGGCACATGGTAAGGATTATAACTAGTGCAATTTCTTCCTGCTTGGCTTGTGGAATTTGTGGCTACAATGGAATAGAAGGGCTTTTAAGCAACAATCTCCCAACCCAAATCTGGTTCAGGTGGTTGAAACCAACTGAAGGTTGGCATAAGCTAAATACGGATGGCTCGATTGTCAGCACTAATGGGCTGTCAGGGTGTGGCGGTTTGCTTAGAGATAGCGCCGTACAGTGGGTTGTGGGATTTGCAAAGTCCATCAGTGTTAGCTCAAGTATCGCCGCAGAGTTGTGGGCATTGAGGGATGGGCTCGGGCTGTGTTCATAAAGGGGAATTTCTGCAATGGAGATTGAACTTGATGCAACAGCAGCAATTTCCTTAGTTTCTAGTAATGTCAATGCTAATGGAGATTTGTCTGGTCTTGTTGATGATTGCAGGGAATTGTTGTTGCGTCTGCCTCAAGTTAAATGCTATTGCATTGCTTCAGGGAAGCAAATTCTTGTGCCGATGCTTTAGCTAAATTGGGATCAGCTTGTAGTGGTTTGTCTTTAGTTTTTGTCCCCCCCCCCCCCCCCTGTTATTTTGCAGTTCATGTATGATAATATGATGGCGTATGTCGCTCTAGACTTTGTACAACTGGTGCTGCTGTTAGTGTTTCTTAGTTAATGTTAATTCCATGTTTACCACAAATTTTTTTTTTTTTTGATTGCTTCATTCATTTGCTACCACCTGTGAAGCAGTTCTTTCATGGGGCCATGCTTTCCCCTTATGGTCTTCTTTTGGCTAATATGGACCGATGTCTTATCTTGACTTCAGTTTATGGTCTTCTTCCTCAAATAGTTTACTTCTTGATTATCCTCCAAAATGGGAGGAGTAAAGGAGAGCATCAAATTTCAAGGTCCGACATAAAGAACTATGGCCGAAACCTGTCTTCCCAATTTGAAAGAAACAACCTTCACAAGTTTCACGTTGTAATGATTAATTTCTACCAACCATTAAAAACAAATTGTGTATTGATTAGAATTATATATAAAGAATTTATCACAAAACTGAAAAAAGACATACATACAAAAAATTCACCAAGAAAATAACAAAAAAAAAAAAATCAAATCATATTTGGGGGAATGGGAACAAAAGTTGAAACTGCAGGTACTACAAGTTGTGATTTTAGTCCTTAGTGCAATTCCAAAAGAAGAAGAAGGTAGGGTGCATTTTTTTGGTGGGGTAAGAGAGAAGTGAAACACAAATATTTTGAAGATAGAAATAGACTACCTATGTAGGAAAAGATTTTGCTGTCCCTATTTTTTTGAGAATGTTTTGCTGTTACTATTTTATAGCATTAAAAAATGTAGAAATAATAGAGAAGAAAAAGTACAATAATACTGCATAAAATTTTTTTGGGTACAAATTTTATAATTATTGCTTGAGTGATGAAGAAAGAATTGTAGTTTCATTATTCTTAGTTATGTCTACCACTCAAGTAGACAAACTCAACGGTTGATCTTCTATAAAATATTTAAAAAAAAAAAAAAAAACCTTAACAGTTATAAAATTTATTATAAAAACATTATGTATAAGAGATTTTTAGTGGGACCAAGGTAGCAAAAATAGAAAATCAAAACAATTTAATGTGTCAAGCTTTAAATCGAAAACCAAAACAATCAAGACATTTATCTTACCAATCACATTTTATTATCAAATATGTAAACTTTTTATAACAAAATTGACATTCCTTTAATATTTTTTCATTCAATAATGGCCTGTGTTTATTTCACTGTTTCACATACTGTGTAATGACTCACTTTTTCAGTTTATAAAAAACGCTGTTGCGCGGTGTGTGAAAGAGATTTTCCTAAGCTTGTGCGTAATTCACGTTTTCAGCTTAAAAAAGATTTTGAGTTTTTATCCTTCAATAATTGTCCTCCCTCTCTATCTTTTTCTCTCTCAAAAATGATAAGAATCAAATTTACTTACTCCTCTTTTGTCCTCATCTCTTTTCAGAAAAGGTTATCCCTTTATATTTATTAGCTCATTTTAACACTTACCCACGCTAAAGAGCCACACACACGCTTATCAAACATGGAGACCTGGTTCATCATCGTTGTCTCTCTCTGCATCTCAGCCCTTCTCAAATCTCTCCTCAACCTCACCACCAACAACAAAGTCTCTGAAAGCAATAAGCTCCCTCCTGGACCCTACACCATTCCCATCATTGGCAACTTCCTATGGCTCCGCAAACCCTTCCCTGAACTCGAACTCATCATCCGCAAACTCCACGCCAAGTACGGACCCATCATCACCATTTACATAGGCTTTCGCCCGGCTATCTTCGTTGCCGACCGCTCTCTCGCTCACAAAGCTCTCGTCCAAAACGGTGCCGTTTTCGCTGACCGCCCAACTCCTCTACCAACAAACGCGGTCATATCTAGCAACCAACACAATATCAGCTCAGCTTATTACGGTCCCACATGGCGACTCTTTCGTCGCAATCTCAGTTCAAAGATTCTCCACCCTTCACGAGTGAATTCCTATTCCCACGCGCGCAAGTGGGTTTTGGATATCCTCCTCAACCGTCTTGATTCTCAGTCTAAATCCGGTAAACAGATTGTTGTTAAAGAAGATTTCCAATACTCCATGTTTTGTTTGTTGGTGCTTATGTGTTTTGGAGACAAACTCGGAGAAACCCAGATTAAGAAAATCGAAGAGATTCAGCGTCGCTTGCTTTTGAGCTTTGGTCGGTTTAGTATACTCAATTTTTGGCCCAGTATTGGAAGGATTGTATTTCGTAAGCGTTGGGAAGAGTTGTTTCAAATTCGGAGAAACCAGGATGCTGTGTTAAGGCCTTTGATAGAAGCGAGGAGGAAAGTGAGGCTAGAAAGACAGAGCAAAGTGGAAGAAGACAAAAATAATGATGGTGATGATGAGTTTGTTGTGTCGTATGTGGATACGTTGTTGGACTTGGAGTTGCCAGAGGAAAAGAGGAAGCTTTCTGAGGAGGAAATGGTTAGTTTGTGCTCGGAGTTTCTCAACGGCGGTACAGATACTACGTCCACAGCATTGGAGTGGATTATGGCGAATTTGGTGAAATACCCACAAATCCAAGAGAGGCTTTTTGTGGAGATTAAAGGGGTTGTTGGTGATGGAGAAAAGGAAGTAAAAGAAGAGGATTTGAAAAAGATGCCTTATTTGAAAGCAGTGGTTTTGGAGGGTTTAAGGAGACACCCACCTGGGCATTTTGTGTTGCCACATGCAGTGACTGAGGATGTTGTTTTGGATGGGTATTTGGTACCAAAGAATGCTACTTTGAATTTCATGGTGGCAGAAATGGGGTGGGACTCGAGGGTTTGGGAAGATCCTATGGAGTTTAAGCCTGAGAGATTCTTGAGTGGTGATGATGGTGTGTTTGATATAACTGGAAGCAGAGAGATTAAGATGATGCCATTTGGTGCGGGGAGGAGGATTTGTCCTGCTTCTGGTTTGGCAATACTGCATTTGGAGTATTTTGTGGCCAATTTGGTTTGGAATTTTGAGTGGAAAGCTGTTGATGGTGATGAGGTTGATTTGTCAGAGAAGCTGGAGTTCACTATGGTGATGAGGAAACCTCTCAAGGCCCACTTATCTCCAAGGCTTTAAATGGTTAGCTCTATGACTATGAATGTGGGTTTTTTTTTTTTTTTTTTTTTTTTTTTTTTTTTTTTTTTTTTTTTTTTTTTTTTTTTTAACACTATGGCTCTATTTGGATAGAACTTATTTTGCTGAAACTGGAAATTGAAAACTGAAAATATTGTAGCAAAATAATTTTTAAATGTGTGAATAGTACTGTGGGACTCATTTTTAATGAAAAAGTTGATAAAAAGTGAAGTTTGTGGGATTTGTGAACAGTACACAAATGCACTGTTCACAGAAGAACGGGTCAACCATTGTGGCTAAAAAGAAAAAAAAAAAAAAAAAAAAAACTGAGGAAACGCAGACGCAGCAGTAATAAGTGCTATCCAAACTAGCACTATGACTATGATAGTGTTATTTGCAATAAAGTTAAATGAATAATTTTTATGTCAGACATCTCAGCAGTTAATCTTTCTTCAAAGGAATTTGGGTGAAAACCTTAAAATAGGCCCTCTCTTTCTCCCTACCGTTAGACTACACCCTCTGAATACTTTGACTTGTGGCCTACCTCCCATATATTGGCTAAGTATAAGTAAGTAGTGTCTTTGCCCTTTGTACATGCTCCACTTCATCTAAATTTGTTTCTCTCGAGTCTTCACACCATTTCTACTGTCTTCATGTTTGTTTGATTCTGTTGTATGTTCTGGGTGATATTTATCTCTTGTGGCGTGAAGGATGTGTAGACTTTTGGGCCCATGATCTCTACCTTTCATCCTTTCCTTGGATTGGGCGTTGCTTGGGCGAAGGCCCTGTCGAGCCCATGTTTTTTCTTTCTTGTGTCTGTGGGCCTTTTGGCTATTGATCTTGCCATATCACTTCATCGTACCTGCTATAGTTTTACCTTTCTTTTTATTTCTTGTTACCCTGTGGGCTTATGGGCTAATGCTCCTACTGTGCTAGCCCACTTCTTTATCAATCTTTTACTCAGAGCTTCCTTGACCCACTTTCCATATCTTTACCACTTTTGGGCTTTATTGGCCAACATTCCTACTGTACCAGCCCATTTCATTATTTCATTCATCAGGTTTCCTCGACCCATTTACTTCTTCTTTATCTCTTTTACTCTTATAGACTTTTTGCTAGATCTTTTGGGTTTCCTCGGCCTAATTACCACATCCTTACCTCTTATTACTTTTCGGGTTTATTGGCCTTTAAGCTAACCTAATGAGTTTACTAATTCATTTTGCGGGCTTCCCCTGCCCATTTACTTCCTCTTTACCTTTTTTTATTCTTATAGGTTTGCTGGCCATCAATCTTGCCATTTCAACCTCCTGGTCTTACTTCCTTATTCCCTTTCTATTTTCCCTTTCCTACATTTTCTATATTGTTGGGCTTCTTCTACTATTGGACCATTTGTCAAAAGTGGACATCTGTTATATGTCAATGATTAGCTTGTGGCATGTAAAAGCAACGCTAAGATGGATAAGTTGAAGACTTAATTGTGCAACGGGTTTCAATTTTCAAACAAAGGACCTTGCGAAATCAAAGAAAATACTTGGCATTGAAATTGTAAGTGACATAGTGCATAATTCATCTATCACATGAACAATACATTCGGAAAGCACTATCTTAGGCTTTATACACATGTCTAGTTGGCAAATTAGTGTATGCCTTAAATAAGGCCAAAATGGCACAATAGCATTGTTTACTGAAATATATATTAATCTACTACTGTTTTAAAAATATGTAAGGATCTACCACATTTTGGATACTTGAGTTTGTGGAACTCAACTTTTCAATGGTACTCGAGCTCCATGAACTCGAGTTCTATAAAAACATTTCTAACAAATTTGAAGGCTATTTTTTCAAAGTACTCGAGTTCATAGAACTCGAATATCATGGAAAACTCAAGTTCCCCAAACTCAAGTACCCAAAAAGTGGTAGATCCCTACATATTTCTGAAACAGTGGTAGATTGATATATATTGGTAAATAGTGGTATTTGGTCATTTTGGCCCCATAAATAAGGTGTACAAGGTTTGACTATTAGTATTTTGAGCATTTACATGCATAATTAAAGTAAAGGGCATAGATTGGCAAAAAAGTGGATTTAATATATATATATATATATATATATATATATATATATATATATATATATATATATATATATATATATATAACCCCTAAATTCACAAACAAATTGAATTTTCAAAACCATGAAAATGACCCCAAATCCACAGAGATCCACCACCTACGTAAAGCTCACCCAAACATACCACAATTAGCACCACCATTTTATTATTATTTTTTTCTCTCAAGAGTGATTCCTTTTCCAGATCTCTCACAAATATCAAAGATTCATTTTCTAATTTTTGCACACAAAAATAGAACACATTAATTCTCCAAGCGTGTTACTCTCTAAATTCCAAAAGATTCAATCTTCATTGATTTGCGTTTCAGACCAAGTAATTGAATAAACAAATAAGATCTTTGTATTTATAAATTATAAGCCAAATCGAAATAGTAATGCAAAATCGTGAATTAATAGCTCTTCAAAGATTGTGAATAGAACTTATACTTCAATTCGAAGTGCTAAGGTCAAGATTTTCTTAGATTTTTATGGAAAAGCATATGTGAGAGAGAGAGAGAGAGAGGGGGGGGGGGGCAAGTTTGGACATTAAAGGGTGGTGATGAGAGAGAAAATGGGTCAGGATCTCTTAGATGAGTAAATTTGATCATATGCGACTCACATACCAGGACATATGTTATTCTATAATGCTACCACATAGTTTGTTTGGAGGAAATTCCTTCAAATTAGATTGTAGACTTGTAGCTAAACTTTACTCTAAAAAAATATACTAATTCTCATTGTTGTTTTTAAAAATAACTTGAGTAACGGTTTATTTTTCTTTTTTCCCATATGTGTTTGTTTGTAAAAATTATTTGTTTTATTTTTTATACCTCTATAGTTCCCTCCAAAATATATAAATACACACACACAAAAGTCTCATCACATGCACTTTGCTCGAGCGACGAGGTTTTTTTTTTTTTTTTTTTTTTGTATATTGTCATAATTTCCCTTAATTAAAATTTTTTTGGATAAGTTTGTTTTGACTTTTGAAGAAATGAATTAGTAGGAGAATGTTCTATTTTGTAAGCATTTTAAGTAGAGTTAGAAAAATATTTTTACCAGGTTGTCCTCGAAATTTTTCCCTTTTAAACCTAAGGTTTAAGGGTATTTCTGAATTATATAAAAGTCCAATCTAAAGAGAAGAATCATCTTATAAATAGTATAGATACTTACTTGTAATTTATTAGTAAGATATAAAAATAAGAATTGTTATGTTAAAAGACAGGTTAAACTAAAATAGTCTGATACACAAACAGCAAACAACTAAACAAGTTTATTACATTAGTGTATTCTAATTAAATTATTGAGAATTTTCTATATGATTGTAATATGTTGGATTATTGTATCTATCTCCAAAAAAGTATATAAAAAATGTATCCATACTTTGTTGTGAAATTTTAAAACATAAATGTATTATATCTGTACTATGCATACACCGTTCTTTTTGCGTTTATGTATGTACCTAAATATACCCGTCTGTATACTTACAATATCATACATGTACGACGTACCATATTTTGCTAACCATGCTCCGTACAATACAGTGAATATACTTCAAAGTTCAAACGAAATGGTTGGAATGGTACCGTATTTATAATTTTGGTGTTATTGTTAAGGGGAAACCATTGTTAGTCATTTGAAGCTCTTCATTCTGATGAGCGGGAAATGTCTAAGGCTATTCAACTTTCTGATTTGGCTAAGAGTAAAGTTTGATTTTGTTGAGTAAACTTTGTTTTACCATATTCTGCGGAGTATTGGTGTGGCTGATATTTGGCTAGGCATGCTAAGCTTTTAATTTATCACCATCAACATCAAGTATGGTTAGAAGATGTACCTGCCATAGGAGTTTACCACAATGAAGTATCCTTTGAAGGTCCATCTATCTCCAATAGGATTTCAATGGTTAACAGGTCCATTTTATGTTGTAGCTAAAGACTACACCTACAATTGGTAGTATGTATATATATATATATATATATATATAGGGATAATTAATTATAGTAAACCCACCTGTTATTAGACCCGTTTTCACTTTGCCTATTTGTAGTTTAAAATTTTACACTTTGCCCACCTGAACTTCCATCCGTTACCCATCTCACCCTCAGATGTTAGAAAAACACATTTTTAGGGAAAAACAAATATAACAAAAATAAAAAAGCTAGGGTTTTGATTGCTTAAGAACTTCTATAAGAACGGAGTTAAGGAATAGCACACAAATCTGCTGAAGCTACTGCTTGCTTTCCTGGATGATTTAGATGGGCTTAGAATGGACACTAAAACGGAGAAGGCCTGGGTGAAGCTTGTGGAGGAGACCATACTTGAACTACTACAAGACATGGATGGCATACTTAAAATAGCAAATCAAATGAGCTGGATTTTCTATATTGGTAATTACTGGATAGCAAGGCATAAGCTCAAGAAGAGCTATGAGTACTATGACAGAATGTTATGGCTCCCTATTCTACATAAGAACATATGTGACTTCAAATTTATTAGAAGAGATCCATCGAAATCTATCTATCAGTCCCAAAAAAAGCAAATGTTTTCATCTCAGGCCACAACAACCAATGACGATGGTATTTCTTCTCTTCTGAACAACTTTCACAATCAGCTCAGTCAGGGGCAAGCCATGGATGAGTTCACATAACTACAAAGTCGTTTAAAGGATGTACACAAACTTCTCATGAATGCAAAAGCAATTGAAGGCGTAAAGCATTCAAGAATGGCTTGTATGGATCAACTGAAGGAAATTATTAAAGATGTAGGAAAATCATTGAAATCCCATGGAGAAAGTTCACGCATGGAATGGAGTGAAAATCAAAACAAGACAGAGTCTTGGTCAAAGTTCAAAGAAATTGGGCGATTTAAAACAGCACTCAGAATTCTCGAGATTTGCATAACAATATTTTGATTTTCATTGAGGCCTTTGATTTAAGTGTTATTCCTTTACTTTGTTCTTATATAAGTTCTTAAGCAATCAAAACCCGAGTTTTTTTTTATTTTTTTTATGTTTGTTTTTCCCTAAAAATGTGTTTTTCTAATGTCTGGGGGTAAGGTGGGTAACAGATTGGTAACGAATTGAAGTTCAAGTAGGCAAAGTATAAAAGTTTTAAACCATGGGTAGGCAAAATGAAAACGGGCCTAATCATAGGTGGTTTACAGTAATTATCCCATATATATATATATATATATATATATATATATCTATCGCCAACTCTACTTAAAATGCCTACAAAATATGACACTCTCCTACTAATCCATGTCTTTAAAATAAACTTATCCCAAAAAAAAAAAAAATTTAAAAAAAATTAAAATTATAACACTAGGCCAATGAAAAAATGAAAACTTATCCATGTCTTCAAAAAAAAAAAAAAAAAGCCTTACGTGGCAAAGCGCGTGTGATGAGGCTAGTATATCCGTATACAAAATATGACACTTTTCTACTCATCCATGTTTTCAAAACAAACTTATCCAATTTTTTTTTTTTTTTTTTAAATGAAAATTATGACACTAGGCCAATGAAAAAAATGAAAACTTATCCATGTCTTCAAATAAAAAGTCTTTTCGCACGGCAAAGCGTGTGTGATGAGGCTAGTATGTATATATATATATATATATATGGATTGGGTTTAAGTTACACATGATATAACTCTAAGCAATATTACACCACCCAATAACTTGTTATAGAATTCATATTTTGAAAATTCCACTATTGAATTACATATTCTATATGTTCTTAATAATCATGTCAATTGGATGTTATTTATCATTTGATCCATAAACTCATATTTTATACATTATTTTGAACTACAAAAACTGGAATTTAAAAAATTGATTGATGACATGACTATTAATCTTTAATCACCTTAAAATTTTGCAAGCATGTAGAATATACAAAGATAATGTAATCTAATAGTAGATTTGTCAAAATTTGCATCCAGTTAAAAAATATTAAATCATGTAACTTTATTTAAAGTTAAACCAAATACAACTTGAACTTAGTGCCCGTTTGTTTCAACTTTTTCAGCCCAAAAGTCACGTTGTCAAAGTTAGCCCAAAAAGTCCGTTTGGCTAGTATAAAACGCAACTTTTTGGAAAAAATTACGTTTTATACTTGTGAAGAGAACACGCAAGATGAATATGGAGCTTTTCAAGTCCATTTTGCCAAAAGCCTATGTGCGTTTTTATATATCCGTTAGGGTAAGCTGGGCAATTACCAAATTATCCTTCAATAAATCATGCTCATGTGTTTGCAGCTCCAGAACGACAAAACCCTTTGATTAATTAATTGCTACAAAGACCCCAAAAAAATAGTGTCTAGCCCAGGTTCAATTCAATAACAAATTTCCAAATCTAAACACAAAAAAAAAAAAATCTATAACAAATTCCCAAATCAGCTAAGGGAAAAAAAAAATAAAAAAATCAATCCCTTGCAAATTAGGATTCCTCAAAATGCAAAAAAAAGAAAAAAAAAAGAATATAGCAAAATCTTTCAAATGGAGTTTGTACCCATCTTGCGATGGTCTGGTGGATGGATTATGGAGGTTTGGAGAAGAAGTTGAAGAGTCTCTCCACTGCCGCCGATCATCAAACCCTCCACTGCCGCTGGTCAAGTCCATCACACTTGCCGTCATGAGCAAAGATGCTTCATCATAAACTCCAATCGAGCCGACCAACTTCGATCTAATCGTCATCGGCACAAGCCTACTAGAATCCGTGATCGCCACCACCGCCGACTCTGCCAACGGCAAAACCATCCTCCATACGACGGGTGTTACAAATGAAGTGCTAAGGAAAAAAAAAAAAAAAAAAAAAAAAAGAGGAAGGAAAGTTCTGGAGTTTGGAGGAAGTGATAGGAAATAAAAGAAGAAAGAAGGAAAAGAAGAAAAGGAGTAAGGGTACGTGTGGAAGAGAAAAAAAGAGGAGAAAAAAAGGAAAAAAGAAGGAAATATGGTACATGTGTGAAGGATAAAAAAAGGGGAAAAAAGAGAGAAGAAAATACTATCACAGTATTTTCACAATAAATTTTAAGTGGTAAGTCATTATTAGTTAATATTTGTGAGAAAAAAATAATTTTTTTAGAAAAAAAAAATTTTAGTAGTATGTTCAAATTAAAATCAGTATCAATTTTTATCACAAATGTTTTTACAATACTTTCACAATAAATCTTAAGTGGTAGGTTATTATTAGTTAATATTGGTGAAAAAATAATAATTTGTTTAGAGAGAGAGAAAAAATAATTGTAATATTACTTTCAAATTAAAATCAGTATAAATTATCACAATATTTTTACAATAAATCTTAAGTAATAGGTTATTATTAGCTAATATTGGTGAGAAAAAAATAATTTCACAATACTGATTTAAGTATGAAATAAACTCTTATATATATATATTCTCATTTTTGGTAATTTATCCCTCAAATTGCCATTTTTATAAGTGTTAGCCAAATATTCAGCTTTTTCAAAAAACACTTTTTAACAGCTTTTACTAACCACTCAATTTTTTGAAAAAGCACTACTTCATTATGCACTTTTTAAAAACTCAATTTTTTCAAAAAGCCTAAGTTCAAAAAACTGCACCAAACTCACTGCTCTTCTGTATATGATCCACGAATATTCTCCACGATCTGGAGGAAAAATGTCAATGTCAACTTCGAAATAAAGTCTACAATAATGTCTTATGATACCAAAAGCTTTGAAATTTGAATCTCATCCTATTTATTTTGCGAAGAAAAAAAATACCCTTTTCGGCCTGCATGACAGCAAAGATTTCTATGCTAATTATTTAGACTTTCTTTAGGCCAATATGGACCGATGCCTTACCTAGACTTCAGATTACCCACACAAAATAGCCCCACAAACACTTATCAAACATGGAAACCTGGTTCATCATCCTTGTCTCTCTCTGCATCTCAGCCCTTCTCAAATCTCTCCTCAACCTCACCACCAACAACAAAGTCTCTGAAAACAATAAGCTCCCTCCTGGACCCTACACCATTCCCATCATTGGCAACTTCCTATGGCTCCGCAAACCCTTCTCTGAATTCGAACACATCATCCGCAAACTCCATGCCAAGTACGGACCCATCATCACCATTTACATACGCTTTCGCCCGGCTATCTTCGTTGCCGACCGCTCTTTAGCTCACAAAGCTCTCGTCCAAAACGGTGCCGTTTTCGCTGACCGCCCAACTCCTCTACCAACAAACGCGGTCATATCTAGCAACCAACACAATATCAGCTCAGCTTATTACGGTCCCACATGGCGACTCTTTCGTCGCAATCTCAGTTCAGAGATTCTCCACCCTTCACGCGTGAAATCCTACTCCCACGCGCGCAAGTGGGTTTTGGATATCCTCCTCAGCCGCCTTGATTCTCAGTCTAAATCCGGTAAACAGATTGTTGTTAAAGAAGATTTTCAATACTCCATGTTTTGTTTGTTGGTGCTTATGTGTTTCGGAGACAAACTCGGAGAAACCCAGATTAAGAAAATCGAAGAGGTTCAGCGTTGCTTGCTTTTGAGCTTTAGTCGGTTTAGAATACTCAATTTTTGGCCCAGTATTGGAAGGATTGTATTTCGTAAGCGTTGGGAAGAGTTGTTTCAAATTCGGAGAAACCAGGAATCTGTGTTAAGGCCTTTGATAGAAGCGAGGAGGAAAGTGACGCTAGAAAGACAGAGCAAAGTGAAAGAAGACAAAAATAATGATGGTGATGATGAGTTTGTTGTGTCGTATGTGGATACGTTGTTGGACTTGGAGTTGCCAGGGGAAAAGAGGAAGCTTTCTGAGGATGAAATGGTTAGTTTGTGCTCGGAGTTTCTCAACGCGGGTACAGATACTACGTCCACAGCATTGGAGTGGATTATGGCGAATTTGGTGAAATCCCCACAAATCCAAGAGAAGCTTTTTGTGGAGATTAAAGGGGTTGTTGGTGATGGAAAAAAGGAAGTGAAAGAAGAGGATTTGAACAAGATGCCTTATTTGAAAGCAGTGGTTTTGGAGGGTTTAAGGAGACACCCACCTGGGCATTTTGTGTTGCCACATGCAGTGACTGAGGATGTGGTTTTGGATGGGTATTTGGTACCAAAGAATGCTACTTTGAATTTCATGGTGGCAGAAATGGGGTGGGACTCGAGGGTTTGGGAAGATCCTATGGAGTTTAAGCCTGAGAGATTCTTGAGTGGTGATGATGGTGTGTTTGATATAACTGGAAGCAGAGAGATTAAGATGATGCCATTTGGTGCAGGGAGGAGGATCTGTCCTGCTTCTGGTGTGGCAATACTTCATTTGGAGTATTTTGTGGCCAATTTGGTTTGGAACTTTGAGTGGAAAGCTGTTGATGGTGATGAGGTTGATTTGTCAGAGAAGCAGCAGTTCACTATGGTGATGAAGAATCCTCTCAAGGCCCACTTATCTCCAAGGCTTTAAATGGTTAGCTCGATGACTATGAAAGTTTTTTTTTTTTTTTAACACTATGACTATGACATTGTTATTTGAAATAAAGTTAAATGAATAAGTTACATAGTATGTTGGATATCACACTAGGACATGACTATGACATAATATGTCGGATATCTCAGTAGGACATTTCTCTTCAAAGAAGTTTAAGCGGGAATCCCAAAATAGATCCGCTCTTTCTCCTTACCACCAAACTACATTCTTTGAAATACCTTGACCCGTGGCCTACCTCTCACGTATTGGCTGGGTACAAGTAAGTAGTGTCTTGGTCCTTTATGCATGCTCTGCTCCGTCTGAATTTGTTTCTTTTGAGCATTTACACCATTTCTACTACTTTCTTGTTTGTTTGATTCGTTCTGGGTGATATTTATCTCTTGTGACGTGAAGGATGTGTGGTCTTTTGGACCCATGTTCCCTCCCTTTCATCCATTCCATCGACTAGACGTTGCTTGGGCGAAGGCCTTGCCGAGCCCATGTTTTATGTTTCTTGTGTCTGTAGGCCTCTTGGCTATTGATCTTGCCATATCACTTCATCGTGCCTGCTATAGTTTTACTTCTCTTTTTATTATTTGTTACCTCGTAGGCTTATGGGCTGATGCTCCTACCGTGCCAGCCCACTTCTTTATCAATTTTTTGTTGAGGGCTTCCTTGGCCTGTTTTCCATATCTTTACCTCTTTTGGGCTTTATTGGCCAACATTCCTGCTGTGCCAACCTATTTCATTATTTTATTCCTTACACTTTCTCGACCAATTTACTTCTTCTTTACCTCTTTTACTCTCATGGGCTTTTTGCTAGATCATTTGGGTTTCCTCAGCCCAATTACCACCTCCTTATCTCTTATTACTTTTCGAACTTATTGGCCTTTAAGCCAACCCAATGAGTTTACTAATTCATTTTTTGTGCTTCCCCGACCAATTTACTTCCTCTTTACCTCTTATTATTCTCATGGGCTTACTACTTAATTCCTTGGGTTTCCTCAACCCATTTACTTTATCTTTATCTCTTTTTACTCTTGTGGGCCTGCTGGCCATCAATCCTACAATTTTAGCCTGCTGAGCTTACTTCCTTATTTTCTTACTATTTTCATTTCCTACCTTTTCTATATTGTTGGGCTTCTTCTGCTGTTGGGCCCTTTGTCAAAAGTGGGCATCGACACTTTTATATGTCAATGATTAGCTTGTGGCATGTAAAAGCAACGCTAAGATGGACAAGTTGAAGATTTAATTGAGCAACGAGTTTCAATTATCAAACGAAGGGCCTTACAAAAGCAAAGAAAATACTTGGCATTGAAATTGTAAGAGACAGAGTGCATAATTCATCTATGAATTGTGGGCTTGCTAGCCATCAATCCTACAATTTTAGCCTGCTGAGCTTACTTCCTTATTTTCTTACTATTTTCATTTCCTACCTTTTCTATATTGTTGGGCTTCTTCTGTTGTTGGGCCCTTTGTCAAAAGTGGGCATCAACACTTTTATATGTCAATGATTAGCTTGTGGCATGTAAAAGCAACGCTAAGATGGACAAGTTGAAGATTTAATTGAGCAACGAGTTTCAATTTTCAACTGAAGGGCCTTACAAAAGCAAAGAAAATGCTTGGCATTGAAATTGTAAGAGACAGAGTGCATAATTCATCTATGACATGAGCAATACATTCCAAGAGCACTATCCTAGGTTTTATATGCATGTCTAGTTGGCAGATTAGCATATGCCTTAAATAAGGCCAAAATAGCACAATAGCATTGTTTACTGAATTATATATCAATTTACCACTGTTTCGAAAATACGTAGGGATCTACCACTTTTTGGGTACTTTAGTTTGGGGAACTTGATTTTTTCATGGTACTCGAGCTCCATAAACTCGAGTTCCATAAAAAATTTTCCAGCAAATTTGAAGGTTATTTTTTCAAAGAACTCAAGTAGATAGAACTCAAGTATCTCATGATACTTGAGTTCCCCAAACTTGAGTACCCAAAAAGTGGTAAATCTCTACATATTTCCAAAACAGTAGTAAATTGATATATATTTCGGTAAACAATGGTAGTTAGCCATTTTGGCCCCATAAATACGGTGTACAAGGTTTAACTATTAGTATTTTGAGCATTTACATGCATAATTAAAGTAAAAGGCATTGATGGGTTAATAAATTGGATATAATATATATATATATATATATATATATATATATATATATGTATGTATGTATGTATGTATATAACCCCTAAATTCACAAACAAATGAATTTTCAAACTACAAGAATGACTCCAAATCCACAAAGATCCACTACCTACCTAAAGCTCACCCAAACATACCACAATTAGCACCACCATTTTATTATTTTTTTTTTCTCTCAAGAGTGATTCCTTTTCCAAATCTCTCACAAATATCAAAGATTCATTTTCTAATTTTTGCACACAAAAATAGAACACATTAATTCTCCAAGTGTGTTACTCTTTAAATTCCAAAAGATTCAATTTTCATTGATGTGCATGTCAGACCAAGCAATTGAAAAAACAAATAAGATCTTCGTATTTATAAATTGTAAGCAAAATCAAAATAGTAATGAGAAATGGTGAATTAATAGCTCTTTGGAGATTGTGAATAGAAGTTATACTTCAATTTGAAGTGCTAAGGTCAAGATTTTCTTAGATTTTTATGGAAAAGCATATGAGAGAGAGAGAGAGGCAAGTTTGGATATTAGAGGGTGCTGATGAGAGAGAAAATGGATCGGGATCTATTAGATGAGTAAATTTGATCATATGCATCTCACATACCATGACATATGTTATTCTATAATGTTACCACATAGTTTGTTTGGAGGAAATTCCTTCAAATTAGGTTGTAGACTTGTAGCTAAACTTTACTCTAAAAAAAATACTAATTCTCATTATTGTTTTTAAAAATAACTTGAGTAATGGTTTCTTTTTCTTTTTTACCCATATGTGTTTGTTTGCAAAAAATATTTGTTTTTTATTATTATTATTATTATTATTATTTTTTATACCTCTATAGTTCCCTCCAATATATATATATATATATATATATACACACACGCACACACTAACCTCATCACACGTGCTTTGCTCATGCGATGAGATCTTTTTTTTTTTTTTGGTCTAGTGTCATAATTTCCCTTTACTTAAAATTTTTTGGATAAGTTTGTTTTGACTTTTGAATGCATGAATTAGTAGGAAAGTGTTCTATTTTGTAGGCATTTTAAGTAGAATTTGAGATATATTTTTGCCAGGTTGTCCTCAAAATTTTTCCCTTTTAAACCTAAGTTTTAAAAATATTTCTAAACTATATAAAATTCCAGTATAAAGAGAAGAATTATCTTATAAATAGTGTAGATAGTTACTTGTAATTTGTTTGTAAGATATAAAAATAAGAATTGTTATGTTAAAAGGCAGGTTAAACTAAAATAGTCCGATACACAAATGTCAAACAACTAAACAAGTCTATTACATTAGTAATTAAATTATTGAGAATTTTCTATATGATTGTAATATGTTGGATTATTGTATCTATCTTCAAAAAAGTATATAGAAAATGTATCCATACTTTTGTTGTGAAATTTTAAAATATAAATGTCTCATATTTGTACTATGTATATATCGTTCTTTTTGCGTTTATGTATGTACCTTTTATGAAAGATGCTTAAATATACCCATCTGTATACTTACAATATCATAAATGTATGTCGTACCATATTTTGCTAACCGTGCTCCGTACAATGTAGTGAATATACTTCAAAGTTCAAACGAAATGGTTGGAATGGTACCGAATTTATAATTTTGGTGTTATTGTTAAGGGGAAACCATTGTCAATCATTTGAAGCTCTTCATTCTAATGAGCGGGAAATGTCTGAGGTTGTTCAACTTTCTGATTTGGCTAAGAGTAAAGTCTGAGTTTGTTGAGTAAACTTTGTTTTACCATATTCTTCGGAGTATTGTTGTGGCTGATATTTGGCTAGGCATGCTAAGCTTTTAATTTGTCACCATCAACATCGAGTATGGTTAGAAGATGTACCTGCCACATGAGTTTACCACAATGAAGTATCCTTTGAAGGTCCATCTATCTCCTATAGGATTTTAACAGGTCCATTTTATGCTGTAGCTGAAGACTACACCTACACCTTACGTTTAACAAAAAAAAAACTTGAAGACAATCCGGTAAAAATATATCTCTAATTTCACTTAAAATATCTACAAAATAAGACACTCTCCTACTAATCCATGTCTTCAAAACAAAATTATCTCTTTTTTTAAAAATGAAAATTATGACACTAGATCAAAAAATAAAAAGTTTCATCGCACGACAAAACTCGTGTGATAAAGCTAGTATATATATATAAAGAGAGATGAGATCAAGTTACATTATAGGAATATATATATATATATATATATATATATTCCATGATGCACGAATATTCTCCACAATCTATAGGTAAAATGTCAATGTCAACTTCCAAATAAAGTCTATAATAATGTCTTATGATACCAAAAGCTTTGAAATTTGAATCCCATCCTGTTTATTTTGCGAAGAAAAAAAATCCCCTTTTCGGCCTGCATGACAGCAAAGATTTCTATGCTAATTATTTAGACTTTCTTTATGCCAATATGGACCGATGTCTTATCTAGACTTCAGTTTATGGTCTTCTTCCTCAAATAGTTAACTTCCTAATTATCCTCCAAAATGGGAGGAGTAAAGAAGAGCATCAAATTTCAAGGTCCGACATAAATAACTATGGCCGAAACCTGTATTCCCAATTTGAAAGAAACAACCTTCACAGGTTTCACGTTGTAATGATTAATTCCTACCAATCATTAAAAACAAATTGTGTATTGATTAGAATTATATATAAAGAATTTATCACAAAAAAGACATACATACAAAAAATTCACCAAGAAAATAACCAAAAAAAAAAAAAAAAATCAAATTATATTTGGAGGAATGGGAACAAAAGTTGAAAATGCAGGTACTATAAGTTGTGATTTTAGTCCTTAGTGCAATTCCAACATTTTGGCTAACACCCCCCCCCCCCCCCCCAACCAAAAAAAAAAAAGAAAAAAAATGGTAGGGTACATTTTTTTGGTGGGGAACATTGCGGGAGAGAAGTGAAAAACAAATATTTTGAAGATAGAAATAGACTACCTATGCTATGCAGGATAAGTTTTTGCTGTCCCTATATTTTTGAGAATGTTTTGCTGTTCCTATTTTATAGCATTAAAAGATTAAGAAATAATAGAGAAGAAAAAAGTATAATAATACAACATACACAATTTTTTTTTACAACAAATTTTATAATTATTGCTTGAGTGATGAAGAAAGAATCATGGTTTCATTATTCTTAGTTATGTCTACCACTCAAGTAGACAAACTCAATGGTTGATCTTCTAAAAGATTAAAAAAAAAAAAAAAAAAAAAAAAAAAAAAAAAAAAAAAAAAAAAAAAACCTAACAGCTGTAAAATATATTATAAAAACATTATGAATAAGGGATTTTTAGTGGGACCAAGATGGCAAAAATAGAAAATCAACAAAATTTAATGTGTCTAGTTTTAAATAGAAAACCAAAACAGTTAATGGTGTTTGGATTGAGAAGGAGGGAGTGGAGTAAAGTAAAGTTGAGTAAATTAGGCCCAAAATTAACCTATTTTTAGCTAACTCTACTCTATTTCTCTCTACTCTCCTTCCTTTCCCCCTTCATCCAAACTGTCCATAAGGCATTTATCCTACCAATCACATTTTATTATCAAATATGTAAACTTTTTATAACAAAATTGACATTCCTTTAATATATTTTTTCTTTCAATAATGGGTTGTGTTTTTTTCACTGTTTCACATGGTGTAATGATCCACTTTTTTAGTTTATAAAAAAACGTTGTTAGACAGTGTGTGAAAGAGATTTTTTCATAACAAGCTTGTGCGTAATTTACGTTTTCAGTTTATAAAATAAAATAAAAAACAGATTTTGAGTATTTCTCCTTCAATCATTATCCTCCCGTTCTATCTTTTTCTCTCTCAAAAAAGATAATTGTCTTTTTTTTTTTAAAAGAAAGTTTCAACCTATGGCATTCGTACCTGATGATAGATTTTCATCATCAGACCAATATATCAATTAGTTTTTGGTATAGGCGAGAATTGAACCTCAGATCTCTTATACAACCATCAGGGACTTTACTAGTTGAGCTAACTGGAACCCACGCTATGATAATTGTCTTTTATTACCTAGTATCCAACAATCTTTATAAAAAAAAAAATGCGTGTTAAAAATACTTAGGATACGTTTGGTACATTAAATGTATATTATATTAGAAATAGTAATCTTTATTACTGAGAATAAAAAACATTGTAATAGAATGACTATTACTATTCATAAGTTTGGTTGTTACATGTGGAAAGCTTATAAATGATGATATATAAGGAAACTTTATATTTGTGAAAATATATTAATTTTAAAATCTATTATATTCACTAAGGAATAACTATTACATCCATTTTAAAAAGAAATAATTATTCTTCAATTTAAAGAATAGTTATAACTAATCAATGCAATAAAGATGCAACCAAATGATCAAATTGCTATTACACATGAATAACTATTCCATTACATGAGCTATTACAGCATACCAAACGTACTCTTAGTATTTTCAAAAAAAAAAAAAAATCCAACAATAGGGACTATTTGATAATGTTGTTCTAGTAATATTGTTTATTTTTTTAAAAAAAATATAAGTAAAAAAAATGTATAAAAATACGTGCAATATTATTTAAATACTAAAAATTATTACTCAAGGCACCCTACCAAACAATCCCAAATTTATGAGGTGTTTGGATTTTTAGTTTCCATAACTCATAACTCAAAAATGGTGGAACCCATAACTGAAAAGATTGTTTGGATTTTCATAACTCTATTTCCGATTTTTATTTTCATAACTCATAATTTAATGACATTTTTGTAATTAAACACACACATTGGGACCCACTGTCAGTGCCTTGTCAAGTTCGGCTCCCCTATTACATCCCACCAACAGTTTTTCCTTCACACAAAAAACCCAACCCACATAAACTTTTCTCTGTTCCCAAATCCAAGCATATCACAACATCAACATCAACAGCGGGTTTTTTTTCATCGTTTTTCTTTTCCAAAAACCCACAAAAAAAAAACCATTGTGGCTATGGTGGGTTTTGGAGTTTTTAAGGAACGATGGTTTTTTTTTTTTTTTTTTGGGGTTTTGGAAAAGAAAAATACTAGATAGCCATTTGGTTATATTGTAGATCTAGGAAAAGCATGAAAATGAGGATCTTGATGGGCTTGATTAAAAAATGTGTTAACATGGATGAAGAGAAAAGCAGAGAAAAACAGGGGAAAACGAAGAGAAAAATGAAAGGGAGAGGCAGGGGAAAAAAAAAAAAAAAAGTCAACTGACATTGGGTCAGTGAGTGGGTCCCACAAATAGTTGAAAAATATTGAGTAATGACAAGTGAGTGATGGTGCCAAATAAGGTGGGGTGTTTTAAGTGATGAGTGATGGATAATGAATAAAGACTGACAAAAATTGAGTGAAGAATAACGAAAATTGAATGAAGAGTGATAGGTAATAAAAAAAAAATCCAAACAAGGCCTTACTTGCTCCTCTTTTGTCCTCGTCTCTTTTCAGAAAAGGTTATCCCTTTATATTTATTAGCTCATTTTAACACTTACCCCAACTAAAGAGCCACACACACGCTTATCAAACATGGAGACCTGGTTCATCATTGTTATCTCTCTCTGCATCTCAGCTCTTCTCAAATCTCTCCTCAACCTCACCACCAACAACAAAGTCTCTGAAAGCAATAAGCTCCCTCCTGGACCCTACACCATTCCCATCATTGGCAACTTCCTATGGCTCCGCAAACCCTTCTTTGAACTCGAAGACATCATCCGCAAACTCCATGCCAAGTACGGACCCATCATCACCATTTACATACGCTTTCGCCCGGTTATCTTCGTTGCCGACCGCTCTCTCGCTCACAAAGCTCTAGTCCAAAACGGTGCCGTTTTCGCTGATCGCCCAACTCCTCTACCAACAAACGCGGTCATATCTAGCAACCAACACAATATCAGCTCTGCTTATTACGGTCCCACATGGCGACTCTTTCGTCGCAATCTCAGTTCGGAGATTCTCCACCCTTCACGCGTGAAATCCTATTCCCACGCGCGCAAGTGGGTTTTGGATATCCTCCTCAGCCGCCTTGATTCTCAGTCTAAATCCGGTAAACAGATTGTTGTTAAAGAAGATTTCCAGTACTCCATGTTTTGTTTGTTGGTGCTTATGTGTTTCGGAGACAAACTCGGAGAAAACCATATTAAGAAAATCGAAGAGGTTCAGCGTCGCTTGCTTTTGAGCTTTGGTCGTTTTAGAATACTCAATTTTTGG
This sequence comes from Quercus wislizeni, assembly GCA_023055345.1. NCBI lineage: Eukaryota > Viridiplantae > Streptophyta > Magnoliopsida > Fagales > Fagaceae > Quercus > Quercus wislizeni. The sequence continues at coordinate 2,581,797 of JALGQJ010000029.1, read as the reverse complement.
CCCAGTATTGGAAGGATTGTATTTCGTAAGCGTTGGGAAGAGTTGTTTCAAATTCGGAGAAACCAGGATGCTGTGTTAAGGCCTTTGATAGAAGCGAGGAGGAAAGTGAGTCTAGAAAGACAGGGCAAAGTGAAAGAAGACAAAAATAATGATGGTGATGATGAGTTTGTTGTGTCGTATGTGGATACGTTGTTGGACTTGGAGTTGCCAGAGGAAAAGAGGAAGCTTTATGAGGAGGAAATGGTTAGTTTGTGCCTGGGATGCACGGACGCGGCCTTGGGGCCGGCGCACCCGCGTCCGACGCGGCGGGACGCGGGGACGCGGCAGGGACGCCGCAGACCGCGCGTCCCTGCGGCGTCGGACCGCGTCGTGCCACGTGGCAAGGCCCGAATCGGGCCGACGCGGGCCGACGCGGCTGAAGTCGGCGCCGATTCGGCGGAAATCGGCGCCGACGCGGCCAAAATCGGGCCGACTCGGTCCGTATCGGCCAAAACGGCCGAAATGGCCGAGTCAGGCCGAAATTAAAGTAAAAAAAAAAAAAACGATGCAAACGCATCGTTTTACTAACCTAAAAAGCCCAGACCCTCACTTCTTCGTCCAGCCTCTCAGTCCGCCCCTCATCTCTCTGTATCACTCTCTGCTCCTATGAAAAACTGAAAAAGCAAAGCATCCCAGCTGTGCTCCGTCCGTACCGTCCCGTGCTCCGTCCGTACCGTCCCTCATCTTAGTCATCTTCATCTATCCTCTCTTCGTTCAGCCTTCAGGTGTGCTCTCTCTACTCTTTTCTTGAATTTTTTTTCTTTGTTTTTTACAATTTCTCTCTTTCAAATTGCTTAGAAAAATATTTGTGAATCTGAAAATTTATGTGCTTGACTACTGGCTGCTTGTGATTTTTCTTGTTTCGGGCTCTTTGTGTTTCGGGCTCTTTGTGTGAAAATCTGAAAATATTTCTCTCTGTGTTTCGGGCTCTCTGTGTGAGTGGCTGAGTGCTGTGTTTTTTTTCTTGTTTTTTCAATTGTTGTGGGAGTTAAAGGGTTTTGTGATTTGTGATTTGTGATTTGTGGATTGTGGGAATTAAAGGGTTCTGTGTTTTTTTTTTTTTGGCTGTGAACCTGGTTGCTATGATTTTTTTTTGCTGTGAACCTGGTTGCTGTGATTAATTTATGTAGTTAATAGTTATTATTTGTAGGTTAAATTCAATCTATTGAATTTACAATGGACGAAGTTAATAGCACAGAAAGTTCACAGGAAGTGTCAAATGCTGAATCTCCTCTTTGGCAGTATGTGACTAAAGTAGAAAAACCAGCTGGTACATCTGTTAAATCTGGTGGAAACACTTATTTTAAGTGCAACTATTGTGATATAGTTTTTATGGGATCCTATTCTAGGGTTAAGGCTCATTTATTACAAATTTCTGGCAAAGGTATTAGAGCATGCCGTAATGTGTCAAAGAGCCATAGGTTGGAAATGCAGAAAATGCATGATCAAGTTGAGACTAATAAGTTAGAGCAAGAGCAGAGAAGTCAAATTCCCTTACCCCCACCTCCTCCAGGCCGTGGGATACCTATTTCCCCATTTCGAAGACAAGAAGGGAGTGATAGTAGTCATAGTACAAATCCGGTTGATGCTAAGAGGAGGAAGGTGACTATGAATACTACTTTGGAGAAAGCATTTCAGAATAATGCTAGACATGATTTAGATAGTAGAATTGCTAGGATGTTTTACACCAGTGGGCTTCCGTTTAACTTTGCAAGGAACCCACATTATCGTAGTTCCTATGCATTTGCTGCTACTCATAGCATTCCGGGTTATCTTCCTCCTGGATACAATGCTTTGAGAACAACACTTTTGCAAAAGGAAAGAGCTCATGTTGAAAGACTTTTGAAACCAATTAAGGACTCTTGGCTTGAAAATGGTGTAAGTATAGTTTCTAATGGATGGTCAGATCCACAAAGGAGGCCTCTTATTAATATTATGGCTGTATCAGATGGGGGTCCAGTGTTTATAAAGGCAATTGATGGGTCGGGTGAGTTCAAAGACAAGCATTACATTGCTGGGGTGTTGAAGGATGCTATAAAAGAGATTGGACATGAAAAAATTGTCCAAGTCATCACTGATAATGCTAATGTGATGAAGGCTGCTGGAGCTCTTATTGAGGGTGAGTATCCTAAAATATTTTGGACACCTTGTGTTGTCCACTCTCTCAATCTAGCTTTGAAGAATATTTGTGCAGCAAAAAACACTGAAAAGAATGAAGTTACATATGAGGAATGTAGTTGGATTACACGTGTTGCTGATGATGCATCCTTCATACGTGTTTTTATCATGAACCATTCTATGAGGTTGGCAATGTTTAATGAATTTTGTCCATTAAAATTGCTCCAAGTTGCTGATACTAGGTTTGCTTCGGTGGTTGTAACGTTGAAAAGGTTGAAGTTGATAAAAAGATGCCTTCAAGCCATGGCTATTAGTGACCAATGGGCTTCTTATAGGGAGGATGACGTTGGAAAAGCTCAAAAGGTGAAAGATATGATTCTAAGTGATCTTTGGTGGGATAATATTGATTATATCCTTGAATTCACAGCACCTATTTATGAGATGCTACGAATAGCCGACACAGATAAGCCTTGTCTTCATCTTGTGTATGAGATGTGGGATTCCATGATAGAGAAGGTGAAAGCAGTGATATATCGGCATGAAGGCTTGGAAGATGATCAATATAGCTCATTTTGGGGTGTGGTGAATGATATACTCATTGATCGGTGGACTAAAAATTCTACACCACTACATTGCTTGGCTCATTCCTTAAATCCTAAGTAAGTACATTTATTATTTATTTTCCTTAGTTCACCCTTTTAGTAAAACACACGTTTGATCTATATTTGTTTTTTAATCTTTAACTAGGTATTACTCCATTGAATGGCTTTCGGAGAATCCAAAACGCATCCCTCCACATCGGGATCATGAAATTTCTATGGAAAGAAGCAAGTGTTTGGAGCGATACTTTGAAGATGAGAATGAGTTAACAGTGGTGAAGTATGAGTTTGCTAAATTTTCAGGAGGGAGGTTTCCTTCACCAAGTGCCTTGACGGATAGATGGACCTTACTACCTTTGGTTTGGTGGCAATACCATGGCTCCGCATTTCCAACTCTTCAAACCCTTGCCCTTAAACTTCTTGGACAACCTTGCTCATCCTCATGTGCTGAGAGAAATTGGAGCACGTACAAATTCATTCATTCCTTAAAAAGAAACAAAATGGCTCCTGCACGCGCTGAGGATTTGGTATATGTGCATTCTAATCTTCGACTCTTGTCAAGGCGCAATGAAGAGTACATACATACTGCAACAAAGATGTGGGATATTGCAGGAGACTCTTGGAATGAGAGCGACATGCATGGAGGAGCTGGAATTCTTGAGAATGCAGCTCTTACACTTGATGAGCCAGAGTTGGAGGCCATAGTTATTGGGAATGTTAACACTAGTGCTACTACTAGTGAAAGTGAAGTTCGAAGTGAAGCTATTGATCTTGAGGATGATGATATTTGTGTTTGATTGTCTTGTTGATTATCTTTTATTTTGTTTTAGTTTCAAACTTATGAGTTGTATTCTAATTTCCAAACATCATGGAATGTTTTAGTTTCAATCTTGTGGATTATATTTAATTTATGAACATCATGTTTTAGTTATTATCTACTATTGCTCTTAAATTTGGTATTTGTTTATATAATGTGAAAAACTAAAAGTATGCTTAGCAATATATTAAACATATATTGTAAAAATATTTTTAATAATTTTTTAATCGCCGAGTCCTGCCGCACCCGCACCCACTTTTTTCAAAAATTGCCGAGTCCCGCACCCGCACCCGCACCCGCACCCGAGTCTCGAAACGCACCCGTGCTTCATTGGTTTGTGCTCGGAGTTTCTCAACGCGGGTACAGATACTACGTCCACAGCATTGGAGTGGATTATGGCGAATTTGGTGAAATACCCACAAATCCAAGAGAGGCTTTTTGTGGAGATTAAAGGGGTTGTTGGTGATGGAGAAAAGGAAGTGAAAGAAGAGGATTTGAACAATATGCCTTATTTGAAAGCAGTGGTTTTGGAGGGTTTAAGGAGACACCCACCAGCCCATTTTGTGGTGCCACATGCAGTGACTGAGGATGTGGTTTTGGATGGGTATTTGGTACCAAAGAATACTACTTTGAATTTCATGGTGGCAGAAATGGGGTGGGACTCGAGGGTTTGGGAAGATCCTATGGAGTTTAAGCCTGAGAGATTCTTGAGTGGTGATGATGGTGTGTTTGATATAACTGGAAGCAGAGAGATTAAGATGATGCCATTTGGTGCGGGGAGGAGGATCTGTCCTGGTTCTGGTTTGGCAATACTGCATTTGGAGTATTTTGTGGCCAATTTGGTTTTGAAGTTTGAGTGGAAAGCTGTTGATGGTGATGAGGTTGATTTGTCAGAGAAGCAGCAGTTCACTATGGTGATGAAGAATCCTCTCAAGGCCCACTTATCTCCAAGGCTTTAAATGGTTAGCTCTATGACTATGAAAGTTTTTTTTTTTTTTTTAAATACTATGACTATGATAGTGTTTTTTTTGAAAGGGTGACTATGATAGTGTTATTTGAAATAAAGTCTACAGCTGTATTTAATAAATTTGTTTTTTGATAACATGTATTTACAAAAATGTTTCTATTGCATTTTATATGTGTACTAGTTTGGTAACTAGTACATCAAACGAAATGGTTGAAATGCAGAAATGGTAATGTATTTATTTATTATTCTGGTGTTATAATTGAGGGGAAATCGTTGTTACTTGTTCGTCATATAAAGCTTTTCATTTGATGAGCGGAAAATGTCTAAGTTGAGTCATCTTTTTTAACTGGTTAAAAGTGAAGTGAGTTTGTTGCTTAAATTGGTGGACCGGTGCCAGTGGGGCCTTTGTTTGATGACGAAGCAAAGTGAATAATTATTAGGAGTTGATGCTTTGAAACACCTCTAAATAAAATAAAAATAAAAGTATGGCTAGACATTGCACACTCCTACAGAGTCTTTTGGGTTAATATTGCCATTTCTAAACTTAATTTGCTTTATAGGTACTGTTTGAAGTTAATTGGGGAATTGAGGAAAGAGAAAGAATTTCGGCAACAGTGTTGCCGAAATTCAACAACAATTAGGAGAGAGAAAGACAAAAAGGTGGAGAGAGAAAGAAGAGGAATTTCGGCAACACTGTTACCGAAATTCCTCTGCCCAAATTCCTACACGTCTTGTGTCCTGTGTGCTTAAAAAAAAAGCAATTGTGGCAATGCCATTGCCGAAATAGGAAAAAAAAGAAATTTTTTTTTGGTAATTGTGGCAATGGCATTGCCGAAAATGGATAAAAAAAAATTGAATGGAATTATGGCAATGTCATTGCCGAAAATGGGAGGAAAAAAAAAAATTGTTGCCAAAATCTAGGAAGAAATTTTTAAAAAAGTGTTACGTTCACAATATTTTTATAATACTTTTACAACAAATCACAGGTGATTAGTTATTATTAGTTCAAATTTGATTTTAACACTGAGATTACTTTTTTAATCTAATAATAATAACCTGCTACTTAAAATTTGTTATAAAAATATTGTAAAAATTATGTGTACCTATTATTTCTTAAAAAAATAATAATAGTAATAGAATTGTAGCAATGGGATTGCCGAAATAGGTGGAGTAAAGTTTCACCTATTTAGGCAATACCATTCCCGAAAATGTGAAAAAAAAAAAAAAAAAAGAAGGAGAAAGCAATTGTGGCAATGGGATTGCCGAAATAGGTGGAGAAAAATCTCCACCTATTTTGGCAATCCCATTGCCACAATTCTATTCTTTTTTTCTTTTCTTTTTTTTTCCTTACGATAGGTACACATAATTTGTGAAAGAGAAAAAAAAAAAGGATTGTCATGTACACAATATTTTTACAACATTTTAACAATAAATCACACGTGATTAATTATTATTAGTTAAAAAAATTTGTGACAACTAATTGTGGCAATGGCATTGCCGAAATTGGGAGAAAAAAAATAATTTGTTTTGACAATTGTGGCAATGACATTGACGAAAATGTAAAAAAAAAAAAAAAAAAAAAAGTTTTGGCAATTGTGGCAATGCCATTGCCGAAAATGTAAAAAAAAAAAAAAAAAAAAAAATTGTTTTGGCAATTGTGGCAATGCCATTGCCGAAAATGTTAAAAAAAAAAAAAAATTTTGTTTTGGCAATTGTGGCAATAGCATTGCCAAAAATGTAAAAAAAAAAAAAAAATGTTTTGGCAATTGTGGCAATGGCATTGCCGAAAATGTAAAAAAAAAAAAAAAAATGTTTTGGCAATTGTGGCAATGCCATTGCCAAAAATGTAAAAAAAATAAAAAAAAATAAAAAATGTTTTGGCAATTGTGGCAATGACATTGCTGAAAATGAAAAAAAATAAAAAAGTTTTCGCAATTGTGGCAATAGCATTGTCGAAAATGAAAAAAAATATATATATTGTTTTGGCAATTGTGGCAATGCCATTGCCGAAAATGGGAAAAAAAAAAATTATGAAATCTGTGAAAGAGTAAAAAAAAAAGTTGTCATGTCCACAATATTTTCACAATAAATCACACGTGATTAATTATTATTAGTTCAAAAAAATTTGTGACAAATTAATTGTGGTAATGGCATTGCCGAAATCAGGGAAAAAAATCAAGTACAACTTACACGCTGTAAACTCAAGTACAATATTCTTATTCTAAAGTGATGTAAACAAAAACAAAAAAAAAAGTACTCAGAACGCAAGTACAATATTCTTATTTTGATGTGTTGTGAACAAAAACAAAAAAAAGTACATAGTAACAAAAAAATTTGTTGTTTGTGGCAATGACATTGCCGAAATAGATGAGAGATATAAAAAAAAGTACGCCTATTCTTATTCTTTCAGTATTTTTTTTGACTGAAACAGTTTGGTTTGTCACGTTCTTCTATGACAAAAAAAAGTGAAATGGAATTGTGGCAATGACATTACCGAAATAGGAGGGAAAAAAATTTATTTCAGTTGGATTTGGCAATACCATTGCCAAAATTGAGGGAAAAAAAAAAAAAAAAAACTTGTGGGAATGAATTTGTGGCAATGGCATTACCGAAATAGGATGAAAAAAAAAAAAAATTGTTGCAATTGGTTTGTGGCAATGGCATTGCCGAAATAGGTGAGAGATAACAAAAAGTACACATATTCTTATTCTTTCCGTATTTTTTTTTACTGAAATAATTTGGTTTGTCACATTCTTTTATGGTAAAAGTAATCTACGAAACAAACCCTATTTCAAGTACATTGATTATGCACGCTATAAACCAAAAAAAAAAAAAAAAAGTACATAGATTCTTACGTGCACGCTGTAAACAAAAAAAACAAAAAGTCAGTCAACCAATCACCTTAACTCCTCATCTCATCTGATTCTTATTCTCTCCATGCAATATATTTACCTATTCATCATATCACGCCTAAGAGATTTTTTTGTCTTTTTATTCTTTAGTATTTTTTTGACCGAAACAGTTTGCTTTGTGTTTCCATCAACCTTCTTCTACACTCCACTTTTATTCCCCTCATAAGTTTATCAACCATTTTCAATTCATGTGTGTCATACATTCTACAAACAACTATACGTAACAACACTTACAAATATCTATCCGTTCTTTTATCTCTTAGAAGGTGAGTTAAATCTCTTAAGTAGTTACTTTTCTTTTAATAATGTTCATGTTGATATGTTTTAGGGGCATAGCTAAGCATGAAAATCTTGTTTTTGTTAAATTATTTGTTCATAGTGTTAATATATTAATACTATTATTATGTTTTAAGTAGATGGTAGAAAAGTTGATCATTTTTCTTATCCATTCCGGCGGAATAATTAAACATAGAGAAAATGGGGTTTATTACGAAGGGCCACCTCCTTCTATGCTTTCATTAAGCCAGGGTGTTACATTTGAAGGTCTATGTAATGCATTAGCATCCACTCTTCGTATAAACAGAGAAGATTCAAAACTGACTATTTGGTATAGATTTCCTTTTCAATGCCATCCACATCCTATGACTTTCCAGCAAGTTTTGATAGAAGATGATAATGGTGTCAATGCAATATTCAATATGTTAGATCGCCAATATGGATTTGTAGGTGCAGAGTTATACGTGGGTGTAGAGCCCATAAGAAGCCATCGAGATGTTTTTCCCATTCGATATGCCAACGAAGGACCGAGTGCATCGTTTAGTTATTCACATGGCGGCCACTTCCATGATCCATATGCCACTCATATTGGTCATTATTCTCAAGATGCGGCTCATTCCCCAATCAACATTGGCAGTGCTGACTATCGTGCTCCATATACCGATGTTGCAACTGAGGACCAACATGTTCCTTATCGGCCAATGAACACCAGTGATGTTGACTATGATAATCCAACTGTGTTTGAAGCTCAGTATGACCAAACCGCCACTCAGTTCCCTGCTAATGATCCCAATGATACACATCGCATAGCTGCTACTACTGAAAATGCGGTCCATACATTATCAGAAAGGATGCGGGCCATGGATAGTGATGTCCAACCTGATGACGAAGAGGTCCTTGATGATATTGGAGATGAACAGGAGCCTTTTAATGAAGGTAATCATGAAAGCAGTCCAACTATGGCATTCCATCAACCTTCATCACTAAACTTTTCACAAAACACGTGGGATAATATAATTGATCCAACCCCACCATTTGAAAAGCCCACTCAGAGTATTTGGGACCCTACCCAAGAGTTTTATGTGGGTTTGCTTTTTGCTGATAAGGATGAACTACAAGTTGCTGTTAAACGCTATCACATCAAGAGGAACCAAACATTTTATGTAAGCGAGTCAGATCCAGAATGTTGGTTTGTAAGGTGCAAACATTGTTCTTGGCGTCTTCGAGCATGCTTCCGGGCTACATATGGGTTGTTTGAGGTTAGAAAATACAATGGTCCACACACATGTACAGAGTCCACGCTCACACAAGATCACGAGCAATTAGACACCCATGTTATTGAGAAAGAGTTGAGGGATGTTGTCAAAAATGATCCAACCATAAAGATTGCTTCACTTCAACAGACTCTTTACAATAAGTACCAATACCAACCTTCTTATTTTAAGGTGTGGGAGGCGAAAGAAAAGGCAATTGGTAGAGCGTTTGGTGATTGGGAAAAATCTTACCAATTATTGCCAAAATGGTTGAAAGCTTTGACTGATTCAAACCCAGGCAGCAGGGTTATTTGGAAAACAATACCTGCTACTATGCCAGGCTGTGCGATATTCGAGAGAGTCTTCTGGGCTTTTGGTCCATCAATTGAAGGTTTTCAACATTGTAGGCCAGTGATTAGTATAGATGGAACTTTCCTATATGGTAAGTACAAAGGTACGTTACTGATTGCATCAACGTGGGATGGTGACAACAAACTTTTTCCACTTGCCTTTGCCATTGTGGAGAAGGAAAATGATGATAGCTGGTATTGGTTTTTGCATTGTATTCAGATTAATGTCACTAATCAGGAAGGGTTATGTGTTATATTTGATTGTCACCCTGGTATAATGACAACGATACAGACTATATGTCAATCGACACATTGGTATCATTGTTTTTGCCTTCGCCATGTGGCTAGCAATTTCAATAAACAAATTGGGAGTAAAAACTTGAAGGCTATGGTAATGTGGGCAGGCATGGAGAATCAGTTGCGAAAGTATCAAATAACCAGGGATAGAATTACTCAATTAAGTGCAGATGGTGAAAATTATTTAAAGGAAATACTGGTGAAAAAGTGGACGTTAGCACACGATGGTGGACATCGTTATGGGGCAATAACCACAAACTTGTCTGAAAGCTTCAACGGAATTCTGAAGAGTGCTAGAAATCTGCCCATAACTGCATTAGTTGAACTTACATACTATCGTTGTGTAGCCTACTTTGCAAATCGGTATACTAAGGCATGCGCAAAGGTTATTGTCGGTGAACACATTACGGCCTATGCAAAGAATAAATTCAATAAATGGGAAAAAAAGGCACCAAAGCATTCAGTTATTGTGTTCAATCATGAAGATGGTCTGTTTGAAGTCAGAACACCAATAAATCCTAACTCTGCATATAGGGGTAATCATCGTCACCAAGTAAATATGAGGGCCAACACTTGTAGTTGTCAAAAATGGCAGGTTTATAAGATTCCGTGCTCACATGTCATTGCCGTGTGTAAATATCAAGGCATCTCTGCAATGCGATATATCGACCGCTACTACTATTTGGAAGAACAAGTTGCTTGCTATGCACCTAGATTTTGCATGGTTCAAGATAGTGTACATTGGAATGAGCCTGATTTCCCGGTCTTGTATCCTAATGTCAAGCTGCGCCGTGAAAAAGGTCGACCAAAAACAACTCGACTTCGAAATGAAATGGACGAAGGGGCAGAGCATCAACTAAGGCCATTGTGTAGTCTCTGTAGGCAAGAAGGCCATAATAGAAGAACATGCCCCACTCGAACTGTGGCTGGCTCCACTAGTGGCCAAACTGAATGACCCAACATAAGTATTCAATCTACTTTGTGCGTTGGTTGGACTGTTTTTATTTTTTATTATTTTTAGGAGTTGGACCGTATTGTTAGTTTGTATTATTTGAAAGAACATGGTACTAATTCCGTATGCTATGATGTTTTCTATCACTGCAAGTTGGATTGGGGTGTACGTTTATTTAGTTTGTTTGTGTGTGTGTGTGTCTCTATATATATATATATATATGTGTGTGTGTGTGTGTGTGTGTCTATATTTGTGTGTGTGTGTATATATATTTTTCGCCTGAGTAATTTTTTTTTTTTCGCCTTTATTTTTCTTTTTACGTAGAATCTAGATAATGCGTTTTGCTATCTTTTTCTTATGGATATGAGGTTTTGGATATTTCAAGAATACCCTGGTATACTTTGTGTGGCTCTATCACATGATATTGTGAATAAAAAAATAAAAGAAAACTTGATGTGTCTTAAAGAACAACACTTACAAATAGAAAAGGCAAAACACCCATGTGAGCAAAAGTACCATAACAGACAAAAAAGCTCAGCAAGAGAATAAAAGGTGTTGCTGAAATATATATATTGTGGTTGAATATTGCTAAATCCGGAGAATAAAAGGCTTCTAATTGTGTGTGTGTCTATATATATATATATATATATATATATATATATATATATATATATATATATATATATTCAAAAATATAGTTTTTATGGACTGTGTGTGTGTCTATATGTGTGTGTGTGTGTGTGTCTATATATATTTCGTTAACACCTGCTACTATGTTTACTTTTTATGGAGTGCTTGGGTCATTTACCATGTTTTAAAGTTTCAAATGAGGAAAGAAATCAAAGGGCCACAATCTGAAGAGGAAAAATCAGATTTGAGTACTAATCAGTATTTTAGATGTATCTCTCTCTTCAAAAATCCAATTGACTCAAGGCTGGATGGGCTGGAACCATGACTTAAATATCTACAACTTTTATGTTTTGAGTTTTTTGAAATTCACTAATTTTCTTGGCCGAAATTAACTCACAAATTGCTGCTGTAAATTTGGACGAAAATTAGATGGTGAAAGTTTTATTTTTGTTTGACACTTTTAGGAGGGTTTGGAAGAGAAGCTGTGGATAACAAAAATAGAAATGTACACCACAATATCCATCATGCAAATGGTGGAAAAGCAAAACAATAAAAAAGAAGCTAGCTCAGTACACACACTATATGTAAGAAGCTAGAAATAGAGACAAAAAATAAAGATATAGTAAAAGAAATGTTAAAGAAAGAAAATAGTACTCTTGAAGAATCTCTACATGGGAAGTTAAAAGAAGAGCTAGAACAAGAAAAGACTAACATTATAGTACAAGACAAAGCAAAAGAAATGATTGAAAGATAGAATAGTGAAAAGTTATGTAGAAAGCTAGACACAAAAGATGAAGTTATAAAAGACAGGCAAAAACCAAAAGCAAATAGTAGTCTTAAAGAATCTCTATGTACACCATGTTACAGACCGTAGAAAAGAAGAAAAGGCCAAGAAAGAAAAAGACAAGAAAAAAAAGATAAAAATAAAACAACATAAAGTACATACAAAACTAATAACTTTACAGGATGAAAACTCACTGGCTTGTCAATTGGATGAACACTTGACAGATGATGACATTAAAAGGTCAAAAGAAGATATAGAGACAGAGATTTGCTCTTATTCTCCTATTGCTTTTTTGCATAAGTACCAACATAAGTCCAATCTCCTCGTGCAGTAGAAAAGGCATAATATTTTTTGCGAAATTGTGAATAACAATGATAATACTTTATTATATTTTTAATAAACAGTCATTTTACATTGATTAGTGATTGCGACGATGGGGTACATGAAGTTTTTCTTGTGTTCCACAACATGGAGCTTGCCTATTTTCTCATTGTGGGTACCTTCGTGCTTGCACATGACTTTTCCCCATGCGCCTCGGCTGTGTTCTAATATCAACCTCTGTCTGATAATTACCCCTTTTGTCACTTTCATTATTTGAAGACACTTCCATCTCTTCTGTATCTTCTGCATCTTCCCCACTGTCCTCATTTGAGGCATTTTCCTCAGAGTCTGTTACGGAGGCCTCTTCCTCAGAGTTTGGAGCACATGCCCATGTATTTGGTGGCGTGCAGAAATCACCAACATTAAGGGATGCTTGGGAAGGTTGTGGTGTGCAGAAATCATAGATATAATGGCTATCTTGACCATAATTGTATTGCCCAGCATAGGATGGAGGTGGCGATGGGTGATAGGAGGCGGGTGTTGAACTAGGTTAAGAATAATGGTCATAGCTAAACAAATTCTCAAATTCTTGTCCTGTTGAAGTAGGTATCTGCCCAATATTTTGAAATAAATTAATACAGTACTCGTTGACATTAATTGAATTATACTCACTTAAGGTGGTTGGCTCATTACTAGCAAATGTTGACGGCCCAGCTTGGGTAGAGCTGTACATATTTCGCTGTGTAGAGGTAGATGGTCCAGCTTCATCATTTCTGTGTTGTCCACGTTGTGTAGAGGTTTGTGGCTATCTTCCTTGGTGCCTTTGTCGTCGCCCGAAGTGTCTCACCCTTTCAGTAGGGACAGAGGAAATATTTTCTTCCATCGATAACTTTAGGCGAGTAAGGCCCTCTACTATTGGTGGAAGGACTTGTTGTGCAGTGAGATCATTCCTTTGTTGATTTGCAACAGCCAAATTTAAAATATTATTGATTTCATTTTGCTGCCACGAAAAAAAAAAAAAAAAAACATTTATTCGTGCAGTATGATTGAAAAAGCTAAAATAATAATTTCTTATCAATATTAGTATAGTATTTTGTTTGTGTAAAAAAGTTGTTTTCAATATTAGTAAAGTATTATTAAACAACCTAGTACATGTGGGCAACTGCCTTTGGTATTGTGAATAGGTGACCATTTTGATGGTACCATGTGGTGTAGTCCACACCTAAATTGAAATTGTCATCCCCAACTACATGTTCGGCTCGCATGTTCCAAAGCCGGTAGTAATGTTCATGCTTCTCAAGCCAATTGACACCAGACTTTCCTGTCATCTTTACACAATGTACAGATTTATCAAAATTATCTGTAGGCCACTTTGGACATTGTTGCAACAACCCAAACTGTCGCATGACTCGTTCTAGGTGATAATACTCCACTATTTGGAAGCATAATAATGGCGCCGTTGTAGTCCATAGATTTTTTTCTGTAAGACACCATGGATGCAGATAATTATCGTATGGTGTCCAAAAAACCGGCAATTCCAATTACAATAACTATGTAATAATCAATCAAGACAATAATATAACTAGTAAATTAACCATTGATGCATTGTGATATATTACCTGGTCATTATTATGTGTGTCGTGATTAGAACGGTATGCACGCAGAACATGCGTTGGTGTGTGAGTAAACGTTCTCCTGGTATCCCACCTACACACAATTAATGATTGCCACTGATTTTAGGGTTTGGAAGTATCAAGGATAAATGCTACAGTATACAATATTGTCTAAAAATAGAAAGTAAATATTATACCTGCAACCGTATGGGACCTCGCCATTTAAATTTATTGGATTTATTGGAATTGGGGTTAGATATGGAAGATGCTCCTATGCCCATAATTGTAATATGAAAACAGGACCTGCAATCTCCGTGGTTTTTTGAATAGAAGCAGTACACAGCTCTTTATAAAGGAAAGCAAGTGTGGCACTACCCCAGCTATATTCCCCAGTTACACCAAAGTCATCTAACAGCTTAAGAAAGCAGCAATGCAATCTACTTTGGCTCTTATTTCCAAATAGTAAAGCCAAAACTTGGAACATGTATGCCCTAGCATACTGTTGGGTTGTTATAGCATTGACACCCTCTAGTAGGTTTGAGAATCTATTCTTTACCCATGTTATTTTAAGGCTTCCATATGTCAATGCTGTTGCAGGTGGTATCTCCCCGAGTAAATTATCACAAACTGCTTCCCATACCATATTGGTTGGTCCACACATTGCATTGCCATCAATAGGCAATCCTGTAGAGTAATAGACATTTCACAGGTAGGTAGGTGGAATGTATGGGTATCAAATTGCCATCGCTCCACCAAAGAAGTAACAAGACTCCAATCTATATCTATATGCGATAGGCGGGTAACACGGTATAGTCTACATTGATGCAAATATGGTGTGATACACTCACCTAACTGCCTTGGGGGGGGGGGGGGGGGTGCAAACGGTTGGGGTCGCACTCGTAAAGTGGAAACCTGATTTAACAAAAAACAAAAAGTACATATATATACAATGTTATATTGCTAATGTTGAAATTATTTTAATGTAAATTGAATAATTGTAGATATTATTAGGACATTAATAAATTTGGATCTTGCAACATACATTGCCTTCCATTGCATCATTAGAGATATGATATCGTTGTTACTTCATTTCAAATATATCCTACATTAAATGCTACAATGAGTTACCACAATTTTAAAATTAACAAAAAACATACATAAATTTAATTAGAGAGTTGAGATGCTTACCACAATTGTGATGCCAATTGAGAAAGTGAGAATTATAGAGTGATACTTGCAAAAAAAAAAAAAAAAAAAAAAACACACACACACACACACAATCAGATAGGCATAAAAAATAATTCATTAATCTAAAATTTGAATAACAACAACAACAACAACAATAATCATAATCATAGGCATACAAATAATATTAACTGCAACTACAACAATACATAATATTTTACAATGTATTAGCAACTGACTATTTACAAAGCACATGTTTATATAATAATAATAATAACAAATCTGTTAATTTCTAGAGCTGTAAGTTAATAAGCAAAGCAAAAAAACTTACATTAACAAAAAACTTACGATCCTTAATTGCGCACATTGAAGCAAAGTAAAAGAGTAACTGAATCTCAGATGAAGGACCTTATATTGTGAGGAGAAGCAATTCTAATTCTTCAGCAAATGAGGAGAAATAAAAAGACAAAGGGCACTTGCCTTGCCTTTTATTACAAACTGAAGAATAAAAAGACAGAAGAGAGTACTCGTTGGAGAATAAGAATCTATGTACGTAAGAATAATGCCGAATAAGAATCAGATGAGATGAGGAGTTGAGGTGATTGGTTGATTGAATTTTTGTGTTTTTGTTTACAGTGTGCACGTAAGATGATTGAATGTACGTAAGAATCAGATAATTGAATCTATGTACTTTTTTGTTTTTTTTGTTTTTGTTTACAGCGTGCACATCAATCATTTTTTTCTTCCATATTGTAATAATATATGTACTTTCTTTGCTTTTTTTGGTTTACCGTGTGCACATTAATCATTTTTTTCTTCTATATTGTAAGAATCTATGTACTTTACAGTGTACACATCAATTATTTTTTTCTTTTCTATAGTAAGAATCTATATACTTTCTTTGTTTTTTGTTTACACATCAATCATTTTTTTGTTCTATAAAAATCTATGTACTTTTTTGTTTATGTTTACAGCGTGCACTTTAAAATAAAAATTGATGTACTTAATCTATCCTTATTTGTTTAGAATGTACTTTTTTTTTTGTTTTTGTTCACAACACTTTAGAATAAGAATATTGTACTTGTGTTCTGAGTACCTTGTTTTTGTTTTTGTTCACAACACTTTAGAATAAGAATATTGTACTTGTGTTCTGAGTACCTTTTTTTTGTTTTTGTTTACATCACTTTAGAATAAGAATATTGTACTTGAGTTTACAGCGTGTAAGTTGTACTTGATTTTTTTTCCCTGATTTCGGCAATGCCATTGCCACAATTAACTTGTCACAAATTTTTTTGAACTAATAATAATTAATCACATGTGATTTATTGTGAAAATATTGTAAAAATATTGTGGACGTGACAACTTTTTTTTTTACTCTTTCACAGATTCTGCAACAATTTTTTTTTCTCCATTTTCGGCAATGCCATTGCCATAATTGCCAAAACATTTTTTTTTTTAACATTTTCGGCAATGGCATTGCCACAATTGCCAAAACATTTTTTTTTTTTTTTTTTTTACATTTTCAACAATGGCATTGCCACAATTGCCAAAACAAAAAAAAATTTTCTCCCAATTTCGGCAATGCCATTGCCACAATTAGTTTGTCACAAATTTTTTTAACTAATAATAACTAATCACGTGTGATTTATTGTTAAAATGTTGTAAAAATATTGTGTACGTGACAACTTTTTTTTTACTCTTTCACAGATTTCGGAACATCCTTTTTTTTTTTTTCCCATTTTCGGCAATGCCATTGCCACAATTGACAAAACAAATTTTTTTTTTCATTCTCGGCAATGGCATTGCCACAATTGCCAAAACAATTATTATTATTATTATTATTATTATTTTTTACATTTTCGGTAATGCCATTGCCACAATTGCCAAAACATTTTTTTATTTTTTTATTTTTATTTTTTACATTTTCGGCAATGCCATTGCCACAATTAGTTGTCACAAATTTTTTTAACTAATAATAATTAATCACGTGTGATTTATTGTTAAAATGTTGTAAAAATATTGTGTACGTGACCAGTTTTTTTTTTTTCTCTTTCACAAATTATGTGTACCTATCGTAGGAGAAAAAAAAAAAATAGAATTGTGGCAATGGGATTGCCGAAATTGGTGGAGATTTTTCTCCTTCTATTTCGGCAATCCCATTGCCACAATTGCTTTCTCCTTTTTTTTTTCTTTTTTTTTTTCCACATTTTCGGCAATGGTATTGCCTAAATAGGTGAAACTCTACTCCACCTATTTCGGCAATCCCATTGCCACAATTCTATTATTATTATTTTTTTTAAAGAAATGATAGGTACACACAATTTTTACAATATTTTTACAACAAATTTTAAGTGGCAGGTTATTATTATTAGATTAAAAAAAGTAATCTCAGTGTTAAAATCAAATTTGAACTAATAATAACTAATCACCTGTGATTTGTTGTGAAAGTATTATAAAAATATTGTGAACGTAACACTTTTTTAAAAATTTCTTCCCAAATTTTGGCAACAAATTTTTTTTTTTTCCTCCCATTTTCGACAATGACATTGCCATAATTCCATTCAATTTTTTTTTCCATTTTCGGCAATGCCATTGCCACAATTACCAAAAAAAAATTTCTTTTTTTTCCTATTTCGGCAATGGCATTGCCGCAATTGCTTTTTTTTTAGCACACAGGACACAGTACGGGCAGAAATTTGGGCAGAGGAATTTCGGTAATAGTGTTGCCGAAATTCCTCTTCTTTCTTTCTCCACCTTTTTGTCTTTCTCTCTCCTCATTTTTGTTGAATTTCGGCAACACTGTTGCCGAAATTCTTTCTCTTTCCTCAATTCCCCAATTAACTTCAAACAGTACCTATAAAGCAAATTAAGTTTAGAAATTGCAATATTAACCCAAAAGACTCCTACATGCTACATGAGTTCTTTTTCTTTTTCTTTTTTTTGGTATAACATGCTATATGAGTTCACCATAACGATGAAGTATACACCTTCAATTGATAGTCTATATTCCATAATGCATGAAGATTGTTGTTGACTTCGAAATAAAGTCTATAGCAATATCTAATAAATGGATACCTATGCAATTATCTTTTTTTTTTTTTTTAAGCATCTTTGATGTGTGCATCAACTGCTGGGTAAGAAAAAATATTTTGCTTAAAATTTTGTAAAGGGCCGGCTTATTTGTTTTGGGTATAATTGGTTGATTGGGCTTAATTTTTTTCAACTTCACTATTGATAATTTTTTTGTTGAGAATTTTTTTGGGTTTATATATATTTTGTTTTAGATTTTAAATACATAAATTTTTTTGTTATCTTTAAAAAGAGAAAAATGCTATAGCTACAAGTTTTTTTTTCAAATTGTTGATGTGGTAAATGATTATGGAAAAGTAATAAAGTGGTTTTAGTGGTGGATATAATAGTACTCTTAAAAGAATCAATAATATTTTTAAGAGGAACAAGGTGTAATTTTATATAACAAAATTGCTAAAAAAAATACCTCTGTATATAGTACTACTTACTATTATTTTTATAATAAAAAATTAGATAAATTGCAAGGTACATCTTCTAAAATTTTGATTACTTAAATTTTACATCTTGAAATTTGAGAAATTAGATTTTACATCCTAAAGTTTTGTTTTATTAATAAAATCTAACTCTTCATTAGTGACTCGCTTATAGCTTATGTGACGGTTAAATGACAAGCTGGTGTGCTGATATGTTTTATTTATTTATTTATTTTATTTTATTTTTTTGCAAAATTAACCCTACAAAAGGACAACGTTCCTAAGAAAGCACAACAGCTCAAGCACTAGCAGCTTCCAAAACCGTTTTGCCCAAACTCAAAACACAAAACACAGATCCTCTTACAACACTGAACTCATTCCCAAAATGCCTAACAGACACCTGCTGGGCCGCAAATTTAGCCCTTAGCTGCATCGTTGACGGCTCTAGATCCAGTCCAAGGTGGCGGCGACGCCCATGATGAGTTTCTCAAACACCCTCAACTCTCTGAATACATGATTTACAAAAGACATGCCAATCTGGGTTCTGCAAATCGGAATCTTTAGAGCTTATTTGCTTGTCCCACGAATTCAACCAGCCCCATGAGGAAATAAGGCATTTCACACATTCCTAATTTGATAAACAAAAATGAGAAATTGCACAATATTTGCCGTTGATAATATTGGCCTTGTGATCTGACATCTTTGTCCAACTAATTAGACAAAGATATGTGTTTGATTTGGGAATTGAGTTGAGTTTTGGTGTAATGGGATTGTAAGAGAATTGTGTTTTGTGCTTTCTTTGAAACGTTGTTGTTTTGAGGGCTGATTTGGCAGAAAAAAAAATACATATCAGCATGCCAGCATGACACTTAGGGGCGATTGGTGAGTGTTTTCAAACAATAATTTTCAGTTTTTAAACAATATTCCACGTATTTTCATACACTTTTTCACCTATATATATTTTCACAAAAGTTTTTAAACAACAATTTTTAGTTTTTAAACACATGTACCAAACGGACCCTTAATAGCCACATAAGTGAGTTGCTAATGGAGAGTTAGGTTTTACTAACGGAACTTTAGAGTATAAAATTCAATTTCTTAAATTTTAGAATATAAAATTCAAGAACTTCAGACTTTAAGGCTGAGATTGGATTGGGCGTTTGGCGTTTTTCCTTTTTTTTTTTGCACGCATTTGTGAGACTGCGGCTACTGTTCATGCACTGTTTAATGAACAGTAGCCACAAAGTTTGACTTTTCTATTTTTTTCAACCAATCAGTGCACATTGTGCACTGTTCATGGACCCACAAATTTCACTTTTCAGCAACTTTTTCATTAAAAATGGGTTCCACAGTACTATTTACACATTTAAAAATTATTTTGCTACAGTATTTTTTAGTTTTTATTTGTATCCAAACGGACTCTAAGAGTGCACTTTATTATTTATCCTAAAAATTTGAGTCAAATATTACCTCCGCATGTGTATATGTACAACATAAACAAATTATGAAAATATTATACTTATCCTAACCAAAGCATCAACTAGAACACAATTTTGTCACAATCTTTTTCATAATTTGTTAAAGTCGACAGCGGTGGCTCCATTAATTTTTTTCCAAAATTAAAAACTTAAATTAAACAATATTTAATATAAAAAATTTAATATATCGAGATTATAAACAGAAAATACACATGCAAATACGTGAAGTTTACAATATCTTTCAACAAGTTTTTATATCTAGAAATCATTACATAATTGTTTCATTATCAATACTATCAGCTATTTCACTTTCAACGTACACAACCAAGAAATCATTTATCCACTAATCGTCCTTTTGATTACCAACATCCTACCTTAGTAGGTAACAACATGGCTATCAAGATTAGTGATAGGGGTTAGGCAATTAAATTGATGAATGTAAGATTCTACTTTCCAATTAGGAAAAAAATGTAATTATAATTAATAATATACGTTTAAAAAATTGAACAAAAGTATTTTTGGACATAAATTACTTATAAAATACAATAATTATTATGCACCAAATTATAAAATAGATGAAAAAAATAAAATTTCAAACAATTTCAAAATTTTTAATATATAAATAATAATAAATGAAAAAAACAATAGGCCCATTTGGTTGTTTCCCAATGTTACCCTATTTTCATTCCCCAATACAAATTTTGGATTATTTTACTTCATAGCCTTAATACGATATAAGAGGGGTTAATAGTTAAAACTAATAAACAAAAAAAAAAAAAAAATGAAAGAAAGAAAGAAGAAGAAGAAGAAGAAAAATTTGAGTAGCTTTGGATTAGTTTGGTTGTGGTGAAAATAGGGGAGATAGAAAATGGGAGAGAGAAAATATGAGAGAAAGGGGACTCTTGGGTTGTTTGGTTGGAATGGAAATTGAAAAGATTTTGGCTAGGCGCAGAAGCTTTCTCCTGATTTAGAGAGAAACTCAGTTAATTTTGCTACTATCATCTCATTTACTTTTTTTTTGCCCCAGAGCTATAACGTTCTAACAGGTATCTCTCTCTTTGATTTTATCTTTTTTCTTTTTTTTCCTTCTATTTGTTTTTTCTTTCTTTGATGGTTTGTTCTCTCTCTCTTTCTCTCTCATACTATTTTTTTCTTGATGTCATTTACTCTTTTTTTTTTTCTTTGTTAGCTTGTTTAGTATCTGTGGGGGCGAAAACTTGAGCCTTTGCATTGGGCTTGAGCCCCACTCTTTAATAATAATGTGTCCGACAAGAAGAAAGCATGGGAAAAGGCCCCGTAATAGATAATAGAGCAGATAAATATCCAAGGGTGTTGGTCCGAGAGGGTCATCCTCCTCGGATCTGACATATATCAATAAAGTGAGCTTCGTCTTGCTCTAGACCACCTTCCAGGAAGCTCGAGCGACGAAGATAGACTTCAAATGTACAGGGAAGGGATAAGAACACAGAAATATCTAAGGAAAAAGCTGCTACCACCGCATTAAATGCATTACAGCAGCTTTCCTGGCTGCATTAATGTGGAGAAGACCTCTGAACAGTGTTTACAACCACTTTTACTCCCAGAAAATCAAAAAGCTGTGGGAAAGGAGAGAAAAACTCGAGTACGAGGTTAGAAAGTAGACAAGTGGACGGTAGGATTGAATAAAAGATAACTATATAATAGAGTAAAGCTTCCAGAAGAAAGGGATCGAGAGATATTAAGGAAAAACATTGAGGAAGATACACTATAACATTAAGAAGAACACCAACGGAAATAGCCAATTTGTCTAAGAACTTCCTCCTTGGATATCATCTGAAATAGCCTACTTATCCTAAAAATTATTCCTCGGACTTGATCTCAGCATTTGATTGTGTTTTATCCTCCTCGGACAGACTTATAACCCCTATTAACTGTTATAAAACTCATCACCAGCCCAATTCTTTCACCCACTCTCATAAATTTATTGTATTGGGCTCATTGGGCCCATATCCTATTCCATCTGGGTTTGGGCTACAATTTGTGACCCTACAGTATCAATCTATGTATTACTTTGGGAAAAATGCCCATACACCCCCCTAAACTTTGAAGTAGTGGCCAAAACAACCCATAAACTTTTATTTTGGCCAATTTACTCATTCAATTTTTGACACCTGCCAAATAAGTACTTCAGTTAGTTTGGTGTTAAAAAACAAATGGGAAATATAAAAAAATATATATATATATATATATATATATATATAAAGGGAAACTCATGTGAGAGGCAACTAACATTACCAAGGGTGAATCAGTTTAGTTGAGAGGGAGAGAGAAAGCTTGGATGAAAGAGAGACGAACTAGAAGTCTAGAACTAGAGTCTTCACTCCGCTGGTATGTTTTTTTTTTTGGGGGGTAAAATACGATTTTGGTCCTTAAACTTTCTCAAATATTTGTTTTTTGTTTCTAAACTTTAAAAAGTTCTTTTTTCATCCCTAAACTTTGTAAAGATTTTTTTCATTAGTTTAGAGACAAAAATAAGAATGAAAAAATAACTTTTTTCAACAATTTAGGGATGAAAAACAAACTTTTGTAAAATTTAAAGACATAAATAAAACATTTTCAATAGTTTAGGGACAAAAGATGGACATGTTAATAGTATAGGGACGAAATATGAACTTCTTAAAGTTTAAGGATGAAAACCAAACTTTTGATAAAGTTTAGGGATCAAAATAGTATTTTACCCTTTTTTTATTTTTTTATTTTTCTACTTTGTGTTTTTCCAATCCTCCATCTGCAAGTTTCTGTTGCAATGTTTTGGTTTGGTTTAATTTTCGAGCTTACCCTTACACTTACCCTTGTGTTTCAAGGCCTGTGATGGATTGGGTTGAGTTGATTGTTATAAAATTTTCATTCCATCAAAAATTGTTTTGAGCAGCTATACAATTGTTTGATGAAATGCCTGAGAGAGATATGGGCAGTGTTTTTGGTTTTTTGGTATGGGTTTTGGTTGTTTGGCAGGATTTTAGATGGGTTTTCAATTTCTTGATGACAATTTCCATGGTCAGGTTTATGTGGTTTCATGGCATATTTATCTAATTTTGAAAAAAGTGAGACGAACTTGGTGCTGGTAAATTTTTAATTAATGGGTTTTGTCAATTTGTAAGTAAAATTTTTTGTTTTTGAATTGGTGGAGCTATTGTGAAGGACATGATCATGATAGTATTTGTTTTAGTCTGTGGGGTTTTTATTGATTTCATTAATTTTTTTTTTGGAAGTTTGTTATTGCTTTGTAGTGGCCTAATTTGGTATATGTCTAGAAACTCAGTTTCCATGATTGCCACTGTGAATAATTTGTATCGTTTTTTGTTTTCTATTCAGAGAATGATTAAATTATCTAATTGATAGCTGTTAGAGATATCTTGTATATTCATGCTTGATTGCTAAAGGGTTCCAGCACCTAATGGAAGACTTCAATGCAGAAACCTTCAAATGCTTTGCCATTTGAGTTCTTCCTGATCATGTCCTTCACAAACCCTTTGAGCGTGGCATTACTAGGAACTATGATTCTCATTGGATTGGCTTATGTAGGCGTTGCCCAACATATGGGAACCAAATTTAACCCAGCTAGCCAAGCTTTTTCTGTTGTTTTCTTAACACCACTATTCTTTACATGTGGCAAATGTCTAATTCATTGTATTTCTTTCCATCCACATTCACAAACTTGAATTTTGAAGTTTGTGATAGCATTTGTTCTTTGAAACATATTTCTCCACTTAAGATGATTCTATTAGGCCAAATTTTGAAATCTCTAGAGCTGCTGGTAGGATTGTGGTACCCTTAGCAGCATGTGGTTACTTAATCAAGCTTTAGTTTTACAATCAACTATTATGGTTTTCCTTTTTTTGAGTCATATGGTGCAAATACCAGGTTTTAGGTGTTCATTTGTTTCATTTTGGTTTCACATATTTGTATTTGGTTTCTAAGTTGTGCATAGTCTAATAATTTTTGTTTTTTGTTTTTTTTTGTTTTTTTTTTTTTTTTTGAGGTTGTGTAGGATTGTAATGTATGTAACTACTCTGAGTGGCATGCCATTGAATTCACACCAAGAAGCGAAAGTGTTATTAATGGACTATTCGACACTGTTGATGCCCACTTTGGCAAGGAGGCCCAACAATAAGAAGAAGCCCAACAATATGGGAGGGAATAAAAAAGAAGAATTAGCAAATTGAGAAGAAAACCATTTAAGCTTGAATGGCAGGAATAATGGTCCATAGGCCTATAAAATAGCAAAAGGGCCTCGAAGAAAGCAAGTAGGCCCAAAGGAGCCCGAAGAAAGAAGTAGTAAACCCATTGGGCATTATAGGAAATGGAAAGCAAGCAAAAATGGGACAAAGGAGGCCAAAGGAAGGAACTAAGCAAATGGGGTCGGTCGAAAAGCCTATAAACCCCGAAAGTAAAGGATATGGTAATTTGGGCCAAGGAAGCCCAAAAGACTTAATAAAAGTCCATGGGAATGAAGGATTGAAATGGGCCTAGGGATGCCCGAGGAAATGAAACGGGCCGAGAATGCCCAAAAGAATAAAATGGACCAAGGAAGCCCCTAAAGCGATGGAATGGGCCAAGGAAGCCCCAAAGCAATGAAATGGGCCAAGAAAGCCTAAAATAGCATGAGTACAAGCCTAACGATAGTACTGAGCTACTGGAACTGAGCAGAAGGAAAATGTACAGTAGGCCCAAAAGAGGCCTAACAAGCACAAATCAAACAATAGCATGGTAGAAACAATGGGGCGACATGGTATGAGTGCTAACCGACCCGCAAAAAGGGTAAGGGTTGGATTGAAGAAGGAAAGGCCCATGCCCTAGCAAGACCCAGCCTAGGGAGGAAGCAAGATATAAAGAATGAAAGCCCAGTGACTCATCCACGCCACAAGAGGCCAAGAATGAGTGGCAAAATGTGCAGCAAAGGCCAGACAAGCCCCTAGGTCATGGCAAACACATGATGAACAACAGACAAGCCATGGACACACATGGAAGTGGAGCACGCACAAAGCTCAAGCATCACCCACTTGTGCCTAGCCAATACAGGAGTGGTGGGCCATGGATAAGAGGTAAAAGAGGGCATGGTTTGGCAGTGGGGAGAAGGGGAAACCCAATTTTGGGGTTCCTACTTAAACTCTTTTGGGGGAAATGTCCTGTTGGGATTACATACCACCCAAAAGAGGGAAAGATGAGCTAAAATCACTAGGTGCATGCCATAGGGGTTAGTAAGAGAGAATGCCCACCCTATTTGGATGGGAATGCCACGGGGAGTAAGAAAACAAAATAAAACTCTTTTGTCTAGGAATGGGAGCATGGCCAGCACAGGTAAGTAGTGATGGCTGAGCAACCAACAGACCAGTGGGTGGTCTGGGAAGGACACCTATACCAGGACAAAAGTAGTTAAGGGGTAAAACAATAATAACCCATCAAGATAGGCAGTATAAAAAGGGCCTTAACTGTGCATGGTAAGGAGAACAAGAAGAAGGGGGAAAACAGAAGAGAACAGAGGAAATGAGAGATTTAAAAAAAAAAAAAAGAAGAAGAAGAAGAAGAAGAAGAAGAAGAAGATAAGAGGGAAAACAGGAAACTTAGAAAGGAAAAGGGCACCAGAAAGGAAAAACAGAGAGTGAGCAAGAGTATAATGGGCATATACCAATAGGCTATTCCCTTCTCTCCCTCTAAAAGTCTGCTCTCTAGTGAGGGTTAAGAAATTCAAGGATAAGCCATTTAGGCCAATTCTCTCAAAGTGGGCAATTTCTGTGGCAGGATTTCCCTGTGAGATTGCCTACATTGAAGAGTGGTTCCCTTCCTGGACTTGACTCCATTGAGAAATCAAGCATGACAGACTAACCATATTTCCTTTTATTTTATTGATCAAGCATAAATATCATTTCCTTTTCTTTTTATCTTTGTTATTAATTCATTTTTGCCGCATTTATATCACTGCATTATTTCCTCCTTTACTAAGATCATAATTTAGCTTTTCCCTTTTTTGGTTGACAGTAAGCATTTTCTTCTTATTTTCGTCGTATTACACTTGTCTGCCATAACTTCTTTGTAACAGTTTCCTCTACCGTGGGCATGTGTCCAAGGTCCTAGCAAAGGGGTTCGAGCTTGTGCACAAGCTGGCGGTGTGTTGTAGTCAAACTAGTCCTAACTCTCCTATCCAAAATCATTGGGCTGTAACATAGCCGAAGACAGCCCAACCTATAGTTGCAAAAAAGGCCCACCATAGACACTAACTAAAGGCTGGAGAACAAAGCTGGCATAAGAGGATCCCTAAATGGCTTTGGTTTCTTAAATCAATAGTGAGAGTATGATAGACATTTGTATGGGGTCCAAGTGTTAACGTTGGAAGTCGTCTTTACTTGTTGTAACTATTTATGTAGGAGTACTCAAAATTAGATGTAATGCACTAAAACATGTTCACAACTATGTGATGTTCAAGTATGGAATTAATGGCATTCCATTATTGTATGAGTTCATGAGAAAGCTTATAGCTTGAAATACTAATGTAACAATCCATGGTGACAATACTTTGTCTCCTTTTCTCCGCTTAACCTGTGCACCAGTTGCATATTATTTGTTACGTTCATGAGAAAGAGTATAAAGAAAATTATCAAGGATATACTGGAAATATATTCTATTAGGAAGAGGCCAATATATGGCTTGCATAAGTAATTGTAATTTGCATTAAGTCACTACAAGCTATGGTAAATTGCTCTCCTTAGCCACCATAAATTAAATTATCATTGAGTGTTTACAAATGGTAAATTGTTTCACAAAAAATAACCTAATGAATCAATAATTGCACTTTTCCAGCAGTATTAAAAAAATTATATATACTGGCCTATCACTACAAGTTATACAAATTGGTGGTCATCATTCTCCTCAACTAACATTGCGAATATCAATTTATTTGATCCCTTTGATATACATTAAGAGATGAAATACAAAACCAAAAGGTTTACATATAGTAAATTGTTCTCCTCAGCTACCACGAATTGTAATACCCAATAAATCAATCATTACACTTTTTCAGCAAGTCTCTAAGAAAAGTGAAATATTACTACCCACATTGCAGTTGCAAGCATGCTGAGACAGAGCTTATACATGATTTACCTAATCTATATGTAGATTGAAGAAGAAGAAGAAGAAACTTCAATGGAGCTGGCAGTTTGAGTTTTCCAAATATATTTTAATGAAAACACAGATAAGACAAGAAGTAAAACAAAAAATTAATACATTCAATAGATCCATTTGATCAATATTCCTAATCGCTAAATATACACTTGCTCCCCTAACTTGAGCTAATCCAACTTCCATTTTGCAGTATTAAGATGCCTAGAAAGAAAACCCCAAAAGTTAATTCATTAGGTGTTGTGCTTTTCCTTTCACATACATGAGAAACAATCAAAAGTGACATCAATGTCCTCTCATGTTTCATGAGGCATTGCTACCTGAACTGTTAGCCTTTGTGAATCATAACCATTGTACATGTTCATTAAATATCTTGAAGGATTGAAGCCGCTCAAAATCACTACAAAGAAGGAAAAAAACTGAATTCAAATGCAATAGAAATAGAATCCAACGCAAAAACACAATCTGAGTCACATTCCACACTTACAGTCTACAGATAGGAGAAAGGACAATGACAGCACCAAATGGGATATAGGAAGAAAGTGGTCCTCTCTAGAAAAGGCAAATACTACATAAACCAGACTATGGAAATTATCGCCAAGAAATTGCAAATCCATCTAAAATCCTACCAAACATCCAAAACCCAGTCGAGCAGTGCCCATATCTCTCTCTGGCATTTCATCAAACAATTGTATAGCTACTCAAAACCAGTTTTGATGAAATGGAAATTTTGCCACAACCAACTCTACCCAATCCACCACAGGCCTTGAAACACTTGGGGTAAGTGTAAGGTAAGCCCGAAAATTAAACCAAACCAAAATACTGCAACAGAAACTCGCAGATGGAGGATTGGAAAAATAGAGAGCAGGTAAAAAAGAAGAAGAAAAAAAGGCATACCAGCGGAGAGAAGACTTTGGCACCGAATATAAGGTTGCTCTAGACTACTGGTTCGTCTCTCTCTCTCTCATCTAGCTTTCACTCTCCCTCTCAATTAAGCCGATTCACCCTTGGTAATGTCAGTTGCCTCTCACGTTAAGTTTCTTGTTTTTAACACCAAACTAACAGAAGCACTGATTTGGGAGGTGTATAAGGTTGGAGTAATATGGCTAAAATAAAAGTTCAAGAGTGTGGCCACTACTACAAACTTCTGGGAACGTAGGATCATTTTTTTCTATTATTATTTTTCAATGTTTTTAAAAAAAAATTGTAATAAATATAATACCAAAGACAAATAAAATTGTCTTAATTTTTATATATTTTATTTTATTAATTTTAATTGATGATAAGTAATATTTTATTACAAGTAAATTACTTTTTATATATAATATAATAAGGACATAAGTAACATAAGTGTAGACACTCAATTTTGCACCCATAATTTAATCTTGGAAGATGACTGAAATGATCGTTCTAAGTACCCAAAAATCATAATTACATTTATAAGGTTGGAGTAATATGGCTAAAATAAAAGTTCAAGAGTGTCTGGCCACTACTTCAAAGTTCTGGGAATGTAGGATCATTTTTTTCTATTATTTTTTTTCAATGTTTTAAAAAAAATTGTAATAAATATAATACCAAAGAAAAATAAAATTGTCTTAATTTTTATATATTTTATTTTATTAATTTTAATTGATGATAAGTAATATTTTATTACAAGTAAATTACTTCTTATATATAATATAATAAGGACATAAGTAACATAAGTGTAGACACTTAATTTTGCACCCATAATTTAATCTTGGGAGATGATTGAAATAATCGTTCTAAGTACCCAAAAATCATAATTACATTTCATGCATTAAATCATTCATCACAGTACATAAAAATGATTTTGAGATTCAAACGATCGTGACGATATGCCTAGTTTCCAAATTGGACCGTTGGATTGAAAGATATCACAAGATCAAGTTTTCAAAATCTGCATATATTCATTTGGGTGGAATTGATCACATGTGATTAATTGAAATTAATTTGGATTGGTGAATAATTAAAATTAATTAAATAAATTTTTGTGATTGGTTGTTGATTTGATTAAAAATAAGTTTGGTTGTAGGGGAATAAAATGAATAATCTGATAATGATAAAATTGGATTTATAATTAAATTTTTTAGATTATTATCTCTGAGATAATTATTATTTAAAGATTTAATTATCAAGTTAAAACAAATTTTATTGAGAATACAAGTCCAAAATACATCCAAGTACGATTCTTGGCCTAGAAAAATGCCCCAAAAAAAGCCTAAAATGTACAAGAAGGGGAAACTAGGCCGAGCACTAAGGACTGCCAATTAGTACTCCAAGAGTGCCAATCGGCACTTGGCAAGTGGCGATTGGCACTTCCATGGTGCCGATTGGCATAGGTTGTAAATCGGGCCCAAATGCAATTAGTTTAGGTCTAGATCCATCAAATTCAATTTTTTTGGTATAAAACCTGACCTAATTCGTATCTGCTGATTTTCTAAGCAACCGTAGCTTATTTTTTAAGCAGATAAACCTCTATAAATAGAGGTGACCACTCAAAATTCAGCACCCCTCTACCCCTTAACGTTAAAGAAACTTTGGAAGTTTGACTTTAAGATTTTCTTTCCTGTTAGGTGATAATTCTTTAGGGCTCAGAGAGATTCACTCCCTTTGACTCTAAAGCAATTCTCCTGTAGAATTTTTTCGTGTAATTGATGTAGGTATCAATTTTACTCCTTTATTAATATGTATGTTTGAGTGTTCTTTCCTTTTATTAGCATGTGTACCTAGCTATACTTTCCATGTTAATATGTGAATAGTAATTTCTGATATGATTTTTTTTTTTGAATCTTTGTTTCATCATAAAAAAAAATATGCCATGATTTTTTTGATTCACATGTTCAATCATATAGATTTAGGATGTTCATGATATAATCTTAGATCTATGGTTCTCTGTTAATTAAAAATCAGATCTGAAATTCTTTCTTTAAAATTTATTCTGTTTCATATTAAAAAATTAGATTTGAAGTTCTTTATTTAAAAATCATTCTCATAATAAAAAATCAGATATGAAATTATTTCTTTAAAAATCATTATTTTTCCTGATAAAAAATCAAATAAAAAATTCTTTCTTTAAAAATAATTCTTTTTCATAATAAAAAATCAGATCTGAAATTCATTCTTTAAAACTCACTTTGTTTCATAATTAAAAAATCATATCTAAAATTCTTTTTTTATAATTGTAAGGACCAGATTTGACTTGGAGCCCCAAAACAAGAATGGATCCAGGCCCACAAAGTCCGAACAATAAATTTGTAGAGTGTAGGGTAAAAAGCTAGTCTGGATCTAGGACCAAGATATTGGGTTACAACGTTAAAGAGAAAGAGTTATATATCCGTATCAGCACAAAGAATATCCTCGGACATGACCCAATGCTCTTTTCTAGAATATTTTTTTGCCCCTTTTTCTTTCCCCCTCCTTCACCTTATATACTATGGATCCTTTACCTTTTTCCCCGTACACGTGTGGACTGGGCGTTTCCTGTCCTTTTTCTCCATTCCTCTTGCCCTTTCTTGAATCTTCCATCCTTAGCTGGAAGGCTGCGCATTCACTGTTCAGGTATCACCTCCACATTAATGCGGCCAGAAGGTTAGTTGGGCGGCATTTAATGCGGAGGTGACAGTACCCTTAGATATTTGTTATTTCTTATTATTATCCTTTATTTGATATATTCCCATTCACTTTGTGGTAAGGTTTGCCCCAGGCGTTGCTCTAAGTGATTAATAAGTTCACCAGATACCTCGGATAGAAGTTCCGAGGTGACCATCGTCCTCGGACACGGTCAAATTCCTCGCAAGCAGGCTCCACCTCTCCTCGGAGGGTAATTTTATCCCTTCTTTTGTTGGTTGTCCTCGGATATTCGCCTACCCTCAGACTGGACATTGGGCTTGACCCTTTCTTACGCCGTTTGTATATATGGGTCTAGATATTGGGCCTAGCCTCCTTCAATGCAGTTTGAACGCAGGACCCAATTGGCCCCCACAATAATCATTCTTTCTCATAATAAAAAATCATATCTGAAATTATTCCTTTAAAAATCATTCTTTATCATAATTAAAAATCAGATCTAAAATTCTTTCTTTAAAAATCATTATGTTTCATAATAAAAAATCAGATTTGAAATTGTTTCTTTAAAAATTCTTTCTTTAAAATCATATTTGAAATTATTTCTTTAAAAACCATTTTTTTTTTCATAATAAAAAGTCAGATTTGAAATTGTTTTTCATAATAAAAAATCAGATCTGAAATTGTTTCTTTAAAAATCATTCTTTTTTATAATAAAAAATCATATTTGAAATTCTTTCTTTAAAATCATATTTGAAATTATTTCTTTAAAAACCATTTTTTTATAATAAAAAATCAGATCTGAAATTATTTCTTTAAAAATCATTATTTTTTATAATAAAAAATCATATTTGAAATTCTTTCTTTAAAAATTCTTTCTTTAAAATTATATTTGAAATTATTTCTTTAAAAACCATTTTTTTTCATAATAAAAGGTCAGATTTGAAATTCTTTCTTTAAAACTCATTCTTCATCATACTTGAAAATCATATTTGAAATTCTTCATTTAAAAATCATTCTTTTTCATAAATAAAAAAAAAACAAAAAAAATCATAACTCAAATTTTCGTTAAAAAAATCATCTTTTTCCTAGCTAAAATTAGATCTGAGTTTTTCTCACCGAAATTTATTGGAAACCTAATCTCCACTTTGTCATAAAAAATCTTTTTTTAAAAAAAAAAAATTTGTTATGAGATCTATTTTTTGAAATATTGTTTTCCATATTAAATATCAAATCTGATTTCTTTACATAGAAGAGTATACGGGTATGAAGTCTTTAAATAACATTTGGCCATAGATCTAAAAGGCTTGCATAACATGTTGCATTTCATAATCTGTTGTATATCATTGTTTAAGGGTAATTAAATGATCATTTAAAGTCTAGAAGACATAACTTTGACCAGGCAAAATGGGTGCCTAACACCTTCTCATTCTATAACCTAACCACCGAACCATAGATTTTGGTTCGTAGAATAGTGCCTTGTCTTTATTTTATTTTGGTAGATTGCATCTAGGACCAAAACTTTGTATTTTTTACATAGATTGTATTTAGGACCAAAACCTTGTAATGATATTCTACCAAATTGTTTTTGTACATTTAATTAATGAAACATGAGGTATTTTAGATATGTAAATTGTATATTTTATTTTTTCTTATTTTTTGTAATAAAAAATAAGTGGCGACTCCAAATAACCCAAAAAAGAGGTGTCGATGCCTTTCTCTTTTGATTCAGAGCACCCCAAAAAGTCCTAGTCTCTCACAATAAGAGTAAATTTTCATAAATTACTTCTTCCATCCTCTCAATTTTATGCTCAACCGAATAAAAGAGTTTTGCATAACTCCACAATTTTACCCACATCCCAACACTACAAGGGAAAAATAAAATCTCTTCTATCCCTTCATTTTTCCATCCTCTCTCTATTTTTTATCTCCCTCCCCCCACTTTTCCATTCATTCAACCAAATAGACACTTGGAGCAGGAAATGTACCAATATTGTACTCATTCATAACATCAAATAAAATCAAATCAAAAGAAAGGAAATGGGTTCACTAGCCATCTCTACAAAATTTGAATGTATTGTCAACATTTTCTGCGTTGGGCTAAATAAAAGCACCAATTATTTGTTAAATTTTTTGGTATGACTTGTATTTGTTCTGAGATTGAATTATATTCTAGCTTAATCTAAGTGTATATGTGTGTGAAATTCCCTCTTGAAGACTTGAACCTTGGCCTGCTCCCCACACCTAACAAGTATTTATACTTATGGAGTAACCATTACGCTAAGGGTGCACAGTAGAGGTTCAACTTTTTTTTTTTTTTTTTTAATATCAATTTTATTTTAGGTATTCAACAATCCACATTAATTTAAAATTAGTGTGTTCACATGAACATCTTGATCAATACGTAACGTCGCTCTTAAGAGTCGATTGTAAATGGTACCAAATCACTTTTACGTAAACTACAACTTTTTTTTTTTTCATCACTCGTAATAAATCATTTTAGCATGTTATAGAAAAAGCATCCCTACACTTTAGTGCACAAGCTTTGAATACTGTCTCATGACTCATTCATTTAATAAAGAAAAAAACATTTTATATCATTTTTCATAAAACATTGATATACTAGGATTTTTTTTTTTTTTTTTGAATAAAGCTCTAGATGGTAATGAAGTGGGATAAGGTCGAATCATGAGCAAAACCAATGCCCTCTGCATCATCTCTTCGAGACAAGGAAAATATGCATGGGACAGAACAGGGCAAGGTGGATCATGCAGGGCAAGTCGCTTTTGCCATCATATGTGATTGATAATGCTATTGTCACAAATTTTTTCACAACAAATTGCACAATTCCTAAGTTTGTCAACTTTGAGTGATGGGAAAAAAAGTGATAAATTCATTATTGTTTGTTGTGTCTACCATGGTTTTTTAAAATTAGAATGGGCCGGCTCATTGAACTGAGAGCCAGATCAGCTGGTTGAACTAGGAACTGGCCACCAGTTCAATTTTAAAAGCCCGCAAAACTGAAAATTTTATTTTGTAGCGAGCCTCTTGAACCACAGTTAAACCGCCTTGTTTGCTGAACCGAAGATGATTTTTCCAGTTGAATATGTGTTTTTCTTATTACCAGAAAAATTTCGTTCGACAAAAGCCAAAATCTATTGTTCTCATTTGTTATCACAGTCCAAGCCATCTCATTTGCCAGATCTACTGGTTTGGGGAAGAGAGGCTGAGAGGGAGGCGGAGAGAAATTGAGTATAGAGTGAGTGAAATAGAGACTAGGAAGAACCTATGTCTCCATATTTGTTTGTTGCTCATCTTGTTTGTTTGGAGAAGAGACTAGGGAAGAAGCAGATTTGGAATGGGGGCATGACTAATGACTTGTCTTCTTGTTTTTTTTCTCTCTCTCTTTTTTTTTTTTTTTTTTTTTCTAAATTTTTTACCTCAATATTATCAATGTCTTGTGCAAGATTTTCAAATAAAATAAAATAAATCAATATCTTGTACAAACTTGTTAAAATATTTTAATAATAAGCGAATACTTATTTAATAATATCATATTATTTTTAATTACGATGTGTAGGAGGCAAAAAATTTTCAAGACAATTACAAAATGCCACATAAAAATTTAGTGGCAAATTCTAAATTAGTGTCATTAAATTAATTAAATCAAATAATGACATGTGTCATCCAAATTAACATCACATTAGCATATTAAAATTTGCCACTTGTCATTGGGCCCACAAGATAAAGATAAATTTCCTATTCAATATTGATGGATAATTATCTTTATTAAAATAAATAAATAAAATAGAGATAATTATTTATCTTTATTGATTATTATATTTATCAAAATAAACAAATAGAGATAATTATCTCTAAGCAAAATTTGGGCCAATCAAAGTCTACTATATCTTTTCAAGCATATTAATTCAAAGTGGAGTTTATCCTCTGAAACCACTATAAATAGAGGACTTCCCCTTTCATTTTGAGGACAAAGTTTCCAAGAAGCCAAAGTTTTGGAGAAATTCTGCCTCTAAAGCATCGAAGAATTTCAACCTAAAATCCAAGAATCTTCGAAGAACTTGAAGAACATTCGAAGGACTTGAAGAACATTCAAAGGATTTGAAGAACTTGAAGAACAAATCTCTAACAAGCTCAAAACCAGAGATTTGTTGTGAAGAACGTTCGGTCCATCTTCTAACCAAAGCCAAGAGGATTTCTTGTTTAAGTCAAGTTCAAAGAAGATAGAATTAGAGGAGCACTTTTTGTAAAAGAATCAAAACAGAGATTGCACTCACTACTTGATTAATACAAAAATATATTTGTGACACCTTTTTCAATTTGTTTGATTTTCTACAATTGAGAAATTTTGTGTTCACAAATTTCTGGTACGCCCGATGGGACCATCTCTGCCTCTCATCTCTTCTTCGTCAACTTTTCACATATTCTAACTCATGGCTTCAAAGAAGACTCAAATCAACAATCCTCTTTTTAGAACAAGTGAAGTTGATCCTACAATGGATTTTGACACTTCCTATGCTGGACCCATGACAAGGGGAAGAACAAAAGCTCTTGCAGAGGTCTATGCTCAAACAATACCCATACTCCAATCCTCACCTGTTTTCAACACTTCTAAAACTCAGAAGTTGCAAACAATTTCATCTACTTAGGGGGCAAGTAAAGATGTAGTTGGTCTAATCAAAGAAATGTTGCCTCAGCCAGCTTTGTCTCAAACATCGGAACCAATCAAAGAAGCTCCAATGGTTGAAGAAGAAAATGAATCAACCAATGGCTCTGATTTCTCTTGTTCAGAAAATATCCTTACTTCCAAGTTTAGAGACCCTTCTCACACTATTAGTTCATCTACCATGTTAGTCATGATGACTAACACTACATCTCTAGAAAAACAAGTCTTGATGATAGCTCAGACCTTAGAACAACTAATGAAGCCCATGACAGAGAGGGAAGCTGCAAGAGATGCACAAATAGCTTTCATGATGAACAAAATGGGGAATTCATCTGGATCAAATCATGAAAACAAAAGCTTGAAGCCAAAACAACCCCAACACGATATAGCCGAGACTTCAGCAAAGGGTGAGGAAAATTCAAAAAATCTCAAGCTTTTTGCAAATGAGTCAATCTCTTCTAATCAGCGCAAGGAGTTAATCAAGGAAGCTATCAAAGACCAAGTTGGCGAAGGTGGAAGTCAATCATCCATTGCCTATGCAAACCATATACCCAAAGGATAGATCTCTTAAGGATGCCTCCAAATTATCAACCACCGATGTTCCAATAGTTCAAGGGTAAAGGGAATCCAAGGCAACATGTAGCTCATTTCATGGAAACTTGTAACAATGCCGGTACTTATAAGGATCTCATGGTCAAGCAATTTGTTTGATCTTTGAAAGGGAATGCATTTGATTGGTATATTGATCTGAAACCTAGCTCCATTGATAGTTGGGATCAACTCGAGTGAGAATTCCTAAATCATTTCTATAGCACTCGACATACTATCAGTATCCTTGAGCTCACTAATTCAAAGCAATGGAAAGAGGAGCTTGTGATAGGTTACATCCCACAATGGAGAAATCTTAGTCTCAACTGCAATGATCAATTATCAAAGGTGTCTGCAATTGAGATGTGTATCCAAGGAATGCACTGGGGCTTAGGTTATATTCTTCAAGGAAAAAAGCCTAGAACTTTTGAAGAATTTCCAATACGCGCTCATGACATGGAGCTTAGTATTGCTTCCAATGGTCACCAAGGCCTTCCTGTTCATGAAAAACAAAACTGTCACAAAGGGGGCAAATTCCCTTTTAAAGCAGAAAACAAGCAGTCTTTGATCATAACTACTGCTCCTTTCAAAGTTCCATTCAAGTGTAAAATGAAAGAAGAGAAGTCTATGCACGCTCAAGATAAGGGAAAAAGAAAGCTGAAGTTGCAAGAAATGCAAAACACACAATATCCATTCTCTAATTCTGATGTCTCTGAAATGTTTGATCATTTAATTTCATTGGAATTGATTGAGTTAACAAAGATGAAGCGACCTGAAGAGGCCAACCAAACAAATGATCCAAAATATTGCAAGTATCATCGCCTCATAAGCCACCCTATAGAGCAGTGCTTTGTGTTGAAAGATAAAATCATGGAGCTAGCCCATCAAGGAAAGATCACATTTGATGATGAAATTATGACTTCTAATTTCAGTATGGTTACCTTAAAAACTATTTCTGCTTTCCCCACCATTCAATTTGGTTCATTTGAGACTATTAAAAGGAAAGCACTTTCTTCTTCAATGGTGACCCCCAAAATATCTTATGATGATACTCATAGAGATATACACCTTCATGAAGATGAATCTTCAGTTACTGATAGGGAAGAATGGACACTTATGGCTCGATGAAGGAATCGTAAGGCAAAATCTTCAGTACTGTTAAATGAGATTCCAAAGAAATCTTGTGTAGTGAGGAAGACAACAAGGATGGAAAAATCTAAAAGAACTAAAGTAGCTCCATTACCTCTTAAAGAGAAATTCATGCAAAATTCACGATAGACAATTACCTTACAAGAGTTCATGCCCCAAAATTTCCAAGATTATATCTTTTCATCTCTCACATGTTATCAAGTAAGCAATGAAAAAGAATCTTCAAATAATGAAAAAGAGATGGAGCAAGCTATTGCGTATAGAACATATTGGTCCTCAATCATTTTCACTAATGACGATCGCTTTTTGGGCTCCAAGATTCATTATCATCCCTTATTTGTGACTAGCTACATTTGAGAAAAACAATTCAATCATATCCTTATTGATGGGGGGATCTAGAGTCAACATTCTACCACTCAAAATATTGAAAGAACTTGGAATATCTTTGGATGAACTACTTCCCAGTAGATTGATGATTCAAGGCTTTAATCAAGATGGGCAAAGAGTTGTTGGGAAGATTAGACTTTAGATGCTCATAGGTGAAATGGAGTCAAGTGCACTTTTCCATGTAATTGATGCTGAGACTACTTATAAACTACTTATTGGAAGACCATGGTTGCATGAGTGTGGTGTTGTGCCATCTACATATCACCAATGCTATAAGTACTTCCAAGATGGACAAGTCAAGATGATAGTAGTTGATGACAAACCCTTTTACTGTAGCTAAGTCACACTTTGCTAATGCCAAGTTTTACTTGGAAGATGATACTCTAAAAGAAGCACAAGCCATCGCTTCACCATCTAGCAAGGAAGTAAAGCCCTACTCCAAAACTTCAAGTATTGACTTTCCAACTAAGAAGAAGAAAATCAAACAAACTAAGACTTCTATAAAGAAAAAGAAGAAGAACCATGACTTCAAAGTAACTAAGCTTACTCCCGTGTTACACTATGTTCTAGTCACCAAAAGAAAAGAAGGCCAATCCCTATTTTCAGGAGATGAAGAGTTAGTATTGAAAGATCTGCAAGGACTAACTCTTCCAGTTGCTAAAATCACAAAACCAAGACCCTCAAGTCAATCGTTGAAAGGGTTCACAAGACCATCCTAGGGACCAATTGTTGAGCATGAGACTTTGCCTACAAAGCATACCAAGAAAGGTTTTAATTCCAATGCATGTAAACTCATTATTAAAGTTGGCTATAACTATGAGAAGTTGAATGGTTTAGGCAAGCTCATTCCTGAAGCCTCTAGAAAAGGAGAGCATGGTACAACCAAAACTCAAAAGATGTTGAAAGCCAAAGGTTATGGCTCTAAAGTTGGAATTGGATACACTCCACTAACTCTTGTCCATATGCTTATCTAGAAAGCAAGTGTTTTGGTAGTCACTGTGGATGTTGAAGAAGAAGAAAAATCGTCCATGCTATTTAAGAAACCATCTATGTTTGATCACATTGGTCGACCTACTTCTCAAATCTCAATCTTTGATAGGTTGGGGACACATGAAAATAATAACTTTGTCATTGACACTTGAGGTTCAGTTCTTACAAGACTTAATCATTCAACTCTTTCTCAAGTTAGCACTTGAGGTTCAATTCTCACAAGGCTCAATCATTCAACTCCTCAACTTTCAGAGGATGTGAAGATAAGACAAAAGCAAAGCAAAATGTCAAATTTCAATTCTAGAAATTTTGATAATACACTCATTTTTTATTAAGATTCAAATGAGATTCAAACCTCAACCCCATCTCATATGAAATGCAAATCCATTTAGGAAGTAAATACTAGAGAAGCCCTAACTGCAAAAAGGCATACAATGGTGATCACAAATCAAGAAGTTGAAGATGTTGTTGTTACTTCAACAAATCATGTAACAATCGTTGAAGACACAAAAGAGGAACCCCCTGTTAAAGACAATGTTGAGGATGCTCCACCCATATTTGAAGAAGGCATACAAGCTACAGTTGATGAATTGAAGGAAATAAACACTGACACAACTGAAGACGTTTTGAGAATTGGCCCTATCAACGGCAAATTCTTAAAACGTTACTATGCTCGAAGATTGAAGCACTCCTTGGTAAGAGTCTAAACTACCTACCTTAACACTTAAAGGGTACATGATGTTCTCCCATCACTCTTGAAAGTGTTCACACACACACACACACACACACAAATCTTTCTTGAACTACATAATGACTTAATCCTTCTCAAAGGGTACGTAGGCAGCTTGGCATTCTATGCTAAGTTCAATCACATGTCCAAAAAAAAAAAATTTCTTACCCACCTGATGACTCAATCTCTCTCAAGTGCTACACAAGCAACTTGGTATGTCACACTAAGTACAATCACAATTTTGGGCGAACATCACTATGAGAAAGTCACTACAAGAAGACAATGCTACCATATGAAGGCAAACATCACTGTAAGACATTGCTACCAAAAGGAATGCAAAGTCACCATGAAAGCAAACATCATTGTGAGAATGTCACTTGGCATCTCTAAAATGTGCTTTCTCCCTAATCTTTAAAGTCTAAGTAGTTCTACCTTTCACATTTAAAGTCTTAGTGGTATGTATCTCCTTGCATCTTCAAAGACTTAGTGGTATCTCCTTGCATCTTTTAAGTCTAGATTACACCCCTTCAAAGTCATTCACCTTGCATTATCAAAGTTGGTGTTGCATCGCCTCTCTTTTGAATTTCATTGCCTTCCTTCTAAGTTGTGTTGCCTTACATATCTAAAGTCTGCATAGTGTCGCTTCTCATCTTCAAAGACTTGGTGGTATCTCCTTGCATCTTCAAAGGCTTGGTGGCATTTCCTTGCATCTCTAAAGTTTGGACTGAATTGCCTCTCTTTTGAGTTGGATCACCTCAAATTCTCAAAGTTTTCGTGTCATCTTCTTGCATCTTTAAACTTTGAGTGGTGTTACCCCGCATCTCTAAAGTCTGTTAGTCATCATTTTATATCTCTAAAGAGTATCATAGCAAGAAGTAAAAATTTGAAAGACAAAAATAGGGGAGAGTGTAAGTTACATATTAAAGCAAGCAAAAAAAAAAAAAAAAAAGAATGAGTTAAGTGATGATTCATTTTCTTCAGTTGATGCCAATGTTGCTTCATTGTAGCTTTAGATCCTTGCATCAATAGTTGCTCCATTGCAAAGATGCCAATGCACATCCTTGCATGGGCTATCTTTGTCTTCAAGATTGTCTTCATCTTCAAGATAGTATTTGTCTTCATCTTCAAGGAAGTCTTCGTCTTCAAAGAAGTCTTTGTCTTCAAGATTGTCTTTATCTTCAAGATAGTCTTTGTCTTCAAGGAAGTCTTCGTCTTCAAGGTGTCTTCAAGGCAATCCTCATCTCCAAGGTCTTGTATTGACAATCTTCATCTTCAAGGCAATCTTCGTCTTCAAGATTGTCTTCATCTTCAAGATTGTCTTCATCTTCAAGATAGTCTTCATCTTCAAGCTAGTCTTCGTCTTCAAGATTGTTTTCATCTTCAAGATAGTCTTCGTCTTCAAGGTGTCTTCAAGTCAATCTTCGTCTTCAAGGTCTTGCATTGATAATCTTCATCTTCAAGGCAGTCTTCATCCTCAAGATTGTCTTCATCTTCAAGGCAATCTTCATCTTCAAGATTGTCTTTATCTTCAAGGAAGTCTATGTCTTCAAGATTTTCTTCATCTTCAAAATTTTATTTATCTTCAAGGCAGTCTTCGTCTTCAAAATTGTCTTCAACTTCAGGATAGTCTTTGTCTTCAAGGTCTTTTATAGATCATCTTCATCTCCAAGGCAATCTTCGTCTTCAAGGAAATCTTCATCTTCAGGATTGTCTTTATCTTCAAGGTCTTGTATAGATCATCTTCATCTTCAAGGAATTATTCGTCTTCAAGGATGCCTTCATCTTCAAGATCTTGTATAGATCATCTTCATCTTCAAGGCAATTTTCGTCTTCAAGATTGTCTTCATCTTCAAGGTCTTGTATAGATCATCTTCATCTTCAAGGCAATCTTCGTCTTCAAGATTGTTTTCATCTTCAAGGTCTTGCATGGGACAAACTTCATAGTTGCTTGGCTTGGGGGATCAAAATAAACTCTTGTAAATTCTTCGTAGTGCCAATAAGTCATCGTATATGGAGGTGAAACAATACAAAACAAAAAAAATAATAATAATAATAAAATACACAAGTGAGGAAGCAAACAAGAATTTACCTCCACGGAGTTGCACAATGGCCTCCTTGTGAAGTTGAAATCTTTTGAAGCCTAACTTGTGAAACTTATTGCAAAAGTCTTCATAGATAGTGAGCTTTGAAAGACCAAATGCTACGTAAGATAGCCATAAGAATAATTATCAAGAATATCAAGCCTTGCTACACATAAAAGTGAATAAGATAAGAGTTTCAAATTGATGTTCAAAAAGAGAACAGCTGCATAAAACAAGTTTCATTAATTCTACTTGTTGGATATTGTGACAAAAAAATGAAAACACATGATTCACTTAGAAATATTCATGTGAGTGGATTCGTGGTCTCATAAAAGAAAAAAAAAAAAAAAAGACATGCATGCATGAATGATGGGCATATAAATATCAAAAGAAAAGAGAAAGCGATTTTTCAAAAGCAAATCTCAAATAACAAAAAAAAGGGCTTCAATCCTCAAATAGCATATACAAATTGAAGAAGAAAAGGTAGCAGTGAAAAAAATATATATCAATTGTTGAGGGACCACAATTTGACTCTCTACAGTCACTCTAAAACAGACCCGCATGGTATGATGTCGAAAGCCATAAAAGATTTAAGTGTCTTCCTCATCATCAACGGTTTTGAGGTGGAATGGCATAGCTCACAGTCCAACAAATGGTATCAGAGCCAAGGTCATAGGTTCAAGTTACGGAAGTGTCATTGTGAGGGAGGGATTGTTGGGAGGACCACAATTTGACTACCTACAACCACTTTAAAAACAGGTTCACATGGTGTGATGTCGAAAGCCATAAAAGATTTGAGTGTCTTCTTTATCACCAATTGCTTTTGAGGTGGAATAGCATAACTCACAATCCGACATCAATGAACAACTCCTGCATAGTATTTATGAAATCTTGTTCCAACTCATGAATAAGATGCCACCTATTCTTTGTGCTTCTAATGAATAAAATAAGTCAATGTCATGATTGAAGATCAATCAGATAAAAGAATGAAAGATTTAATGGCAAAACAATGTCGTTAAGCTACAGCAAAGCAAAGAGGATATTATGACTAGAGCCTAGAAATCTAAAAGGAAATGGCTAAAGAAAAAAAAAATGAATGAATGAATGAAAAAGAAGGCACGTACCTGATCATCAACGAGAAAAAGGAGGAAGGGGATGTCTTTATATAGGTGCATGGTGGAAGAAGTTAAATTGGAGAAGAAGTCTTTAAGTGGTGATAAGGAAAAAGCGAGGACATAACAGATGGAGTCGCCACCTAGTTTTTGTAATGGTCTAAGAACCATATATATAGCATCCATTCGAGTAAGGACCTTTTGATCTTATTATCAAAATATGGGTTCGAAGTTTAGGTATGCTCTTGGGAAGGTGTTAGGCACCCAAGATCGCCTAACCCTAAGGTTGGCCTCCCATCATTGTGTCTTATACCTTAATCCTATTAAAAACTAACTCAACACTTATATCCTAGACTCACACACACACACTAACATGCATTTAGCATACAAAATGGCATCTTTCATCCCAAACAAACATACTTATCTATCCACCAAACAAAAGAGAGCCAAACATACAAAAGAAACCCTAGTATTCATCTAACATGTGAAAACCTTATCATACATCTAAAGCAAGGCAGCAAGCATATCATCAAACACAACACATATCAAAAACCAGGCATTAACACATTAGAAACCATAATCATACATCTAAACATGTTTCATTATATCATCAAAACAAAACCAAAACACAAATGCATCGACATTTCTAATGCATGACTTACCCTATACTTATCTCCCAGCAACACAGCACCTATGGCATTAATGAATGAGCATGTGAATGAATGGCATAGTATCAAAGTGAAAAA
Organism: Quercus wislizeni; assembly: GCA_023055345.1. Taxonomy (NCBI): domain Eukaryota; kingdom Viridiplantae; phylum Streptophyta; class Magnoliopsida; order Fagales; family Fagaceae; genus Quercus; species Quercus wislizeni. Next base: position 2,538,493 of record JALGQJ010000029.1, on the reverse strand, counting down.
AAAATAACCCTAATCTAACATGTGATAGCAAACAAGCATACAAGGCAGAGGTACGAGCATATATAAACATGTGAACAGACTTTAAAAATGGGTAAAAACATGTGAAACAAACAAAGCAAATAACATGAGGAATCTGGATTAGGGTTTCTGGGCAAGTGCCTGCATACGCATGCTCATGACATGCATGTGTTGGACTTGATCAAGAACCCTAACCCAGAAACCCGAAACAGAAAGCAAAGCACAAACAAAAACCCTAATTCTAACTATCTAGCATGCTCAGAACATAACAGAATTATAAAACTAACCTAAGCAAACATATAAAAACCTAAACTATGCAAAGAAACAGGATTAAAACTAAAAGAAATACAGAAAATGAAAAAAAAGGAACAAAAGAAAGAATACCTTAAAAAAAAAGCTCATCGGCTTTCCCCTCGGTCAAATCTATCACAATTCAATAAAATAGTGATTAAAAACTGTAAACTCAAAGGATTGGAACCTGAAAAAGTCACAATCAAATAAAAATGACTTAAGGGTGTTTTGTGAAAAACTCTATTTTGATTCACTATTTTCTCGTGAATCTTAGGTTTTTCCTGTGGGATTTATGCGTTTGAAAATATACCATGTAAGGTTTTTATCGTTGAAAAAATGGGGTTTGGAACAGCTCCAAACAATGTGAGATTAATTCCAAACCTCAGTCATTATTGTAGAAAATTTGTCTTTCTTATGCTTCTGAAACCCTAATTGCATACGTAGGAATTCGTCTGCGTACGCAAGCTTTGGCCCGCGTACGCAGGCTAAGGGCCACTTTGATCATTTTATTTTCAAAAATAGATTTTTGCTCATTTAAAATGTTATATTTTCTATTTGAACACTCCTCAAGTCAATTTAATATTCAATTGGACTCAAAACTGGCCTTGGGCCTTAGAGTTTGAGCATCATTAAGGAATGAGAGCCCGAGTTCTAAGGGGTACAAAATGCTGTTTCTACAAGAAGTTTTGCTTACTGTTATCTACTGGTGTTCAAGTTTAAGTAGGACTCTTTGAAATATAAGAGTTCAAATCCTTATTCAGATTGTACTTTGGCTGTGATTTCAGACAGTTTAAGGTTGTCTCCCTAATTCCTATTAGAAGTCCTCTAGTCATAATTTGACTATGAAAAGAAGTCCACCTCGGGTAGAATATGATCCAATGTTCATGTTCAGGTGGAGCTATTAGGAACTAATGTTCACACGGAGCTATTGGGAAGAAGATCTTGATGACTAGAAGTTTCCTATGTATATCACGTGGAGATTCTGATATACATAAGTCAAAGCATTATGTATATCGAAACAAGCTTCCTATGCTTTGTAAAATATGTAGTATATCGGTGGATACTTCAAGAAGAGCCAAAGCTACGAGTTGGGCATTTAAAAAAAAAAAAAAAATTTAATGGTATGGATTCAGTCGGAAAGTTTGGATCCTAAACTAAGAGATGCTAGGATAATTATTGAGTACTCCCAGAATACCATGAATATATATTCCTGCTTCTCATATAACTGTGAGTCTCACTAATTAAATTTATGATGAGACTCACAATTCATGTGAAAGAGAAAGAAGTACACATTTATAATACTTCCAGAGTATCCAATAATTTTTCGAGATTTTGCTGTATACAAAAATTTAACACCATGCAATTCTCAAGTAACTCGAGCAACATCAACTCCACTTCGTACGGTCCCATGTGGCGCCTGTTTCACCGCAATCTCAGTTCTGAGATTCTTCGCCCTTCACACAAGTGCGTCTATAATATCCTCTTCAATCGTCTTCGTGATTCTCACTCCAAGTCTAGTGAAGTGCCAATCGTCGTTAAGGAACATTTCCAACACTCCATGTTTTGCGCTTATTGGTTCTTATTATGCGTTTTGGAGAAACCCAGATTAAAGAAATCGAAAAAGTCTAGAGTAAGGTGAGTGTTGGTGCAATCACAATAATAATGGAAATAACACAACGAGAAACTGAATAATACTTCTGAATATTATTAGTATAAAGAAAGGAATTACACAACACAATTTGGACTGAGGCGCGGCACTCGCTCTCTTTAAGGAGATTCAAGCCCTTGGTTGGCTAAACTTTGTAACCGGTGCAGACCTTCTCTGACTTGTCTCCCCCAGGATACAACAGCCCAACAAGTGTTGTATGGCTAGAACAACCTCTGCACAAAGTGTTCAAGCCCAAAGCTCCACCAGAAAGAACACCCTTCCTTGCCAAGAATCTCTCTATTTTTTTCTTTATGTGTTTTGTGAATTGCTGTAACTTGGATTGGGTCTGAATGAGTCTATTTATAGGCTCAATGGGCCTCACGAAATTACTACCCAATTTATTTTTGATTTAATTAGGTCCATTATTCTGATGTAGTGGGTGTTATAAGATTAATTGTTGGATATTAATCTGATGGGCTGGAGTTACATAATTAATGGTGAGATAAGGAGTTTCTGAAGAATGAATAGGCCCAAACGGAAAGTCCATTAAGTGGGTTAATGGCTCTTTATTTTCCATAATAAAAATGGAGTATTAATTCGGGCCATTTACTCACCAACGGATATGGTAATTTCTCTGAATGGGCTGTCAAGTAGGAGGATCCAAGAGGCTGATTCATTTCCAATTTTGATACCTCCACTCTTCACCTCCCCCTTGCACACGTATCTAGCCCAATATCTGAGACAATACATTTTATCCCATTAATCACCACAATTAAAAAGAATAAAATAGTCTCTCTCCTTTTCAATGTGGGATTAATCATTTTCACTAACTTTTCATCTTCCATATTCACTCCCACATTTTTTCATTTATGTTATAACATTTATTCATTTTTAATTATTTAATATTAAAATGCTCCAACAATCCCCCACTCATTTTAATATTAAAACTTTTAGTTAAAGAGAGATTACCAGGTAAAGACGGGTCACTATGCATCATGAAGGTGTGCTCTGCATTGAACCTTCACTTAGTAAAACAGCGATCTCAACTCCAGAGTCGTAGTGGTCTCCGACTTGAACTAAGACTGCTTTAGGGAAATTAAGTATCACTGCTTACACATAATAACCCAGGTGTTGACATGAGCTTTTATAGCTTAGCACTTTACGACCGTGTGCTGATCCCAGTTTCATGAGTGTATTTGAGACTTAGTCCAAATCTCATAGGGAGCGGCCCCACCCCCACACTCACATAGGTGAAATTTTGTCAAGGGTGCTCCTGTAATTCTGACACCCCACACATACGAGCTACAAATTTCATTAAGAGTTTTTTAACTCATCCTCTCCACATTACAGGATAAATGCACTTACATCATAGGGATGAACAATTAAAATTATTTACAAAATAAATAATTAAAAATAAATTGTGCATTTCTTACGACCATCGTATGATTCGTTTTTCCCATTGAACCCAATTCTCAGGATCTCTGGTCCTTAGGTTGGGTATCCTCATACATGGCTCATGATTCTATGGACTTTAGTCCCATCCCCCTCGATGTATTCCAGACTCTATCTTTTGCCAAGGCCTTGGTAAATGGATCTGCAAGATTATCATTAGATTTAATATAATCCACAGTTATGATGCCACCACTCAAATAAGATCGCACGGTACTGTGCTTTCTTCTTATAGGTCTGGATTTACCGTTGTAATAACGGTTTTTAACTCTACCAATTGCGGCAGTGCTATCACAATGAATTAATATAGGTGGAATTGGCTTTTCCCAAAGTGGAATTTCATATAACAAATCTCTAAGCCAATTTGCCTCTTCACTAACTGAAGCTAATGCTATTAATTCAGCTTCCATTGTTGAATTAGCAATTATTGTTTGCTTTTTAGATTTCCAACAAATAGCACCACTACCTAAAGTAAAAATATAACCAGTGGTAGAGAGAGAATCACCTGACAAAGTATTCCAATCGGCATCACTAAAACCTTCAATCACAGCAGGGTACTTTTTATAAAATAAGCCATAGTTTTTGGTACCAATTAAATATCTCATAACTCGCTCAATAGCTAGCCAATGATCTTTACTAGGCTTGCTAGTAAATCTGCTAAGCACTCCTACTGCATATGCAATGTCAGGCCTAGTACAATCAGTAGCATAACGCAAACTACCAATGATACTAGCATAATCCTTTTGATTAAAAATCTCATCATCATTATTCACAGGAAATAAATGAACACTAGAATCAAAAGGAGTAGCTACACTTTTGTGATCATGAAAATTATATTTTCTCAATATTTTCTCAACATAATGTGATTGATCAAGATATATTCCATCACATGCTTTTGTAATTTTCATGCCCAAAATAAAATTAGCCTCACCAAGATCTTTCATGTCAAAATGGCTTTTAAGCATATTTTTTGTCTCATTTATAACATGCATGTTTGAGCCAAAAATCAACATATCATCTACATAGAGGCTAATAATAACATGTAAATTATTCCATGATTTAGAATAAATACATTTATCACATTCATTTGATTTATAACCATTCTCAATCATGCACGAATCAAACTTTTCATGCCACTGCTTAGGTGCTTGTTTTAAGCCATATAGGGATTTAGTTAGCTTACATACCTTGCTTTCTTGTCCAGGCTCTACAAAGCCTTCGGGTTGATCCATATAAATCTCTTCCTCTAGGTCCCCATTTAGAAAAGCAGTTTTTACATCCATTTGATGAATTTTCAAATCAAAAATTGCAGCAATAGCAATTAACAATCTAATAGATGTAATTCTTGTTACCGGAGAAAAAGTATCAAAGAAATCAAGATCAGCTTTTTGTTTAAAGCCTTTTGCAACAAGTCTAGCTTTAAACTTATCTATTGATCCATCCGGTTTCAACTTTTTTCTAAGGACCCATTTACAACCTATGGTCTTACAACCCGGTGGAAGATCTACTAATTTCCAAGTTCTATTAGAAATTAGAGATTCTATCTCATCGTTTACAGCCTCTTTCCAAAATATAGCATCAGGTGATGTTAAAGCCTCTTTTAAATTTGTGGGATTTTCCTCAATGTTAAAAACATAATAATCAGGACCAAAATCCTTTTCAACTCTAGCTCTTTTACTCCTTCTAGGTTCCATTTCAAAATTTTCTTGATTTTGTAAATGTGAAGTAGAAGAACTAGGTTGTGACAAAATATTTCCTTCACCCCCACTATTTTTCAATTTAAAAGGAAATTTTTCTTCATGAAAAATTGCATCACTTGATTCAAAAATTATTTTGTTTTCAAGATCAAAAAATCTATAAGCTGCACTATTAATCGCATAACCAAGAAAAGCACAGGTAGTAGCTCTTATACCTAATTTAGGCATTTTAGGGTCAGTAAGCCTTACATAAGCAAGACAACCCCATACTCTCAAATATCCCAAATTTGGCTTGTGTCCTTTCCACATCTCAAAAGGTGTGGTGTGTGACTTTTTATGTGGCATCCTATTCAAAACATGACATGCAGTTAAAATAGCTTCACCCCAAAAGTGTAATGGTGCACCAGATTCAATTAACATGGCATTCGTTAACTCAATTAAAGTTCTATTTTTTCTTTCAGCCACACCATTAGAAGCAGGTGAATATGGTGCAGTAGTTTCATGGATAATTCCCAAAGACTGAACAAATGAGTTGAATGCACTTGATTCATACTCACGGCCTCTATCACTTCTTATTCTTTTTATTTTTCTACCGAATTGATTTTCAACTTCTTTTAAAAAATCTTGAAATTTTTCAAAAGCATCACTTTTATTTTTCAACAAATAAACAGTTGTATATTTTGAGAAATCATCAATAAAAGTGATAATATATCTATTTCCTCCACGAGTTAAAATTCCCTCAAATTCACATAAATCGGAGTGAATTAACTCAAGCAATTCGGTATTTCTTACAACATTTTTATGAGGCCTTTTTGTAATCTTAGCTTGACTACAAGTTTCACATTTTTCAAAATTTTTTGACAGTCTTGGAATTAATCCTAAACTACTCATGATTCCCACATATCTACTATTTATATGACACAAACGAGCATGCCAAAAATTAATAGAAGAAAGCATATAAACTGAACTGGTAGATGCTTTATTATTCTCAACATTCAATTTAAACATTCCATCACAAGCATAACCCTTGCCCACAAATAATCCCTTTTTAGTGATTACATAATTATCAGATTCCATTGTTTGCTTGAAGCCAGCCTTGTTAAGCAAAAAACTTGACATCAAATTCTTCCTCATGGACGGAGTGTAAAGTACGTCTTTCAATGTTAGCACGCGTCCAGAAGTAAATTTCAATTCAACCTCACCACTCCCAAGAACCTTGGTTTTGCTAGAGTCACCAAGCATAACAGTTTTTTCTTCTTCAAAAGGAGTGTACAATTTGAACCAATTTTTGTCATAGCAGACGTGCCTATTAGCACTAGAATCTGCCCACCACCCTTCAACATATTGCACCATATTGATGTCTGTAATCATAGCCACTAAAGGCTCTTCGGTTACGTTAGCCTGCGGGACAGATTCACGTTTCCGAAATTTGCAAAATCGAGCAATATGCCCACTCTTGGCACAGACAAAACAGGATCTATTAAATTGATCTTGTGAAGGGGGTCCTTGGTTCTTATTGTAATTTTTATTTGGGTTTCCCCTTCCTTGAGGTCTATTATTATTTTTAAAGGCTCTTTTTTTAGGCTTCAATTGAACATTTCTAGGAAAATGATTTTTGGGCATATTATTATTGGATGAAATAAGGTTTACCTTTGTGGTGGAATTACCATTGCTCTCTTGTGTTATGAGTGCATCTTGTCCTCTAGCCTCCTCCTCCACACGGATGCGTGTGATCAAAGTCTCCAAGGATGTCTCCTTTTGTTTGTGCCGCAAAGTCTTTTGGAACTCCCTCCAAGATTGTGGTAGTTTATCAATTATGCCAGCTACCACCAAATTGTCTCCAATCTTTATGCCTTCGGATCTTAACTCTGCTACAATCATTTGGAAGTCTTGTGCTTGATCCACCGCTGATTTTCCATCCACCATTTGGTAACGGAAAAATCTGCTAGCAGCATACTTCTTTGCACCAGCCTTTTCAGTATCATACTTGTTTTGTAAAGCTTTCCAAATTTTCTTAGCAGAATTGTAAGTTGTATCATAATAATCATAAAAATGATCCGCAAGACAATTCAAAAGATAAGAACGACAATTATATTCATCTTTTGTATACTTATCTATTTTTTCTTGATGGAGACTATATTCTTCCTCACTCATCTCATCGGTAGGAACTTTTGATGGATTCTTGTCAGTGAGGATGTAGGAGACTTTGAGAAGACTCAAGTAGAAGAGGACCTTTCCTTTCCACCTCTTGAAGTGGGCTCCCTTAAAGCGAAAAGGCTTGTTGAGATCTCCAACTAGCTCATTTGGTTTCTCTTGTGTAGGCTCCATGATTGAATCTCCTTAAAATTGTTGGTGCAATCACAATAATAATGGAAATAACACAACGAGAAACTGAATAATACTTCTGAATATTATTAGTATAAAGAAAGGAATTACACAACACAATTTGGACTGAGGCGCAGCACTCGCTCTCTTTAAGGAGATTCAAGCCCTTGGTTGGCTAAACTTTGTAACCGGTGCAGACCTTCTCTGACTTGTCTCCCCCAGGATACAACAGCCCAACAAGTGTTGTATGGCTAGAACAACCTCTGCACAAAGTGTTCAAGCCCAAAGCTCCACCAGAAAGAACACCCTTCCTTGCCAAGAATCTCTCTATTTTTTTCTTTATGTGTTTTGTGAATTGCTGTAACTTGGATTGGGTCTGAATGAGTCTATTTATAGGCTCAATGGGCCTCACGAAATTACTACCTAATTTATTTTTGATTTAATTAGGTCCATTATTTTGATGTAGTGGGTGTTATAAGATTAATTGTTGGATATTAATCTGATGGGCTGGAGTTACATAATTAATGGTGAGATAAGGAGTTTCTGAAGAATGAATAGGCCCAAACGGAAAGTCCATTAAGTGGGTTAATGGCTCTTTATTTTCCATAATAAAAATGGAGTATTAATTCGGGCCATTTACTCACCAACGGATATGGTAATTTCTCTGAATGGGCTGTCAAGTAGGAGGATCCAAGAGGCTGATTCATTTCCAATTTTGATACCTCCACTCTTCACCTCCCCCTTGCGCACGTATCTAGCCCAATATCTGAGACAATACATTTTAGCCCATTAATCACCACAATTAAAAAGAATAAAATAGTCTCTCTCCTTTTCAATGTGGGATTAATCATTTTCACTAACTTTTCATCTTCCATATTCACTCCCACATTTTTTCATTTATGTTATAACATTTATTCATTTTTAATTATTTAATATTAAAATGCTCCAACAGTGAGTTTGTCGCGTAAACGTTCTTTTAACATGTTCTTCTTCAAGAAGGAAATGGCGTGTGGTTCATGTTTGGCTAAGCATGCTACGTACGTTTCTCTTCTTTAGTCCTTTTTCAAGTATGGTCAGAAGATGTGCCTGTTTTCTTCTGTAGTTGTTATTCAGAAGACGTAAAATTTAGAGTAACGTAATTATATTAGTTCTATTTAAAATAAATAAATAAATAATCAGTCTTCTATAGTTATGGTATATACTATATTCTAGAAGTTAGCATAGGATGGTAAAAGGAAAGTTATATTGTAAAGGAAAAGATTTCTCCACAAACCAAACTCTTTATATATTTTTTGATTTGATGTAACTTTCGAAAATTTAATAGTTAGATTTCATATTTTTAACATGCATGTTAAATTTTACTTAAATCAGATATTATTTGATATTCGATGAATAAAATTTTATATATATATATATATATATATATATATATAATTTTACACTACAAAAATTTGAAATTTAAACATTAAATTGATGATATAGCTACTTGTAAGGACCAACTTTGACTTGAACCTAGAACAGGAATGGAACCAGACCCAAAAAGCCCGAACAATAAAATTGTAGAGAGTGGGAGAATAAGCTAGTCTGAATCTAGGATAAAGATAGTGGTATATAGCGTTAAAGGGAAAAAGTTACATGCGCACACATACAAGAAGTATTCTTGGACCTGACCTGACCTAGTACTATGACTAAGAGTGCTGAATTCCTCCTTTTTACTGTTGTATTTCTTCACCCTTTTGCTCTCTCTCTCTCTCTCTCTCTCCTTTTCCTTATCCTTTTTCTTCCATCCCTCCCTTTGAATCTTTTTTCGTATTATATACTATGGTTTTTACACCAGTTCCTCCATCCACGTGTGGGTCAGGCGTTGGGAGTCCCTTTTCTCTGATCTCCCTTGCCTCTCCTTGAACTTTCCACTCTTAGCTGTAAGGTTGCTTGTTCACTGTTCAGGCATCACCTCCACATTAATGCGGCCAGAGAGTTAGCTGGGCAGCATTTAATGCGGAGATAACAGTACTTCCTGATATTTGTTTTTCCTCATCCTTATTCTTTATCTGATATCTTCTTATTCCATTTGTTACAAAGTCCTTCTAAACGTTACCTTAAAGGACTGAGAAGTCTACTGGCCACCTCGGACAGAGGGTCCGAGGTGGTCATCATCCTCGGACACGGTTAAATTTTACATAGGTATTGTTTACATCTTTTTAGGGCATAGTTTTCATTTCTTCCTTTGCTGGTCGTCCTCGGATACTTTCTTATCCTTGGACTGGATATTGGGCCATAGGCCCAACCCTTTCCAATGCAAATTGTACCTATGGGATCAATTGGCCCCCACACTATTGATCTTTGATTTTCTTGAAATTTTGCAAGTATAAAAGATATATTAAAAACATACAAACCAATTGTTATATTTTTATACTTTACATTCAATAAAAAAAATATAAGAAAATTTTAAAAAGTTTCTATTCAAACTAGTTGAAAATTTCTAACTAAGATCTTCGACTCAGCCTCTTAGTTTGATCTTGTGAAAGTTTTGTTCAATCTCAACTGAAGCAGCTTGTAAACTTTTTATAATAAAATTGATATTTTTTCTTGGGAAATTCTTAAATACCCAAGCAATTACGTATAGGGTCCACCCCTCATGTGAGAGCATGGAACATTGCTCCTGAGTACTTAAGTATTTTCCTACTTATTTTGTTGCAAAGTCAAAAATATTAAAAAAAATTTAAGTGCCCAGAGGTGGGCTTTATGATTTTGTAGCAAAATCAAACACAAAGTTTTCTTAAGAAAAACATAAACCTCATGTGAGAAGAAGGAATATTACCCTCGCAGTAGTTAAGTTTTTGTTAGGAGAACTTTTATGTATTTGACTTCACTACAAAATCCCTCCTCTCACGTGTATGAAAGGAAGGAGCATTGCACTCAGCACTAAAGATTGTCTTAAGCAAAAGCGATGCTCTCCTAGCAAGTAAGAATTCCCCATTTTTTTGCTCATTTTTTGTCCTCTTCCACCTATATATATATGGGACTGAGGTTGGCCCTTTTTATCACCTATTCAATCGAACATGGAAGCGTGTGGTTCCTCATCGTCATCGCTCTCTGTATCTCAGCACTCCTCAAATCCCTCCTTTTCAACAAAGTCTCTGAAAATCAAAATAAGCTACCTCCAGGACCCTCACACATCCAAATACTCAGATACTTCCTATTGCGCCGCAAACCCTTAGAATTGGAACTCACCCCGACCCTCCACAAACTCCATGCCATGTACGGAGCCATCATCACCATTTACATAGGCTTCGTCCCAGATATCATCATTGCCAACCGTTCTCTCGCACACAAAGCTCTTATTCAAAACAGTGTTGTTTTCGCTGACCGACCAGCTACTCTACCTACAGACTTGATCTTATCTAGTAATAGACACAGCATCAACACTTCCTCTTATGGTCCCACATGGCGACTCTTTCGTCGCAATCTCACTTCAAAGATTCTCCACCCTTCGCACATGAAATCTTACTCTCACGCACGCAAGTGGGTCTTGGATATTCTCCTCAATCGCCTTGGTTCCAACACTAAATCTGTTGTTAAAGACCATTTCCAATACTCTATGTTTTGTTTGTTGGTTCTTATGTGCTTCAGAGACAAACTCGGTGAAACCCAGATTAAGAAAATCGAAGAGGGTTGCCAGCGCTTGCTTTTCAGCCCTGGTCGGTTTGCTATACTCAATTCTTTCCCCAGTATTGGAAGGATTTTATTTCGTAAGCGTTGGGAAGAGTTGTTTCAACTTCGGAGAAACCAAGATGATGTGTTAATTCCTTTTATTAAAGCAAGGAGGAAAGTGAGGCAAGAAAGACAGAGTAAAATGAAAGGAGTCAAAGAAAATGAAGATGAGTTTGTTGTGTCGTATGTTGATACATTGTTGGATTTGGAGCTACCAGAGGAGAAGAGGAAGCTTTCCGATGAGGAAATGGTTAGTTTGTGTTCAGAATTTCTCGTCGCGGGTACGGATACTACGTCAACAGCATTAGAGTGGATTATGGCGAATATGGTAAAATACCCACAAATCCAAGAGAGGCTTTTAGTGGAGATGAAAGGGGTTGTTGGTGATGGAGAGAAAGAGGTAAAGGGGGAAGATTTGAACAAGATGCCTCATTTGAAAGCAGTGGTTTTGGAGGGTTTAAGGAGACACCCACCTGCCCATCTTGTGATATCACATGCAGTGACTGAGGATGTGGTTTTGGATGGCTATTTAGTACCAAAGAATAGTACTTTGCATTTCAATGTGGCAGAAATGGGGCGGGACCCAAAGGTTTGGGAGGATCCCTTGGCGTTTAAGCCAGAGAGATTCTTGAATGGTGGAGGAGAAGCGTTTGATATAACAGGAAGCAAAGAGATTAAGATGATGCCATTTGGTGCGGGGAGGAGGATTTGTCCTGCTTCTGGTTTGGCAATACTGCATCTGGAGTATTTTGTGGCCAATTTGGTTTGGAATTTTGAATGGAAAGCTGTGGAGGGTGATGAGGTTGATTTGTCAGGGCAACAGGAGTTCACTGGGTGATGAAGAATCCACTGAAGGCCCAGATATCTCCAAGGCTTTGAATGGTTAGGTATCCAAGGACCGAGACTATGACTATGATAGTGTTATTTGTAAATAAGGTCTACAGCTGTATTTAATAAATTTACAACAAAAATGTTTCTATGGCACCTTAAGTATTACCCTTTTATATTTGTACTAGTTTGGTAACTAGAACATCAAAAGAAATGGTTGAAATGCAGAAATGGTAATGTATTTATTTACTATTTCGGTGTTATTATTGAGGGAAAAAAAGTTGTCAGTCTTTCAAAAAGCTCCTCATTTGATGAGCGGTATGTCTAAGTTGGATCATCTTTTTTATTTGGTTAAAAGTAAAGTGATTTTGTTGCGTAAACTGGTAGTGCCTTTGTTTGATTACAAATTAGAGTGAGTAATTATTATGATTTGACGCCATGTGAAGAAAACATTTCTTAAAAAAAAAAAAAAAGTATGGTTAGAACTTAGAAGATTTATATGCTACATGAGTTCGCCAAAGCGGTAAAGTATCTTTTGAATGCCCCAAGGATGAATGGTTAACTCCATTTTTCGGTGTAGCCGAAGACTTCACCTTCAATTGCTAGTCTATATTCCATAATGCACGAAGACTATTGTTGATTTCGAAATAAGTTAAATCTGTAGCAATATTTAATAAATGGATACCTAGGCAATCATGTTTTTATTTTTGTGTTTATATATACAGAAACGGAGCTAAGACTTGGAGTTAGGGAACGACTCTACTACTACTGGTTGTGTCGACTTAGCCATTGAAGTTTTTTTTCTTTTTTTTTCTTTTTAGTGTCTTTGATGCGTGCATTTGTTGGGTAAGAAGAAAATTATTTTGTTTAAAATTTTGTAAAGAGTCAAGTTGTTTGTTTGGGGTTAAATTGGTTGATTGAGCTTAATTTTTTTTAACTTCACTATTGATAATTTTTTTTTTTTTTTTTGGTTGGGATTATATATTTTGTTTTAGATTTTAGATATATAAATTTTTTATGGTCTTTAAAATGAGCAAAATGCTAGAGCTATAAGTTTTTTTTTTACAAATTGTTGATGTGGTAAGTAGTTATTGGTAAGTAAAAAGTGGTGTTAGTAATTAGTCTAGATGCAAACCAATAAGAATTTGCTACCTCAATAATTTGAAAATTTGTTGTAAAATATTTTGTGGCTATAATATTATTTTTTAAAAAAATCAATGACATTGTTAAGGGGGAAAAAGTGTAATTTTATAGATAAAATTGATTAGTATGTATAAATATACTATTTACTATTATTTTTATAATAAAAATTAGATAAATTGCAAAATACACCCTGAAGTTTGAGAAATTATATTTTATACCTTGAATTTTTGTTCAGTTAGCAAAACCCAAACCTCCGATAGAGACTTGATTATGTAGCTGCTAAATGACATGCTGGCGTGCTAGCATTTTTTTTTTTTTTTTTGGTGCCAAATCAGTCCTACAAATCACACGCTGGCGTGTTGGCATTTTTATTTTCTTTGCCAAATCAGTCCTAGTTCCAAAGAAAGCACAAGCACTAGTTGCTTCCAAAACCGTTTTGCCCAAACTCAAAACACAAAACACAAATCCTCTTACAACACTGAACTCATTCCCAACAGACGCGGCTCTACATAGAGTTCAAGGTGGTCACAAGACCACCCTGACCTCGAAAAAAAATACAATTATTATTGTAGGGTCACGAATTGTAGCCCACACCTAGATGGAAACAGGAGATGGGCCCAATAAGCCCAATACAATAAATTTGTGAGAGAGTGGGTCAAAGAATTGGGCTAATAGCGAGTCTTATAACAGTTACTGAAGGTTAGGTAATTGGCCGAGGAGACTAAAACACATAAACAGGTTAAGATCTTATGTCCGAGGAGTAAATTTTGGGCTAATTGATAGATTCGAGCAAGGTCCGAGAGGTATGATCTTAGATAAAATGCTTTTCTTTAGGTTGGATTTTTCCAGATGCTACAGTAGTTATTTCTTGATGTTTCTTCTTTTTCTCCCGTGTCCCCTTCTTCTGGAGGTTTTACTCCATTATATAGTCCTTCATTGTTCGATCATATCGTCCACTTGTCTGCCATCTAGCCTGGTACTTGAGTTTCCACCTCTTCTATTACAGCTTTTTGATTTTCTGGGGGTAAAGGTGATTTAAAACACTGTTCAGGGGTCTTCTCCACATAAATGCGGCCAGGAAAGCTGCTGTAATGCATTTAATGCGGTGGTAGCAGCTTTTTCCCAAGATATTTCTACATTCTTATCCCTTCCATGTGCATCGGTAATCTATCTTCACCTCCGGAACTTCCTGGAAGGTGGACTAAGGGGAAGCCGAGGCTCCTCTTACCGACATATGCCATATCCGAGGAGGGTACTACTCTCGGATCAACCTCTCTGGATACTTACGCGTTCTACTGTTAGTTACGAGGGTTCCCTATGATTTCCTATCCTCGGACGTATTGTTGATGAAACGTTGTACCTAAACCCACCACATGGGCCCAGGTTTTGCTCCCCCACAATAGCCCCTCAAAATTCTAATTTTTCTTTCTTATCCGAGGAGGAAAATTAGGATTTTGATGCACATAAGTAATTACAATGTAGCCCTTAACAGTATTTAAATTTAGGCGCGTGTAAGGGTCATTTCTGCCATTTCACGAGGGCTTCTGACGCTTGGGAACTCGCACAATCATCATTAAACGCTTAGAACTGCGTTTCAACCCAAACATCCTACGGTGAAATACGAATCCGACGGTCCAGATCTCAACTTCAATATTTGGGCGGGATTCTGTCCTTTCCATTTTCCGTCCCCAATATAAAAACCTTCAGACGTTACTTTTTGTTTCCTATCAGAGCTTGCAACTTCAGAGTGTTCATATTCAGGCATCCACCCTTTTTTCACAAGAAAGAGAGCTTGACGATCTTCCAGCGACCAGAGGAACAATCCGTGTTCATTCTCACGTAAGTTTCGCACTCCGACCTCCGCTGTATCCTCGGCTAACCACTCCACCTTATAGAGACTAACAATGGGTAGATTCGAACGCTTAGTAAACACTCCGGCCCTGATAGAGTTGTTCAAGGAAAAGTACCACATTCCCCCAGAGGTGGTGGTACGTCATTGCACCGCAGAGGGAGTGGAGTTTGATCGGAAAGTAGGAGAGGTGGTCATCCCTATGATTGCCTTCATAGAAGGGGGGATGACTATCCCCATGGGTAGGATTACACGGGACTATCTTCGCGCCCATAGGCTCTGTCCCCATCAGTGTGCCCCCAACTTCTTTAGAGTCCTAGGGTCAATTGACGCTTTGGACCGGCATCTGGGGCTAGGATTGACGTGGCACGATGTCGCCCACTTATATGAAGGCCATATAGAGACTCGGGCAGGTTTTTACCTTAAGTCCCGTAGCAATGTGGTCAAACTGATATCCTGCCTCCCCAAGTCTAATAAGGGGATGAAAGACGACTACCTAATCCTGTCGGGGCCTTGGAGCGACGGCTTAGCCTGCCCAACCAAGGCCGAGACACCAGGTGGAGCAACCTAGACTTAGGATTTCTAACTTTAACATTGAGGAGTATTCTGATGCCTTTACGCTTATTTGCTTAGTTGTTTTACGTTAGTGTTACTGTTATTATATTTTTTGTAGCCGAGGCTTAACAATGTGTTTTACTTGCTTGACAGATAAATTTTTTACCAATCCGAAGCTCAGCCTGATCAACGTTCCAGCCTTGAACTACTTGCTGAGATCAGAAATTTTTGTGAACGACGACGGGCATCTACGAGCGGTTCACCTCATTTTGGATTTCGAGCCCATTTCAAGGTCATATTTAGACGTCGGCAACTCCATCCGAGCAGGAGACCATCGTTTGGCGCGCATAGACGTGTCTCGGCCAAACTTCCTCGCCAACTACGATCTTCCTCTAGTTGACCATCCCATTCCACAGGGGATTCCCCTTGCTGCTGAACCGCTATGCGAAGTACCACTTGGGGAAGCTATCCTCCGAGAAGGTACAGCTTCTTCTTCCTCCCTCGAACTAGAGATTGACAAGTTTAAGTTTGAAGAAGAAACAGACTTTATATCAGAGGCCGAAGAAGGAGCGGACGAGCAGTCGTGCGTGCAGACTCCAGCTCAGGTGATAACCTATATTACCGATACATCTGACGAAGAGGACGACATGGCTCCCAAGACTGGCCCTACTTTGAAGGAGTTGATGAAGGGCAGGAACAAAGGGCCATCTCCTCAAGATAAGGGCAAATCCAAACAAACTGCGCACCTTCCCCCTCCTCCGCCCCAGGTGCCTGCCGACCTCGGGCTCAAACCAAACCCAGATCTGAGGAGGAAGAGGCTAGTGGAGCCTACCGAGGAGGGGGAGTTAGGCCCATCAAAGGGCAATAAGCAGGCCAGGCCTGCACAAGAACGTCGGAGTAGGAGGGCCCACTCTGTGGAGAGCCGCGAGGAGCAACCAGCGGCCCAGGTTCGTCAGCCACCACGAACTTGGTCGCCAGTGCTGGAGGTTGATGGTGCACCCATCTCGATGGATGCCTCACTTAGGCACTTTCGTGGTGGCCATGCAGGCCGTATGGCTGATGCTTTGCTACAGCCCCTCCTCCTACCTTCGGACATGGCGGCTTACAGGAGTTTCGATTATCCTGACCTACTTCTTTCCATGAAAAGGGACTTGGCTATGGTGAGTAACTTCAATTTGATTTCTTTTTACTTGCATATTATTTCTTAAATCTAAGCCACTTTTCCACTTTGCATAACAGGTTGCGCAACAAGTGTACTTGGCTGAGGAGTGGGCGAAGCGCTTTCGTGATGAGACAAAAGCTGCTCACGAGGCCCGAGAGACTGCGGAGGACCATCTGAGCATGCTGAGAACCCAACAAAAGCAGATGGCCGAGCAGGTGAAGAAGGCTGTCCAGGACAAGGCCAGTGCTGAGGCTGGCCTAAAAACGACTGAGAAGCAGGCTGAGACTCTTCGCAGCGAACTACACCTCTGCGAAATCAACTTAGCAACGGAGAGGCAGATGGTGAAAGATCTGCGCGAAGAGCTTCGTAAGGCTAAGGAAGCTGCACAGCTACAGAAGGAGGCAGCCGAGGCCGAAAAGCAAGCTTCTTATGCTCTGGGGGTGGAAGAGACTCAGAGCAGATTAACTGAAGAATTTGCTTCTGTCGCCAGGGAATACTGCGACGTTACTTGGGAAAAATCCCTTGACGCCGCTGGGGTCCCTGCTGACTCCATCCTTAGGAGGCCTGAGAGCGTATTCTATGAATCTGACATTCAACCGCTCTCAGGTTCTGATCCTCCTCCTTCAGAGCAACCAGCCCCAGTATCCGAACCTCCTGCGACAAGTCAAGTTCTTCCAGCTCCTGTGGAAGTCCCAACAACCTCCCATCAAGACGCTGGTCAAGGGGAAAGAGTTGAGGCCTCCCAGGGTAAGGCTCCAGATGCTGCCCCTTCGCAGTCTGAACAAGTAGCTGACCACCCAGCTCCAAAGACCAAGGCCTAGGATATTTGTTTTAGTGTTGTTTTCTTTTTGTTTTCTAGGTTTAGCATTTTAAAGATTTGTACTGTGTTCTAATCATTAATGAAGATATACTCCTCTTGTTTTACGTATTATGGCAAGTAACAGTAAATCCTTCTGCTGTCATTTCGTTTTTTTTTTACTTGTGTTATATGAATGACTAATTCAATTAAGAAGTTCTGGGAAGTGGGTTAACATATGAGCTAGATAAATATAACTAAATTTAACAAGAAATTTGAGTCATGCATTTATATCTATATTTGAATGCTTAACAGGAAAACAGAACAAGTGTTAACTAACCCAAATCATCTGGTCAGAAGTCTCCAGTCATGATTGGATTTAAGTTTAAACACCTGATAGAACGGCGAGAGTGTTAACTAACCCAGATCATCTGGTCCGAGGACTCATGCATGATTGGATTTAAGTTTAAACACTTCATAAAACAGTGAGGGTGTTAACTAACCCAGATCATCTGGTCCGAGGACTCATGCATGATTGGATTTAAGTTTAAACACTTCATAAAATAGTGAGGGTGTTAACTAACCCAGATCATCTGGTCCGAGGACTCATGCATGATTGGATTTAAGTTTAGACACTTCATAGAATGGTGAGGGTGTTAACTAACCCAGATCATCTGGTCCGAGGACTCATGCATGATTGGATTTAAGTTTAAACACTTCATAGAACCGTGAGGGCGTTAACTAACCCAGATCATCTGGTCCGAGGACTCATGCATGATTGGATTTAAGTTTAAACACTTCATAGAACGGTGAGGGTGTTAACTAACCCAGATCATCTGGTCCGAGGACTCATGCATGATTGGATTTAAGTTTAAACACTTCATAGAACCGTGAGGGTGTTAACTAACCCAGATCATCTGGTCCGAGGACTCATGCATGATTGGATTTAAGTTTAAACACTTCATAGAACGGTGAGGGTGTTAACTAACCCAGATCATCTGGTCCGAGGACTCATGCATGATTGGATTTAAGTTTAAACACTTCATAGAATGGTGAGGGATATGGAAAGAGACATACATATTTAACATAAAGAACGAATATTGATTAAATACAGATTTATTAATAATAGTACCTTTTCAAATTGTTGACATTCCAAGGGCGGGGTACTACAAGTCCGTCCAAGTCTTCCAAGAAATATGCTCCAACACCAGCGTTGGAGGTGATACGATATGGTCCTTCCCAATTTGGCCCTAGTTTTCCCCACGCAGAGTTCTTTGCTGAGCCCACAACTTTGCGCAGCACCAGGTCTCCTGGGGCCAAAGGTCTTGTCTTTACATGGGCGTCATAACCTCGCTTCAGCTTCTGTTGGTAATGAGCTAATTGAACCATTGCGTTTTCCCTTTTTTCGTCAATCAAGTCCAGACTTCTTGCCAAGTTTTTATCGTTGTCTTTCAGATTGAATGAGTTTGTTCTCGTCGTTGGGAACCCGGATTCCAAAGGGATGACTGCTTCAGCTCCATATGTCATTGAAAAAGGGGTCTCTCCAGTGGACCTACGAGGTGTGGTCCTGTACGTCCAGAGTACATGTGGGAGTTCTTCCACCCATCTGCCTTTCGCATCATCCAATCTTTTCTTCAATCCGCTTAATATGACTTTATTCACAACTTCAGCTTGTCCATTCCCTTGAGGGTAAGTCGGAGTAGAATACCTGTTAGTGATCCCCTACTCGCTACAGTAATTTCTGAACATCTTACTGTCAAACTGGAGTCCATTATTTGAAATGAGTACATGAGGGACACCGAACCGAGTAACGATGTTTTTCCAGATGAATCTTTTCGCATCCACATCTCGGATATTGGCTAGTGGCTCTGCTTCAACCCACTTTGTAAAATAGTCAGTGCCGACTATGAGATATTTCTTGTTTCCCACAGCCTTAAGAAATGGTCCGATGATGTCCAAGCCCCATTGAGCGAATGGCCATGGACTAGATATTGGATTGAGGACTCCTCCTGGCTGGTGTATACTCGGTGAATACCGTTGGCATTGATCGCACTTTTTGACATATTCTGAAGCTTCTCTCTGCATATTCGGCCACCAATAGCCCTGAGTAATGGCCCTATGCGCTAAGGACCTGCCTCCAGTATGGCTTCCACAGATTCCCTCATGCATCTCTTCCAAGAGCAATTCCGTTTGATCGGGATGAACACATAGCAGATAAGGCCCAGAGAAGGAACGCCTGTATAGCTTACTATCCTGCGACAGCCAATAACTAGGAGCCTTCTTTCTTATTTTGTCGGCTTCAATTTTCTCTTCGGGTAGAATATCGTCCTTTAAGAATTGCATGACAGGATCCATCCAACTTGGCCCCATTCTAACTTGATTGATCTGAACTACGTTCGCTATTGTCGAGGGTCGATGCAGGTCCTCAACGAGGATTATGCGAGGCAAGTTCTGTGCCGAGGAAGTTGCGAGAGTGGCCAAAGAGTCCGCATGCGTGTTTCCACTTCTTGGGATATGTAGCAAGCTAAAGGATTCGAACTCCATCTGCATGATTTTCACTCGGCTAAGATAACCTCGCATTCTCTCGTCCTTGGCTTCAAATTCACCTTTGACTTGACCAATAACTAGCCTTGAATCCGAGAAGAGTTCAATGGACTTTCCTCCCATCCTTAGGACCATAGCCATTCCTTCTAGTAGCGCTTCGTACTCTGCTTCGTTATTCGTGGCAGGAAAACTTAACCTCAGTGACTTTTCAATGGTGATCATCTCTGAAGATGTCAACACCAACCCAACTCCTGCTCCTTTTTGGTTTGATGCTCCATCTACATGCACTTCCCACGTCGGAGGGAAACGCCTGGAGATACTACCGGCTAGTTTTACATCCCTTTCCTCTGATGCTAGTAGACTATCCGCTTCTGGTTCGGTGAACTCCGCCACCAGGTCGGCCAGTACCTGGCCCTTCACTGAGGTGCGAGGCATGTACTTGATGTCGAAAGCTCCCAGAATTGTACCCCACTTAGCTATCCTTCTCGTGTAATCTGCGCTTTTAAGTACGGCCTTTAATGGGAGTTGCGTAAGAATAATCACCGTGTGCGCTTGGAAATAGTGAGGCAGATTGCGTGTGCCAAGCACCACCGCCAAGATGGCCTTTTCCAGTGGAAGGTAGCGCACCTCTGCCTCGTGCAGTGATTTACTCACGTAGTACACTGGCCGTTGTCAACCCTTATCAACACTAAACTTACTGCATAGGAGGCCACTGCAATGTAAGCAAAAAGAACCTCGTCCGGCTCAGGACTTGACATGACCGGCGGCCGAGCAAGATAGTCTTTAAGTTGTTGAAAGGCTGCGTCACATTCCGTCGACCATTCAAAGCTTTTCCATTTATTGATCAGCAGGAAAAAAGGTCGGCACCTGTCCGCCGATCGAGATATGAATCTATTCAGAGCAGCGGTCATTCCGGTTAGTTTTTGCACTTCTTTTGGGTTCCAAGGAGTTCGCATACTGGCGATGGCCTTAATTTGGTCGGGATTGACTTCAATTCCCCTATAAGTAACCATATAACCCAAGAATTTTCCCGACCCAACACCAAACGAACATTTGGAGGCGTTCAAACGTAGTTTATGGCTTCTGAAAATTTCGAAGACAACTCGAAGATCTTCTAGGTGTTCAGATGCCTTTTTGCTTTTCACCACCATGTCATCTATGTAAATCTCCATATTTTTCCCCAATAACGATTCAAACATTCTCGTCATCATCCTTTGGTAAGTGGAACCCGCATTCTTCAAACCAAAAGGCATCACCTTGTAGTGGTAGTTCCCTACTAGCATGACAAAAGCAGTTTTTTCTTGATCGTCCAATGCTAGAGGTATCTGATGATAACCCTGGAAAGCGTCCAAGAAACTCATCCGAGGATGGCCGACTGTGGCGTCTACCAGCTGATCAATTTTGGGCATGGGGAATGGATCTTTAGGGCAGGCTTTATTTAGATCTGTGAAATCAACACATACTCGCCACTTCCCAGTCTTTTTCTTGACCACAACCGTGTTCGCCAGCCACTCGGGGTAGAAGATCTCTTTGATAGCCCCTGCCTCTTTTAGCTTCGTCACTTCCTGACGGACTGCTTCTGCATGCTCTTTAGATGGCCGACGAGGGAGTTGCTTTCTGGGGGTCATTACTGGATTAACATTCAAATGGTGACAAATGAAGTCTGGGTCTACCCCCGGGGCCTCATAAGCGCTCCATGCAAAAACGTCTATGTTTCGTTTAAGGAACTCTACTAATTCCTCCTTCTCTGACTGGGGTAGCTGAGATCCGACTTGAAAGAATTTCTCAGGGTCATCTCCTATTGTGACTTTTACAAGATCTTCGCACTTCGCTTCCTCGGATAACCCATCTTTAGACAACATTGGGGGTTTTGATTGCTATAACTCCTCTTTTTGAGCCTCAGATTCTGCTTCGGGCTTATGTCGGATAGCTGCTATCATGCATTGCCGCGCCATGGTTTGATCACCCAGTATCTCTTCTATCTTGCCTCCAGAGGGGTATTTAATCTTCTGATGCAGGGTGGAAGAGACTGCTCCTAAAGTATGAAGCTAAGGCCTAGCAACAATTGCCGTATAAGGGGAGTAGGCATCCACCACTATAAAATCAACCTCCACTATCTCCGCTCCGGCCTGCACTGGCAGTCTGACCTGCCCCTTCGGGATAATAATCTTCCCTTCAAAACTTACTAAAGGGGAATTATAAGGCGTCAGGTCTTCAGCTTTTAGGTTCAGCCCCTTGAAGAGGTCAGGATACATGATTTCGGCTGCACTGCCTTGATCCACCATTACTATCTTTACATCGTAGCCTCCGATTCGGAGGGTAATCACTAGAGCATCGTCATGAGGTTGAACAGTTCCGATCTTGTCTTCGTCCGAGAATCCCATGACCAAGGACCGGTTTGATTTAGCTCTCTTTGACTCGTGGGAGTCATCCTCAGGGTACAGCCGAGCCACCGACATTACTCTGGAGGGGCATGACCCTGTCCTGCCAGGTGCCGCAAAGATAACATTAATGGTTCCAAGAGGAGTTCTTGGAGGATTCTCCCTTTCTGGTCGAGTATCCGTTTGGCTACCCAAATTGTTGGAATGATGCAACAGCTGTTTCAATCTACCCTCTTGGACAAGCTGGTCAAGGTGATCCCATAAGCTTCTACAGTCCTCGGTAGTATGACCGTGGTCTCTATGATATTGACAATAGAGGTTTCGGTTTCTCTTTTCAGGATTTCCCATCATCTTATTGGGCCACTTGAAGAATGGCTCGTTTTTTATCTTTTCTAGGACTTGGTGCACAGGCTCTCGGAATACAGCTCCGACTATTTGGCTGTTACTGGATATCTGCTGCTCGGCATAATCCCTTTTCGGCCGGTTATTATTGTACCTGTCCGGCCTAAACTCTCTCCTTTCTTGAGGGATAAGCTTAGCTTTCCCTTTTCCTTGTTGCTGCTGTTGTTGATCATCTTCTATCCTTTTATATTTATCCACTCTATCCATTAATTGTTGCAAGCTGGTGACCGGTTTCCCTGTCAGGGACTTCCTCAGACCATGTTCGGAGGGAAGACCGACCTTGAAGGTTCTGACAGCAACCTCATCAAAATCTCCGTTAATCTCGTTAAACATCTCCCAATACCTCTCGACATATGACCTCACAGACTCCCCTTCCCTCATTGTCATTGACAGCAGAGAATCAAGGGGTTAAGGAACTCTGCTGCATGTGATAAACCCGGAGCAGAATGATTGAGTGAGCTTCTTAAAGGAACCGATGGAGTCAGTCTTCAACCCATCGAACCATCTCATCGGCATCGGTCCTAGGCTAGAGGGAAATACTCTACACAACAAAGCCTCGTCCTGAGAGTAAACCGCCATCTTTTGTCTGAATTGGCTCACATGTTCTACAGGATCGGTACGTCCGTTGTACATAGAGAACGTAGGCTGATGAAAACGTCTGGGAAGCTTTGCCTTTTCTATTCCCCTAGTAAAGGGAGACTTAGAAATTTGGGTCAGAGCCTTCTTCATGTCTTTAGTTCCCACTCCCCTTCTAGACGAACTTTTTCTCCTTCTTTTGTGAGAATGTTCCTCTTCATAGGAATAGGATTCACTGGGGGGAGTTTCTGAAGAATCCCTGTAACTGTCCTCCCCTTCATCGTTGGAGGAGACATCAGAACTTGAAGGGGTGTGATTTCGTTGTGCTCGACGAAGCTTCTTTTTCAAACCTTCTATTTCACGTTGCAAGTCCTTTTCACCAGCGTGCCCTTGCACCAGATGGCTCTTTCGTCGATAGCCGCTTTTTCCAGCATAGATCGTTTGCGAGCTACCCTCACGTTGGTTATCTACGTGGTTTTCCCGTTCAAGATTATGGAGTTCATCTTGTTGACTGACGTTTACTGACTCTGCATAGGGCGGACTGGCCTGTTGCGGTCCTGAACCTGCCATAACTGTCGTAAATTTCTACTAGCGCTAATTCTCCCCACAGACGGCGCCAATTGTAGGGTCACGAATTGTAGCCCACACCTAGATGGAAACAGGAGATGGGCCCAATAAGCCCAATACAATAAATTTGTGAGAGAGTGGGTCAAAAAATTGGGCTAATAGCGAGTCTTATAACAGTTACTGAAGGTTAGGTAATTGGCCGAGGTGACTAAAACACATAAACAGGTTAAGATCTTATGTCCGAGGAGTAAATTTTGGGCTAATTGATAGATTCGAGCAAGGTCCGAGGGGTATGATCTTAGATAAAATGCTTTTCTTTAGGTTGGATTTTTCCAGATGCTACAGTAGTTATTTCTTGATGTTTCTTCTTTTTCTCCCGTGTCCCCTTCTTCTGGAGGTTTTACTCCATTATATAGTCCTTCATTGTTCGATCCTATCGTCCACTTGTCTGCCATCTAGCCTGGTACTTGAGTTTCCACCTCTTCTATTACAGCTTTTTGATTTTCTGGGGGTAAAGCTGATTTAAAACACTGTTCAGGGGTCTTCTCCACATAAATGCGGCCAGGAAAGCTGCTGTAATGCATTTAATGCGGTGGTAGCAGCTTTTTCCCAAGATATTTCTACATTCTTATCCCTTCCATGTGCATCGGTAATCTATCTTCACCTCCGGAACTTCCTGGAAGGTGGACTAAGGGGAAGCCGAGGCTCCTCTTACCGACATATGCCATATCCGAGGAAGGTACTACTCTCGGATCAACCTCTCTGGATACTTACGCGTTCTACTATTAGTTACGAGAGTTCCCTATGATTTCCTATCCTCGGACGTATTGTTGATGAAACGTTGTACCTAAACCCACCACATGGGCCCAGGTTTTGCTCCCCCACAATTATGTATAAATTTTAAAAATTAAAAATTCATAATTTTTTTATCTTTAAAAAATTTTGTGACCACCCTAAATTTTTGTTAGGCCAAACATAATTAAGTTTTGAACAAAATTTGGCAACAAGCTTGGTTGTAGACTAAAGCTATAACTCTATTCAATATTTTATTTATTTATTATTGAATGTGAATTTTAACAAATCCACCATTTAATTATATTTTCTTTTTTAATCCTCCATACTTGCAATATCTTAAGAAGAGAAAAGATCAATAGCTTTATCGTCAATTAAATATTTAAATTTTGAGTTTTTTAGTCTAAAATTATACATAAAAAATAATTTTATTAATCGAATGACAAATAACATTCGATTGACATGAAATTTTAACGTGCTTTAAGAATATAAAAAACATACAATTCATCGATAAGATTTTCAAAATATGTACCAATGTTAATTCATTTAGTGAAGGTGACTACAATAAGTTTGTAACCAAATTTTGTTCTTAAACTTTGGTCCCCTTAACAATATATTAGGTCCTTACAAATAAATAAATAAAAGTCCAAGAAAAATTTTATTTAACTAAACTTTTGAAAAGATGTAGCTTGCAACATTACTATGGTGTAACGATTTTTTTTTTTTTTTTTTTTAATGTAGAAGGAAATGGTAAGATTTTATGTATTTGCGTGTGTGTTTTTTTGTCAATGTTTGAAATTATCTTTTTATTAGATTTTGTATAATTTAAGTTTTTTAATGACTATCCTCACAGAAAATGAAGATGAGTTTGTTGTGTCGTATGTGGATACATTGTTGGATTTTGAGCTACCAGAGCAGAAGAGGAAGCTTTTCGAGGAGAAAATGGTTAGTTTGTGTCTAGAGTTTCTCCTCGCGGGTACGGATACTACGTCAACAGCATTAGAGTGGATTATGGCGAATATGGTGAAATACCCACAAATCCAAGAGAGGCTTTTAGTGGAGATGAAAGGGGTTGTTGGTGGTGGAGAGAAAGAAGTAAATGAGGAAGATTTGAACAAGATGCCTTATTTGAAAGCAGTGGTTTTGGAGGGTTTAAGGAGACGCCCACCTGCCCATTTTGTGATACCACATGCAGTGACTGAGGATGTGGTTTTGGATGGCTATTTAGTACCAAAGAAAGGTACTTTGAATTTCATGGTGGCAGAAATGGGGCGAGGCCCGAAGGTTTGGGAGGATCCCATGGCGTTCAAGCCTGAGAGATTCTTGAATGGCGGAGGAGGAGGTGTGTTTGATATAACTGGAAGCAGAAAGATTAAGATGATGCCATTTGGTGCGGGGAGGAGGATGTGTCCTGCTTCTGGGTTGGCAATACTGCATTTGGAGTATTTTGTGGCCAATTTGGTTTGGAATTTTGAGTGGAAAGCTGTGGAGGGTGATGAGGTTGATTTTTCGGAGAAGCTAGTGTTCACTGTGGTATTGAAGAATCCACTCAAGGTCCACTTATCTCCAAGGCTTTGAATGGTGGTTTCCGAGACTATGACTATGATTGTGTTATTTATAAATAAAGTCTACCGCTGTATTTAATAACTTTGTATTTATATATTACTAAAAGTTGAAACGTAGCGTTTAATACTGTTGTTCTCACGTTACGCCACATCAACTGCCACGTTATTCTTTTTCTTTTTCTTTTTTAAATATAATTTGTCCTACAATTTTAAAATGGTTTTTACAATTTTCAATCCTATAATGCAGCCCACTACTTATTTATTTATTTCCACTATCACCATATAATAAATTCAGCCCACTACTTATTTATTTACTTCCACTATCACCCTATAATAAATCTGTATAATTAATCCAGCCTACCTCTTATTTATTTAATTTTACTATTAAGCCTAACCCAAAGCCTTTTTTAATTTAGCTTTAGGGTTTTGTGTGAACCTTTTCAACTTAAAGGAAAAAAAAAAAAAGACGACAACAACAACAACAACAACAACAACGTTGAAGCCTTAAAAGCTTTAGGGTTCTTTTTTTTTTTTTTTTTTTTCCAATTTTTCTATAATTGTTTTTAATATTTACACTTTTCCAACCTTTTTCTCTCTCTCTTACCATTTCATCTCCCCACTATTTCTTCAATCTTTCTCCCTCCCTTACCTTTTCATCTCCCCACTACCCTCTACATTAGTATCATTCTTCCTGTTTCCTTTCATCTTCCTTTATTTTTGTCCCTTCTTTTTCACACCCTCTTACTATAAATTTGTCATTATCTTTTCTATTCTATGCATAGTTTTCCCTCACCAAAAAATAAAAAATGGTTCCCTCTCTCTCTCTCTCTCTCTCTCTCTCTCTCTAAATTTTTTGGTGGATTTTTATTTTTTATTTTTCTTGCACCTCTACTTTAGGCTGATAATTTTTTATATTTTCTAAAACTCTATTTTGGGTTAATGCGATTTAGTTTTGTTTTTTAAATTGTTGTTGTTATTCTTTTTATTTTTTATGATCTCTTTGATTGTTAAATGCTATCCTATTGCATTCTAAAGAATTAAATATAGCATATAAAAATATAATATTATTCTATTACATAACATGATTTGGATAATTTGGTATTTATTCTGTTAGATAGCATGATTTTTTATAATGCTCAATTTAGATGTTAAACTATGAGACTTTTACTAATTTTTGTTTATTTTTTAATCCTTTGTGGTGGACAAAGTACTCTTAATAATTGTATTAGAAGTACTCTATAATGCCATTTATTTAAAGAAAATCAAAAGTTAGCCAAACGAAAATAATAGGATAATTGACAAATTTTAACTTTTGCAATTTTATTTTAATTATTATTATTTTATAACAATGCATGTATAGAAATTTAATTCTTAGATTTTGCTAATATTTTTTTATTTGATAATATGTTTTGGGTGGCCGAAATTATAATTTCTACAAAGAAAATAACCTTAATAGGTTATCAAAAACAAAATTTTATCCTAATATTGGTTCAATCAATCATTGTTAAGTTTTATTAATTTTTTTTTAGTTTACGTTTTTTTGGTGTTTTGGATTGTTCTTATATTACATTTATGATTGTTTCTATAATAAATAAAAATATAATTACAAAATACATTACTTATTATTAGATTAGTTTAAATTGTAAAAAAATAATAATAATAAAACCACCATAAAAATAATTATCATGCGCAACGTGCAGGTTCACAGCTAGTTTTCACTAAAAATGTTTCTATGGCACCTAAGTATTTCCCTTTTATATTTGTGCTAGTTTGGTACTAACTAGTACACCAATGAAATGGTAGAAATGCGGAAATGGTAATGTATTTATTTATTATTTTGATGTTATTATTAAGGGGAAAATCGTTGTCAGTCATTCGAAGCACTTCATTTGATGAGCGGGATATGTTTAAGTTGGGTCATCTTTTTTTATTTGGCTAAAAGTAAAGTGAGTTTGTTGCTTAAATTGGTGGTGCCTTTGTTTGATTACAAATTAGAGTAAATCTTAGAAATCGATGTCATAAGTTGAAAACATCTCTAAACAAAAAAGATAGTACGGTTAGAAGATGTACATGCTACATGAGTTCACCATAGCAATAAAGTATCCTTTGAAGGCCCCAAGGATGAATGGTTAAGTCCGTTTTTTGGTGCCTTTGTTTGATGACAAAGTAAAGTGAGTAAATCTTAGAAGTCGATGTTATAAGTTGAAAACATCTCTAAACGAAAAAGAAAGTACGGTTAGAAGATGTACATGCTACATGAGTTCACCATAGCGATAAAGTATCCTTTGAAGGCCCCAAGGATGAATGGTTAAGTCCATTTTTTGGTGTCACCAAAGACTACACCTTCATTTGGTAGTCTATATTCCATAATGCATGAAGATTATTGTTGACTTCAAAATAAAGTCTATAGCAATCTTAAATATATGGATTCCTATGAAATTATCTTTTTATTTTTGTGTTTGAATATTCAAAGACAGAGCTAAGATTTGGAGTTAGGGAATGGTTGTGCTACTCGTTGTAGGGGCGTGCACGGTTCAGTTGATGTGGGCTTTTTTTCCAAATTTATCACCAAACCGATGGCGGTGCATTTTACTTGGTTTGGGTCCATTCTTCTTCCAATATTATCTCCCAAATTATCATTAATTAGAAAATAAAAAAAAAAAAATTTAATGGAAAAAAAAAAAATTTGGAATCCAAAAGGACATAAAAATAAGAGAGTAGAAACAGAACCCATAAATTTTGTTGATATAATTATAATTGGTTTATAATGCTAATTGGTTTATAATTCTAATTGTGCACACTTCAAAACTATACTAAATTTTAGATAAATAAAAAATTAAAAAAAAACTACACTAAATTTTCATGATAAAAAATAGGTAATTGAAAGAAATTAATTGATTTAAATATGAAGAAATTAATGTATTAACATTTTTTTAGATAGAAATTAATGTATTATCATAATTATGAAACAACCTTAATTTAATTTACTAGAATTTTTATTACCATATAATTAGGAAATATTTATAATACAATGTTTTGAAATTGTACATATATAGTAAGAAATTAACATATTTAATGTTACACTTGTAAGTCCGGTTATCGATTTGCTGAAGAAGGCAGAGTTAGTGCATCGGGATGATGTTGAAGTACAGGATAAAAGTCTTTGGAAGGGAATCTGGTCACTACATGTACCAAATAAGAACATCCCCTCAAAGCTGAATATCTGAACACACAATATCAAAATCTTGATATTGTGTGGTCAGATATTCACCTTTAGGCTTGCCGTATGTCCATTCAATTCCTGGATTTCAAGGAGTTGCTCTCATGGATTCTGAAGGAGCACCAACACCCTGAGCTGTTTGCAGTCACGGCATGGACAATCTGGACTCAAAGAAATCTAACTCTTCTACACTAGCCCAGTTGTAATCTGCATCAGCTAGATCAAGAGAGTAAGGGACGCTTGGAAGAATTTTTGGCCATCCATCCACTGCCACAACCTCATCCCACATTGCCTTGAGCCCATTGGCGACCCCACTTGCAGAATTTGTGAAGATTAATTTCCACGGTGCCATTTTTTCTGAGGTGAACAAGTCAAGTATAGGAGTGATTGTTCGTGACAGAAATGGCTTTTGGTTCTTGCTTCTCTATCGCAACAAATCCCACAAGCTTACTCTCCAGAAGATATCGAAGCCTTAGCTGCCTCCAAAGCCCTTCAATTTGCATCAGAGATTGGCATTAGAGAAGCTGTTCTTGAGGGAGACTCGCAGGTTTTAATGCCAAGGTTGATCAATGACACAGAGGTCATGTCTTACAATGTGTTGCTTATTGAAGATGTGCAACGCTGCTCTCATTGTTTTAATCAATTATGTTACTCACATGTTAAGAGAGAATGTAATAAGATTACTCACAGTCTTGCCAGGTATGTTGTGCATATCCCAGACTTTATTATGTGGATTGAGGATATTCCACCACTATTTATTTCTGTCCTCCAAGCTTGTAAAGTTGAATTGATTCAACTATGTGTTAGCTTTATTTCGTGCTAAATTTGCTTATAATTCAGAAATTAGAAACTTTGTATTTAGGTGGAAATAATATAAGGGTTGTGTGTGAGAGAGTATGTAGAATTGATCAAGAGTGTGCATGAAGAACATTCTCGCAACTGGAACTCGCAACTAACTCGCGAGTAGTGACTTGCCAGAATCCAAGCACACATGTGAAGTATGCAGGAAGTTGAAGGGTAATATAGCTGGATCACTACAGGATAAAAAGTACAGTCTGGCCATTTTGTTATTTGCCAAAGGCCCTTATTTTGCAAAAAAATGGCTTTTCACATTCCTTCACATACCCTACTATAAACACCCTTATACCGACAAAATGTAGAGAGTTTCCAGAGAGAATTTTAGAGAGATAAACCCTAGAGAACAACAAGATTGATTCATCCACAATCTTATACCTTTGATTCTCCAAATTCCTCTATTCTCACCCTCTCCATTGACATACCTTTAAGAGGATCTTTAGCCAAATCCTTACCTCACCATACCTATATCAGTGAGACTATTATTTGGTGCTTAGGAAGCAGTTCAGAGAGGACAAATTCATTTGGTTGATGCAATGGGCTTATTGTGGGATCCGGAAAACTAGAGAAGACACGGTTAGACTTAACCTTGTTGGAGCAAGAAGCTTGGAGGGCTTAGGTGCATCAGGTAGATTAGGCTTGGAGGGTCTATTGTTATTCATGTATCCCAACTGATTTTCTAGTGGATCATTTTACCGCTTGGAGGGCAGCGAAGAGGTTTTTCGCCGAGTTCTTCGGTTTTCTCTTCGATAACAAGTGCCGGTATTATCTTTGTATTTGCATCTCTCTTCCCTACTCTTTTTCTTTTAATTGCTGCTGTGTTTATAATTAATCATGGTTTAGAGTGTTTGACCTATTTGGGTATAGCTTATATTTCATATTCTGCACATATATTGTTTGAGTATAAACTTGTGTTGGTTATTTTGAAATTGGGGATCTAAACATTCACTAATGTTTTACACACATGGTGAACTTTCAAAGATGATTTAGCTAGATTTTCTTAATAAAAGTTCATAGTCTTTCCTCTCAAAAAAAAAAAAAAACTTTAATTGTGCTTTCTTTTTAATCGGGACTTTTTTTTTTTTTTTTTTGAACTGTTAGCGTGAAATTAAATGTTTACATAGAAGAAAATTAATTTTTTTTAATGATAAATACATCAAATTTATTTTATCTATCTATCTATCTATCTATCTATCTATATCTATATATATATATATATATATATATATATATATATATATATATCTCATTACTTGTGTACTATAATTGCAACTAAATGTTTAAGGGATTTTTAATTAAATTTTGGGATATTTATCTAATTATATGAAATTCCTAGCCGATATGTAATGACCAATTGACCATGGCATATTTTTGGAGGTTTTGTTTTTTTTTTTTCCTTCATTAGTAGTTTAAGCAATATAATATTATAATAATCCCAATGAAATATTTTTGGGATTTTATTTTAATTAGTCCTTTAACAAGCCTTTTAAGGCTTTCCAATTAATGTATTTCTAAATAAAAATTTTGGTGGAATGGTAGAGGAGGAGTCATTTTTAATCAAACTCTTAAATGACTGACTTTCCAATACCCCTAAGAAATGGTACCATATAACATGACATCCATGTAACTATTTTTTTTTTTTTGAAGAAATAAAAATGGAAACTGTGGAATTAATAGTTTACATTTTCCCCCTCAAATAAAAAAAATAGTTTACATTTAAGGGCATATTTTTATATAATTTATATATATATTAAATTCCTATTTATTACTGACAAACAATAAACATATTGATATCATATCATATACTATATGATAGTGTTACAGAAAAGCACCAACTCCTAGACTCATCCATATGGCTTGTCCATTGAAAGACTAGCTAGGACGAACCAAACACCTTAGGTGGTCATCCCTAGCGTCCTTAATGACCTCGTTCGTCTTTGGACGGACGAGGTCCCATGGGAAACTTTTCCATCCTCATAATCTTTTGGACGGACGAGCTCTACACGAAATTTGGTAAAAACAGGGAAAGTCGTCCTTGGTAGCCTCGTCCATCCTTAATAAAGGATGGACGAGTTCATTGGGTTGGACTACTATGTGCCAAGTTCTCCATTAACTACTATGGAACAGAAGTTCAACCGAGGTAACTTCCATGGTGGTTATGGAAGTTACCTTCAAATTCGCCGAACTCCTCAACAATAGGAACGATTATTAAACAAATAATCGTTTCACACACGCTATATAAGCATTCCTCGATGAGAAGGTAAAGAGGGAGAGACATTTTATTTCAGAAATCATTTCCTTCTCACTAAAAATTCCAAATTCACTAACTTCATCATCGGAGGACTTTTGACCGGTCCCCACCAGTCCCCTCTGACTTAGTATTTGTTTTCAGGCAAGCCCTAAGATCACCATTCGAGGCTTATCAACCTATTGATTTCCAAGGAACTATCACTATATAATAAAATTTAGACTTAGAAACCGTACTTGTACCAAGTGGCTTCGCCATATTGTAGAATTTTTTTTAGATCTTTAGAAGTAAAAAAGATAATATAATTTTTCATCTCCTATAATTTCTAAGTTGATAAAAATCTTAATTTAATTACAATCCAAATTCTTTATATAATTTGTTTCAAAAAAATTCTTTATATAATTCCTCTAATCCTTATTTTTTTACCGATAGTGTATAAAAAAGCAGCAACTTTACTAATACCTATTGAAAATCTAATGCCATGCAACTACTGATAGGTATAGGAAATCTAAGAAGTTTGAACATCTAGCCATCATTTCTAACATAGGAATGCAAAATTTTCTAATTAAAATGAATTACAAGGACCAACAAAACTAATTAGAAAAAGCTTAAGACGCTAAAACTCTTAAAATATAAAATGAATTACAAATTTACAACGGCCAACAAAACTAATTAGATAAAGCCTAAGATGAATTTGATCACAACTGAAATACCATCCGCATCAAAATTATCAAATACCACTTCCAAATATTAATGTTTTAGCACCTATTAAAAAAAAAAAATGTTTTAGCTACTATATATCATAATATTGACTTCTTTTTCAAATGAAGTCTCTCTATCGTTTTTTTTTTTTAAATCTCTCTCCTCTCTCCAAGAAGCAGTTTGACATGGAAGACATCATTACCACCCACCACAGGCAAAAAAAAAATTTACACTTTACATGCACTTGATCGTTCAAATATGCATACCATTAGTTTGGTTTTATATTTTATAATCATTTACAAGATCAAAAAGAAAATTCATTATGATTTTATGACTATCAAGATCTTAGATTCAGCCAATAAAAAACAAAAACAAAAAACACTGTTCTTGCAAACAAATCATATAAACAAAGAACAATTGAAGGTAACCAATATAGTCATACATTTATTTTACATAATAAATTTGTATTGAATTACAAATTTATTTGCTTCAATTGTGTACATTTATTTTATAATAAATTTATTTCCAGGTAAAACTAATCTTCTTGAATTATGAATACTTCAATAAACTAGGATGTTGATGCTGTTGCAAATTTGCAAAGACGTGATATATATATAATAAGTACCAACAAAAGAAAAACTCCATTCAAGAAATGAATCACCTAGGCAAGTCTTTTTTTTCTTCTTCTTCTTCCTTTTTTTTTTTTTTTCCTCTAAAACTATTGTTAGTATCAGACTATCAGTACATTGGCTTGAATAGTTGCCAATCCACAAACGATGCCATCAAATGACAACGGTCAGTTAGTTACTAAAAAATCATCACACACAACTCAAATTTCCATTTTTTTTTTTAAATCTTCCCCTTCTTCATTTTGTTAGCTAATTTTTATTCTACTATTTTGTGCAAAGCATTCAAAACTCTTTATAAAAAATAAATTCTTTCTTGGTAAATGGCTCTTGCACTAAGAAATTTCCAAAGATTTTTTACAATGACACAACAATAGATGCTTATGGATATCCAATTTAATACATGTAACTTCAAATTTCATTATAGTACAATTGGGATCTTAGAAGATAATTTTTTGTTGTGGTATTATCATTTTATATTTGATGGTTGTTACATCTATGCAATATTTTTCCTTTTTAATAATTATTTATTTTGTTATTTTTTCCAAATAAAATATATATTTTATAAGTTTATGATAAAACCGTGCAACGCAAGGCCTTTAACTAGTACTAAATAATAAAAGTTAGGCTTAAACGTCGTGATTGTGCCAAATGGAGGCACCAAATTACAGAAAAAATTTTAGATTTTAAAAAGAAAAAAATTTATATAAAAAAAGTCTAATACATCTTAAATTGCTGCAACGTAGATGTAGTGTAATCTAATTCTTCTTATTTTTTAATTACTCCATTAAAAAAAAAGTCTAATGCATCTTAAATTGCAACAACCATAGATTACACTAAAAAAGAAGTCTAATGTATCTTAAATTGCAGCAACCATATACTACACTAAAAAAAAGATCTAATACATCTTTGTGGGGGCCAATTGTACCCTGTGTTCAAACTGCATTGGAGGAGGCCAAGCCCAATATCTAGTCTCATATGTACAAACTGCGTAAGAAAAGGCCAGGCCCAATATCCAGTCTGAGGGTAAGAGAATATCCGATGACAACCAACAAAAGAAGAGATAAAATTACCCTCCGAGGAGAGGTAAAGAGTGCTTGTGAGGAATTTGACCGTGTCCGAGGACGATAGCCACCTCAGAACCTCCATCCGAGGTATTTGGTAAACTTATCAGTCACTAAGAGTAACGCCTCGGACAAACCTTACAACAAAATGAAGGGAAAATATTGAATAAAGGATAAGAGTAAGAAATAACAAATATCTAAGGGTACTGTCACCTCCGCATTAAATACCGCCCAGCTAACCTTCTGGCCGCATTAATGTGGAGGTGATATCTGAACAGTGGACACGCAGCCTTACAGCTAAGAATGGAAGATTCAAGAAAAGGCAAGACGGATGGAGAAAAAGAACTTTCAACACCTAATCCACACGTGGATGGAGGAAAGGGGAAAAAAGTCATAGTATATAATACGAAAGGAGAAAACCATGAGAGGGGACTCTCAAGTGATAGCACTAGAGCATGTCCAAAGATACTTTTTATACAGATATACGCATATAACTCTTTCCTTCGAACGCTATAATCTAACGTCTTGGCCCTAGATTCAGACTAGCTTATTATCCCACTCTCTACAAATTTATTGTTCGGGCTTTGTGGGCCTGGATCTATTCCTGTTCTGGGTTCAAGCCAAATCTGGTCCTTACAATCTTAAATTGCAAAAATAGTTATAGATTGAAAAAAAAAATAGATATAATTTTTTTTCTTATCTTCTTCTCCTATAATTTCCAAGTTGATAAAAATCATAATTTAATTACAATCCAAATTATTTTCTTCATCTGTTTTTTCTTAATTTGATTACAATCCAAAATCTTCATCTTCATCTAATCCTTTCTTTTCATTTAAATTATATCACTACACCTATTAGCTACAATCTTTTTTGGATTAAAAAAAAAAAAAAAACAGCAACATGATATATGATTGAGTTAACATGATTATTTTTCACACCTCCACATATTAAGTTTGAATCCAAGAGAAATTGAGTTGAACTAAAACTATTTAAGAATGCTAAAATCAATCAATAGAAAAACCAAATTATTACACGTCAAAGAAAATAGATATAATTTTTTTTTTTTTATCTACTTCTCCTATAATTTCTAAGTTAATAAAAATCTTAATTTAATTACAATCCAAATTCTTTTCTTCATCTAATTCTTCTTAATTTGATTACAATCCAAAATCTTCATCTTCATCTAATCCTCTTTTTTTTTTTTTTTCATTTAAATTATATTACTACATCTATTACCTACAATTTTTTTGGATAAAAAACAAAACAGCAACGTGATTATTTTTACACCTCCACAAATTAAGTTTGAATCTAAGAGAAATTGAATTGAACCAAAACTACTTAATAATGTTAAAATCAATCAATAAAAAAAAACCAAATTACTACACATAAAATAAAATATATAAAAAACAGCAACGTGATATATGATTAAGTTAACATGATTATTTTTCACACCTCCACAAATTAAGTTTGAATCCAAGAGAAATTAAGTTGAACTAAAACTCTACTATTTAAGAGTGCTAAAATGAATCAATAAAAAATCAAAATTAAGTGAAGAACTGCAGAAGGAAGGATTTTGCTTTTTCAATGAGAATAGTTATCTTCTTTTTATTTTTTATTTTTTTGCATTTCTATTTTTCTATTAACGTAGTTCAATTATGACTTAAATTCTATGATTTTTTTTTTAAATATTTTACATAATCCAATTCATCTTAATTATTGATGTATTTTTTTATTTGGTGTTCTTAATTGATTGTGCAATTTATTTCCTCACTTATGGCAATATCAAAATGGCTAGACACAAATGTCAATATCAAAATCATAGGCCGAGCTAGGGGGGGTGCCAAAGGGGCCATGGGCCCCCCTAACTTTTGAAATTGTCCATTAATTTTCTTTTACATTTGGTAATAAATCTAAAAATTACACAAAAATGTATTCACCAGCCTCCCTGAGAAACTTTTTTGGCTCCGCCACTATTCAAAATGGATGGCTAGACACAAGTAATTTATACGCAAACTTTAACATGTACATTGCAATACAATTTTTGTTTTCTCTTTATGCACTTTTATTTATCTATTTTTGAAATTATTTTGATTGTGGTATCCTAGAAGGTTTAGATACTTTATATATATATATATATATATATATATATATATATATATATATATATATATATATATATATATATATAAATATAAATATATATATATATATATATATATTTTTTTTTTTTAATTTATTGAATTTTTATTTCGGTCAAAATTTTATCACTGAATCTATTTGGAATAGAACTCATCTACCATATGAAATTAGGAGATTTATGTGAGAAGAGCTATCTTCATTTTTTTTTAGTATCTATTTTTCTATTAACATAGTTCAATTATTTCTTAAATTATATGATTTAAAAAAAATTAGATAATGCAACTCATCTTGATTATTGATATTATTTTTTGATTAATTTGGTTTTCTTGATTGATTATGCAGATTATTTTCTCACTTATGGCAACATTAAAATAGTTATGACTGGTAATTTATAGGTAAACATTTACATTGCAGTCTAAATACTTACATATTTTGTAATTTATGGAACTTGTTTTTTGTCATATATACAAGAAATTTATATTTGATTAGCACTTCTGCTACTATACATGTTAGCAAGTATAATGGAAAGATTTTTAAGTGCCACACACACACACACACACACATAATTAAATTACAATTTTACTACTAAGAGCTTTTAGAATTTAAAACTTGCCATAATTTTTTAAAATATTTTATGATAACTTTTTTTGCCCAAAAAAAAAATTGACATAATATACATTTTCCATGTTACTTAATTTTTAAAAATATTTTTACTATCTTATTTGTATTAGATTTCTTTTTTTTTTTTTTTTTGAGAAAGTTATTTTGTATTAGATTTGATTATATTATCAAAAAATATATTTTTTAAAATTTATATATTATTCTGTTATTAAGTCGTGCATCGCACGAGTATAATACTAGTATATAAATAATTGTTTGAAACATAGCATTATTTGTACATGTTATATCCAACTTTGTTCGGTCTTGGCAAAAAAAATGAGCTTTTATGCCATCCAATCAGGAGGCACCACGTCATCCTCTTAACAAATACCAAATACATAACAGCGCATACAAGAACTACTTAATAACAGCGCATACAAGAACTACTATATATATATTGCATAATAAACGTCGTCCCCTACTTCTTAGAGCACTACCCTAAAGTGTCTATTTTGCATCCTAAAACACTCATTTGTCTATTTTACCAACCCATTTTACAACTTTTCATACATCCCAGTTTTTATTTTTACATACAACCTAATAAAATAATATAAACTACTTAATAAAATAAAATAAAAAGTAATCATCTCTCTCTCTCTCTTTCCTCTAGTCCCTTTTTCTTCACCCGCCACTACAAACACCGCACCCCAACCACAAATATAGCCAACTACCATACCCACCCTCCATCACAAGTCCACAACCAAAACCAACCTCCACTGCCACCACAATCACAATCACAACTAGTCCAAAAATCAATCTCATAGCAAAAAAATAATAATAATAACCAAGCTACCATAGCACAGTAGCCATCACCATCACCCACAGCACAACAGCCACCACACCACCTAAAATCCAACAACACCACCACTGCCAAATCCATACCCACAACCCCAAATAAAAAATAAAATAAAAAAACAAAACAAAAAACAAAAAACAAAATAAAAATCAAATTAGAACCATAACCTACAACCACCAACCACAAAAAACACAGTAACCACCATCGCCAAACCCACCACTACAATCTACCACCAAATAGACCGGACTCCACCACCTAATGACCCAACAAAAGCCAAACCCACACAACTCACATCCCACAGCCCCACACCCACCAAGACTCACCACGATCCCATGGCCACTAGACTCAACAGGACCCCAAAGCCCCACGACCCCATGGCAACCATAACCCACCATGGCCACCACCACCCCATAGCCGCCACACCCACCACAACCACCGGCAACCCCCTATTCGAAGCCTACCCACCCATCCACCCAAACCAATCTGAAGCCACCCTAAACAACCAACCAAAATCTTGAGTGAGAGAAGCAGTCACCATAAGAGGAAAAAGTTGAAAAAAAGAAAAAAAGAGAGTAAGAGAGTCTAAGGGGGTATTTGGTTCATCAATTTCCATAATTCATATCTCTGTTTCCATAACTCATAACTTAAAAATGGTGGGACCCATAGCTAGAAGTCCATTTGGCACCACCATAACTCTGTTTCCATCACTTAATTCTCTGATTTTTGAGTTACGAGTTATGGAAACTGAAAACACATTTTAGCTATTTTCAGTTTGCATAACTCATAACTCAATGGCATTTCTATAAATAACACTACATTAAGGGACCCACTGTTAGACTTTAGCTGCAGCTTTTGACCATCTCTTTTTTTTCCTTCTTTCTTCACTGGGTTGCGTTTCTTCATCTTCTTTTTTTTCTTTTTCCTTTCACACTAGTGGCTTCTTCTTCTTCCTTCTGATATGGGTTTCTTTTTTTCTTTTTTTCTTTTTTTTTTTTCACTAGGTTCAGTGATCTGATATGGGTTTCTTTTTCTTTTTTTTCTTTTTTTTTTTTTTTTTCTTCTTCTTCTTCTTTCACTAGGTTCGATGATCTGATCTGGGTTTCTTCTTTTTTTCTTTTTCTTTTCTTTTTTCACTGGGTTCGGTGATACTAAAGGAAAAAAAAAAAAAAAAAAAAACTGCACCAAGTGACAAGTATGGGACCCACAAACAGTGTAAAAAATATTGAGTGATGACAAGTGAGTGATGGTGCCAAACGGGTAGAGTATTTTGAGTGATGAGTAATGAGTGATGAGTGACGGAAATTGAGTGATGAAAATTATTGAACCAAACATGGCCTAAAAGTCATGAGAGGAACAGAGAGAGTGTGAGTGATGAGAGGCATTATGAAGAGAGAGAAGTAGTAGATATTTAGGAATAAAATAATTTTTTTTTTACATCCTATGAAAAGTTGGTTCTATTTATGAGAACCAATTGTTCATAAGATGTAAAAAAATTACATCCCCACCCCCAAATGTGGGTCTTTTTTCTGTTATTAGTAACTAAAATAGCAACTAAGGGGTGTTTACACCCCCAATGCTAATACTCTTAGAACTGAACCTCCACGCCTCCACTAGATCGGTACTAGAACCTAGAAAATACGCCGGAGTCGCTGTGATCATGGTGTTGCAATCTCAAGGTTTTTTTATTGTGATTTGTTCTTTTACCCAATTTGGATTTCAAAATATTGATGGGTTTGGGTTAGTTTTTTGGACGTGTAGCTACCTTACTTTCACTTGCCATAGCCATCACAAGACTTCAACCTAAGTCACCGATGCATCAAGCTCCAACCCCCCAGTTCACATAGTTAAGGTGCTCTAATCATATTTTTGTCATTTTGATTTCTACAATTTACAACTATTGGGTTTTGATTCAAATTACCCATTTGGCTATTGAATTTGAATGGTGGTTGTGCTTTTAATTGTGGCAATTTAAAGTGAAAATTTCAAATTTAATCCATTGAGTTCAAAATTTGGGTTTTTGAAATATCAAATTTTGTCATTCAATTACTGGAGATTACTCTTTATTCGACAAAATGATAAAAAGAGTCTCTATAATATTGGCTGTGAGGTGTTTGATGCTGGGTCTCAATAGGATTCTATGTATGGGGACTTTCACTATGAGCACACAACCACACTGCTAGTCAATACTCAATCCCAAAGTATATTATAAGATTAATTCTCTTCTCTTTTACTTTAGAGCCTATATGGAACTTAAGGAACCAAGTGGAACACTAATCAACATACTAACCAGCATTAAATCAATTGAAAACAAGGCAGCCAAGTAGATGAATTTACTAGACAAGTCTGGAATTTTGGTAGAAGAAAGGTAGTGAAAATAGACAAAGCCTACATGTTACAACAATCTGCCTACCTACCTGTGGTAGCTAAAGATGAACAACTTCAAAAACTGCTGCAAAATGAGAACAATCCAAATTTTTTGGTTGAGTTTTTATTTCCTTTGATAGTTTTGAGAAGCTCTCAAACAATATAGCCAGAGCTCTGTAAGTATTTGTTATCTATATAATTCATTTTGGACAAAATTTTGTTTAATGATTTATTTTTGTTTATGGGTAAAATTAAAAATACTTCACCAATAAGTAAAATGTTTAAGAAGATAAGTATATGCCTTTATGCTTCGTAATTCTTCATAAGTCACTGTTAAGAAAATTTGAGATTCATAGCTAGGACATTGATTTAAGGGCATCTTTGTAAGTATGTGTTTTCATGTTCTTACCATGACAAATACTTTACATGGTTTTTCATTCTTTGCTCACTCAAAAATAGAATGTAGTATATAGCTATAGCAATGCTTTTTTGTTATGAGGGATATAACATTTTTGTTTCTTAGAATGTAATGAATTCCTTGGCAGAAGGATTTGCTTGCGTGGCCCCCTACCCATGATTGGTGTCCTACAAGAACAGTATGTATCATGGTAAGTTTCTTATGAACATAGGTCCACTAGATTTTTCTTAACAATGGTTTATGAACATTATGTGTCATGATAAGTTTATGCTGCATGATACTTTTTAAAATATGCAAATTGATGATTGTTGAAGTACTTTTAAGTGTTCACGTCCCTTAATACTTACTTTTGAAGCAAACATCATATTCAAGGGAAGTCACTATCCAATGTAGAATTGAAAGGCCTTCCAATGTGCATTTGAGCAATGGAAAAAGTAAGTTCTTCAAGGTGTTGCTTTGAAATAGTTGAACTGCTAAATGAATAGATAAGAAATAACTAAATGAAAGGAGTTGCAAATTTTGGTTTGTCTTATAATTCTAGTTATTTCTTTGTGATTTGGTTGAAGTTTGCATGTAGAATGCTATATATTTGGTTGAAGTTTGTAGGAGAATGGAAATTGATTTGACATAAATAGCTCTAATAATCTAATACAAGACACTTAGCTTTTGACGTAATTTTTTGGCTTAGATTGTGAAAGTTAGGTTGATATGTGGATTTAGATGGATGTGTTTGCCAGATTGTCACTTGAAAATATAATATATATAAAAACAATAATACCAATTATTCTTTAATTTTATGCAAACTTTGAGGTTGATTAAATATGCAGTGGGAAAATCTAGTGTGAAGTTTGTTAGGTTCTAAAGACTTAGGAACTAATATATTTAAAACTCTAATGTGTATTGTTGGCAAACCATGATCAAAACAGGTTGTTTAGTCTTGTTTAGACTTGCTCAAAGTTGTGTCTTTTATGTAAAGTTGGATTCGAGCTGATGTAGAATTGATAGTGCATTTCGACCCGGTTCGTTCGATCGATCAAGGCTTAAGCTCAATCAATCGAAAATCGGGCAGAATGCATTTTTCTGCAGAATTCCAACTCAGCCCTAGTTCATAAAACGTTTAGGGTTTTATGTTTTTGCTCTAGGTATATAAGGCAAACCCTAGCCACGTTTTAAAGGTTGCTCATATTACTGTTTGTGTAAATCTCTTGTGAGATCTATGAGAAGATTTCCTTTACACAAATGTAGGGTTATCAAGAGGAGATTTGTTCAAGAAATTGATGATCATTCAATTGCTGCCATAAGAACTTCAAGAAACACAAGCGGATGTGCTTGTACTTGCTAGAGAATCCAAGAAAGAAAGAGTCCGTGGTCTCGGAGCTTGCACGTGGTCATATCAGTAAGTTTCTATTGGTGGGTAGCAATAGGATATTAGTGGTCTAAGTCAATATTGTAAAACTTTGATTCTTTCATGGTGGATTTAGGTTTACCTTGAGGATAGCTAGGTTAAATCCTCCCCAGGTTTTTACCGTGTGGTTTCCTAGGTCATCATATTATTGTGTTATTTATATTTCCGCTGCTTTTCATGATATGATTTATATGTGTTAACCTAGACTTGCATAATTTACCTAGCTATATAACTAGGTTAATCTGGTTGTGTTTTAAGGGGTCTAAAAACAAACAAGTGGTATCAGAGTAGGTTGCTCTCTTGTTGTTGATCATTTGATCTCTGAGCTGATCCTTGACTCCTATTATCATGGAACACGGACATTCTCTTGTTATTCCTCCTCACTTTGATGGGAATAATTATGCTTATTGAAAAGTAAGGATGAAAACATTCCTGAAATCAATTGATGAGAGAATCTAGAACTCAGTTGAATACGAATGGGAGAAGCCCACTACTCCTATTAGTGAATGACAAACTTCTCAAAAAGAAGCAGCCGCGTTCAATAGCAAAACTATGAATTCTATCTTCAACGCTATTTCTATGGAGGAATTTAAAAGAATCTCTAATGTTGAGGTTGCTCGCACTGCTTGGAATATCCTCCAAACTGTGCATGAAGACACAAAGGCTGTTAAAATTAATAAGTTGCAACAATTAACTTCTAAATTTGAAAGCAATAGGATGTCTGATGATGAATCTTTTGATGAATTCTATGCTAAACTGAATGATATTGTTAATTCTGCTTACAACTTGGGTGAAATCTATGATTAACCTAAAATTGTTAGGAAAATTCTTAGATCTTTAACTGAAGATTTTAGACCCAAAGTGACTGCTATCACTAAGAGCAAGGATGTGGACTCCATCCCTATTGATGAATTTGTAAGATCTCTTCAATCTTATGAGTTGGACCTACTTAAGACTAGCAAATCCAAATCAATGACTATTAAGTCAGTTGATGATGTTGATGTTGGGAGATTTGATGATGAGCTCTATACTGCAGAGATTGCTTACCTTGTTAAGAACTTTAGGAATTTCCTTAGAAACAACAACAGAAGGGCAAGAGATAAGAACACTGTTGAACCTAGAAATTTTACGAAGAATGATCCCACTAAGATTAACAACACTGAAAAACCTAGAGAAAAAGTAAGTCAATCTTCTAATAATTCT
Organism: Quercus wislizeni; assembly: GCA_023055345.1. Classification (NCBI taxonomy): domain Eukaryota; kingdom Viridiplantae; phylum Streptophyta; class Magnoliopsida; order Fagales; family Fagaceae; genus Quercus; species Quercus wislizeni. The sequence continues at coordinate 2,494,491 of JALGQJ010000029.1, read as the reverse complement.
CTGGGTCCTCAATATTTTGGATGTCAAGGGTATGGTCACATGAAATCCGAATGTCCTACTTACTTGAAGTCTAAGGGTAAGGCTATGGCTGTAATCCTTAGTGATGATAAAGTTTTTGATGATGAGTATGGTTGTGACAAGGATGGAAACTTCATTACTTTCACTGCTACTACTGTAGTCAATGAAAGTGTGTCTGCTAAAGAGAACCCTTCTGATGGGGAACTCTTTGAGGATGCAGATCTACAAGAAGCCTACAATAAACTTTGCAAAGTTGATGCAAAGGATGCTATGAATGTTGAATTTAAAGAAAATCGCTTCTCTTGAGCTTGGAAAGAAAAATTTGCTTGTTAAACTGTTTGATGCTAATGATCTTTTGAATAATGTGAAGACTGAGAACATGCTTTTGCTTGATAAAGTTAAGAATTTGGAACTTGAATTATCTGTTGCTAGAAAATAAACTAATAGTTCTGCAAGCTCCAAACTTGATCACATGCTAAGTGTTCAGAAGTCTCCCTCTGACAAAACTAGCTTATGTTTTGTAGAAAGTATCTCTGTGTCTACACCTCATTCTACAAACTTTGTACCTTCTTCTTCTTCCGAACCCCTTGTGAGTGAGGCTATCAAACCCTCTGTGAGTGAGGCTAAACCGATAAAAGTGACACCTCTTAGGAAGATTAGGGTTGATCTTCATGAGTCTAAACCTAAGACTCCCAACCCTTCTAAGGGCAAGACACATGATAAGCCTGCATGGATTTGTCATTTTTGTGGAAAGTCTGGGCACATTTGTCCAAACTATTATAAGCTGCAAGCTGATAAGAGAGCAAACAAACCAAAAGTACCTGTGCATCAAGCACAAGATCCTATGGTACTCATTGGTGAATTGGTAAAGGCTCTAAACCTTTATTCCAATCCTGGAGCATGTGAATAAGAACTCCAATGCTCGTAATGCATCTAAAAAGTTTTGGATGCAAAAGGCTCAATCTAATTGAGTCCTTCTGACATGGTCCTTGTGCTTCATTGCTATATTCTTTGTGACCATTGTTCTTTATTTTATTTTATTTTTCCCTTTGTTTCTAGGATTTGCATTGCATAACATTCATGTATTTCATTCTAGGTTATTTTTGTTTATTTTTTAATATTAAAAAAAAAGGAAGAAAAAGGAAGCAAATTGTGTTTTTGCACTATATTCTTGGTTTTGAAAACAAGGTTGATCAATTTATTTTCACATAACATGTCTTTTGTACTTTGGTTAGCTTTGATGAGCTTACTTATTGCACTTTACTAGTAAAAGCTTTGTAGTACATGTTGTGTGAGAAAGATGTTTATGGTTTTGATCACTTTTTCTTGATCTTGAAGTCACATGTTTTTTATTGTCGGACTTGAACCTTTTGAGAAAGGCATAAATAACCATCTCATCACTGTTTACTAGCCAATCATGAACACCTTAGTGCATATTGTAAGATTTTGTGCTCAAAAAAGTGTAGCACATGCACAAAAAGATCATAAGGTATAACCTCGGTTTAAATGCTAAAATTGGTGTGTACATTATCCTGGCTATTTTAATAAGTTTCTGAACAAATAAAATTTGTGTGTACAATATGAGGCAAAATTAAGAAACTTACATGATTGCAAGTTTATGATCTAGGAGATGTGGGAGTTATATAATGTAACTCTTTTGGTGATAGTCTCTTTCAAATCCTATGTGATGAATTTTGTAGACTTTATATTTAATTGCTATTCACATATCACCTCACATATATCTTAAGATTTTGCTAGTTTCACACACTACACAAATTACTCTTTGCTAAACATTGTACATATTATTGTGTGTGTTTTTGGTTTGACCAACCAAGTTTGCAAATACTTTGAGTTTTTATGCAAAACAGATTTGATACTTGAGAATTTATAGCGAATGTTTGAAAATCTTAATTTTGGAAAAACTTGGTTTAAAATTTTTGTTTTTGAAAAACGTTGCATCTCATACTCATGTATTTTATTCATATTTTTCAATGCTTGGAGGAGTGTATGCATAAAACTGGGTTGTTTTTCAAAACTGTGTTTTTTTTCAGAATTTCGATTGATCGAGGCTGTTTTTTTATCAATCGAAATTGTTTTAAAAAATTTAGGGGAGCCTCTGTCTATTTCGATCAATCGAAACTGATTTTCGTTCAATCGAAAATCATGAATCAGGTTTTTTAAAAATTGAGTTTGACTTGTTCAAACTCACTTTTCAAAAGGTTTTTTCAAACTTTTCTCTCTCTCTCCGATTTGGACAAGGCTCATCATCAATTTTTTGTCGTTTTCCTCCGGTCTTTTTGCAAGTTTTTCCTCTCTCTAAGCTGGTAAGTCCATTATACCCTTCCTTTTGCATTTATTTTAATGTTTTCATGTATTTATTCATGCATTTTGTTGGGATTTTCGGACCTATTCAAATTTGGGGTTTTTGTTGATTCAAGCCAAATTTTCTGAAATTGATCATTGGGTTTTGTTCCTATAATGTTATAATCATGATCTATGATGTTTAATTTGATCAATTTGGTGTTTTGTGAGACATTGAAAATTCTAGGGCTTGTATTTACCCGAATTTGGGGTTTTTGTTCAAATTGAGTTCAATTGATGAAATTGGCTTGTTTAATTGATGTAATTGATCATTATTTTATGAATTCTACCTTGTGTGATGATCAATTGGTCAATTTTTTACAAATTGAACAAGTGGTTTTTCAAATTTTTGGGGTTTTTGTTAGAAACTTTAAGCTCAAGCCAATTTTGTGAATTTGAACTTAAATTGAACTCAGTTTCACTGCATTAAAGCATGCATCATGACATTTAACTGCTCATGCATCATATGGATTTTTTCGTTGTTCTATTTTTTTTTTTATGCTAACTTAATCTGCCCTTGGTTTTTCTTTCTATTTTCTTGTTTTGTTATGTTTTGTGTCTTTGTCCTTATCCTAGCACCATGCCTAGAAAGACTAGAGCCCATAGGACACCCTACACTTCCTCTGAGTCTCCCTCTAAGAGTGAGTTGTTTAGGAATGACAAAAGCAGAAAGGTTTATGAGAAACTGAACTGTAAGAGAAAGATTTGGGCTAAGCATTTTGTTGTGTTAGATGAGGTTGATCCTGCCATTAGGGCAAACTTTGAGAGTAGAGGCTAGTTGTCTTTGTTGGAGGTAGATCATCCACCCCCGACTGCTATGATTAAAGAGTTCTTCTTGAACCTCTCTTGCCACATCTATGATTCCAACACCCTTGTTAGGAGTTGGATACGAGGTGTTGAGTTTAAGATAGTGGCTGAAACTCTTGGGGTTCCAGTCATTAGGCAACCTATCTATCCTTATAAGGAGTCTTCACCCCTTGATGACGTTATGTCATACATCACTGGGTCTTCTATTCAGTGGGGTTCTAATCCTCGGATCACATCCGCTGAGCTTATTAAGACTACCTATCTTTTCTTTAGGATAGCGTGTCATTCTTTGTGGCCTATTTCTCATCTTCACACCATCCCTCTTGAGTGATGTGTGTTTTTGTACGCTTTTGTTTTTGGTGTGTCTATTAGTTTTCCTTATCTGTTTCTTCGTTCTTTAACCGAAGTTCATAGGAGTTTTGTCATCGCTCATGCTCTTATTCATCCTATTTTCATTCATAGGATTTTGTTGTTTCTCGGTTTAGTTGATTTCCCTGTTGGTGAGCCCGTTCATGTTTTAGCTCCCATAGGTGCCACCTTCCTTAGGCAGAGGGCTGCTCACCTGAGAGTTGGCTCTACGCATCCCAGAGATGAGTCTTTTGATGTTGTACCCCCTCCTTCCCCTTCTACAGGTGCTGATACTACTGAGGCATCTGGTACTACTGCTACTGATGCTGATGTTCCTCCACCGATTACTTCGGGTGATTCAGACATTCGACGTACGTTGGATCATGTCTTGACTGTTCAGGTGGCTCATGGACAGATTTTGGTGGACGTGCTCGATGAGATCCGTGCCTTGCATGTAGAGTTGGCACAGTTTCGATGTTCCTCATTGCCACCTCCTTTTGATGATGGATTTTGATTGCCTTTTGGCATTCCGTCACAAAAAGGGGGAGTTCATTTAGGATTTAGACACACTTGTAGAGGTTTTTGTTTTCAGGGGGATAGTTTTTTGTTTTTTTTTTTTTTTGGAGCTTGTGGAGATTAGATTGTATGTAGATGCTTCACTTTGTATTTACCTTTTTTGGCTCTTGATGTATTCTTGTTGGGCTATTCATTTTAGGGGGAGATACATTTATTGTTTCATATGTTTCTTATTTCACTGCTTATTGATTTATATTTATGAGCTATTCATTGATATATGTCTCTATTTTGTGTTGAGTGAAATCAAGAATTTATTTTGTTTACTTGTATTTTCCACATATGCGTTTATGCATCTTGTTTAGTGTTTCAGGAAAAATACAGGTTGATTCAATTGAGCTGTTGTTTACACTTGCAACTGATGGATAGTAGTTAGGATTGAATTTGTTGAAATAAGTTTTTTTTTTTTTTTTTTTTTTGGTAAAGGGCTTTTCTTTGTAAACTATGAGCTTTTAGTTGTATTTTGTCACGAATTGCCAAAGGGGGAGTTTGTTAGGTTCTAAGGACTTAGGAACTAATGTATTTAGAACTCTAATGTGTATTGTTGGCAAACCATGATCAAAACAGGGTTGTTTAGTCTTGTTTAGACTTGCTCAAAGTTATATCTTTTATGTAAAGTTGGATTCGAGCTGATGTAGAATTGATAGTGCATTTCGGCCTAGTTCGATCGATCGAAGCTTAGGCTCGATCAATCGGAAATCGAGCAGAATGCATTTTTCTATAGAATTCCAACTCAGCTGTAGTTCATTAGAACATTTAGGGTTTTATGTTTTTTCCCTAGGTATATAAGGAGAAATTATAAGGTCCACATGGTGGACAAGTGATGTGGTCCACCATTCCATTAAAAAACTTCCACTTGTTTAAAATTGTTTGTTAGAAAACTTTTTTAAACATAAATTAATTACTGACTCAACAATTTTAAACAAATGGAAGTTTTTTAGTGGAATGGTGGACAAATGATGTGGTCCACCAAAGGACTCTATAATTTCTCGTATATAAGGCAAACCTTAGCCACGTTTTAGAGGTTGCTCATATTGTTGTTTGTGTGACTCTCTTGTGAGATCTATGAGGAGCTTTCCTTTACACAAGCTTAGGGTTATCAAGAGGAGATTCGTTTAAGAACTTGATGATCATTTAGTTGCTACCATAAGAACTTAAAGAAACACAAGCGGATGTGCTTGTACTTGCTAGAGAATCCAAGAAAGAAGGAGTTCGTGGTCTCGAAACTTGCATGCGGTCGTGTCAGTAAGTTTCTACTAGTGGGTAGTAATAGGATGTTAGTGATCTAAGTCGCTATTGTAAAACTTTGATACTTTTATAGTGGATTCAAGTTTATCTTGAGGATAGCTAGGTTAAATCCTCCTCAAGTTTTTACTGTATGGTTTCCTGGGTCATCATATCATTGTGTTATTTATATTTCCGTTGCTTTGCATGATATGATTTATATGTGTTAACCTAGACTTGCATAATTTACCTAAGTTAATCACTTAACTAAATAACTAGGTTAATCTGGTTGTGTTTTAAGGGGTCTAAAAACAAACAAAGTTCATGAGAGAAATGCAAAGACGTTCAATGGACATTTGCCAACTATTTCACTATAAGGGACATTTGGATCCTCTGAAAAGGGATGCACTTAATAAGGCTGTGTAGGACACTGCCCAAAAAGATGTCTCTTCTATTGTTTTGAGTTTTGTTGCATTTATATTAGCTGCCAAATATTTGTTGGCAGACTAAATGGTTGTGTCTTTAATTTATTTAACAAGAGATTTGAAATATGTATAAATAACAATTTATAGAACTCAATGTTTTATGTTAAATAAATATATGATGTACTCTTCTACATAATGCAGATGAGGAAATTTATAGAACTCAATGTTTTATGGTTAGAACAAGTGTTCTCAAGATGTATATGACTTCTCATTCCTTTTTTTTTTTTTTTTTTTTGATGACTTCTCAAGATTCAAGTGGGTTTCTAAGTGTTTTTATTGTCTGAATTTTTTTTTTGCTAATGTTAGCAACAACTTATTTTGTTTTTCTTTTTTCCCAGCTATGATGCAGACATATGATTTTGAATATTTTAAGGAAAACTACCCCACTATCTTGATTGAAATCTTGGAGTATATGGATAGAGATAGTGAACACTCTGTCATCCAACACCAACATGGAAATGAAGCCTAAAAATCCTGTATTTTGGAGAACTGAATCAGCAAAAGTCACTAGATTTGGTTTTCTATTTAAATGGATATTGAGGGCATAAAACCTCAAATGAGGAAATTATATACTTGAACTTTCTGTAAATCATGCAAATGGCATGTTGCAAGTGGTAATTGACTTATTATAGAAGTTGTGTAAATAATACCTGGCTTATTACAAAAGTTGTGTAAATAATACCTATACCTCTGGCATCACAATCTAATCATTTAGAGATTTTTCTAGCGGCAATTATTTCTCTATTGAATGATGTCACTAAGATAGACTATTATTTCTCTATGTTAATTTGTTGAAGGAATTGGCTAGTTTACAAGAGGGTTAATAAAACTTGAAAATTTTATCAACACATCTTAAAAAACTTTTAATCATTTCTTCATGTAATATAAAACCTGTTACAATTCAATATGGATCATGAGATTGGTAAATACTCAATACAATAATTGAAAAGTTTTTAATTCCATTATTTAATCTATATTTATCTAAAAACAAAAATGTAGCATTTATTGTTGCTCTACTCTAGTTGAACCACCTCAGCAGCCATGTCATTATCCTATTTTGTTTCTAATTTTTCCTATATATTTTTTAAAACATTTTCTCATTAAATAAGGTGACTTAAAAACTCCATTATTTAAAAATTGAAATATCTTTTAACCATTATTTTTATTATTAATTTTTCAAAACTCTCTCTCCTTTTTACCTCTTCATCTCTCCACTACTTTTTGCCTTAATATCATTCATTCTCTACCCTTTTATCTTCCTTCATTTTGACTCTTCTTATTCTTAACATATTACTATAAATTTGACATTTTCTTTTTCATTTTATGCATAGTTTTCTCACACAAAAAGGTTACTTCTCTCTCTCTCTCTCTCTCAATTTGTTTTTCATTTTTTTTATTGCATCCATACTTAGGTTGATGAATTTTTGTGTTAATTAGAATTTTACTTTGAGTTGATGCAATTTAGTTTTGTTTTTTAATTTGTTATCTTTTCTATTCTCTTTGATTATTAAATATTATCCTATTGCATTATACATATAGTATATAATAATATAATATTATTACATTACATAAAATGAATTTGATAATTTGATGTTTATTATTATATATTTTATTTTTACTCTTTTTTCTTCTTATATTATTTTATTCAACATTAAAATCCAGTCACATCCTCCATACTTATGTAGCACAAATCAAGAAAATGGCTAGAGACACACCTGCCTTCCTTTACCATACATTAGGAGAATCAAAATATTTGTGTGATAAAGGGTCATATAATTTATAATTTAGATAGCACTCTTTGAATGTGTCTAGGCCTACAGATTGAGAAATTTGTAGTCTTATATAGAATGAACTTTTTGAACCAAGACTAAAAAAATATGGACTACTATATATCATTTAGATAAAAACCTATATCATAGATATATTAATTTTTTTTGCCACAAATTTAAATCATGCAAACTTAATAATTTAAGGAAAAAAAAAAGGTTGTCACAAAACATGATTTCATGTAAGGCCACCAAACTTGATAATTTGCAAATGATGGAACCATTCACAACAATATTTGCATAGTTATATAGTTCCAGTAAAGCAATCAAGCAAAATTTTAGTCTTCAAAAAACACATATCTACAAGTGGTTAAACATTTATCTTGGGTAGTTTGAACTTTTCATATAATTTTACCTCTATATATTCATCTATTTTAATTTAGATTTTTTTAAAAAAAAAAAACTTTAATTTAGATATTTATAAGTAAACAATTAATCAAAAAAAAAAAAAATCATCTATACGTATTTATCTTGTGTGGTCTACTATAATTTAGATGATTATAACTTAATAATGAAATCTGTAAACAAGGTAATTAAAAAAATCATATTTCTACAATTCAAAAAGTTTCCATTTCTTTTTTCAAAAAATGCCTTTTACATTTCCTGGTAATTTTTAATTTTTTTTTTTTTAAACTTTGACATACCACTAACCTAACCACTTCAAACATTAAAAAAATTTAATGCTCATTATTACTTCCATTAAGATATTATAGATGTCTTAATTGATTTCGACCAAATTAGAGAAATTTCTTTCATATTTCCTTAAAAATTCAAAAAAAAAAAAAAAAAAAAACCCTTTGATATACCATTAACATAACTACATCTATAACTATTTAAGTCATCCATGATATCTATTTCTTATTGATAACCATAAAAACTACAGCTAGCAAGGGAACATACAAAGTAATCAAGAATAAATAATGGAAGAAAAAATGAAATGAAATCAAACGTCAATAGTAACCATTATTTGGAAAATAACAAAGTGGCCAAGAGGAGTAAGAAGTAAAATAGAAATGACTATACAAATGACATTGAAAACATTATAGTGCAATAAAATCAACCATTACATTCACTTAATTAAATCAAAAATAAATTTAAACTTAAAATTAATCAAACTCTAACTAGGAAAATTATATTTTCTATCATAACTAAAAATGAGATGTTCTTCACTAATTTAGAAATTATATTAGAAATAAAATTGGAAAAAATTATAATCTCATTTTTTGACATTTCATTTAACTTTATATATATATACACACACACACACCATGACTTAAAAAATCTAATGAACAATTCAACCTCTTATTTAATATCTATGTTATGCAATTCATCAACCAATAAATATATGATAATGGTAAGAAACGTTATGAACAACATTATAAAAATATGATAAAACTTTTTTTTTTTTTAATTTTTGCAAAGTCTAGGGACTAAAATAGTATTTTTCCAAAAAATTATTACACGCAACATGCGGGTTTGCAACTGGTTTGAAATAAAACCTATAACATAGGTTTGGGAATATATTAGAAAATAAAACTTGTCGTAATTCTATTTAAAAGTCTCTAATTCAAAATACATTCATTTGAAATAAAACATGTCATGATATATTGTACAAATAGAGGATCATAGGATTGGAAATACATTTGAAATAAAACTTGTCACGATTAGGTATACAAAAAGAGGATCATATGATTGGAAATACATTTAAGCAAAACCTGTCATAATTCTTTCTAAAAGTTTCTAGTTCACAATACATTTAAATGAAAGTTTCTGAAGGTTTTGATGATTCAATTGTTCCTCCAAAATATAGGATATTTAGGCTTCATTTCCACTTTGGCATAGGATGACAAATTGTTCTCCAACTCTATCCAAATACTCCATGAATTCAGTCAAGCTGGTAGGGAAGTTTTCTTTTAATTATTCAAAACCAACTATCTGCAATTCTGCATCACAGCTGGGGGAAAAAACCACATCTAGGAAAAAATTTTGAGAATAAGCTGCAGCCAACATTAGCAGAAAAATCCAGACAATAAAAATACTTCAAAACATTTGAATCTTGAGAAGTCATTACAAAACGAAGGGCACAACTACACAACAAAACAATAGAAATATCAAACCTCATAGTGAACTTTAAGTCATAATGCTTGCAAGCATTATGTCATCAATCTAGTCTAAATTTTTTTTTTTATCATCCTAGTTTGAAATTCTCACCAACAGATCTAGAACATCTAGAAAGATTACCAGTTTTTTTTTTTTTTTAAGTAAACTATGTCCAAGTGGTATCAACTATGTCATTAGCATCTGCCAATGTACTTCTAATTCTATTATGACTTTAGCTCTTAAAAATTGTAATTTTTTATTAGCATATCTTTTGACTGGTCTGAAATTTGAGCACAATGGGATTGACCATAAGTTTATTGCTTTGAAATTAAACAAGAATCAGCAATTGGTTAATTTCCTTAATTTTTTTCCACCTCATAGCTAGGGAAAATTAGTAACATCATTTTAATCCTTATGCACTTCTATTATATACAACGCTCACTCTAATTGCTTGCTAAAAATACTACTCCAAACCAAAGTTTATAAGTTTCTAAATTATTAGGATAAATAAGGAAGTAATTATTTAATTTTTTTATAAAAAAGTAGAGAGAAGTCATACACCTGAATCTTATTCTCATTGTTCTAGTTCTTTTTTCTTTTACTCCAAAAAATGCTATTCTCCTTCATATCACAACAAAAGTCAAAATCAGATGGGTTTACAATTTTTATAAAAAATGAAGAAATCCTGCATCAAATTCCCCAAGTGCTTGATGTCATTTTGTATCATTTTAGCATCATTTTTGTCATTGCAATATGCCGTTCAATGGAAACAGATTTGGGTTTGGGTTTTTTATTCTTATGTGCATTTTAAAAGCTTCCAAAAATATGCTTTAATAATTCTGCAATATCATCATACATAGAAGTAACCCCAAAAATAATTATTTCTTGAAGGTGGTTAACATTTAATACTAAGGAACACATCTAAGGGCCAAAAATCTTTAATGATGTCATATGTAGTATTAAAAGTAACCATGTCACTAAAATGGTCATTCAAGCTTCAACACAAAACATATTTGTTACTTGTTCTTCACAATCCAAATGTACAACGTAATGGAAATATAGATTATCAATAAGTTGTTAATACCTAATAGGTGTCTAGGTCCCAAATATTTTTATGCCTTGAAAAATAGGGCATTTGTTATAGGTCTATTCTAATTGGTTGCATTGTTGTTCCTTGTCAATGTTAGAGAAAATGTCTACGACATGACAAACAAATATGTTGCTTTTCAGCCCCTACCAAAGCCAAACAGAACCATATTGAATGATTATCCAGACAACATGCTTAAGACTTGAGGAAAATTCAACTCATTGGAAAGACGGGCACTAACTCTAGGTTCGACTTTGATGTCTAAGGTGAAAATTTTGATGATAGACTTTTAGTTGGAGTAGAATATATGTAATATATAACATTATATTCTTATATAATATCTTTATAATGCAATAGGATAATATTTTAAAATCAAAGAGAACAAAAAAAAAAAACAACTCACATCAACCCAAAGTAAAATTTTAAAAAACACAAAAATTTATCAACCTAAAGTAGAGATACAAGAAAAATTAAAAATTCACCAAAAATGAAAAAAAAAAATACTATTAATTTATCATTTTCTCTTCCATTTTATGCATATTTTTGTGTGGAAAAACTATGCATAGAATGTGAGAGAAAATGACAAATTTATAGTAAGAGTATGAGAATAAGAAAAGTCAAAATAAAATAATATAAATGAATAGAGGAATAGATATTAAGGTGGAGAGTAATGAGAAAATAAAAAGATAAAAGAGATGAAGAAATGTTGAAGAAATTGTAACAAAAAGTTGGGAAAATGTACAAAGAAGGGAGAAAGGTTGTTCAATAAATAATGGAGTTTTTAATTCTCTTTAAATGAGTAAATAAAAAATAAATAAATAAAATTATAAGAAAAGTGAGAAAGAAAATGATAATGACATGGTTTCAAATAGAACTTAACAATAAATAATAAATGATCCACTATAGTACGCGTACTACAGCTTTTAGATATATTTAAATATAAAATATAAATAGATTATGCCTACTGCTCACTGGTAAGCCAACTTAACAATTTATAAATTAATTATGAAAAAATTTGTATATAAGGTAAATTTTAATGAGACCAAGGTGGTAAAGATAGAAAAACCAAACAATTTGGTCATTTTTTTTAATTAAATTAAGAGTAAAGTGAGTTTGTTGAGTTCTTCTTCGAGAAGGAAATGGTCCGGTTCATATTTGGCTAGCTAAGAATTAATGCTAACTTTTTATTTTTAAGTCCCTATCAACTATCAAGTATGGTCCAGTAGATATGTGCCTGTTTTCTTCTGTAGTTGTCTTTCAAAAGATGTACAAGTTTAAAGTGATGCAATTATATTAGTTGTATTTAAAATAAATGAATAAATAATCAATCTCGAAGAAAGATTTTTTTTTTTTTTAAGAAGACAATATACTTATTAAATTAGTTTATAATATATTACATAATTAAAATATAACTATAAAATAACTTAATCTTTAATACAGTAATCTTTAATACAGTAACATGAGGTTATAAGAATTGAAAGTCTAATTCACACAATGAAGTAAGATAAACGTCTTTATATATATATATATATATATTTTAACAGTGAACTTGTTAGATCACGCAAACACAAAAATAATATATATTGAAAAAGAAAGCTGAAAGACACCACTAGTTGGAATTTTCTAGCTGAGATCATCAGCTCAGCCACCTAGTTTGATCTTGCGAAAGTTCTGGCCAATCTCACCTGAGGCAGCTTTGTAAACTTTTTATAACAAAATTGATATTTTTCCTGTAGTAAAGTCAAACATAAGGTTTTCTTGCTCCCCTTTGTCCTCTTCCACTTATAAATATAAGGACTAATAAGGTTGTCCCTTTTTAGCTCCTATTCAATCAAACATGGAAGTCTGGTTCATCATCGTCATCTCTCTCTGTATCTCAGCCCTCCTCAAATCCCTCCTTTTCAACAAAGTCTCTGAAAATCACAGTAAGCTACCTCCAGGACCCTTACACATCCCAATACTCAGCAACTTCCTATGGCTCCGCAAACCCTTCATCGAATTGGAACTCCGCAAACTCCATGCCAAGTACGGACCCATCATCACCATTTACATAGGCTTCAACCCAGCTATCTTCGTTGCCAACCGCTCTCTCGCTCACAAAGCTCTTATTCAAAACAGTGCAGTTTTCGCTGACCGCCCAGCTCCTCCGCCTACAGACGTGATCGTATCTACTAACAAACACAACATCAACTCTGCTTCTTATGGTCCCACATGGCGACTCTTTCGTCGCAATCTAACTTCAGAGATTCTCCACCCTTCGCGCATGAAATCTTACTCTCACGCGCGCAAGTGGGTCTTGGATATTCTCCTCAATCGCCTTCGTTCCAACACTGAATCCGTTGTTAAAGACCATTTCCAATACTCCATGTTTTGTTTGTTGGTTCTTATGTGTTTTGGAGACAAACTCGGTGAAACCCAGATAAAGAAAATCGAAGAGATTGAACGTCGCTTGCTTTTGAGCTCTCGTCGGTTTGCTATACTCAATTTTTTCCCCAGTATTGGAAGGATTTTATTTCGTAAGCGTTGGGAAGAGTTGTTTCAACTTCGGAGAAACCAAGATGATGTGTTAATTCCTTTGATTAAAGCAAGGAGGAAAGTGAAGCAAGAAAGACAGAGTAAAATGAAAGAAGGGAAAGAAAATGAAGATGAGTTTGTTGTGTCGTATGTGGACACGTTGTTGGATTTGGAGTTGCCAGAGGAAAAGAGGAAGCTTGAAGATAAGGAAATGGTTAATTTGTGTTCAGAGTTTCTAGACGCGGGTACGGATACTACGTCAACAGCATTGGAGTGGATTATGGCGAATATGGTGAAATACCCACAAGTCCAAGAGAGGCTTTTTGTGGAGATTAAAGGGGTTGTTGGTGGTGGAGAAAAGGAAGTGAAAGAAGAGGATTTGAATAAGATTCCTTATTTGAAAGCAGTGGTTTTGGAGGGTTTAAGGAGACACCCACCTGGGCATTTTGTGTTGCCACATGCAGTGACCGAGGATGTGGTTTTGGATGGGTATTTGATACCAAAGAATGCTACTTTGAATTTCATGGTGGCAGAAATGGGGTGGGACTCGAGGGTTTGGGAAGATCCTATGGAGTTTAAGCCTGAGAGATTCTTGAGTGGTGATGATGGTGTGTTTGATATAACTGGAAGCAGAGAGATTAAGATGATGCCATTTGGTGCGGGGAGGAGGATCTGTCCTGCTTCTGGTTTGGCAATACTTCATTTGGAGTATTTTGTGGCCAATTTGGTTTGGAATTTTGAGTGGAAAGTTGTTGATGGTGATGAGGTTGATTTGTCAGAGAAGCTTGAGTTCACCGTGGTGATGAAGAATCCTCTCAAGGCCCACTTATCTCCAAGGTTTTGAATGGTTAGGTCTACGAGACCATGACTATTATATTGTTATTTGGAAATAAAGTCTACAGCTGTATTTAATAAATTTTCACTAAAAATGTTTCTTTGGCATTTTATGTAAGTACTAGTTTGATGACTAGTACATCAAACGAAATAGTTGAAATGCAGAAGTGGTAATGTATTTATTTATTGTTTTGGTGTTATTATTGAGGGGATTTTTTTTTTTTTTTTTTCATTTGATAATCAACAGAGAAAAGACTATAATAAAGCACAAACATAATGCAAAAGCAAATTCTAGGCCTTTGCTCAATAACAGTTGCAAAAAACAGAGGGAGAAGCACCCAATACAAAACAACCAGAGAAATTGTTATTAGGAGACCAAGTATCTAATACATGAGCAGCTCTATTAGATTCTCTAGGGGTCCACTTAAACTGAATTTTACTGGTTGAGGAAGAAAGTTTTAAGGTATCCTGAGTTGGAACTGTTACCCCCCAAGGATCCGCTATGCTAGGCTTTGTAAGAGCATCCACACATATCTTGTAATCACTCTTAATAATAGCAGCATCAATATTACGATTCACTACTTGATGAGTCACCCAATTTATCGCCTCTGCTTCTGCTTGAACTGGGATGGTGGATTTTGATTGTTTAGCAAGGGAAAAATTAGTGTCCCTCTCCAAACTTTAGCCACAATCGCAATATAAGACCAGTTGTTACCTATGGCTGCATCACAGTTGACTTTGATGATTCCTTGTGATGGTTTGGTCCAAAGAGTGGATCTAGTTGTAGCTACTTATTGAGTGGAAATCGTTGTCAGTCATTTGAAGCTCTTCATTTGATGAGCGGAGTATGTCTAAGTTGGGTCATCTTTTTTATTTGGCTAATAATAAAGTGAGTTTGTGGCTTAAACTCATGTCTTTGTTTGATGACGAAGACTTAAAGAGTAATTATATGCCATAATTTGAAACAATTTCTAAAATATTTTTTTTTTTTTAAAGTACAGTTAGAACTTAGAAGCCGTATATGCTAGATGAGTTCACCAGAGCAATGAAATACCCTTTGAAGGCCCAGAGGATTTGAATGGTTGGGTCCATCTTTTGGTGTGGCTGAAGATTACACCTTCAATTGATAGTCTATATTCCATAATGCATGAAGATTTATTGTTGACTTCGAAATAAAGTCTATAGCAATATCTAATAAATTGATACCTATGCAATTATCTTTTTTATTTTTCTGTTGTATATACAAGGATGGAGCTAAGACTTGGAGTTAGGGGAATAGCTTTGCTGCTGGTTATGTTAGCTTAGTCGTTAAGAGATTTTTTTTTTTTTTTTTTTTTTTTTTTTGATGCCTATGTCTGCTGATGGGTAAGGATAAAATTATTTTGTTTAAAATTTTTTAAAGGGCCAAATTGTTTGCATTGGGTAAAATTGGTTGATTGGGTTAATTTTTTTTAGCTTCACAATTGAAAATTTTTGTTGTTAGGAAAAAATTTTTGGACTTATATATTTTGTTCTAGATTTTAGATCTATGAATTTTTTTTTTTTTTTTTTTAAGTCTTTATAAGGAGGAAAATGCTAGAGCTACAAGTTTTTTTTTTTTTTTACAAATTGCTAATGTGGTAAATGGTTATTGTTATTGTAAGGACCCAAAAATCAAGTAGCCCAAACCCACTTAGAATGCATTGTCCAAGGCGAGTAAGATCGACCATATAAATTAGCACTTGTAAAGCTTGTATAAGAGTAAGGATTAGGTGGTTGACAAATTGGTGTATTGAATGTGCCACCAAATGAGACATTTGAATGTTTTTCGACTGTTTGTTGTTTTCTTTTTCCTATGAAGTTGTACATAAAAAAATCACACACAAATTAAGAATTTAATGTAAAAAAAATATTTATTAATGATAAAAATGTAGCATATATTTAGTTTTTTTTTTTTTAATTAAGTTACTTACTTGAAAAAGATGCATGTTTAGATGGGTTTGCCTTGCGCTTCTCAAAGTTCCCTCTAAGTCTAGTATTTCTTAAACCTTTTGATCTCACACATGGGGGATTTAACACAAACACCTCATTTGGCAAGCAAAGCATTTCATCAGTGGCGTCACATTGTATGACTTCATTCTTTTCCACATTTGCATCTGCACCAAACTTGAACCTTGACAACTCCCTTTCAATTTTTTCATCAGGTTCTAATAGCATTTTTTGGCAAATTCTCTTAAGGCTATCCTCTCCTTAAATCTTAGATATGTTTGTATTAGCAATATTCATCATGCTATTATGCCGTACTATCTTTCCCTCTTTATAATTATTAAGTGAATGGTTGTCTTGTTCATAAATCATCGTCCCCTTCTTAGCCTCTTTTATCCAACATTTCAAAATGTATTGACTTGGAATTCTAGTTAAATTTTTTATACTAAAAATCCGTATTGCATAACAATAAAGAATCCCTAATAACTCAAATTTCTTACAAGAACAAGAAATATTGCTATTGAGATTATCAAATTCACTATTTTCTTCTTTCACCTCAAAAACACCAATTGTATCTTGGCAATCAACTTGATCCCAAGCCATTGCAAGACTACTAAGAAATTGATTTTCAAACATATTGAATATCTTAAGGTGTAAACTTGAGCTGTATGATCAAAAAGCAACTCTTCTTAACTACTTTTTGCAGGGCACCTTGCTTGTATCGAAAATCTTCATCCAACTCCAATGAATGCATACCTACCAATATGTTTTCATATTCAATTACAAAGTTAGTGGGGCTAATTGTTTTATTTGCTATACCATTCAAAAAAATGATTTGTGCTCTCACTCCTCGAGGAAGATTTAAATTCAGCTATGAAAAAATCCTTAGTAAATGAAGTGCCCCACTTATGTCAAATTTTGTACATCATATGAAGCCAGTGATGATTCTCAATATCAAAATTTTGTGTCATTTGATCCCATGTGTGTTAAAATTCCAATTTTGAATCACAATATTTTTGGCACTTGTTGAACAAGTACATGAACTCTGAGTGGGGCACAAACATAGCCGATGATGTGTATTTGGAAAAACTTTCTCAATAGCATTTGACATAGCTTAATCTTGGTCAGTGAAAATTGTTATAGGCAATCGATTCCCCCATTGAGTCCAAGAATTACTTAACAACCATTTAAATGAATCAATGGTTTCATCCAAAAGGAACGCACATCCAAACATCACATTTTGCCAATGGTGATTAACACCTACAAATGGAGCACAAATCAAATTATATTTGTTAGTGCGGTATGTAGTGTCAAATACCACAACATCTCTAAAACAATCATAGTCAACTCTTAATCTCCTATCTCTCCAGAAAAAATCAGTCATGCAATTTTCTTGAACTACTTGAACTGTGTGAAAAAACATGGGATCTTTTGTATGCTTAGACTTAAAATGATTCAATAAGTTTTGAGCATCTCCAGCACTAATCATTGTCATCTTTTGCACATTCACATGATTATAGCAATCCCTTTCAGTAAAGCCTACATTTTCACTCCCCCCAACTTCTTTTGTTATATATGAATAAACATTATTTATACTTATACCTGCATTCACCATGGAATCAATTACATCTGCCTTAGGTTCTGAAATATGACAACTGGATCTTAACAAATGCCTCTCTGATGGTAGTGCAAGTTCATGATTATGCTCTGGATTAAATGCACTAACCCTCCAAACACCATTTTCAACTGTGAGATGAACAAATGTTTTACAACCAGTTCTAGTCTCTAGTCTCTTCAAATATTTCTCTTTACAAAAATCTTCATCTAGTTTAAACCCCTCCTTAGAACATAGAAATTCATGTTGCTTTATGTTCTTTGTCCCATTATAATACCTAGGCTTTCCTTTTCGAATACTAAAATTCATTTGTACATGATCATTATATAAAGTATATGCTCCATCTGTATTATGTACCATCTTATTCAACAAATTTTCATCACTATGTTCTAGTCATACAACAAACTACAATAATTTTTATGACAAATATAAATATTAGAAACAAAATACTAAGGAAATAACAATACGATAATTATATCACATTTAGATTTTTTTTTCTCAATATGCACCATGTTTACAATTTTGTATGTGTTCTTAAAGGCCTATGGTACACTTGATCACAAAACTCTTATGTTTAGGCTCAACAACAACAAAAAAGTTTTAGTAGCAATTTTATTTATTTTGGATTGGCTATGGATAACAACAACAACAAATTTAGTCTTAAATTTTTTGGGTCGATTATGGATACTCAATGAAAAAAATATTACAATAACAAAAAATTAACAATATATATTGTAAAGAGAACAAATAAATAAAGCATTTATATATATATATATATATATATATATATATAAAAGAGCGAAATCTTTATGATATTTTTCTTTAACTAGACTATTCATATCACGTAAATACAACAAATCCAATACATTTTTATATAGTTTTATTTGAGAGCAAGTATATCACCACAAATTATTAAACATTCTTTCAAAAACATAAATTAAATCAAAACAAGAGAAATCAAAATATACCTTGCTTTATCACTTTCCAAGTCCATTTCTCCCATGCTTTTACTTGTAACCAAAAAGATAGTATTCTTGTTTGTTCCGCCGATTGTCTTTTGTTTTTTCACACTAAACACTAACCAGAGAGCCTTTTTTTTTTTTATAGGACCGGAGAGCATCTGTTTTTGTTAGAAATACTGGAAGATTGTATTGTGTTTCTCCATGAAAGAATATACATCAGTGCCTTATATAGGAGGCATAAATGTGCGGTACAAGTAAAGTGTAGTACAAGTACAAGTGTGCTATACAAGTAAAGTAATTGGGCCTAAAGCCCATAACATAATATAATATACATTAACAGCCCCCCTCAAACTCAAGATGGATTTGAGACCAGCTTGAGGTTGTCAACCAAATCACAAGTGCGACCCTTAGGAAGTGACTTGGTGAAGATATCTGCAAGTTGATCTTTGGAGGAGACGGAGAAAAGCTTGAGAGCACCATGGACAAGATGATACCGAATAAAATGACAATCAATCTCGATGTGTTTAGTCTATTTATGGAAGACATCATTGTGAGCAATATAAATGGCACTTTAGTTATCACAATAAAGGGGAGTGGTAGAGGATGTGGACACACCTAAATCCGTAAGAAGCCATTGTAGCCAAAGGAGCTCAGATGTGGTATCAGCAAGGGCACGATATTCTGCTTCAGTACTGTAGTGGGCCACAAAGGTTTGTTTCTTACTTCGCCAAGAAATTAAAGAAGAACCAAGGAGAAAGCAATAACCTGTAGTGGACCTGCGGTCAGTGGGATCCCCTGCCCAATCAGCATCAGAGAATGCACGGAGTACAAGAGAAGACTGAGCTGAGTAGAAAATGCCATGGAAGAGAGTGCCCTTCAGGTATCGAAGAATGCGCAGAATAGCAGCATAGTGAGTAGATCGTGGAGCAAACAAATACTGGCTCACCTGATGAACAGCATAGGAGATGTCTGGACGAGTGACTGTGAGATAAACTAGGCTGCCAACCAATCGTCTGTAAAGAGAAGGATTAGACAATGGTTTCCCTCCTGTGGGAGTCAGATGCACATTAAGCTCAACTGGAGTGTCAACAGTCTTACTATCAGTGAGTCCAACTCGAGACAATAGTTCAGAAGCATACTTAGCTTGAGTAATATAAAGTCCATCTGTAGAATGAGTGATTTCAAGACCCAAGAAATAGCTAAGATGTCCAAGATCTTTCATCTCAAACTGCTGATTGAGAAAAACCTTGAGTTCTTGAATGCCATTAAGGTCATCACCAGTTATGATCATATCATCCACATACAGGAGAAGTAAAATAGTGACTTTGTTAGTGCGACGAAAAAATAAGGTGGAATCATAATGACTGGTCATGTAACCCAAGTGAGAGATGGTAGAGCTGAATTTGGCAAACCAAGCTCGTGGAGCTTGTTTATGGCCATAAAGTGCACGTCGAAGGTTACAAACCTTGTTTGATTCAACAGAGAGACCAGGAGGAGGTTGCATGTAAACTTCTTCACTTAAATTTCCATTAAGGAATTCATTTTTGACATCCATCTGAAAAATGTCTCATTTACTAGCAGCAGTAACAGCTAAGAGGGTACGAACAGATGAGATACGAGCAACCGGAGCAAATGTCTCTTCATAATCAATCCCATACTCCTGTGTGAAACCTTTTGCAACAAGACGAGCTTTGTAGCCCTCAATGGACCCATCAGAGCGAGTCTTAATCTTATAGATCCACTTACAACCAACCACAGATTTCCCAGGGGGGAGAGTCACCAAGTCCCAAGTATGGTTTTTAGATAATGCATCAAGCTCCTCTTTCATTGCAATCTGCCATAAAGGGTCAGTGGAAGCCTCACGATAGGTGTGAGGCTCGTGCAGTGTAGCAAGGGCAATGTAACAATGATAGTCAAGAAAATGTGTAGGAACGGATCTTACCCGAGTTGAGTGACGAGGTGGAATGTCTTGTGCATGATCGTCAAGTGGAGCAGGAGCAGGGGACCCAAGCTCAGGGTTGGGTAGCTCGTCTTCAACCTGTTCATCTTCCACCTGTTCATTAAATGGTGAACTAGGAAAGGGATCAAGGATATCTGGTGGTTGGACAGAAAAGTCTACAGGAGAATCAGGAGCAACTACAGGAGGATCATGAGCAACTACAGGAGGATCAGAAGCAATTACAAAAGGAATATATGCCTCATCTAGAAAAAGATCTAAGACAGAGGAGGAAGATAGGGAGGCACGGAAGTGAGAGAGCTCGACAAAGGAGCGATGTTCCTAAAAGACAACATTACAGGAGACACGAAGACGATGAGAGACAGGATCATAACACCGATACCCCTTTTGAGTTTCATAATAGCCAAGAAAACAATAAAGCCTTGACCGAGGCTCAAGTTTGTTATGCTCATGTGGCTGAAGAAGAACGAAACAAGCAGAACCAAAGGAGCGAAGGTGGCGATAATCTGGAGGTGATCCAAAAAGGCGCTCATATGGAGTTTGATTGTGGATAACAAGACTTGGAATGCGATTAATAGCATGAAGAGCATGAAGAGCAGCTTCGCCCCAAAAAGGAGCAGGAACTTTGGCAGAGAGAAGGAGAGCACGAACAGTGTCAAGAATATGAGGAAGTTTTCGTTTGGCTCTACCATTTTGCTAAGAGGTACCTGGAAAAGTTAGGTGATGAACAGTGCCATAGGAATGCAAAACAGCTTGGAAAGCATATTGAGTGTACTCAAGAGCATTATCAAATTGAAAAATTTTGATACGTTTGGAAAATTGAGTTTCAACCATTTTTGCAAAATTAGAATATACTTGCAATAATTCAGAACAATGTTTCATATGAAAAATCCATCTATAGCTGGAATAATCATCAACAAAGACAACAAAATATCGAGATCCACCAATACTAAAGACCGAGGAAGACCCCCAAACATCATAATGAATAAGGTTAATGATATCAGTGGATATTGATTCACTAGAATTGAAAGGCAAAGCTGGTTGTTTTCCTAACTAACATGAGACACAATCAAAATTTTCTGTAGACACTGAACCTAACAAACCTCTAGAAGCCAATTGTTGTACCCGAGAGAAAGATGCATGACCAAGACAAGCATGCCAAAGTGTAAGGGAAGGAATTGAAGAAACTGCAGCAGCTACAGCAACAGAAACAGAAGCAACAAGTGGAAGACGAAGGTTGTCCACGGGAAACATATGCCCAACTCTGGGACCAGTCCCAAGTTCTTGTCCCGTCCTCAGATCCTGCACAATACACCCAAAATAATCAAATATAATGTGATAACCCAACTCAGCTAATTGTCCCACAGAAAATAAATTGTAAGAAAGGTCAGGAACATTAAAGACCCCAGGAACCGAAAGGTTGGAAGTCAAAACAGAACCGATATTATGACCAGACATTGTGGAACCATTTGCTATGTGAATATTAAGAGGGTGTGGTGCAGGTTTGAGTTCAGAAAATAAGGACGAGTGGGGTGTCATGTGATTGCAACAAGCGGAATCCATAAGCCAAAATGAGGGAGACATACCAGATAAAGCTGAGAGAGAAGAGAAGTAAGATGCATTACCAACCATACGAATGACATTGGCGATGATATTTTTAAGGTCATTTGTGGACATGGTGAAAGTGCGTTCTGAAGACTTAGACTGTGCAGAGATGGGAGTCATTGGTTGGACACTCTCAGTGTTAGCAACAGTAGCAGCAGAAATTGAAACAGCTGATTTGTTGCGATGATAGCAAGTCTCAATACTATGGCCAAAACGTTTGCAAAAATTACAAAAACGTTTGCTGGATTGTCGACGACAATTATTGTAACAAGAAGAAGACCTGTCCTTATTCTTCATTTTGAAGCAAAATATGCTAAAATAGACTGCAAAAATGAAATCTACGCGAAAAACTGGGTAAGGAGCACCTGGACTGCAAAAGTCAACGCTGGCAAAAAGTCAACGGTCAAAGTCAACCCTCAGTCAAAGTCAACGCAGGTCAACGGTCTGGTCAACGTCCTAGTCAACGATGACATCAGCTGACTGGCAAGTGACGTTAGCAGATGACGTGGCAGTGATGACATCACCTAGGGCTGACGTCAGCAGGAGAAGACCTGGCACGTGGAGGTGCGTGCAGGTGCGTGACGGCGCGTGACGGAGCCTTGCAGCGCGTGGCAGCGCGTGGAGCGCGTGAGCTTTTGCGCAGAATATTTTGGCAGCGCGTGAGGGTGCATGGTAGCTCCGATGGTGGTCAGGTTTCCACGAGAGTGTAGATCGGCGGAGGAAGATCTTAGTGGTACCTGTAAAAACATAATTGGAGCAAGGATCATGGCGGCGACGGTCTGGCAGTGGTCTCGAGACTCTGAATGACAGCAACTGCAGGTCCGGAACTAGAGACGATAACTGAAACACGTCAAAGGTTTAACGGCGAATGGCTGCAGCAGCAATTGTAAAGGCGGAAGCAATTGTGAGTCTAAAATAAGACAGGACTGCCAAGAAAAAGTCAGAGTAATAGCTCTAATACCATGTTAGAAATACTAGAAGATTGTATTGTATTTCTCCATGAAAGAATATACATCAGTGTCTTATATAGGAGGCATAAGTGTGCGGTACAAGTAAAGTGTAGTACAAGTACAAGTGTGCTATACAAGTAAAGCAGTTAGGCCTAAAGCCCATAACATAACATGATATACATTAACAGTTTTGTTGTCTATATGCCTTTAAGTTGAGAACCCTAGGATAACTTTACAATTATCTCACTTATTTTATTGATGTGGGCCCAAATATTTTAACATGGAGCTTCACGACCCACCAATTTAAATTTGCAAAATTTTTTAATTTGGTTTTCAACACTAACAAACATTAACAGATCACCCATTATTATGCCGAGCTGGCAGCCAAGTTGATGTAAGCAATTTAAAATTTGTTGGAATGCTCTTATTGACTGGGACTACTATAAAAACATATAGGGAAAATTTGAAATGTTTCTTTTTAAACTAGTTAGAATTTATATGAAATATTGGACTCAGCCTCTTAGTTTGATCTTGTGAAACTTCTGGTCAATCTCGATTGAAGAAGCTTGTAAACTTTTTATAACAAAATTGATATTTTATCTTGGACAAATTCTTACATGCTTGGGCAACCACGTGTCCCCTCAATTGAGAGGATGAAGCATTGCACCTCAAGTATTTCTCTTTTTCTTGTAGCAAAGTCAAATATAAATTTTTTTTTTGAGAAAAAATTAGGTAATTAGATGCTTAGAGAGCAATGTTTTCTCCTCTCACAAAAAAAATTATATATTGTTTCAGGTGTATATGTCATCTCTCTCACAGTAGTTAGGTCCCACACAGCTATGGAACCTATCTATTGTGAGATAAATAACATATACACCCAAGGTATATCATCTCTTTCTTACAAGATAGATGGGTCCCATATGTATCTCATGTATAGGTCTACCCTCCAATGAGAAGAAGGAGCATTATTCCAGAGCATGTAAGAATTTCCCAATTTTCTTCTTCCTCTTTTGTCCTCATCCACCTATGTATATAAGGACTAAGGTTGTCTTTTAGGGTTTGTTTGGTTGGGGAGATGGAAAAGTGGGAAAATAAAAAATAATGAGAGAATGGAAAAGTGAGAGGATAGAAAAGATTTAGATTTCCCTCGCATGTGTTTGGTCGGAAAGATGGAAAAATGGAGGGATGGAAAACTTGTTTGTTTGGATGAGAAGAAAAATGAGATGATAAAAAATATAGTTGGTATAAATTTACTTTTATACCCCTATTATTTGAAATATTATATTTTTATTTTTAATTATATTACCCACAAATATATAAATATATTTATAAGCAAGTCAATCTAATTTTTTTAATTACATTTTTTTTTTAGGAATATTACACAAACTATTTCTTATAAAAAAAAACTCTACAAACAAATTTAATAAATTTTACACCTTACCTATTTAATAAAAAAGATTGTATATATAAAAAGAAACTGCTGCACACACTTGCACATATAGAAAAATAGAAACAAACAAAAACAAAGCCCATTCATATCAACCTTTCGTCTACCCATATCCAGTTCCAGTAACTAGAGCATGGAAAGGACATCAGAGGAAAAAGAAACAAGATTTTCTGGGTGGCGAAGGTGACGTGTGAGATTTTGTAGGTGGTGAAGTCAACGGCGTGAGATTTTGTGGGTGACAAAGTCTACAGCGTGAGATTTTGATGAACAGCGTAGGGCGACTGCGACTTGGCTGACCTAGGCTCAGATGGACAATCAAAGGGGGTATATGTGTCATTTCAGGATTAGAGCTTTTTCTCTCCTCTGTTTTCTTCCCAATTTGGGGAGATGAATTTTTGTGAGCCCAGGTAACTTGTTTTCTTCTCTATTTTCCTGCCTTTCAATTTTCTCTATTGAACCAAACAGAGGAAAATAACATTTTCCCCCTCATTTTCCTCTCTCCCTTGTTTTCCCTTGCCTTTTCACCTAAACCAAACATAGTGTTAGCTCCTATTCAATCAAACATGTAAGTGTGGTTCATCATCGTCATCTCTCTCTGTATCTCAGCCTTCCTCAAATCCCTCCTTTTCAACAAAGTTTCTGATAATCAAAATAAGCTACCTCCAGGACCCATATACATCCTAATACTCAGCAACTTCCAATGAATCAACAGACCCTTCTTCGAAACGGAACAAGCCCTCCGCAAACTCCATGCCAAGTATGGACCCATTATCACCATTTACACAGGCTTCAGCCTAGCTATCTTCGTTGCCAACCACTCTCTCGCTCACAAAGCTCTTATTCAAAACAGTGCAGTTTTCGCTAACCACCCTGCTCCTCCACCTACAACCATGATCGTATCTAGTAACAAACACAACATCAACTCTGCTTCTTATTGTCCCACATTGCGACTCTTTCGTCGTAATCTCACTTCAGAGATTCTCCACCCTTCGCGCGTGAAATCTTACTCTCACACGCGCAAGTGGGTCTTGGATATTCTCCTCAATCACCTTCGTTCCAACACTGAATCCGTTGTTAAAGACCATTTCCAATACTCCATGTTTTGTTTGTTGGTTCTTATGTGTTTCGGAGACAAACTCGGTGAAACCCAGATTAAGAAAATCGAAGAGGTTGAACATCGCTTGATTTTGAGCTCTGGTCGGTTTGCTATACCCAATCTTTTCCCCAGTATTGGAAGGATTTTATTTCGTAAGCGTTGGGAAGAGTTGTTTCAACTTCGGAGAAACCAAGATGATGTGTTAATTCCTTTGATTAAAACCAAGGAGGAAAGTGAAGCAAGAAAGACAGAGTAAAATGAAAGAAGGCAAAGAAAATGACGATGAGTTTGTTGTGTCGTATGTGGAGTTGTTGGATTTGGAGTTGCCAGAGGAAAAGAGGAAGCTTGAAGATAAGGAAATGGTTAATTTGTGTTCAGAGTTTCTAGACGCGGGTACGGATACTACGTCAATAGCATTGGAGTGCAGTGGCGAAGCCAGGAATTTATATTTGGGGGGTCATGTATAAATTTTTTTTTTTTTGTGTGTATGAAATGTAAAATAGTTCCACTTCCACCACTGACGGTCTAGAAGGATGTTTTTCGGGATCAATTCTTGGAGATTTGGAAGGACGCTTATTGGAAGTTGACGCTTCAACATTAGAACCTAAAAGTGTACTATTTTCTAAATTACAGTCTTCATTTTTTTTGAAAAATGAGTCAATAGTCCTAAACTTGCCCATGACCTAAATTATCAAATTAAATTATCACTTATTAAATAAAAGACAAACAATCATTTAAATGTCAATACATAAAAAATATATATATAGAATAAACAACAACTAAATACATGTATATATATTGTCTATAATATATTGATTATTATAATAATAAATAATATATTATAAGAAATTTAAAAAAGAAAGCAATGA